>JAFEVB010000020.1:22500-622500 GCA_032629725.1 Gremmenia infestans
TGCGATTTCCAGGGAGGCGGGGGTACTACCAGGTCCCGCCTTCGTGTTGAAATAGTAGAATTGTATTGCTTTTTTATACTATGGATGTGGGCTACACCCACATATATATGCACCGCCCCAGCCCCCCCGTAGAGGGGAGGCTGGTGGCTGGGAGCTTCGCTCCCACGTGATATACGTGACTAGTTGATATTCTAACAGTGACGACACCGCAAGATATGGGGACGCGGTATACTCCATGATAGAACCCTTATAGTAAAGAGGTATTGAAACCCGTATTAAATACAGGATATATGCTTAGATAAGCTTCTTGGAGCCGGGTCCTATAATCAGGTAGCTCCAAGCTATCCTGTGATACCTGCATACCATAACATATAACCACAACTCTTTATAGAATTTCAGATCAACCCTCATTTCTATATCAATACCACTTATCTCTAACACTTTTTATATTCACATGCGGGATCATTCTGACGAACTTCAAATAGTATTTATTAATAGATAACGACAGGCACCCGCTAACAGCTAGCCGAGCTTAAACCCAGTGGGAACTCCATGCCTTAGCTGAGAGCTTTCCAAATATCCTATACTATTAAGAAATTAGCATAATATAAAAGCTATTATAAAAGCTGTACTAACATTGCCTATAAAGAATACCACCTTCCTAATAGAGCATTATTGCACCAGATATTACTAAACTAGTTAGATTATTAAATAAAAAGTACAAGTAGAGGACTTACACACTATTATCCCACCACTAGATTAGTATACTATTTAGCGATTAATAGGTAGAAGTAGAGCACTTACACACTATTATCCCACTATTAGATTTATATCCTATTTAGCAATTAAGAATTAGGCGCAGAACACTTACTTGCTATTATCCCACCACTAGATTAGCATCCTATTTAATAAGTAATAAGTAGAGACAGAGCACTTACCGGCTATTATGCCACCACTAGATTAGTATCCTATTTATCTATTAATAACTAGAAGCAGAATACTTACGCACTATTATCCCACCGCTAGATTAGCATTCTATTAGAAATTAATATATAGAGACAGAGCACTTACACCATGCTATTATCCACCACTAGATTAGTATCCTATTTAGCAATTGATAGGTAGAGGCAGAGCACTTACCGGCTATTATCCCACCACTAGATTAGCATGCTATTTAGCAATTAAATAAAGGCAGAGCACTTACCCCCTATTATGCCACCACTAGATTAGCATGCTATTTAGCTATAGATAAGTAGAGGCAGAGCACTTACCGGCTATTATCCCACCACTAGATTAGTATGCTATTTAGCGATTATTAAGTGTAGAGAAAGCACTTACAGTCTATTATTCCACCAAATTAGTATGCTATTTAGTTGTTAATAAGTATCAGCATAGCACTTACGCTCTATTATCCCACCACTAGATTAGCATGCTATTTAGCAATTAAATAAAGGCAGAGCACTTACCCCCTATTATGCCACCACTAGATTAGCATGCTATTTAGCTATAGATAAGTAGAGGCAGAGCACTTACACACTATTATCCCACCACTAGATTAGTATACTATTTAGCGATTAATAGGTAGAAGTAGAGCACTTACACACTATAATCCCACCACTAGATTAGCATGCTATTTAGTTATTAATAAGTAGAGGCAGAGCACTTACATCCTATTATCCCACCACTAGATTAGCATGCTATTTAGCAACTAAACAAGTAGAGGCAGAGTACTTACCTTCTATTATGCCACCACTAGATTAGCATACTATTTAGCAAGTAATAGATATGGATAAAGCACTTACCGCCTATTATCCCACCACTAGATTAGTATCCTATTCAGCAATCAATCAGGAAAGGTAGAGCACTTACACACTATTATCCCACTATTAGATTTATATCCTGTTTAGCAATTGGGTATTAGGAGCAGAGCACTTACACCCTATTATTCCACCACTAGATTAGCATCTTATTTAATAATTAATAAGTAGAGGCAGAGCACTTACTAGCTATTATCCCACAATTAGATTAGTATCCTATTTAGCAATTAACAGGTAGAGGCAGAGCACTTACGCTCTATTATCCCACCACTAGATTAGCATGCTATTTAGCGATTAAATAAGTAGAGGCAGAGTACTTACCTTCTATTATACCACCATTAGATTAGTATACTAGCAATTAATAGGTAGGGATAGTGCACTTACACACTATTATCCAACCATTAGGTTAGTATTTTATTTAGCAACTAAATAAGTATAGGCAGAGCACCTACAGTCTATTATCCCACCACTAGATTAGCATGCTATTTAGCGATTAAATAAGTAGAGGCAGAGCACTTACCGGCTATTATCCCACCACTAGATTAGTATCCTATTCACCTATTAATAACTAGGAGCAAAATACTTACGCACTATTATCCCACCGCTAGATTAGCATGCTATTTAGCGATTAAATAAGTAGAGGCAGAGCACTTACCGGCTATTATCCCACCACTAGATTAGTATGCTATTTAGCGATTATTAAGTGTAGAGAAAGCACTTACAATCTATTATTCCACCAAATTAGTATGCTATTTAGTTGTTAATAAGTATCAGCATAGCACTTACGCTCTATTATCCCACCACTAGATTAGCATGCTATTTAGCGATTAATAGAGATATAGCACTTACTTGTCGTTCTTCTAGGAATTGAGCAGATCCAACTTCATTCTCAGTTTCTACCAGAGGGGTAGCAATTGCTATTGAAGCAAGTGCTACAAAAAGAATGAATTTGAATTGCATTTTAAAAGTGGGCTATAAGAACAAGTCTTATTATATTGAGATAGTATGATAGATTT
This sequence comes from Gremmenia infestans, assembly GCA_032629725.1. Lineage (NCBI taxonomy): Eukaryota > Fungi > Ascomycota > Leotiomycetes > Helotiales > Hamatocanthoscyphaceae > Gremmenia > Gremmenia infestans. Next base: position 25,334 of record JAFEVB010000020.1, read on the forward strand.
GAGATGTGATAGATTTGAGATGTGATAGATTTGAGATGTGATGGAATAAAGACGGAAGAGCTTGATCTTAAAGTACTTATAAAGCTACTATTCTATCTAAGAGAATATAAGACGGAATCCGCCAGCTCCGGTCTAGATAAACTTTCTATAACTCCCGTCTAAGAAAATATAACGGAACATGCCACTTATTCTAGATAAACTTTCTATAACTCCCGTCTAAGAGAATATAAGATAAACTTTCCGTAATTCCCGTCTAAGAAAATACAACGGAACATGCCACTTAGTCTAGATAAACTTTCCATAACTCCCGTCTAAGAGAATATAAGATAAACTTTCCGTAACTCCCGTCTAAGAGAATATAAGATAAACTTTCCGTAACTCCCGTCTAAGAGAATATAAGATAAACTTTCCGTAACTCCCGTCTAAGAGAATATAAGATAAACTTTCCGTAATTCCCGTCTAAGAGAATACGAGATAAACTTTCCGTACTTCCCGTCTAAGAAAATATAACGGAACATGCCACTTAGTCTAGATAAACTTCCATAACTCCCGTCTAATAGTGTAAGTATTTTGATAATAGGGCATCACAATTTAGAAGGTAGTGTTAGAATGTCAACTAGTCACGTGTGTCACGTGGGAGCTTCGCTCCCAGCCACCAGCCTCCTCCCCTACGGGGGAGGGCTGGCGCGGTGCATATATATGTGGGCGTAGCCCACATCCCACGTGATTGGATCCTGACAAATAGAATACGAAATAAACTTTCCGTAACTCCCGTCTATACGGAGGTACAGCGGTTGAGTAATGTTGAAAACAGGGGTTTTAGAGCGTCCATTTAGCCTGTTAGGGCAGTGCTTCCAGGGGGGTCTACAGGGGGTCTACAGGGGGTTCCACGCATGCTCTAAGCCTATAAGGGTAGTGCCTCCAGGAGTGAGTAAACACAGCTTGACGCGTCTCTCTACTGCTTTTCATCTGTATAGCTTCAATTGCTGTATACTACTATTATTACTTAAAATAGCTACAAATCCTCCTTTACAGCTTGTTCTAGGGCTTCCACCTGCTCTTCTAGGGCCTCTAGGGCCTCTCCCGCACCCTCCAATTCGACGTACTAGAGCCCCCGACCTTACTAGAGACCAGCGACGCGACTGTATCCTCCTCTCTAATATTAGATGGACTTATAAGCAAATTGAGAGGAAATTCGGCTATACAATACGCTAAATCCAGACAGCATGCGCTAAAGCAACCCCTAAAAAGCGCTCTGGCCGGCCTCCTCTCCTTACACAAGCTCAGTGTTACGAACGTAACATGTGACCAAGGGACCTTAGGCTCAATGTCTGACTTTAGGCGTAGGAGAACCCTTGGTAGGAACAGGTTTTCCTTATATAAGCAAGAGACGTTTCTCTAGTATATTAGTCACGTGATGGACCGAGGAGGACCGCAGGGATCCTCACGGCCCGTTGGGATCCATCGGGATCTAGAGGCATGAAGGTTCTATATAAGGTTGGGTCATCACCTATTAGATAGAAGCTTCGTGCTCAACTCAAATAGTATTTCCTAATATACGCTTATTACTTTATACTTTGTAACGAGCTATACTCCCAAGTATAGCAACCAGTGATCCATCGACAGATACTAACATTAACCCAACGACAACTTAGGTCCAGGGACCTAACTTGAGTCACAAGACTTACTCCAGCACTACGTGGGCTGGGCGATCGTTACACTCAGGTAGAAAAGCTAGTCTTCTTTGTATGCGCTACTGTAGCAAACCGCCGCATGTCTTTCTAAAAGCTAGCAGAAGTGATAGATTGGGGGGTTAAAAAGGATGCTATCCGTATAGCCCTTTTAAGAGAGGGATTCCACCGGCGCTGTCACGGGACTGGTCACATGACCCATCACGTGACGTCGGCACATCGGCGTGGCACCAGCCTCTCGCTTAACCAGCCACCCGATTACCAGCCACCTTTTCCCAGCCACCACACTAGTTAGCCGAGCGCACATATATTCGCTCCCACCAACTGTATTCTAGACTCTCTTTCTTTCCTCTTTAGCTTAGAATTACATTTGATTCGACCTTATACTAGGCTATGCCCTCAAGGATTCGTGATTGTAACAGGCGCCTAGCAATGCGGAAGCCTCCTATATCTGCAAAGAACTAGCAATTGCGGTATAACTGGGCCTTGGAACACGTTAACTAGACCATGGAGCAATAGTACTAGATCCTATGGACTAATGAAACCTGGATCACAGGAGGGAGACATACACGGACTTGGGTAACTAGGAGGCCAGGAGAGAAGTGGGATCCTACTTGCATAGTAGAGAGACATCAGAGGAGAAAAGGGTGGATGTTTTGGGGCTGTTTCCACGGGCATGTAACGATCGCCGGGCTCACGTAGTGCCGGGGTAAGTCTAGTGACTCAAGTTAGGTCCCTGGACCTAGGTTGTTGGGTTGATGTCGGTATCTGTCGATGGATCACGGGTTGCTATACTTGGGAGTATAGCTCGTTATAAAGTATAAAGTAATAAGCGTATATTAGGAAATACTATTTGAGTTAAGCACGAAGCTCCTATCTAATGGGTGATGACCCAACCTTATATAGAACCTTCATGCCTCTGGATCCCGATGGATCCCAACGGGCCGTAAGGATCCCTGCGGTCCTCCTCGGTCCATCACGTGACTAACATACTAGAGAAACGTCTCTTGCTTACATAAGGAAAACCTGTTCCTACCAAGGGTTCTCCTACGCCTAAAGTCAGACATTAAGCCTAAGGTCCCTTGGTCACATGTTACGTTCGTAACACTATTCCCCTCTTGGTTAGCGTAGTCCCTACGCTTAAGTATAACATAGGGAAACATCTTCCTCGTGGTATAGCCTTCCTTCCTTTTTATTATGCCACCTATTCGCAACGTTAAAGACAAAGAACGCTTTATCCTTTACGACCGAATTGTCTCTTCTGGTTATCCCGTTGATATGAAGTGCTCTCGCTGTGAATCCCGAGGCTTGGAGTGTGTTGTGTCTAAATCCTCGGGTTTAGGCAAATGTGGTGCTTGCGTGAAATCAAAAATAAAGTGCGATGTCCGTGGTCCGTCGCTCGCGGACTGGTCTACTCTAGAGCGTGAGGAGCTTCGTCTGGAGCAGGAGAGGCGGGAGACGCTCTCGAAGCTGTTGCGCCTTGATCGGCAACAGTCCGAGTTCAAACGCCGTGCCCAGGACATGTTACGTCGGGGCCTGAAAACCCTTGATGAGCTCGAAGCTCTGGAAGAGAAGGAGAAGGTCGAGAAAGAGGAAAGTGGGCGGCGCAAGCAGGAGGCTCTGCCTGCCCCTATTCCTGATCTTCTCGCTGGTGGTCCTTCGCCTGGTCCCGACCCTTTCGACGACCCTGCTTTTATCGCGTCACTGGCCGCATATGATCCCTCGGGCCAGTTCTGGTCAGGTCGGGGTGCCGACCTTGATAGTCCGCAAACATCTCAAGGTCCTTGAGTGTTGTCCCTAGCTCCCAGGTGTTTTCTAAGTGTGGGTAGTTTATCCATTTAACCAAGTACTTAATGCTTCCTCTAACCCGTTTATGGTCTAGTATCGCTTCGACCTCATATTCGGCGTTAGGGTTGACTGGTTGGATCTCTGTGATAGGCGCGGGTAGCGCCCCTGGTAGTGCTGGTTCGAGGAGGGATATGTGGAATACTGGGTGTATGTTCATTGTCCTAGGTAGTGCCAATTCGTAGTTGACTGGTCCTGCAACTCGTTTTACTTTAAACGGCCCTAGCTTCTTGTGATCCAGTTTCGTGCTTGGTCGTTTTGTCTCGATGTTTTTTCGTATTAGGTAGACTTTATCCCCCTCTTTAAGCGTAGGTTCCACACTACGTTTTCCGTCGTAGTACGACGCTGCTCTCTTCGTGAAGAATGCCAGGTCGCTAGCCAGTTCCTCCCGAAGTGCTTTAAGGTCTTCTACCTGCATAGTCGCGGATTAGTTGTCTAATCCTAAGGTTGTCGCAGAGCGGTAGGCCTCGGGGTTGTACCCATAATTCGCGTATGCCGGTGAGATCTTCGTGTTTTCCGCGGCTGACGTGTTGTATGCGAACTGGGCGAGTGGTAGAAGTCCTACCTAGTCGTCCTGCTTGTAGTTCACATAACACCGGATGTACGTTTCTATTATCTGATTTATTCGTTCAGTTTGTCCGTTGGTTTGTGGGTGAAAACTCGTTGATAGCTTTCTTTTAATACCTAGCAAGGCCGTAAATGCCGTCCAGAATTTCGAAGTGAAGAGCCGATCTCTGTCTGATATAATTTCTTCTAGCGCGCCATAGTTTGCTACTACTACTTGGAGAAATGCCTAGGCCAAGTCCTCGGCCGTGCTTGATTCCTTGTAGGGTATTATATAGGTGTATTTTGTTAACCTATCCGTGATGACCAGGATAGAATCGTATTCCACTCCTGTTATTAGGTCCTTGGACGGTAGTAGTTTAACCACAAAGTCCCACGCGATAGATGTCCAGGGGGTCTTTGGCATGTCGGGTGATTGCATCATACCATACGGGGCGTGTCGTGATGCCTTGTTCCGTATGCAAGTATCGCACTCGCTAATAACCTCCTTGACTATTATTCGCATGCCTAGGAAGTAGTACCTCCGCGAGAGCCTCTCCCAGGTTCTAGTGTTCCCTTGATGTCCGTGAGCTAGTAGCTCGTGCTGTTCCTTGACAAATTCTTTTCGGATGCTTTTAGGGATGTATATCTTATTTTCGTATAGTAGGAGCCCTTCTGCATTCTTCTAGAAGTATTACGAGATGCCTTCTGCTACTATATCCCCTTTGTATGCCGATCTGATTTTGTCTGTGAATGGGTCGCCGTCGACGCGGGTCGCAGCTGCGATTTGTCGTTTATTCAGGATGAGGTCATCGCCGTCTTCCTTGAAGATCGCAACGCCCTTTATTTCCCCTTTTACCTTGTACCCTGGCTTTCGACTTAGCGCATTAGCGCGTGCGTTCTCTATCCCCTTCACGTATTTGATTCGTAAGTCGTAGGTAGCAAGTGTCTCTGCCTACCTTGTCTGCCGCCTATTCAAGTCTTTAGTCGTAGTAAAGCCAATGAGATTCTTGTGATCAGTAAGAATCGTTACCAGGAAGTTGGCCCCCTGAAGGTAAACCCTCCATTCCTGTAATGCTTTAACTATCGCTAGGAGTTCCTTGTCGTATATGTCATAGTTGAGTTCTGCGGACGTCATTTTTCTGGAGTAGTATGCTACCAGATGCTAGCTGCCATCCTTGTGTTTCTATGTAAGTACTCCCCCTATCGCCCTGTCCAACGCGTCCGTTTCCGCTGTTAACTCAAGTTCTAGCTGGAAGTTCTAGCGGATAGGCTCCTCCGCAAAGGCCTGCTTTAGCTCTTGGAATGCCTTTTCCGCTTCCTCTATCCATTTAAACTCCTGCTCTTTTTTCGTTAGGTCTGTGAGTGGCAGAGCCTTTTTTAAATATGACTTAATAAACTTCCGGCAGAAGTTTGCGAATCCCAGGAAAGATTGCACCTGTTTAACTGTGGTTGGCGTCTCCTAGGTAATAATCGCTCGGACCTTTTCGGGGTCCAGGCCGATTTTCCCTGGCGTAATTACGTAGCCCAGAAAGGTGATTTCTTTCACATGGAAGTTGCACTTGGATAGCTTTAGGCGGAACCCCTTTGCCGCAAGTGCTTCTAAGACCTGTGTCACGTGTCCTACGTGTTATTCCTCGTCGTCTGAATACACTAGTACGTCGTCGAGGTAACATATATAGAACCTGTCCAAGAAAGCCCTTAATGTATCGTGGTTGACTTCTTAACAGGTTGCTAGGGCGTTGGTTAGCCCAAATGGCATAACCTGGTACTCGTAGTGACCAAATCTGGTTCGAAATGCCGTTTTCTATTCTTCGCCCTTTGCGATGCGGATTAGGTGATATGCGTCCCTTATGTCCAGTTGCATGAAGATCACCGCCTTCCTCAGATGGTCCTGCATGTCGTCTGCCCGTGGTAGTAGGTATCGGTTTTTTATGGTTATCTCGTTTAACTTTCGGTAGTCGACGCAAAACTAATCCGGTCCGTCTTTTTTCTTCGCAAATAGCGTTGGCGCTCCTGATGGGGAGTGCGACTCCCTTATCCATCCCTTAGATAACGCCTTGTTGATGTACTCCCTTTATAGTCTCATCTCCTCTTCGCTGTACCGGCGAAGTGGTTCCTAAGGAGGCTTGCATCCTTCCTTGAGTGGTATCTTATGGTCCTATGGTTGATGTTTAGGTAAGGCCTCCTTACCTTGTGGGTCGTTAAACATCTGTTCGAACTTCTTATACTGCACTGGTATCTCTTTCTCGACTTTCTTGTCGTCCGGTGGAGGGCCTTGGGTTGCGTGCCCTGGCGCGTTGTAGGAGGTGGCGCTAACCTCTCTACGGCCATGTAGTCATTCTGATGCACAGCTGCATCGGGTAAACTTCACCTTGTGAGTTTCCCAGTTGATTTCTGGATTGTGTTGTCTGATCCAAGGAACACCGAAAATGGCTTGATTGTCCCCGATACGGATCACATCTAGGCTGATTTCCTCCTGGTGACCTCTAATGGTTACCCGTATAGGTATGGTTTCGTGCTTAACCATCCCTCCGTTTGTTCTGATTGCCGTCCCATCAATAATAGTAAGTGGGTAGGGTTCCTCCTTCTCCCGTATTAGTATGTTAAGCCTCTTCACGGCTTCTGGCGAGATGAAGTTCCCCTGCGCACTAGAGTCAAGCATGACCCGTAGCTCCTTTCCTCTAGTGCGGGCGTTTAGTGTTACGTGGTTCCGGCCCCCTGTGGCCGCCACTTGCTTTCCCGGTCGTCTTCCTTCTAGGACCTCGTGTCCTGTGAACTGGTTTTCCCACAGTCGGTAACTGCTTTCCCACCTCGTCAGTCGGTACGGGGTGTTTAGCGCGAACGTGCTTCGTGCTTCATCACCGATGTGTTGCTAGGCGAAGATCGTTGGGTTCGTAGGAAATGGAGGAAAAGTTGTTTTCCTCCAAATGCGTTTGCCTGACCCTTCACTAGCGATTTCCCAGACTTCTCCTAGCTTGATGATTGAGCTCAGCCTTGGCATTTCTTCTCCTGGGATGCCTTCGACAATCCTGGGCCGTTAAGGTGCCTTAAAGACAACTCGTCGTGTGTCTCGGTACACAACCGTATAGTAGACACCTTCTTCTGGTTTCTCTATTCCCAGCTAGAAGTCTCCTTCGAAGGCCGGTTTATCCCCTTCTTTAGGTTCCCACCAGTTTCCTGCAGAAAGCTCGTTGCTGGCCATAATCCATTCTTCGTCCACATCGGGTAGCTGGTCCGTGGGATCCTAAGATAGGCTTGCCTTTTCTTCTGCGTTTGTTTCCTGGCTTTCATATTCAGGTGGTTGCGTACCGTACTCCCATCCCTCGGGGTCGGGTCGCAATGCTGCACCTAAGGTTCGTATAGCCGTGCTTACGTTCCGTTTCTTTTGGGGTCCTTTCCCCTTCTTCTGCCTGTGAGAGGATGCCAAGTGTCCGGGCAATCCACACTTAAAACAGAGTCCCTTCTGACGTCGCTCGTCCCGTTTCTCCTTAGAGAGTGGGTTCGGTTTTCGGTAAGCGGCGTTAATCTCTATTAGGTCCCCCCAGTCTTTTCTTCCTGTCGATCCTGTCTTCCCTAACCGTTTGCTAAAGTTGTAGGTTCCCTTTCGTTTGAGGGACCTCTTAAAGAACCGGTTATCGATCTTAACCGCTTCCTCGATCATTTCGGCGAGACTAGTTGGTCGGTCCATCCTAGTTAGCTCGTCCTTGACGAAGTCCTTTAGTCCCGCGTAGTACTGGCTGGTTAGGGCGCGGTCGCCCCATCCTGCCATATCTGAATACTGCTAGAACCTAGCCATGTACTCGGAGGCTGACTTGTTCTGCTTCAGCCGTCGTAGCTCCCGCTCAGCTGTACTCTGCTGTTCGAGGTCGCCGAAGACTTATCAGATGTTTTTCTTGAATGCCTCGTAGCTTATAAACATAGCCTGGGTTGAGGTCCTTGCTCCGGTCGTGATTCGCCCCTAACTGGTTTTGTTTGCCATGAAATCGTCGATGTAGGTCTTAACCTAGTTAAAGGCCACGCCCCGAAGGTAACTGATCACATAGATAACCTTTGCTGCCTCAGTTCCGAACAAGTATTGGTTGAACAAGATGTAGATATCTATTAAGGTTAGGAAGTTGTCCAACTTGCCCCTGTCCCCGTGGAATGTGTTAGGTGTTTTAACGATCGCAGTTTGCTCTTATACCGCGAGAGTCTGGGCTGGCGCTGGTGTAGAAGCTGGAGTTGGCGTTGGGGTCGAAGTCGGGGTGTCCTTCCCCTTAGCGGATCCGGTGGATGACATTGTTCCGTCGACAGAGAGACTGGTGCTTAAAGTGTAACGATCGCCCAGCCCACGTAGTGCTGGAGTAAGTCTTATGACTTAAGTTAGGTCCCTGGACCTAAGTTGTCGTTAGGTTAATGTTGGTATCTATCGATGGATCACTGGTTGCTATACTTAGGAGTATAGCTTGTTACAAAGTATAAAGTAATAAGCGTATATTAGGAAATACTATTTAAGTTAAGCATAAAGCTCCTATCTAATAGGTAATAACCCAACCTTATATAGAACCTTTATGCCTCTAGATCCCGATGGATCCTAACGGGCCGTGAGGATCCCTGCGGTCCTCCTCGGTCCATCACGTAACTAACATACTAGAGAAACGTCTCTTGCTTACATAAGGAAAACCTGTTCCTACCAAGGGTTCTCCTACGCCTAAAGTCAGACATTAAGCCTAAGGTCCCTTGGTCACATGTTACGTTCGTAACAGGAAGGATGGATCGTGGAGTAGAGGGAAGGATGGATCGCGGAGTGGAGGGAAGGACGGATTATAGATTAATATAGAAAAGAATAAATAGAAAAAAGATAATATTTAATCTATATTTATATTCTTTGCTTAATATAAAAGTTATAACTATTATTATAATTACTATTAAGCTGAAATTGCTATTATAGATTCTAAGTTTAATATTATCTATAATATAGATTTATATAAAGATGTCTTAATTTAAGCTATTAAATACTATATTATCTATTATACTTTCTATATTAATTATCTATAAAATATAGAAGATATAGTTAGTATCTTAAGTATTAAATCTAAAAGTAATCTTATATATAAAAGTATATTATAAGAAGCTAAATAAGAGAATATTATAAATAATAGATATAGAAAATAAAATATAAAATATATTATATAGATAAGATAAGCTTTCGACGTCGTTGGGGCAGGCTCGGGGCAGGCTCAGGCCCTCACTATTAACTTTTCGCCCTAACGACGTCAAAAAAATCGACTTACAACTTTAGCAACTAAAGCTGCTAAAAACATTCTAATGACGTCAAAAAAAGTTTTTGGTAGGATTTGAATTCTACTGATGTAGTTGACATTTTAACACTCCTAGTCGACTAGATACAAGAACGTGGGGGCTAGCTCCCACAGGCTACAGGCTACAGGCTACATCACTAGCGTGGTCTGGGGGGTGGTCAAGTGGGGTGGGCGGCCTCAGGCCAACGGGTAGTTTCAATTATCCCTTGATAGTGTCGGGATATGTGGTCATATGCAGTCACATGAGACTAGCGCGGATGACTAAGCGATAACCTCCATCGCCTTGTCTTCTATCCACACTTAGCTAGATATACCGAATACCAGTCAAGTCTACAGCACCCAGAATGCCGTAGAAGTGATCACTCCTGTGGTACCAACAGATAGAGAATGCAATAAATCTTTACTTGCTGGCTAAACAGCTATGCGCATTCTTTAGCCTGGCATTGCGCTAATAGCATTCTTGTGATAGACTAAGAGACTAACAAATTTCATTCTCCCTTCCCGCAGAGTATTGGAATCTCACTACCTAATTCCTCAACCACAGTTTGGTGATCTCCCAAGAATGTTATTAGGAATCTGTCTCTAGTGCAAGGAATGTATCGTATTTCCTTGCCCCTACAGAAACTCTATTCCCCCTAAAGATTTGACTTTTTTTCTTTCTTCTTTCCTTATCGACACTATCACTATCACTATCACTATCATACAGCACTTTTTATCGATCAACTTTTTTTCACATCTTCACATCATCTTTACTATATCAAATTTTAACAACATATTTTCAATAAATATACATCAAAAAACATACATCTAGGAAAAACTGACTTCTTTAGTTAAAATCAAGTAGTAATACGGCAAGATGCGTTCCCTGCGCTGCCTTGTCCTTGTTTGCGCGTATTTTTGTTTTGCTAATGGACAAACTCTAAGCAAAACGACATTAGGTAATGCCACTTGCACCCTCATATTACCGCCACTTAGTTACCAAGCTGTGTCCGTACAGTGGGGTGCAAAATGTTTGAACCCATGTCTTTAATGCTAACTTGGAAAATTCACCGCTTGACTTTTACAAGTTAGCCTTAAAGATATGGATGGGATGGGTTCAAACCTTCTGCACCCCACTGTACTGTTCTACTACGTCCCACTTTTATGTGGATCACTTCCTCATTATTGGCCCTATTGCATCTTAAGTGCAAAGTCTGCTTAGAGAAAAGGAACCTAGAGAGATGCCTAATTGTGCTTCTACGAGTTTGTTTGTATACTCCCCCTCTTATAGGCTGAAAGCTAATAATAGTTAGTCGATTAAAATACCCCTAAAGTTAGACTAAGGTGGTGGTTCGAAAGCTCTAGTAGCGCAACAGCAGGAATTCAACTAACCAAGTTTCATATTGTTATTTCATTTTAGTTTTTCATTCAGTCATTTCATTAGTACACGAGATTTTATTAAATCTTCTATGCTAGACACTGACTCTGTCCATTTAGTGCCCACAGCATCCGCTACAGCTAGCCCACAATTCTACCTCAGCATCAACTACGGGGGACAGCAAATTTTCCTCCGGCAGAATAGCGTTGGGTATATGATAGCTGTATGCGCCACAACACCTGTTAATGTAGCTACGACCGCTGCAAGGTTCCAATTCTGGCCAGACGGACGTATCTACTCTAGCAATACCATTGATCCTACAGCATTATGGGCAAAAGCACCACTGGCAACTTATATGCAGGATCAGGATTTTGCCAAATACTTCAGATTCGGTCCTGATAATCAGTATAATCCTATTACTAACTCAAATGGGTACCTCGAAAATACCTTTACGAACAACAGCGGAGTTTTGAGCTGGACTAATGCTTTCTTCACGACGCCTGGACAAGCAGCAGTCTTTGCTTATACTCCGACTCCCGATATCGTAAACCATAGGGGTTGGCTCTGGACGCTCTTCTACGCGTCTCAAAATCCCATTCCAGCGGGATTCACAACAGTGTCATTGACGATTACAGATGTTGGCAGCATTCCCGAACCTGGTACGCACTTCCCCTATCTCCACTATGCCTACTTGCTAACGTTCCTAGTGTTCTATTGTCCAGCGTCGACTTCCAGTCTTGCACCGTCAATAACCAGCAATTCAACCGTCTCATCATCATCTTCTGTGACTACATCATCGTCTGCTACCACATCATCGTCTGTCACTACATCATCATCTGCTACCACATCCTCTTCTGTCACTACATCATCGTCTGCTACCACATCCTCTTCAATTACTACCAGCAGCACCTTGAGCACCGGCATCAGCACCGTAACTACTTCTTCATCAGGTAAGCAAAGTTCTACGATTTATGTCTCAACTATCCCAAAAGCTCTGCTAGAAAGTTCTTCAGCTTAGCTAAACTACTCCCCACTTAAAGCTATTGGACCAAGATGGTCTTTAGACGATTCTGCCAATCTAGAAGTCTTAAAGGAAAGTTTCCTTTAGCTAGGAGTAGTAGAACTACCCCTAAAACAAACCAGAACAAGTGTTTCTTAAGGTAAAGTATCAACTATATACGCAACTATCTCGACTTATCTGGTAATATCTCTACGATAACACCAACTTCTATTCGCCATCATTGCACTATCTTTAGGATAAGTGTCGACTATATAAGCAGCTACATCGCCTTGTTTGCTTGTGTATCTACTGGAATACCAACATCTCTATACGCCATTACTTTTGTCTTTAGGTAGCCAATCGTTGGATAAGCAACTCGGCTAGTAGAAGAACAACTGCAACCTTCTACTCTTGCAACTATCGGGATCACAATAACACTTGTACCAACATCTACAGGTAAGTTGTCTCATAGCACTAGAAACCCAGAGTATAGCAGTCATAACATCCTTGGGGGATTATCTACGACAATAATAGCACACGTGTCTTTACTAACATCTTTTGACCTTGCTCCCATAGCCTCTGGTCTCATAGTAAATTCAACTCAGTTATCAATTTCCCGACCGTGCCATGAATCCCTAACTCAATGACTGGATCCTAGCATTGTCCTAACACCACGGTACTTCGAAATCGGAGCTAGAAATCATCCACTGACCGAGGATACTAACGTCTGGCATCCATGAGCCCCCAAGCACATATCACAACTAGTACTCCTACACGGAACACTTCATCTACCTATACAATATAATAATCAACTAATACCCATAGCCTGTACGACATAACAACCGTACGATTAGTAAAGACACCAGCGACATCAACTCCGACTTAGAACTTCAACCTTGTACCGGTATACTGATCACTACCAACATCAATATCCCAAAGCTCGCCACCGTTGAGAACAGTAGGACCGGTATATTCGATCTATCACCTCCAACTCTAACAAGACCGACATTCCCTACGTCCAACTAAGGTGATGTATGCTGAGAATTCAAGGAAATGTTCTGAGAACGGCGTGAAGAATCGGAAAGTTCAGCTGTCAGGAATGACGCTCGTGATGGTGATGATGGTAGCTGGATACAGCTAAGCGAGAGGAAAAGGTAAGTGCCCTATCAATTGATCGCTGCAAGCGCTGCTAAGATAACATGAGTGAAAAGAGCTCTGTCGCAGCACATGTGGTTGTCGGCAAGGGGCGTCCAAGTCGAAGTCGGATCGGTATTATATTTGGAAGAGTAATATCAGCTGCTTAGCTTGTCGAAGAAGCTCTCACAGGACAGAGGATGTGCTATGGGACACACTTGCGAGTGGATTCGGTGGAGGTTCGGGTTCAGATTCGAAGATGTGGGAGTCGAGATGCATTAATACTACCAGCTTACTACTTAGCTAGTATAAGAATCTAGCTTATGACAAATTAGATTCTAGCTTCTAGCCATACATTAAAACATCTAGAACGGTTGGGATATAAGGACCGCATCGCGAACCGCATCACTAACCGCATCCCGACCCCAACCTTTCTAGTCATGTGATTTAGCTTAGCTGAGTCAGCGAAGAGGCATCACCTCTTCGCATCCACAACACCACCTAAATGCTACGGAGTAAGCATCATCAACCAGAAATACCCAGTATCAAGTCTGTCTACTAGTAGAAGAAGTGATCACGTATCTGAACACCTGTGATACCAACAAATCTTATGTTTTATTAAATCGCTTAGATTTGATAAGATCTTTCAAGCAAGGTCCAAGTCTAAAAAGGGGCATTCTGTCACGTGAGCGTGGGGGCTTAATCCAACGCGACGCGACTTTCTCCTCAGCAGCGCGTTCTTTACACAACTTAAATGCGCAAAGGGGACAGTCAACCTGAACGCATACCATTATTCAATCCAATTGTGATCCTCACGCCTCTATAATGTACCGGCGGCCTCTATGACGACTCCATCCTTCCTCACCCCTTGCGTTCGCCGTATAATTGTACTGCCCCTCTCCTTCTCCCTCTCCCTTCCCCTCAGCCTTATAGTTCGTCCCTTTTCTGTATCGTGCGCTGCCAGGAGAACCATGAAAGATTCTATGCCCTCTCCCCCCACAGGACGCACCTATGAAGATGCCCTCGCCGCTCTCCAGACGCTCCAATCAAATCGTGCCATTCGAACTGCAATCGCCAACGCGCCACAAGATATAGATCCAAATCGCAGGGCGATTCCAGAGATGCTAGAATGGGCGCGGAAGGCAGGCTACGAAGCTGCAGAGCTAGGAAACCAAGGTCAGAGATACATACACGTTGCGGGAACAAACGGGAAGGGGAGCGTGTGTGTGATGGTGGAAAATATACTATTGCAGTACCGCAGAGCAGAGGTCGGGGGGTCTACGGAGGAGCGTGTAGGCAAGATCGGCTTATACACCTCCCCGCATCTTATCACAGTCCGGGAAAGAATAAGGATCGATGGAGTCTCTATATCGAAAAGCCTCTTCACCCGCTATTTCTACGAACTGTGGGATCGTTTCGAGACAGCTGCTTCCAATAGCAAGAATCACGGTACCGGGGAAACTCGGCCGGGGTATTTTCGCTATTTAACATTGCTGGCAATCCATGCATTTAGACAAGAGGGTGTAAAGACAGCCATTATGGAGTGTGGTATTGGAGGGGAGTACGATAGCACCAACATATTACCCGCCAACGCAGTCGCTGTGAGCGCTATCACAAGGCTGGGAATCGATCATACATCGATGCTTGGGGGGTCGATCAAGGAGATTGCATGGCATAAGGGCGGCATTATGAAGGAGGATGTACCGGTATTTACCATGGACCAGCCCTCGGAAGCCCTAGGTGTGCTCGAGAAACGCGCCGCGGAAATAGGCATGGAGTTGAACGTCGTTCACAGGCTGCCTATACTAGAAACGACCGGTTTCAATCTTGGATTGCTTGGGGATTTTCAATACGATAATGCCAGTCTGGCAACCGCTGTCGCAGGATCCTATTTACGAGGTATAGGGGCTACGGAAGGCATTCCTCCCGACCAAGAGCTCGGGAATCGCGCAAATGTGTTGCCACAACAATTTAAGCACGGATTGGAAACAGTGACTTGGCCCGGGAGATGTGAAATACGCAAAGATAGAAACATCGAATGGTTCCTCGACGGTGCCCACACGATAGAGAGTATAGAAGCAGTAGGCTGCTGGTTCCGTACCAAGATGGACGAGGCACATCTCGAGGAACAGCCTCCAACAGCAACCATGCTGATCTTCAACCAAGACCAACGTGACGGACAGGCACTATTGCAAAAGTTGCTACTGACAATGGTCTCTTTCGAGCCTCCGGCTTCCGATATACGGGAAGCCAAAAAACTACGGCCAATAAAGCCGATCAGGTACCTACAATTGTTCACGTATGCGGCTTTCTGTACCAATGAGCCTTTTACTGCTACTAATGAGGGGAAGGATGTGAACCTGAAGCTCCAGGAGGGGATGGCAATGTTGTATCAAGGACTGGACGGTAACGCTTTGCATATGGTTTATGGCAGCGTTGAAGAGGCGGTACGTCTCGCTATGCGGGTCTCGGAGGGAGATGAGAGAGTCCTTGTGCTCGTCACAGGCAGCTTGCACTTGGTTGGTGGGCTGTTGCAGGTGCTTAAAAGGGGCAAAGAGTTTTTACTTGAAGAGCCCCGCGATGACGAGGAAGATCTTGATTGATCATGATTTTCGAGATTGCTAGGTCTGGTTGTGAAAGTCGAATGACTACATGAACCTGCGGCAGAGCGAACTCGCAAGCGAGTGTATCTGCTTTACATGATAAATATCAAGGGCTTGGAAGGTATAGGTACTCCGAATGTTCCAAAACTAAAGAGGGAGATTGCGACCGATGGGAGGATGGAGTGGAGGCTGGGAATGTTCATCTGGACAATTTGGAGAAGTCATTCCTCTGTACTGTATATGGATGCTCTTGGTACGGCACGCCACGCTCGTATATCATGGAGCACTTGCTTGTTGGCTGGCTCTCAACACCGCCAGTCTCCCTCGCAGGCGTATCTTCTTGCGGCTACGCATTGGCCGTTTCATTTGACACATATTATGCGATCTGCGCTGGCAGCGGCGTAAAGGTAAGGGTCGGGTGTACGGAGTAAAGGTGATTGTGATGGTGGAGATGGTGAGGTGCGAATGGGTGGCCAGGTCGAGGGAAGCTACGCGTGGGGCGGGCGCATGACCCTCCTTCGCGAAACTCCATTTATGTATACTTACAAATTGCTTATACCATACCTTTATACAATTAGATATATATGCTCAGGTCAATATTAGCAATTAAATAAGAGTAAAGTCTGCAGTTGGCTGGCTCCTTATTTGACTGCAGCAGTGAGGCGCCGCAGTGTGTCTAGTAGATACCTAGGTACCCCGCTCCGCCCCGCCGTGCACCCCACTATTACCTAGTTATTCGAGATACTTGTACAGATACCTTCATCCATCTACCTTGCCTCGACAGCTTACGATACCACTACGCCAATGACTTCTCGAGAAGCTAGCCATGCTGGCTCATGGTACACCAGAAACTCCCACACACTCTCTGCCGAGCTAGATCACTTTCTTGAACAGGTCCCTGGCTCTATCGAGAGCCATCAAGTTCCTATCCCGAGGGCACGACTTATCATTGCTCCGTGAGTCGAGTTGCCTTGCACCTATGCCACCCCAAATGTCCGACTCTACTAACCTTCAAAAGCCATGCAGGATACACATACTCTGGCCCTACTGCGGCATGGGCCTACAAAACCCTCGACCTCTCGAAAGCAAAGCGAATCTTCCTCCTCGGTCCCTCTCACACTATACATCTTCCAGGCTGCGCACTCTCAAAACACGCCAAATACTCTACACCGCTCGGAAATCTCACCATTGACTCGGATACCGTGAAGGAGCTACATGCGACGGGGAAGTTTGACACTATAAGCAGGGACACGGATGAGGTCGAACACAGCTTGGAGATGCACCTTCCATACATCTACAAGATGCTCACCCTCGGCCTTAAGTCCAGCGAAGACTACCCAACCCTTGTTCCCGTCCTAGTAGGCAGTACATCAGAAAGTTTGGAAAGAGCCTACGGCCAGATCTTTGCCCCTTATCTCGCGGACCCCACATCAGTTTTTGTCGTGTCATCTGATTTCTGCCACTGGGGTATGCGTTTTCAGTATACATATTATGTTCCGAATAATTCAAAGCCGGGATCCAGCGGTATCAACTTGAGGAGGCGCGACGTAAACCCTGGGGATCCTGAGATACACGAAAGCATCGGGAAACTTGACAGGATGGCTATGGATGCAATCGAAGGAGGAGATCACAAGAGATTTCTTGAAAACCTAAGGGAGACAGGCAATACTATATGCGGGAGGCATCCAATCGGTGTGGTGATGGCTGCGATTAGTGCTTTGAAGGAGGAAGGCAAGATTACTCCCGATCAAGGGAAATTCAACTTCGTCCGATATGAGAGAAGTGGAGATGTAGTAGATATCAGCGACTCCTCGGTCAGCTATGCAAGTGCATATGCTGTTATGTGAGTTTCCCCGCTTAGCCTGATTTCATAGAGTTCTATTCGATACACATGGTGGTAGTTGTTTTATGTCCTACACTCTGTAGTGAAGACATTCTCCTAGTGAATACTGTTAATCTATACCATGACCATCTGTTACAATAATATAATTATATTACTTAAGGTTCTACTAGGTATGAATAATACGGACTTCGCCACATGTCGCCAGCCCCCCAAAAGGAGACGTGACACATGTGACTAAGCCGATCTCGGGGGGCGATCATTAAAGAAAACATTTACCCCTCTACCCCTCCATTGCACACCAATCGTCAAACAAGTTCCCAAAATGCCTAGAAAGGAGCCCCCATTTGATTTGCAGACTTGCGCTCGTCTGAATATCCTCCAATTGGAACCATACCGTTGCGCTAGAGAGTAAGGTCTTTTGATCCCCCTACAAAAAGTTATTAACTCATCTGCCTTAGTGATTACAAGGACGACGGCACGAACATCCTCCTCGATGCCAACGAGAACGCCTACGGACCCTCCCTCACCTCAAACAGCTCCGCGAATCCCTCCAACCCCTCTGAGGAGCCCTCAATCGACTTCCTCGGCCTAAACCGATATCCAGACCCCCACCAGCATAATCTGAAGCAACTCCTCTGCAACTTGCGAAATACACACATACATACCCCTAAAACACTCACTCCGGCAAACCTCTTTGTTGGCGTCGGCAGTGATGAAGCGATCGACGCGCTCCTGCGCTGCTTCTGCGTGCCCGGCAAGGACAGCATTCTCGTTTGCCCACCCACATATGGGATGTACTCAGTGTCCGCACAAGTCAACGACGTAGGCCTAGTGAAGATCCCATTACTCCCCGCACCGGACTTCGCCCTCGATATACCAGCCATTATATCTACGCTCTCTTCTTCAGAAGCCGCAAGTATCAAGCTGATATACATTTGCTCGCCTGGGAATCCTACAGGGTCTTTGATCAGGAGGGAGGATCTACGCCAAGTCCTTGAGCACCCGACTTGGAATGGGGTTGTGGTCTTAGACGAGGCGTATATTGATTTTGCGCCCGAGGGCTCGTCGCTTGCGGAATGGGTTCTGGAATGGCCGAATTTGGTGGTTATGCAGACTCTGTCGAAAGCATTTGGGCTTGCGGGTATACGGCTCGGAACTGCTTTCACGTCGCCGGCTATTGCTTCGTTATTGAATAATTTGAAGGCGCCGTATAATGTTAGTAGTCCAACGAGTGCGATTGCGTGTCAGGCATTGCTGGAGGGTGGGCTGAGTGTTATGAGAAGAAATCGGGAGAGTATCTTGGCCCAGCGAGATAGGCTGTTAAAGGAGCTGCCGAAAGTCAAAGGAGTGGGCAGGTTTAGGGGTGGAACTGCTAGTAACTTTCTACTGGTTGAGATCTTGGATATAGCAGGGGAGCCTGATAATGTGACTGCTCTAAAGGTATACCAGATTCTAGCAACAGACAAAGGGGTCGTAGTGAGGTTCAGAGGCAAGGAACAGGGGTGTTTAGGATGCTTGCGCATCACAGTTGGGACGGAGAAAGAAGTTACCAGGTTTTTGAGTGAGATCCAGGGTGTCCTTGAGCATATATATGATCAGAAATGACAGACTGTCAATTAGTCACTTAGAATCACATGCGAGGGTAGCTCCCCAGCCTCCCCTCATACGGGGATAGGCCTGTATATATGCGTAACTAAACATGCTAATTCGCCTTCCGTCTAAAGTTTCTCTACCGCGCCCGGGACGTTGTTCTCTGTCTCTGTTGGATCGGGTTCAACATGCAAATCAAAAGTTTGCCCAGAGGAATACATGAGCTCCAGGAGCTCTCTTCCTAGGATACGCAGACCATCAACCTTCATATCGTTTTCGAGCCTCTTTCTTACCCTTATGATACGCCTTCGCCAGTGGTGGAACTTCGGGTGCCTCCCATCGAACTCGGCCGCTATAATTGCTTCGTTGCCTTTTGGGCAGGAAGCAGGATTGGCAAGGCAAAGAAGACCAAATGCGTATTCTGGGACTTCGTCCATTTTCGTGTCCCATTCCCATTGAAGTTGGCTGGTATCGTGTTCAGGATCCGGTCGAATATATTTCTTCTCTTCCTCGATTCGAACTTGCTTGAGGGCCTCAACGTAGATTGATCGGATTTTGGCGTCGTCGGTTGGCAGTAGAGGAGATGGAAAGACTATACCATCACCGGGAGTGACGACGGTCCTGCAAATGTTCAACCTCGGTGTGTTTATAAGGAGTGCTGAAGGGCATACTCACGTGATCATATCCCAATGGTCATCAAGTCCTTGCTGCCACATCTCGTTCTGCAAGGCACCCTTGGGCCACGAAAAAGTAACAGGACGAGCTTGCCATCCATCGTCGCCGATCGGCAGAATCCTGCCATTTGGAAACGAGTAAGGATGCCAATGATGCCTGTTGTCTTGCCAAGAGTTTGAACGATCAGGGCTATCTAATATGGCGTCGGGATAATGATAACCCGTATCGTCCTCCCACTAGATAAAAGGGATGTTAATTCTTTCTTCCACTCATGAGATTGATGGCAGGAGCTAAAGCACGTGACAAAAGTGGTAAGAGAAGGGCCAGTGTAGAATCCCGTTGTGCTTACCTCGACATCAGCAACATCGGCGATAGCACCGTGGATGGCAAAGGCCAGTATTAAAACCGTAAGAAGCATTTGGTTGACTTTGATTCGATCAGCTGTGTCGTCGGATTTTCATGTAGAATAATGTGTGCTGAAACTGAGACAATGCAAAGGGACTCCCTTTAAATATCTGGTGAAATCAAACTATCTTATTAGGCACTTGGTTCATCAATGTTACTATTCCAGATCTAACAACGCGTGTACCAGGGTTGAGTGTACCACCGTAAGTACTTCCCGCACTCAAAGCACAATTGCGTTACTACTATATTCAACAAGTAAAAAAAGGAACCAGATTTTGTAACAAGTTGACCAGAGGTTAAAATTGTCGACTACTATCGATATCTTACGCCTGCCCACACTTGGTTACTTAGGAAAGCCGTTGAAGCTCTACTTGACTAGACTTCCGCTGTCAGTATCATTAGAGCCCTATAGGTAATGACGAATCCGCTTGGATGTTGACTAAACATGGTCCTAGAAAAGACCAGATGGATTCGCAAACGGCGGATAGCAGATGAGTGTCGCCAGAAGTGTATAAATTTGCCCCTAAGGCGCTTCAAAAGAATAAATGGCTCAACTAAGCACTACAGAAACCGAGACACGAAGAAAAATTATAGCTTCATGTTAATAACCCCTGGCGTATACACATATGTGCTCACATGACGAGAAAATTCCATGGCATGTGACGGTTCGTTTCAGTCCGCCCCTTCTAGTTCTTGCCCACCATCAAGCTTGGTGTTATAAATGTGCTTGTCGTCATGTCAGGGCTATTCTGCCACTTTCGCACCTCGCGCTTCATGCCTTAGGTTGGTAAAGCGAGAACTGACAACCAGGGCCAGTTTGGTCCTAATTTAAGTAGCAGGTTTGGGTATCGTCGCTGAATTACATTTAATACAGAGCAGGCTTTTCTAGATGAATCAAACCATTCGCAGGCTATGGGGTGTCAGTGAGCATTGTAGATAAGAGGTGTTATAAACAAACCGGAATGAACTGCCGCAGACACACACCAGCTTGCTTGAAAACATCTGCGGTTTCCCCATCCATACTATAACCCTGGCTATAAACCACCTCACTGATCCCCACTTGAGCGATCTTAATACTGCAAGTCAAGCACGGGCATGTATCGCAATACAGTATTGCACCGTCTCGAATCCTCTCTCTACCTGCCTCCAACAACGCATTTTCTTCAGCGTGTAGACATAAACATGTCCCCAAGCCAAATCCGGAGCTCAGTCCATCGTTGCATCTAGGACAGCCTCCTTCTCCACAGTTCTTTAGGCCCCGAGGTGTACCGTTATATCCCGTGCTTATCACGCGTTTCTCTCGCACAAGGACACATCCCACGCGCCGCTTCATGCAATTACTCCGCTGAGCAGCTAAAGATGCCAACTGCATAAAGTATTGATCCCAGCTCGGCCTTAGCCTATCCTCGTTCGTTAAATCAAGCTTCCCAAGTGTAGCATAGAGGTGTGCCAGATTACTTGACGTATTCAATAATCGTATAGTGGCTCGAGATATTAGAGGTAGGAGGCCTATATGGGGATTGTAGAGATGTTCGTCTGATTTGAGGAGGAAATCTTCAAGACTCAGGCTTTCTGCTTGGGGATTGGTCTGGTGTAGTCTTTGTTGGCAACGTTGCCACCGTACACTGACTGGTGCATCGACGCTAACAAGTATGAAAAATGGGCGGCGGAGGAGTTTGTCAAGGATGGATTCGGTGTGTATATCTGTTGTAACCCAGCGTTCGCGCCATCGTTTCGTGACAAAGTCGAGAAGGTCGTCGGTGGTATCAAAGATGTGTTCGGTTTGGGGATGTGGAGCCACATCCCCTTCGATCATGCCATTAGCTTTAGGGACTATGTCTTTCGTTGATTGCTTTTGTTCCTCTTGCTTGACCTCCAGCGGGCCATTCAAGTCTGCATTGCGGGTGTTTTCCCGTAGGTAGAGATGCGTAAAGCCGTGATGTTCTCCTAGGTATTGGGCGACTGTACGTTTGCCGGCGCAAATGCCTCCACAGAGTCCGATCAACATGGTCTGGTCTCAGAATATGTCAAAATCGTGGAGTAGGATAAGTTGGATACGTAATAAGTAGCTGCAAAAAAATAAACGCAATAAACGCGTCGACAAATCGAGTCGCGTTCCGAAGTCGCGCACTGCCGCAGCTTTCCCGAGGTCGTATGGTGGGGTGGGGCGGGGCACTTGGGGGTTGGGTTACTGTACATTCATGCCTGGCGCATTCGTCGCTGGCCGAGGTATAGTTTTGAATGATCGCCGAGTGGAAGTGAAAGGCTGCATCTCATTTGGGGAAGAACTTTATTGAGGTAATATTCAAGATACTCCTTTATAGACAGCCCAAAATATCTACATTTCGTTCCTTATGGCTAATCCTACTCTACAGACTACCTACGAGCCCCCAGCCTCAAGTTCAAGCTCTACCTTTACCCTTTCCTTTAACCTTCCCGACTCGAGACCCGTCTCTCCATCATCCTCCCTCTTCTCAGAGTCCTCCCAAACGACAATGTCAAGCTACACTTCGAATTCGAGGCCTGCTCTAGCGCGACAGAGTACAGCCGAAGTCGCTGAACGGGATTACTTCCACGAAAACCCAGCTCCAGCGGCGCTCGAGGAACATACCGCCCAGGCCAAAGCGTTCATAGACGTCCACGCGGCTGCTGGCAGACGCGTCGTCTTGGTTACGTCCGGAGGCACAACCGTCCCTCTCGAGAGGCAAACCGTCAGGTTTATTGACAATTTCAGCGCCGGTACACGGGGTGCAACGTCCGCAGAATACTTCCTCGAGGCTGGCTATGCAGTTATTTTCCTACACCGACAGTTTAGTCTTTTGCCGTACTCTCGCCACTACAGCCATACCACTAATTGCTTCCTGGATTTCCTTCACGAAAGTTCAGATGGCAGCATAGTTGCCAATGAAGAATACCAAGAAAAGATGCAGAAAGTTCTCAGACAATACAATGCTGCCAAGAAGAGTAACCTACTCCTCACTCTCCCCTTTACGACTATAAACGACTACCTTTTCGTCCTGCGCTCCATCTCCCAGCTCATGCGCACCCTAGGATCAAGTGGTTTGTTATACCTCGCGGCAGCTGTCTCCGACTTCTTTGTCCCACCGGAGCGCATGGTTGAGCACAAGATACAGTCCACCAACGCAACAGATGTGCAAAAAGAAGAAAGAGATTCTGCAAGCAAGCAAGAGGAGGAAGAAGTATTTGACAATTTCGATTCTTCACCGGCGGTGCCTCGAAGCAAACGTTTGATTGTCGACCTGGACCCCGTCCCGAAATTCTTGAAGAACTTGGTAGACGGTTGGGCACCGGAAGGCATGATTGTTTCCTTTAAACTAGAGACAGATCCGGAAATATTGGTGCACAAAGCTCAATATTCGCTAGAACGGTACCAACATCATCTTGTGATTGGCAACCTACTACCAACGCGAAAATGGGAAGTGGTATTCGTGGCTCCCGGGCAAAAAGACACCTGGATTCGAGTACCGAGAAGTAAGAAGAATAGGCGAATTAGTGGGATGGAGAACACGGTTGGTGCCAGCGCTGGCGAGATTGGTGAAAAGCCTCTGGATCCCAGAGACCTGCCAGAGGGAGACCCGGAGATGGAGATTGAGGGCCTCATTATACCCGCAGTAGAGAAGATGCACACAAAGCATATAAAAAATGCTGTAAGGATACCATCATGAGCAACTTTGCTCTGGAGAATAGCTCGCTAGTTTAGCTTTGGCATAATATCAGTGGCCTTTCTCTCGAACAGCTTGAAAGCTTGAAATGATGATCTGGAATAACCAGCATGTGATATAAGGCATATACACGCGATTATTAAGTGCTGGACCCCGGGATGGAGAAGCAAGATACTGTAACGAGCACTCGTATATTATGCACGTGATCTCAACATTGTTTCACCCTTCTTTCTGTTCGGATTTGCAGGCGTTTCAGGCTTAAACGCTATGGCCTGTTCTATTCGGCCAGTTACTGCAACGTTTTTAAAACTCCAGCTGGTCAACTTCTCGGAGAGTCGCTGGCGATAGAAATCAGACGATCAACTCTCTAGCAGGCCTACTAATAATAACCCGTTGTCGTCAAACTCACATCTAATGGCTCGCTCATCCGCCCCGAAATCACCAAAGCCGGTGAAAAAGTCGTCTGAACAACCCTCGTTGACGCAAGAAAGTTTCGAGAATGAATTGAAAGAATTGGCTGCAAAGGCACAAGAGGAGACGTGGACGAAATGGGTACTTCAGCAGGCCTGGATCCTCATTCAGTCGGCTGTCTTATTGACGCTGGCGGCCGCATACTCAAACGTATCTCTACTCACTCTATCACCGGTCTACGGCTCTATTCCATCTTCGATATGGCACTCCAAAGGCGTGATGACTGCATGTTTCCTCGGATGGTCTGGTAACCTCTTCGTGAGGCGGCAGTTGCCAGTGAAGCCGGTCAAAATGCTGCCCCTCATCGCGGTATATATCCCAGTCATGCAATTCTCCCTCTTTCGCATCAGTGGCTTCATGGGTGCGCTGTATGGACCCATCATTATTGAGAGTCTCACGTTCCTTCCACTTCTCCTCCTGTCCGTCTCGTGTACGGCTACCATTCTGGATGACCTGGAGCTCAATCCAGGCCGTGTCCAGTGGCTGTCAGACGCAATGCCGGGTATTTGCTCATACGCATTCTACAGAACCATGGAATACTTCACTGGCCACTGGACTCTGCGTGTCATTGGAAAAGACTTGCTCCATTCTCGACTTGGGCTGCAATGTCAACTTGCAGCGCTTTACTCCATATTTGCTCCCTCAAAGCTTCTTCTGTACGCCTTGCCAGCATTGCTGCACACATCCATCTTCAACTACCACGTGCCATACTCATACACGACGTCTGCACTGAACTCTACGTTGAGCCAGTCCGGGTGGTCGCTCATCGATCGCGCCGAGTCACTCACTGGATACATCTCAGTCTTTGAAAGTGACAAGCAAGGATTCCGGGTCCTGAGATGCGACCACAGCCTGCTTGGCGGTCAATGGCTCGCAGCGCGAGTGACTCATGGCCTTCCAGAGCCAATTTACGGGGTGTTTGTGATGTTGGAAGCTGTCCGGCTCATGGAGGTGCCAGAACGCGTTCCCGACTCGGAAGCTAGAGCGTTGGTGATGTGAGTGCTCAAGCCGACATCTTGGAACGATTAGCTAACACTTGACAGTGGGCTTGGTATTGGTACCACTCCTGCGGCTCTCATGGCCCATGGTATCAAGACAACAATTGTCGAGATCGATCCTGTTGTCCATGAGTATGCGACCAAATATTTTGCGCTACCACCTGATCACACGGCGGTTATTGCTGATGCAGTATCATACGCCGATGCAGTGGCTCGCTCTGGTGAGCAATACGATTATGTGGTTCATGACGTATTTACTGGTGGTGCAGAGCCTGTCGAGCTTTTCACCGTGGAATTTATCCAGGATCTAAGGTCTATTTTGAAGCCAAACGGGGTTATTGCCATTGTCAGTGTTGATCATATTTCCCCACTCGTATTTGAGAGTTCTAACCATTTCCAGAACTATGCTGGTGACCTGCTTCTCCCATCAGCCAGGATCATCGTCCAAACCATCCGGACAGTCTTTCCCACCTGTCGTGTCTTCCGCGAATCTGAGCCGTCTCCTGAGAGCATTGCAGCAGATGGCAGAGACTTTACTAACATGGTCATCTTCTGCACCAGTGCAGCTGATATAATTACGTTTAGGAGTCCAGAAGACGCGGATTTCCTCCACAGTGGGGCAAGACAGATGTTTCTTATGCCTCAGCATGAAGTGGATGAGCGGGTATTCACAGAAGTGAAGGCTGATGGGGGCATTTTAAGCAGGAATGATACCGAGAGGTTCAGAAACTGGCAGCAAAAAAGTGCATTGGGTCACTGGGCTGTGATGAGGACGGTGCTGCCGGATATGGTTTGGGAAAACTGGTGAGGCAAATGGTTTATTTAAACGCTGAAGAGAATCATCACATTTGATGGGTTATTCAAGTAAAGTCATGGTGTGTCTAATAAAAGATCAAGTGACGGATACATTCAGTCCACCGATACTCCTTGAAAATCCAATTTTACTATCTACGCCAATCTTCTATGAACAAGATCTCTTCGCATTGCTTATCACTTCCTGACAGCGTCCTCCCAACTTCCACCCGTCAACTTCTCGAAAGCCTCCCTATACTTCTTTGCCGTCTCCAGCGCAATATTCTCCGGCATTCTCACTCCCTGCTCTCCCTTCAACCCCTCCTTCACCAACCAATCTCTCAAATACTGCTTATCAAAACTCTCCTGCTCCCTGCCAACCTCATATTTGTCGGCCGGCCAGAAGCGACTCGAGTCAGGCGTTAGTACTTCATCAACAAGTACAACCTCATCAGTCTCCTCGTCCAAACCAAACTCGAACTTCGTATCTGCAATAATGATACCCCTATCCTTTGCGTAATCCCTAGCAGCAGTATAGAGACTGAGAGCGAGTTTCTCAATCCTATCGGCGTACTCTTGCCCTACAATCTCAGCAGCTCTCGCGGGAGAGATGTTCTCGTCGTTTTCTCCGGCCTCGGCTTTCGTGCTAGGCGTATAAATGGCGCCTTGAGGGAAGGCTTGCGACTCCTTTAGACCTGCAGCGATGGGGATGGAATGCACGGTGCCGGAGACTTTGTATTCCTTCCACGCGGAGCCGGTGATGTAGCCGCGGACGATGGCTTCGAGAGGGAAGATCTTGAGGCGGCGGACTTGCATGGAGCGGTTCTGCAAAAGGGCGTGTTGGGATTGTGGGATTGAAGAGGGGAGCGAGAGAGTGATGAAGTGGGTTCGGAGGGAGGGTAGGAGAGTTGGTAGGACGTTGAACCAGTGGGCGGAGAGGAGATTGAGGAGTAGGCCTTTGGATGGGATACCCTAGCATAGATCAGTAGGTAGAGGGGAAGAGGAAGGGGTATCTGGATGGAGGGACTCTTACATTTTCCATGATTACATCGTAGGCTGAGATGCGGTCGGATGCGACAAAAAGGAGCGTCTTTTCGTCAACCTTGTACAGCTCTCGCACCTTGCCCGTAGCAATCTTGGGCAGGGCATCAACTGACAGAGTGGTGACTGCTTTAGTATCCGACATGGTGATGTTCTTCGGTCGTAAGTTAAAAAAGGTGGACGTGAAGCTGGAGATGGGGATGCAGATCTAGATGTAGGCAAGTTGAGTTCTTTTATAATGGTGGCATTGGAATCCACACAGCAGACCTGAACCCGACTATAAAGGAGTTACTGGGAAGAGGTTCAATAGTTGTACAGTACCAGTAAGACCTTGACAGAGCAGTGCCTGGTGGGGATCCCTGTAGAAAACTTTTACCCCACGTTGATCTTTTTTAAACATAGTAATTAAAAGCGGGTCTTGCTATAACTCTACCACATCACTTTTAATAAATTTGAAAAGATTATAGAGGGACTAGTTTATCTAGAATAATATTACAAGAAGCGGAATAAGTTTTATTATCTTTTCATAGCGTTTAAAATAAGAAATTGACATATTGCTGAACCAGACTTGGGTGGATACGAATGACAGATGATTAAGGAAACGAATTGATGCGTAGGGGTACTCCGTACGGTTGTATTACTGTACTGTATTTTAGCAAATCGTCCGAGCAGCAGGATCCCAGTCCTGTATCCCTTTGAGCGACACCATTGTGTTTACGATCTTTCGAGCCTCTATGCACGGCCAATCATAGTCCAGATAATTGCTTGTCAGCAGCGAAAAGAATATGGGGAAATATTCTGTGACTTTACTCTCATACCATATAGCCAAGACGGACGACAATCATTGTGTTTTAATGGCATCGAAAGGATATCAGTAAGTCTCTCTACTTCATGCTCTAGGATTACACTCACACTGTTTACAGCAACGACTCGGTCTACAACGCCTACGGGCCAGACCAACCTATAACCTCCCCCTCCCATACAATCATTTTCCCCTGCGAGCCCTCACCTCCACGGCGCAACGCTTCCAAGATGTCTTCCACGCCCAGGCCTCCGACCCGCACACCTCCGCCATTCTCTCCTGTCCATTGGGGCATCTAAGATCCATGACTCGACTCAGGTCGTCATGACGCTGGACCATGATGTGCAGATTAAGAGCGGGACGAGTTTGAAGAAGTATAGGCAGATTGAGGAGGTCCCGGCTAGGGAAAGGGGTCGATTTTCTATCCGGCTGGGAGGGGTATTGGACGTCAAATCATGGTGGAAGAGGGATACGTGTGGCCGGGGACAATGACGGTTACGAGTGACAGTCACAGTAATATGTATGGTGGTGTTGGATGTCTCGGTACAGCGATGGTCAGAACGGATGCCGCGAGTATATGGGCTACGGGGAAGACGTAGTGGCAGGTTCCACCTGTTGGAAAAATCACGTTTACCCGTGTGATGCCCAAGGACGTTACGGGGAAGGATGTCATCGTTACGCTGTGCGGCTTGTTTATTAATGATGAGGTGCTCAATCATGCGATTGAGTTTACGGGGTCGGAGCAGACGATGAAGAGTCTGCCTGGGATGATAGGCTGGCTATTGCAAACATAACGACGGAGTAGGGAGCGCTGACGGGGTTGTTCCCGATTGATGGCATGTTGCAGGCTTGGATGAGGACCAAGGCTACAACATCTGCGCTCTTTGATGAGCCGAAAGAAGGAGCAAGGTTTACGCATCAGAGAATTGATGATTTGATTGAGAATCAGCTGAGTGCCGATAAAGGGGCTACGTATGCCAAATCATTGCATCTCAACCTCTCGACACTCTCGCCATATTTTTCGGGTCCCAACTCCGTCAAGGTTGCTACTCCTTTGCGCGATCTGGAAGCCAAAAATATCAAGCTGGACAAAGCCTACCTGGTATCGTGTACAAGCTCCAGAGCTTCAGATCTTGCAGCAGCCGCCAAGATTTTCAAAGACACGTCGAAAGATGGCGAACCAGTGAAGATTGCGCCCGGCGTAGAATTCTACATTGCAGCAGCATCAATACCCGAGCAAACAGCTGCCGAAGATGCAGGAGACTGGCAAGCACTTCTTGCCGCAGGCGAAACCACTACCAGCTGGCTGTGGTTCATGCATCGCTCTTGAGATAGGCTTACTCGAGCCAGGAGAGGTAGGAATGAGTGCCAGCAACCGCAATTTCAAAGGTCGCATGGGCTCACCAGATGCCAAAGCTTATCTCGCGAGCCCCGAAGTTGTCGCCGCCAGCGCACTGAGCGGTAAGATCAGTGGGCGTGGGTTGTACGAAAAGCCTGTTGGTGTTGAGAAGGTTGTGTTAGGGGAAGGAAATGGGGTGTCTGAGGACCGCGCGATGAGTGTTGGCGATGCGTTAAATAAGTTGATTGCGGACGCCGACTCGATTATCCAGATCGCGGAATTGTCCATCTTGGGTTCCGAATCTACTTCTGCTGAGACTTCAACTAGTGATGCAGATGAACACTCAACTGATATCTTCCCCGGATTCCCCGAGAAGGTCGAGGGAGAGATCGGTTTCTTGCGACGCGGATAACATTAACACCGACGGCATCTACCCCGGGAAAAGATAACATTTCCGTCGAGAAACTGGCTGAAGTCTGCATGGAGAACGACGATAAAGCATTTGGATCTATTGCCAAAGAGGGTGATATCCTCGTCGCAGGATTCAATTTCGGCTGTGGGAGCAGCAGAGAACAGGCCGCGACCGCCATTCTAGCGAAAAAAAAATCCCTTATGGTATCCGGCAGCTTCGGCAACATATTCAGCAGGAACAGCATCAACAACGCACTTATGGGCGTTGAAGTGCCGCGTCTAGTTCAGAGACTCCTAGAAACATTTTTATCAAAGTAGACAGAGGTGAAGACGGATGTGAAAGAGCCCCAGCTCAACAAGGATAGTCTAGATAGTCCCCCTCCTGCAGCGCAAGCAAGTCCTGCAGTGGTTGAGGAGAAGATCTTGACGCGGCGAACGGGATGTGAGGAGTAAGGTTGTTGTTACGGAGGGAGAGGGTGGGGCGAGCTGGAGTCAGAAGGTCGGTGGGTTGGCGCCAAACGTACAGGAGATTATTGCAAGAGGTGGGCTGGAGAAGTGGGCAAAAGGGGAGATTTCTATATAGGTATTAGGTCATAAGTAGGATACAAAAATGATGTACGAGTAGGAATGTACATATTACTAAATTACCATTTGCGACAAGGAGAATGTAGTTATACTGTGAAACTATTCCCTCCTACTCACATACCCCACCAGACCCCCTTTTACTTTACTGCCAGGCAGTATTATGCTGATGGCTAAGAATATTCCATAACCTCAATATACGGTTAGTAGAGAGCTGAAGTTGGCATATAAGCACGTTATACTTTCCCCGCCTCAGTGCCGTATAATGAAGTATGAAATCGATACCATCTCAGAAGGGTTTGAATGGGATCCGATCTCATGAGAGAATTAACTAAGTGATGGGTGCTTGGGATTATTTAGGATGGGATCAAGATAAAGGACATATGGGGAAGAAAGGAAATACTCATATGCTTGCAAAAATCTATTTGACTTCATCTCTTTCATTCCGTGGAAACACACAGGTAACATAATAATCTAAGACATTTTGCCCGCAGCCCATTCCTTCCTCTTGACCCCAAGCTCGACAGCTGCCAACCCCCAATCCTCCCCATGATTATGGCCCCCGCTGGTGACGCCAGCTCTCGCCTTGGCCTGATCGTCGTTCAACACGGTTAATAAACCAAATATCAAAGGGCATCCGGTATCGAGTTGTACGCGCATGAGGCCATGGGAAACAGAGTCGGCGATGTATTCGAAATGCATGGTTTCGCCCTTGATAAGCACCCCGATGGCGATAATAGCATCAAACGGGCCAGAGGCTGTGGCTTCCGATACTGACAGGGAGGCCAGATCTGTACTCGAGGAGCCAAGGAGATCGCCAGCACCTAGAGTGGAAGAGGTGGTGGACTGAACCTGGGAGGCAGAGAAGAGCCTGTTCGATGGTGAGGTTTTGCCTGCTTGTGGAAGAAGTTGTGGAGCTTACTTGGAGACAGCTATTGGCAGCTCCCAGGAGCCGGGCACAGATTGCACGATGATATTCGATTCTTTGACGCCTGATGCGAGGAGTTTAGCTTTGGCCCCTGCGAGGAGGGGTTCAATAATTGCTGTAAGCAAGCCAACGGTTAGCAAGAGGCTCTGGTGGTGGAGTGCGGAGGGGTAGGGCAATCTTCATGTACAGGTGTTCCAGCGCGAATGAACGATTCCGATACGCAGGCCACTGCCATCGTGCTGTTGAGCTTCGCCAGGTCCTTTGAGTGATGCCATTACGGTATATGTTGTTTTGTGGAGGTAGCAAGGGTGTAGGGTGTAGTGTGTAGTGTGTAGTGTAGGTATATTTTATTATAATTATTACCTAGGTAGGTGTAGGTGTCTGTTCCTGAACGAGGGGCAGCCAAGCCAAGACCAAGTGTGGGTGTGGCTCGAGCTTGCGCATAGACCACAATCCACGGCAGCCCAGCCAGTCCCAGCCAGTCCAGCTGAAACCCCGACGATTGCTGTAACAGCAACCTGGAAGGCCGTTAGAGAACACCATCCCATGCGACGAAATCTATGCAACTACCACTTTTATTCGTCTGCGATGATTCCGTCCGTCAATTCCTCACCTCAAGTAGCGCTTCTACATACCTACAGTACATACTCGATTGATCCCACTGCAGAAGCACACAATTCAACATGGCAGCTTCATCAATTCTAGGCCCGTGGGTCCGTTTGGAAGGCATCTCGATATCTCAACTACCACCAGGCGGGAAAGGAATCAAACCTACGAATGCACCCCCTTCGAACGAGAAATTCACTGATGGGTCCGGATCTGCCACGCCTCCGAATGTCAAGTCTTTCGTCACAAGCGTACTTTCCGAATCTATTCCCTTCATCGATGGCGTTGCCCCAAAAGCTGGTGGAGCCGCGACATGGAAAGGCAAAGGAGCGCCAAAGAGGTATGCTTCATCGGAAGCGCCTGTGCACCTTTACGAGCGCGTAGTTTCTGGAAGGGATTTGGACAAGATAGAAGGGATGAGTCAATTCTCCGCAGATAGAAAGAACGAGACGTGGTTCTGCAGGAGGTCCAGTCACAGGAATAAGGCGGAGAAGGGAACGGCGAGTTGGGAGGAGTTCATACACAGTTTTAAGGATCACCACGCAGAGACGGAAGACGCCTTTACACCTACAGTGATTGGTGCCAGGGAAGCTATAAGGTGGGAGACAAGTGGCCTGGAAGTTATTATCTACGGTGGTCGATGGAACAACATCACAGTCGCTGTTGTTGAGATGACACATAAAATTGATCCGAAACCACTGCATAATCGCACGTTTCCGGTTGTCCAAGTCGCGGCTTCTTTAGAAGGAACCTCGGAATTTATGGTCATTTCAATACCTCTGAGCGATTTCGAAAAGTCACCCTATGCAGACTTTACGCGGAACAAGAGCTTGGTTGTAGCAGCATATGTATCGATCGAACGTATTCGGGTCCTTCCAAGCAACAGCGACGTGGAGTGGATTATGGCTACAGCCTCTGACGCAAAGGGCGTCCTTCCTCAATGGATGCAAAATCTCGCTGTCCCCACTGCCGTCGCCAAAGATGTCGACATGTTCTTGGCGTGGCTTGCAAGCCAGAGGAATAGCGCCAATGGCAAGCCAGCTCCGATATCCAAAAATGCCCCGCCGAGTTCGAATGAGGAGGCACCTCCTCCAATTTCAAAGACCGACGACAAAGCGGCTTTCAGACAAGCGGACTCGAACAAGGATTTGCCAGTGGCGCCTGTGCAGTAATTATGGGGTGGTATGAGTGTACGATCAATC
This sequence comes from Gremmenia infestans, assembly GCA_032629725.1. Lineage (NCBI taxonomy): Eukaryota > Fungi > Ascomycota > Leotiomycetes > Helotiales > Hamatocanthoscyphaceae > Gremmenia > Gremmenia infestans. Next base: position 58,178 of record JAFEVB010000020.1, read on the forward strand.
TTTCCAAAATATTAGCTTACGAAGTCATGTATATTATTTTATGTGGTTTTGGGTTGTTGGGGACCTTACTGTTATGAGAGCTATTCGCTTTTTGACCTCTTTTTCCACAGATCAGATATCGCTAACTGTGTGCCTTCTAATATAAGCTCATGTTCCTGAGAATGCATTCTGGTCTTCAATTCTTCTAAAGTTTCTGGCGTTTGGCACTGGATTTTGCGAATCACAATGGGGTCTCCGCGATCCACTTCACTAATGACATAATGCTCCGCGATTGTTAGCTATGAAGAAATCGAACACACAGAGACGTCGAGGCTTACAATCATGATACCTGTAGTATCATTCTCCAATTTACCCTTGTGGTAGTCATCATAGGCCCTCTCGATAGCGCTGGCACCATCATACTGTTTGGGTAGCGCACTAGATCACGGGAGAGTTAGTTATTTCCTATTCAAGAAGGGTTCGGGAGTAGAAGGAGGTTATATTTCCAGTGTGTGGGATTTATAGGAGGATGTAGAGACGAAACATGATAGAAGGGGGTAGGGTAAATTCAAAGAGCCAGTTATTCTTACGGATGTAGGTTGATAACTGGGACTTTCTTTTCTGCCAAAGGATCCAGGAATTTTGAGGTAAGAATATGCATCCCTATAAGGATTAGTTATACTCTTGCTATACAGGGCAAGAGAAGGGTTGGTTTTACAGCCAGCACAAATAACGATATCGGGTTCGTCTGCCAGGACCTTTTTCGCCAGATCAGCGTCGTATTTCTCCCGGGCCGCTGCCTTCACAGCTGGGTCCTTCTCTCCGGCAGCATAATATTTGCCCGATATGAGATTGTGGTATGCGGTAGGTATTGAGACAGCTTTGGCACGATTCAGACCATTGGCCCCCGCCTTGTTGCTTATCACTCGGACAATTGTAAGGTGAGGCATATGAGGGGCAGCATCAATAAGAGCTTGGAGGTTTGAGCCTTCGCCCGAAATGAGGACCGTGGCTTTTGTAGGGGGCAGATCTTGAGGCATTTGGATTAATGCGAACGGATATGGTATTTGTGAAGTTGTGAGATTGAAGTTGTTAAGAGGCAAATAATTGGAGGGGGAAAATTGGAGGGGTAAAAGTTGAGCAGATCCAAAAAGGGATAGGACGGGGATGGGTCTGCGGCTGCATCGGCGTCGGCAGCGGCAGCGGCACTCGGAGCTTTAGATAAGGCTAAGCTTGGGGGCTAGGACTTCAGATAAGAAGCGCGAACCTCAAAAGTTCAACTTGACTTGTAGATCTCCAATATAACATGCTAGCGTCAGGTCTCAGCCTGCACCCCTAAATAGGCACTAAATACCTAGGCTTGGCTTACCACTTCCCTAGGTACTGATTTGCCCATCAATGTGGGCGAAAGCCTATACACATAGGCGGGGGAGCTACATTCCCACGTGATATCACGTGGCTTATTGATATCCTGACATCTTTCCATTGCCAACAAACAATAAATGGGACATTCCCATCCACACCGCAACATGGAACAGCGTGCACACTCCTTGAGATCACGCTGCCTGGGAAGTCTTCCGAAGCCATCCTCCGGTTCCTCCTCCTCACTCGCGGACATGAGAGTCAATGATCCTCCCAAGCTTCGAGTCCTGATCGCCTCCAATGGTGGCAAAGACGTAGCACAAGCCCAAGCCCTCGTCGTGCGGCTTTCGAAGAACCCCAAAATCGAAACTCGAGCCATCGTAGACGAAGATGCATACTCTACACATCGGTTGTCACAGGAGACTTTGACGTTGAAGAATCGGCCTTTCGGGTTTGGTAGAAGAGCGGACGAGGCAGAAAGGGAGATTGAGAGGTCGCAGATTGATTGGTACAAGCAACAGGCGTATGACCTCTGCGACTGGGCAGATATGATGGTTTTAGCACCGATTGATGCGGACACGTTTGCGAAGATGTTGCACGGCATTACCGATTGTTTCCTGCTGGAAATTCTACGTGGGTGGGACGTTTCGAAGAAGATATTACTGGTTCCTGGAATGACCACTGCAATGTGGGAGAACCCTATCACGAAGAAGCAATTGAGCAAGGTGCGAAGGAAATGGCAATGGGTAAGGGTCCTGCAACCGATACTATGGCATTACGAAAGCGAAAGGATACCGGCGAAATGTTTTGTGAGTTGGGATGGCTTCAGCGAGCTTGTGGGGGTAATCAAGAACCAGGCGGAACTTATGACCATAGGTCATGATGTGGATATAGCCACATCTTCAACGGCGACCTCGGAATCATACAACACAAAGACCGACAAACTTCTCCCACCGGAACTGTGGAGTACAATACTTGAATATGTTGGGGACTGGGAGATTGCAAAGGCGTTGGAAGTCTACACAACCCTTCCAACACCCCCAGAATGGCGAAGGCCCGGCGTGCCGAAAGACGAGGTACAAGTCTACATGCGTTCCCTGGAGCGGGTAATCCTTACGTCTTCAGTTCAACAAATAATCCACAAGCTCAAGGCGGCCCCTAAAGAGATGAAGTACCTCTCTAGTCTTTGCGTGAAGCTTATCATCAAATTTTGCTTGACTGAAATTCTCACATACCTGGAGACGAACCTCAAAGAAGTTTTCCTAATTTCATTCAATCAAAAGCTGCTCCCAATAAAAGCCTCAACTGTCTATGGACGTACTGAAATCCTAGAATGGTGGCGTACGTCGCCGACATTCCTCTCCAAGACTTATACAGCTGAAGCGATTGACGGTGCTTCCAAGTCAGGCTTCATCCACGTTCTCGACTGGTGGCGCAATTCTGGTCTCGACCTCAAATACACCGAGTTGGCCCTCGAGCAGGCATCCTCAAAAGGCCACATCCTAGTATTGGAATGGTGGAAGCAAGCAAGCCTGCATCGAGGGAACTACTACATCGATCCAGACGTCCGCCATCACCATGGTTCCCCTATGCCCGCAGAACGGGACGAACACCCAGAGATGCATCCTCCTCTGCAGCTCAAGCCCGGCAAAGCGCTGTTAGCAGCTGCCCAGAATGATCAACCTCTTGTTCTTCGATGGTGGGACAGTTCTGGCATTCCTATTGGGCATTCGGAATCGGTAGCAAAGATCGCCTCAGCGCAAGGACACGTCAAGGTTCTCGATGTATGGCGCGAGCTTCGGGGCGACAAAATGGCCTTTGATAATCGCATTCTAATTGAGCCCACCAAGAATGGCCATGTACAGGTACTAGAGTGGTGGAAGCAATTTAATCGTGCCCAGAAGGACCGGGTGGGTCCAAGAGCTGAGTATAAAACTTGTGATATTGAGGAGGCGCTGGAGGATAGTGTTGGGAGTGAGGGCGAGGCGTTTGCTGTTAAGAAATGGTGGGCGCAGAATGGGTTGAATTTAGGCGTGCAGGTTAGTGAATGGACAAAAGTGAAGGTTTTATGAGGTGGGATGGAGTAACAGGGCTTAAGAAGTCTGTCTATGTTGGTATAATTGAATTGTCTGTTCTACTATGGACGTGGGCGAAGCCCGTATATATCCCGTCGTACTTCCTCCCTACATAGTTAGGTACCTGGGTAGATGTAGGTACGTGATTCCATGTAACCACCGGTCATTTTACGATACGAAAGTAATCTGCCACACCATTTCTCAGTCGATGCAGAAGTGATTTGGTCTTCGTGTTCTTGAGACGCTACTCAGCGTGCACAATCTCTCGACAGGATTGCATTTCGTCCTTCACTGCCTGATAAGCAGCAGCAAAAGTGCGGGACTTCAAGCTGTTGGGCTAGATAGGTAGCTTCCAGAGGTCGTCATCCTTCAACTTAAGCACGAAGAGTTTGATGACACCATTGAGCTTATATCGAGGGAGCTTTCTGGAAAGGGCGCAAGGGAAAAAGTCAAGCAATGGTTCCATCCAAAATCGCAGCTACTCTCGCTAACGATCCCTATTTGCGAACGGTTACTAGGAATGGTTTAGGTCTAGGAAGTAAATGTGAAGTTTTGTCGAAGCAGACAATGAATGAGTCTTTACTAGAACAAATGCTACCAGACCAGGCGCCAGGTATGTGGCCGCCATATAAGACGCATGAAGAGAACATGTCTGGTTGTAGGCACTCATACCAAGGTTATTCACACACAGACGTCCTAACATATAAACGCCAAAAGGCAACCGGACAAGTAGATGGGCTTCATAAAGCTGGCCAAATACACAAATGCTAGAACCACGGCCAGGAAAGCAACTTTTCAATTATCAGGAGAAGTATTATACACCCAAACTCCAAAACTCCACGCTCCAAATGCATTTAGAGCCCCATCCACACTCCATTTTTGAGCACACAGACTACACAGATACCACACCGTTAAGACTTCTTGTCTTTGGCCTCAATCTCCTTCAATAATGTCACCAAATCGGCCTCGTTACCCTCCATCTCGAGCCCTTTACCAACCCACTCCTTAGCCTCTTCCAGTCTCCCCATCTCAATCAAGCACCTCCCCTTCCTCCACCACGCCTTGGCATTCCCCGCCTTCTTAGCCTCTACACTGGCCTCTGCATCGACACTCCCTTCCACCCAATTCGATATTGCTACATGAGCCATCGCGCGATTTGAATATAACCCCGCAACCTCATCTCTAACCAGCCCACTCGGCTCCCACGCTGGTCTCGTCAAGGCCATTTGCAGACCCAGGGTGTAGTAGTTTATCGCATCGGTGTGTTTGCCTTTGCGGAACTCTGCGTTGCCGGATTCGCGCAGCCTGGTGATGCCTGCAGATCGCTTTGGGTTGACGGGAATAGGAGGAGGAGGGACATCAGTGTCGAGCTTTTTGAAAGCTTTGTGGAGATCGTTCAGGGCTGCGAGTTCTTCTTGAAGGGCACGGGACGTGTTGCTGGAGGAGATGATTTTAGAGGCGGGGTCCATGTAGAGTGGGACGAGCGTGAAAGTTTCGGTGTCTTCCATTCTGAGGGGTTTGGTAGATTTCGGTCTGAACTGTGTGCAGGATTGTGTAAAAGCCTGTTGTCTGTTGTAGAAATGGTTGTGTTTTCAACCCATGTCGTTTGAGGACAGCTTGCCGATATTCAAGACGCTTAGTAATAATTGTGCTCGCACTCTCTCCTCTAAATTGTGTCGAGATTTATATATATTCACACCCACAAGAGAACATGCCCCCCTGAGGGAATTATGCTAAACGCGACGCTGCGTAATGATATATGCAACAACATTACACTTATGACAGCCACTTTGGTAGTTAACTCAATGATAGAGCATTGCAATAAAATGCTATATACGAGTACTGTGTGAGGAATATCTGATTGAGCCTTTATAGTCATGTGACTTAGCGCTAGCTGACTAAGCAACTGGCGATAACCTCATCCCATTGCACCCTCCATCTTAGCTAGCTAACCAACAACCAATGCAACCACCAAGATCATAACCTACGGATCTACAATTGTAGTGAAGTGATCACCTTGTAATACCAACATGTGCGATCATACGATTTTCTGCACCTCTCATATCTGCATGGGAAGAGAGTTGATGGGGTGTCGGAGCGACGCGGTGAGAATTCGGAAACGCTTTGCATTGGGCCACGCGACAAGAGGTGGCTGATAGGGACGCCTTACCCAGGGAGCCAGGTAGAGGTGGGTTGATGATGTGAGGTGTGCGGTTCGAGTGAGTCTACGGCCCAAGCCTAGGTATCGATCTATCACATTCAAAGACAACGACATCAAGTGGTGGGCGGGCAACAGCAACAGCAATAGCAAGTTAAGTTGAATGTGTTTCTTTTTTTCAGTTCGCTAAGCGAAAGTGCCATTTTCATCTCAAATCCATTTATTCAAAAGGACTCAGGCTTGAAGGTGAAGTACCCTAATATATAACAAGAAGTATAATGTATGTGTAGTGCCTATGCACAAAACGAGTGTAAATCGAATGAGTGTTTCCAAGCTTGAAATCCCAAAGCTCCTGTACCTTCCTTTCCGTTCCTGTCCTGTGTCTCTTGTTTATCCTTTCTATACCCATGATCATAAAAGTCATTGCAACATCGCAGCACGCAAGCATGCGCAGATGTTGTTCTAAAACACCCAATGCAAAGATCTAAGCTCTTCGCCTCTCCTCTCCTCTCTTCTGCGCCGATTTAGTTCTTCTCGGCAAAATCCCTAGCATGACGTCTGGCGCTGCCAGTGTTTCCAAGCAGACAGATAAGTTCGGAATCTTGTGTGCTGAGCGTAGCGATATCGTCGGGCTGGTTGTAAGCATTGCTGCATGGGAATGTTTGGCATCCGCTGACAGGCGTGTTTGAGAATTTGGGGAAGATCTCCTTTACGCCCTCATTGTCGTTTGGGTTTACAATAGCCGACACGTCGAAGTAGTTGGACCCGCCATAGCCGTTCCAGCGGACTTCTCCCAGCATGCCGGTAACATTCTCGGCGCCCGAGGACACGGAGTACCAGTTGCCGATCCAGGAGTCGGGAAATGTGGTGGACTCGGTGGCCTGGCCAGAGACCGAGAGAGCAGCGATGTAGGCGTTGCCGGCTGTGGGCGAGAAGTAAATGGTGCGAGAGGTGGAGTCTTGGTTGACGAAGTGGACTGTATTTGCGGTGGATAGGGTTGCGAGCGCGGTGGCTGCGAGAAGGAGAGTGGATGTGAATTGCATTTTGATTGCTTTGTTTGGTGGATCCGTTTGGGAGTGTGTATAGTCGTAGGGACTGTATGGATTTTGATTGATGGGACGAGTGTTCTGTTTGGTGTCGTAGAGACAATGATGGACTGCTGTCACTGATAGGAAGCTACAAGTCTGAGCTGAGCTGAAGGACTGAAGTGATCACAGATCGATATATTCTGAAAAGAAGGAGTGAGAGAAACTCGTCGTTGTCAAAAAAAGTCTTGAAGAAGTCTTGAATGAGCCGAAAGGATTGTGGGTGCAGAGAAAGAAAGCTATTTGGGGGGGGGGCACAGGAGGCTTGATATAGGATATTCAGATCCCCGACGGGAGAGGCATGACTAGCCGAAAGTCTCTTTCGCACCCCCCTCTCATCAGGGAATGATAGCACATCGGGAGTGTGGTCGGTCAAAACTCTGTCGAGTAGGGGACACGCTTCTATCCGCTGTCCGAAGTAGTGCATCCAGAAGGTCCAGAACTATGCCTCAAATCCACTTTTGAAAGAGGGAGTGAGCCTTCCACTTCCACCTCCACCTCCACATGCACTTCCAGGAACGGATTCTTTGGTTCGTTAGACCGGCAAGCCTATTCGAGGAGGGTAGCAGAGATTTACCTGCTGACTCCACTCTATGGTTGCGATCGGACTTTGATTGGGTGTGGATGTTGGTACCTGAATCATTGCGAGCCGTCAACTTACTTCGCCATGTGTTTCCGTGGCAGCATAGGACCTGTGCCGGACCTACTTTTTTGAGTCGTGGTGGTGTGGGGCCCGGCACTATCATTCGTCCCAATCGCCACGGCACGGGAGATGTTCAACGGCACCGTTTGTTGGAACTGACAACAGTGTTCTAGTCAGGGGGGCAAAGGGTCGAGTGGCTTGTGAGAAGCATCTAATCTTTTGATTTGGGGGAAGATAGATGTATACCACTTGTCATTAATGCAAACCTGGAATATACAAAATATACAACTGTAGATGTGGTTTTCGTCGGAGCTTCATAAGTCCAGGTTTGCAGCTTGGGGAAGGGGAAGCAACAGATCAGATGGAGTGAGTGAGTGGGTGGGTGGGTGAATGAGTGAGTGTCGGACTATACGGAACAACTCCATAGCAGAGTAGTAGCCTGTCGCCTACTACTGCAAGGAGAAAAGAAAATGTCCGATTCTTCTTACCACATCGCAACCCGCGCAACCCTGTACCTGCATCTACAACTGCATTGGCATCTGCAGAGTTTGCACCTGTGCACCTATCGTAGTATCGATAAGGCATCGGAGAAAACCTTTACTAGGCCAAGTCAAGAATGGAGGGGGCGAATCACGGGTTTGATCACATAATTGTGCCTGTGTCTGCGTCTTTGCTGCAGCATCTGAGCATACTACTCTATTGAAAATTCCAAAATGCTGGACGGGTCTGTTGCTGCTGGTGGACGTGTACATGGAGGTACCGGGCTGTTGCTACTGGTGGACAGCAACGTGGAGGTACTGGTACGTACCGGTATTGGCGTGGCGTGACGTGGAAAAGAGTCAGTCGAGGAGCCAAGACTGCCAAGTCCAACATGGATCAAAGCTTTTCGGTGGGGCGGAACCATGTGGCCCCCGTCCCGAGCAGCCGATGGTCAAGGACAAGCTTCGGAGGTGGGCTTGGCACTAACTGTCCGATAGGCGACGTTTGATCGGACTAAACCCGAATAGGCGATTAAATCGATCGAGGTCGAGGGCAGTGCGAGTGCGTGGTTTGCCGACACTCGAGTCAATTGCCCGCCGTATGCCTAGGCCTAGGCCCTGGCCTAGGCCTAGATAAGTACTCGGGAGGACAAGTCATGTGTGTAGGTGTACTCCGAGTAGGCACGGCAGTCTGTTGTATAACCGGATAACAAGGATGGGTTGATGCAAATTATTGCATCGGGTAAATAGGTAACGAGTAAGCCACTGTTGGTTGTCAGATGTTTGGCCCTTGCATTAAGTTGGCTCAGGTACCCGATTGGCGATCACGTACAGTACTGTAGGAATAGGGCTGCATGAGTACTTGGTACTTGGTACTTGGTACTTCGTAGGTACTGTATGTAAATTTACGGAGGAATGAGTTGTTGGCATGTGCGCTGTGCTGTGCCTTGCGTTTTCCCCGCCCCGTTTCTCTCACGGAGATCTCCATCCCCCCATCCATCCCACTCCACAGAACCATCAAATTCTTCCATCAGATTCTTCATAATCCGATTCTTTATAATCATATTCTTCTTAATCAAATTCTTCACAATCGCCAAGTTCTTTGATTTCGGTCGTGACTTCGTGACTCGTGAATTTCACTACCAACCTTGGGTATGTCGTCTTGCCTCCCATATGCTGCACCTTATTTTTGTCCCAAGTGGATTGTACTGTATGCCTGAGGCAGGTACGTAGCCTTATAGGTACCTATGTAGCAAAGAGGCGGGAAAGCCCCTCGCCAAGACATAACGGCTTGAGCTTCCACTTCCCCGTTCCAGAGTAGGAGCTGGCGCAAACCGAGTACCAACTCACTGGAGGGCCCTACTTTCAAAGGTAATGTACCATTGTACCAATAGTAAAAAAAAATACAAATCATGAAACGAATACAATTCGGTTCTCCTCTTCTGCCGCTGATCAATAAAATGATATGGAACATAAGGCAAGCACTCGAGTGCAGAGTCGTAAAGCCGAATTCCGATACACTTTTAGCTGCAGTCCTTGTAGACGTCGTACGGTATATACCTACCTTACCTATTCCTTGTACCTCTCTACTTCCCGAATAGACGGGCGATGCGTTAAGGGTTTAATATCACGGTGATCATAAAAGCCAGTTATAGCTAAAAGGTTCGTACCATAATGCCTTTGTATTCCATAAGTCAATCCACCTCAAACTAGAAATTAAATAGAATGCTTCTGATCTAACTCCTATACACTAGTCCATAGCTATTGCACGAACTTGCTGTCCTTACTTACATACAAATCCACATACTCATCCACAGCCATAGCCTCCAACTTCTTCCCATCATTCCCAAGATCCACCAACTCCTTAACCTTAGCTTCACTGAAGTGATGTCCAAGATGCCTCTTGTACTTAGCTAGAATCTCTGGCTTTGCCTCCTCCCTCCTAAGTCTATGTCCCAACGGGGCCTCCACTACGACTTCCTCCAGCACGGTGCCATCGTTAAGTGTTACGGTTAGTGCATTAGGGATCGTGCGCATGTTCTCATTGTGGTAATCCAGTGTGAATTGAGGGTCCTCTACGCACTTGATCTTCTGGCGGAGAGACTCAACGAGGGGTGAGGTTGCAGCTTCCCCGCCGTCCGTGTAGTCGGTTGCCTCTAGGCGACCATACACAAGCATAACCGAGGCCATGTATTGGATGCAGTGATCGCGATCGGCGAAGTTGTCCATAGGCTTGAATTGTTTATCGATAATTCGGATACAGGCTTCGTGGGTGCGGCAGGTAATCTCTTTGATATCGGCTGCGGATTTGCCTTGGTCGGCTAGGGTCTTGTGGATGCGCTTTGCAGCTTCAATTGCGGTTTGGGAGTGGAACTCGGCTGGATGGTATGTTAGAGTTGCAAATTGGAGAAAAGTGGGATGAGGGGTATTTACCTGGGTATGAAACCTTGAACAAAACATTCTCCATAACGTAGCTACCATAAGGACGTTGGAATTCAAACTTGTTGCCTTTGAACAAGACATCGTAGAAACCCCAAACTGGAGCAGAAAGAACAGTAGGAACGCCAGGCTCGCCCTTCATGACCTTCAAAACGAGGTTCACAGCCCGCTGGCAAGCATCACCAGCAGCCCACGACTTCCTCGACATTGTGTTGGGCGAATGTCTATATGTCCGCAAACTCTGGCCATCAACCCAAGCCTGCGAAACCGCATCCGCCGTCTGCTTCTCCGACAGACCCAGCAACTTGGAAACCACAGCAGCGCTAGCAACCTTGACCAGCACAACATGGTCCAAACCGACCTTGTTGAACGAGTTTAGAAGCGCCAAGCAGCCCTGAATTTCATGTGCCTTGATCATAGCCTCCAGGACTTCTTTGACCGTAATCACTTTTCCACTCCCCAACTTTCCTCCGGCACGGTTCGTCCGCGAAATCCAGTCTGCGACCGCCAAAATGGCGCCCAGGTTGTCCGAGGGGTGGCCCCATTCTGCGGCCAGCCAGCAGTCATTATAATCCAGCCAGCGGATCATAGCACCGATATTAAACGCACCGTTCACAGGGTCGAGCTGGAAGGGTGTGCCGGGGACTTTGGTGCCGTTTGGGACGATGGTGCCTTCAACGATTGGGCCGAGCAGTTTCGTGCATTCTTTAAAGCGCAGACCTTCGAGACCGCAGCCCAGAGTGTCGAGGAAGACGAAGCGGGCGGTGTCGAACTGTGAATAGCTTCAATTAGCATTTTCTTTCTGCGTAGATGGGTGGGGGAGCTTACTGCGAGATCAGAGTTTATAGGTGTGTGGTGCACGTAAGAAGCAATATCTTTGATCTCGGGATCATACTCGCGGGCTTGCGGTGGAGGAGGAGCCCCCGATTGAAGAGGAGACATGGTGGAGAATTGCTTGAGGGTGGGAGTTGTAGTTCGTGGTGAAGCTCGAGCTGCGGTGAAGGTTGAAAGAGGGGCAAGAGGAGCTCGCGATCTGGCGGGGAAAGGAAGCCGGAGGTTGATGTTCTTACTTGCTGCCGTACGAATGCTGCGTTGGATGGCTGACATTGTAAATGAATCAATGGCAAGGAGATGAGGGGAGGGAGAGTATATCTTCAAAGGAATCTCCGTTTCCACGTAGGAACATATAAGTATGTATCCTTTTATTGGATGAGGTCTTGCTGTTCTTCCTCGGCCTCCGCTTCTAAAATCCGGTTTAGGACTTTGCCCTTCCCGCAGGTAACCGAGGTATTTGTATCGAACTGGTGTGTACTTGTACCTTTCGTACCGAAGTGCCCTTACCTAATCGTCCATTTAGCGTTCACGTGATAGATGAATCGCATAGGAGTGATTAGTGATTAGAGAGTAAAGTGCACTTGTAGTGGGGTAAATGTTGGGGCAAACGCGCATTTATAATAACTCTTCACTTCCCGTGATATCTTTCTCTTCCCTACTGTATTTTATTTTACTTTCAACCGCACCTAGATTCAACGTCCTATTCTAATCTACAACCTTCCACACGATACCTACAAGTATGGCTCTTCAACACGGCAATCCCGCGGACCTCCTCCCCGTCCATTGGAAGTCCCAAATTACCGCCTGGTTCGCAGAAGATACGCCATCCTTCGATTACGGCGGCTTCGTCGTCGGCGACAGCGAGCGGACCGCTACCCTCTTTGGTAAATCAAAGGCAATATTAGCAGGCGTACCCTTCTTCGACGAGATCTTTGCACAAGCAGGATGTACTGTAAAGTGGCATTTAAAGGAAGGCGCAGAGGTTGACCCGGGCTCGAAAGGGAAGATAGCTGTTGCGACAGTTACAGGTCCTGTGCGGAAACTGTTGTTAGGGGAAAGAGTGGCCTTGAACACATTGAGCAGGTGCTCCGCCGTAGCGACGAAATCAAGAAACATGGACGAGTTGGTTAGGAAGGCAGGATATAAGGGCATACTTGCCGGCACAAGGAAGACTACGCCGGGATTCAGGCTGGTGGAGAAGTACGGGATGATTGTTGGGGGTGTAGATGGTCATAGACATGATCTGTCGAGTATGATCATGTTGAAGGACAACCACATTTGGGCGCGGGGTAGCATTACGGAAGCTGTGAAGGCAGCCAAGTCCGCAGGCGGCTTCGCGTTGAAAGTGGAGGTGGAAGTTGATAGTGAGGAGGGCGCGGACGAAGCTATTGCTGCTGGAGCGGACATCATCATGTTAGATAATTTTGATGGAGATGGACTCAAGGTTGCGGCGAGGAGTATCAGGCAAAGATGGGCTGGGAAACGGGAGTTCTTGCTCGAGTGTAGCGGTGGCTTGACATCGGAGAATGTTGGCACATACATTAATAACGGTAAAGTGGATAATGCTCTCAGAAGCCCAACCTCACTAATTTCTCGTTATAGATATCGACATCATCTCTACGAGTTCGATACACCAAGGCGTACCACATGTCGACTTCTCTCTCAAAATCGATCATTAGCAATAAAAACTGTACAACTTAAGACAATTCTTCACCTTATCTGTACCACTTTGAACTGTCGTGGGCTGCGATTTGACACTGCCGGAGTTAGGGTAGGCAAATTGCGGGCGGTAATCTGAAGGAGGAGATATTTCGTCCCGGAGCTAGGGCGGGTGGCGCCTTGAAGTCTAAAACTATGGGGCGAACCCTAGGTAGAGTAATATAACTGGACTCGATACTATATTGACCCTCTTTATTTTATAGTGGAGCGTCTAGGCGGATAAATCAGAGCCTCTCAAGTGGCCCTGGGCATCATTGTTGCAATTGTAATCTTATGTAGCTAACAGAAATCTGGTAGTTTCAGACTTTTGGGCGACACGACTCACGAAGTATACGTGTATACCTTGCTCATACAGTATGCATACTTCGAAATATTCGGACACCACCTAATAGATTTAAAATGGCAGCTCGCTGTTTTCTTTTTCCTTTCGTTCCAATTTCTCTCAATACAATACCTACGATTGGAGGTCGACATTTCAAATCAGCATGGCTATTATATCTCCTACTATTCTGGTGGTATCCGTCTGTGGTGCTCTCATTATATACGTGATAAGTCGACTTTTGGGAGGTAAAGGTAATGGCGGACCACTGCCTCCGAGTCCTAAAGGCCTCCCAATTCTTGGTAATATCAATGACCTGCCCAAGCCAAATGAACAGTCATGGCAACACTGGCTGCAGCATAAGGATCTCTACGGTGCGTATAAACTACAGTTGCAGCCATTTAGTGTTTCACAGAGACCATAGCTAAATACACGCTACATGCAATTTGTAGGCCCAATCAGCTCTGTTACAGTCCTTGGACAGACCATGATCATCATCAACGACCCCCAAGTTGCTTTTGAGCCCATGAGAGACCGGTCTACTATTCACTCTTCGCGACGCGGTCAGATGTTCGCTGGCGATATGTATGCTCAGGCCTGTCACAGTTCTTTTGAGAATGCTGACCTAGTACCTAGTGTCGGATTCAATAAATCAACTGCTTTCAGCGCTTATAATAATACCTGGAAGATCCATCAGAAGAATATAACCAAGGTCGCTAGTACCAATGCTTCCCTCGCCATGTTCGATCGGGTTCAAGAGGCTGAGTCTGTACGTTTTTTGCTGAATCTTTTGGCTTCCCCAAATGACCTTTTTGATCACATCCGAAGGTAAGTTCTTACCTGTTACAACCTTTACCAGTTCAAGCATAGCTTCAATCTAACCACCGAACACAGAGAAGCCGGCAGCGTTATCTTGAAGATTGCATATGGCTATACAACCAAAACCCATGGCCGTGACCCCTTCGTTGACTTGGCCGAAGCCACCATGAGGGGATCTGTTGAAGCGTTACTTTCTGGCAAGTGGTTGGTGGACGTCATTTTTTCTGTAAGTCTGCGCAATCAAACCATCATAGCTCGTCTAACAGAAATGACTGATGTATCTCCCGGAGGGATTTCCAGGTACATCATTCAAGAGCACCGGTCGTCGACTGGCCAATACTTTGAGGCAATGTGTCGACCAGCCGTACGCATTCGTCAAGCAACAAATGCGTGAGAAGAGACATAAAACGTCTTTCTTGCCATGAGCGTGTTCGCTGATGTTCAGGTGAAAGACAGAGAGGAACTCGACTGTGTCCTTGGAACCCAGCGACTTCCTATCAGCGCAGACCGTGATAATCTACCATATATCATGGCATTTATGAAAGAGACACATCGTTGGTATCCTGTTGCACCTATGGGTTTACCACACGCCAGCAGCGCCGAGGACACGTACCGAGATTACAGAATTCCCAAGGGCGCCGTGATATTTCCTAAAACTTGGCACATGCTATGCTTATATAATTCAGAAGCACCTAGTCACTGACAACCATATAGGTGGTTCACCCACGACCCTGCTACCTATGCCGACCCCATGATTTTCCGCCCCGAACGCTTCCTCGAAACCGAAACGCACAGAGCAGAGCCCGACCCACGTAACGTTATATTCGGCTTCGGTCGCCGTATCTGCCCCGGCCGCTACGTCGCTGACAATGCACTATACATTACTATTTCCCAAACTCTTGCAGTTTTCAACGTCGAGAAGCTCGTTGTGAACGGTCAAATCGTGGAGCCAGACATCAAGTTTGAGCCCGGCGCAGTCAGTCACCCTGTACCATATCGGATATCGATCAAGCCCAGATCAAAGGTGCATGAGGACTTGATTCGGGCGGTTCAGGATGAGTACCCATTGGAAGAAAGTGATGCGAAGGGGTTGCAGAATGTGAAGTGGCAGGTGTGCTGTGTAATAGTTTTGACACCAGACAATAGTATTGATTCCGCAAAACGCGGTTTGGCTAGAGATTCTTATAAGCAAGGGGTAGAGACAATGCGGGATCGCACACATAAATGTCTCTCCCTTCTCTTTCAGTGGCAATAGCGGCTTTCTGGGCCATTAGATAGAGAATTGTTTCCGGAGTCTATCTAATTGTTTCCGGAGTATCTGTACGGTTTTACCTTAGGTTCAGTTCAGGTGAAGAATCAGACGAGCTGTAGGTACTGTATCTAAATAGTGAATTTGCATACTGCGCATCATCTCGGTCTATACTTTAGCTGCCACCACTAGGTACCTCCCGCTACTCACGAGAATGGGAAGTGAACGAAAAAGCGGCATTCATTATTATCCTCGGCTTTTAAATGTCCCATTCCGAGGATACTATAGGTTGGTGCCACTTTTTCTGCTCGCCGGGAGGTCGTACTTGGTGTAGTTGTCAGAACTCTATCTCAACTACTGTTACATCACATTACTCTCCGCAAAAAATGATTCAGATGATTAGCTCCTTGGGCATTACACCATTGGTATATTCTCCTTCTGTCTGCACTTTTCGCAATAAACCAGTATCCCATCCAACTCCCAACTAACCAGGCCCATAGGCAACGCATGCGCCTTGGTATGCACAAGTCGTTAGGTATGACTTCCCACAGACGGTCTCAATGGTCCCGCCATTGTAAGGGCATGCATCAATGATCGCTTCTAGTGGCAAAGCACATAGGTTCACCCGGAGAGGCCAGCGAGTCAAGACTGGTGGACTCGGCTTCCGTGTGGAGTAGGCAGGGCGCGCGGAGCAAGTAAACGCGAGATTGAACCAAAAGTGGTGCTGATATGAATTCGAAATTACGAGTACGATAGGACTTGCTACTATGCCAAAATCCAGTCAAGGCTTGCATTTGGAACTACATGTAGAATTCTTTTGAAGGAGCATGAAAACGAAGCACAAGTAAAAAAAAGAACATTAGATTATTTATCAGGGTGGGAAAACGATAATTTAAACTTTCTTCTCTAGCCCAGTAACATTGAAATGGTTATGTTAAACAAAAGAAGAGGAAGAGGAAGAGGATCACTACAGTGGTGGGAATTAGGCTGTCCCAAAGAAAGGCTGCGCTACAGGCATATGAGGAGGGCGACGCACGTGCTAGTTAGTCCTTCGTTCCTTCACTCCTTCGCCTCAGCCCCGTCCTGATACTCCGTACAATACCCATTCGAATTAGAGAGCGAAGGACTCAGCTATTAGTTAAGTAGAGAATACTGGCTGATAGCACTATATTGTAGACGTGTCCCCCTGGCCGATAAGAGTGGTAGTCCAGGTTTTCCCCTCTCTCTCCGGTAGTGTCGCTTTTCGCAGTATACAAGGTGTAACAGTGATATGACTAAGATAGACTGTAATGCCTAAATCGCTAGATTTTTGCGCTGGAAAGTGGAGTCTTTTGTATTGAACTCAAGCGAATTAAGTGGAACGCTTAGAACTTGGGCTAGTACATTTACCTAAGGAGCAAATGCGACGACGTCTATCACGTGCAACGATAACCATGGACGATTAGCCTCCACCAAACTTCGCGTTGCGGCTGTTCATAGGAGACAGAGGAGGGCGGAAATCAAGACCCGTACGCGATGTAGGCGGCCCACCGGGTTTTACATGACTACTTGGCAATCTAACAGCTTTTACTCTCACTGCCGCGTACTGTGTTAGGCTGCATTGAGAGGACGCGTTACACAAGGAGGGAGGCAAAAGTATAGACATACTAAAAAAGGTAGGACACAAACGAGATCACACAAATTATAACTTCTCGGGTTCTAAATCCAAGCTCGCTCTTAAAATGTGGTGGCCAGGCAGTGGAAGTAAGAAGGCCATTAATTGATTCAAGAGAGAGAAAGGTATAAGCAGAGTTTTCTGTGCTTAAGTAAGTTTCGTCTTCCCCCCTAAAGTAGGTCCCGTGTTAAGCGAGCCCCCTTAACCCGCTTAAGCTCGCGGCAGCATGACATACCATATAATTGGGACCCGAATAAAAGGCATAAATTCTACAATAAATTCTCGGATTCTAAATACAAGCCCGCTAAAAGACATTACGCCACTCGTTATTTCCCTTTCTTATTCCCAATGAATTTTCCCATCCGTTTTTTCTTACCCCCACACATAAACTCCCCACCGCCATGCTTTGACGAATCTACCCAATTGGTGCACATGTAAATGGAGCATGAACAGTACCCTTCTTATATTGGTCCATCTATGAATGTATTAGCAATCGTATGTTCCTAATGAATGGTGGCGATATGAAACTTACGATATCAACAATAGCAGCGTATGTTCCAGCCACCAAAGTGATCATACCAATCACAAAGACAGCACCGTTAACAATGCTAAGCAACAGGTTTTCCTTAGCGTACCACTTCCCGTTCTTGATAAGCATGAACCACATCATCGCGGGGAAGTAAAAGGTAAAGCCCGAAATGAACAAGGCGGACATGATAGATAGAAGATCCGAGAAGAAGGGGATGGCTTCGGCGATAACAAAGGCGATGATGGTGAGAAAGGCGAGCAGTGCCAACCACGTAATCCACCCTTTCTTCGTATTGATAAAGCGAACAACCGAGTCCTTGTACATACGACCGTGGAGATAACGAGCAACTACAGTGCCGTTGATAGAGCCCGAGATGAAAATGACCGGCAAAGCAACTCCAAAGGCAATCTTGGAGATCGTCGGACCTGCTGAAAGCAGAGCAGGGGACTGAACGTCCTGGCCGACAAATGCGTAGATGAGGGCACCAGTGAGCGTGTAGATGAAAATCTCAAGTATTCCTAGTGACCAGATTGACTTGATAAAATCTTGCGGGCGGTGCATCTCATCCATGAAAGAGAACTGACAGATTGAGAACGAGTACGCAAAAACAATATTGGTAACCGCGACGAAAGCCTCGGCAAAGGTGACGTCTTCTTTGGGCCATGCCGACCAATTGACAGCCACTGTGGCATTTCCAGATGTTATTCCGGTGGCGATAATGGTGATTCCAATGGCAAGCATGATAGAGACGAAATCGATATAGCCCAAAATAGCTACCTCGGCGAACGATGGAGGGATGGCTACGAGGAATAGGATGACGGCAGCCACAAAACCGAAGACGACTGAGCAGGCGCCATTGGCACTTAGGTTGAGAAATGCGATTGTGGCAGTCAAACTGGGGATTGAAATTAATATATTCTCCTTGCAATTGTTTGTCATGAAAGAAAGTACGTACCAATGCGATCCTACTAGGAAGACCAGTTGCAGCGTGAACATGGCGCCGACCAGCTCGTAACCAAATCTCCCCATCAGAAGTCGTCCCGCATCAGCATAATGAGCCACTTTAGGAAATTTCAGCTTGACCTGTCCGACGACGTAACTGGTGTAGATAGCAATCAATCCAATCCCAACAGTCAAAATGACACCAGCCACCATTCCGAGCGTAGCAAACGCCGAGGGAATAGACAATGCGCCCAATGCAATTGCCTCCACTAACAACACCACGGTCAATCGTTTCCAGCCCAGACGCTTGAAGTGTGCAGCTCCCTGCGCTTCTAGCACTCCAATTTCCCCAACGATGTCATCTTTTGCACCGTCGCTTGAAAAGAGATGCGAATCAGATGAACTGGTCTTGTCATTGTATTTGTTCCGAACGCTTTTCTCGTTGTCGTTGTCCACCGCTGGAGCGGCAGAGATGCTGCTGTCGAAGGGGGCCATGACTGATGGTGTTTGAAGATGAAGATGTGGAAGAGAAATGGATTGGAGAGTGTGTGGAACAAGTCTTCTTTAGCACCCGAGAAGCGACCTTTAAACATGACACCACGACTCACTCTAGTTCCGGCACAAGTATTAGAGTACCTCATGGAGCTTGGAACCGGTGACACCGTAGACTAAGGTAAAGAGGGTGGACACATCGGAGGAAGGATTTTATGGATTTCTGGTCTGAGTGGTCTGGGAGTACTTGGAGAAAACTCCATTTTTACTATGGTAATACCTCCTCAACAACCACTCAGAAACAGATGATTTGTGTGTAGAGATTCGCTCGCTCCGATGTGTCCTCAGCGGGGTCGCCATGGAAGAAAGAGGGTCCAAAGCGGACCTTCTTTCCTTCCAACATGATGCGCTTTTTCTTGACACAGTCAGGAAGGAAGGATTAGTGGGTACTTGTAGAAGCCTCAATTTACGTAACGCGGGATCACTTAAGCGCGCACTGTGATGCAGTCGTTTTAGTCAGCAATCCGGTCCTAGAGCCCTTTGTTCTACAGTAGGATCCATCCAGATGCGAGTCCCCATATGAATATCGCGTAAACCCGATGACAGTCACTAATCTGGTGCTTTTAGCTTTTGGCTCTTAGCTCTACGAAGCAGTTTGGTTTGTTGAATCGTTAGGCTGTGGCCTACTCCAGTACAATACACACTTTCTAGAAGACTAAAATGTGTAGACGAACCTCGGGTTACCTGCATGATTAGGGAGCTCTCCTCTGCACTGCACTGCACCCCGCTTGATCTTGACATTTCCTAGAGAGCAAAGTGCGGGGTGACGGCACGGCTTGCGGGATTGATACCGTTCGAAGGTATCCCTTGGATGTACCTACCTACCTAGGTATGGCAGCGACCACCCCTTCCCCTTCTAGAAGTAATTGATTATTCCCACTAGGCGCTGTCCATACTCCGTAGCTCTTTGGAGCATCACATCTGAGGTTCAAATGGCTTAGTACGAAAGTAGGATTTGTCTGGCACGCTACGGAGTGATCGAGTGCATTGCAGATCCACCTACTGCAACGGTGCGGTAACGGGAAACGATCTGCTATACAGGAGCAGCAGGCGGCCTGACGATATTGAGGGTTTTAACTCAATCACGAGGTACGCCGTATTACTTCGTCGGTACCTATTTCAGTCTCATATACCTACCTTTGCTAGTTGTAAGTCTGAAACATTCCTTTCCGACAACATAGGATAATTAACTCAATCTAGTAAGGATTTACTGGTAAGGTACGAGTAGATGAGCAACGTACTCGTAATGGACACTTATTACAGTATTACTATACGGAATACTCCGAACGCGGCTCTCGGCTTAACTAGGTGCTAAATTTACGGAGTACATCAGGTTTTCATCAAGTAAACGTTTGAACTACGAAGTAAAGTTAGTAAAGGAATAACATATGTACATTCCTGTACTATTATTTATTGGTTTGGGGTCTTTTTCTCGGCCCTGCGCTTCTCAACCCAACTCTACAATTGATTGCAAACAGCTTGTAGATGACTCAGAATTTAAGGTAATTTCGGTATCTCTAGAATATTATAATACCTTATTGCCAAAAGAACATATAGCGGATACTATCCCAAAAGACTATGAGTCGATTGATTCAAGTCCTCCGGACCAAAACTCGGTTGAACAAATGGTTTGAGTGAGTTCGTCGCGACGCGTCGGTGACATCATTGTCATTTGAATTTACAGTACGGCGGTAGACTCCTCATCCCATGTGCTTCTCTCATCTACAACCTTACACCAATTCCAAATCATCCATATAAATGTCATCAGAAACGGTTAAAATGTCACACGCAACCCGCGATATCCTAATGAGGGTCAGGAAGATGATTCCGCCTATGCTCGACAAATTCCACAAAGGTAGCCCTCAATCATCCCACCACAATACCTCTCTAACCCTTCGCCGTAGGACAAATGGGCCGCATAGCAGTAATAGGAGGCAGCGAAGACTACACCGGCGCCCCTTACTTCTCCGCCATGGCTTCTGCTAAGCTCGGCGCCGACATGGTACCCCTCCCTCCCAACTCCATCTGTCGAAAGCTAACCTCTCTCACCTCCCAGAGCCATGTAATCTGCGAACCGCAGGCAGCACAGGTAATCAAAACCTACTCCCCAAACCTAATGGTGCACCCACTCATGCGGCAATCCTCGCACGCCTCTGCCGAAACAACCTCGTCTTCCATCGCCGCTGCCATCATTGACATGCTACCCCGCCTACACGTCCTCGTTATCGGGCCTGGATTAGGAAGAGATACACTTATGCAGGATACATGCGCGCACGTAATCAAAGCAGCGAGGGAGAAGAAGATGCCGTTTGTGCTGGATGCAGATGGGTTAGCTCTTGCGCAGTCGAAACCAGAGCTGGTGCAGGGATATAAAGAGTGCATCTTAACGCCGAATGTGGTTGAGTTTGGACGGTTGTGTAAGAGTAAGGGGATTGATACTGAAGGGTTGGGGGATGCGGAGGGAGCGGAAAAGTTGGCGAAGGCGTTTGGAGGTGTTACGATTGTAAGGAAGGGGAAAGAGGATTATGTTAGTAATGGAGAGAAGACGTATATATGTGATATTGAGGGCGGGCTGAAGAGGAGTGGAGGGCAGGGAGATACGCTGACGGGGAGTTTGGCTACGTTCCTAGGGTGGAGAAAGGCGTATTTGGATGGGTTGTGGGAGCATGAGGGGGATTTAGATGACGTTGAGTTGCTGGCTTTGGCTGCTTTTGGTGGCAGTGCTCTGACGAGGGTGCGTTATTTGATTGTTTGATGATATCTTGCTAATTTTTATAGGAATGTTCGAAACTAGCCTTCATGAAGAAAGGACGGAGTCTGCAGGCAAGTGATCTGACTGAAGAAGTCCATGTTGCATTCATAAACCTCTTTGATGAGCCAACGCCAAAACTGTAATAGTAAAACGAAGATTCATTAGAGGATGGCAAGAGGTATAACAGCACTTGGGAATGTCGAGGCCAATCACGTGTAGGGATGTGTATGGTTTTTACTCGGGTGCTTTCGTGACACCTACGCATACTCGAGTTATACTAAACGAAACTGAACTTAAGGGAAAGGCAAACCCTCTAGCCACCCTATATAAGCTTGAAAGGGAGACCTCTCTGACCACAAGCACCCAGTCACTTCAATTTACATCTCAAAGGATCACGTAGAATTATCCGCGTCCGAGTATCGTTTCGATCGCGAGGTTACCACGCCACTCAATCCTCAGGATATTGATTCGTCGTAAACTGTTGCGGGTGATAGCGGGGCGTCGGCGTCATCCCAATCCCTACCTACACCAGAATCAAGTTTTGGCTTCCACGTGACTCTTTCCATCAAGATCTCGATGAAACCAGGGAATAAGATTCAAGTCCCATTCTATAAGTATTAAAGTATTACCCCGCAATACCTAGAAAGGTCTGGAACAAACTGCAAAAGACTGCGATACATCTTCAAACCGTGAAAGACATCAAAGGACTAGCATAAATTCGCCGAGCCATAAAACCAAAGCATTGCAGTCCCTCAAGTCTCTCAGCATGGTACTGGGAATTCTCACATCCATCGCAGCATGCCCTGCCATTATTGGAACGACGGAGGCCGTTCGATCGGGTCAAAAGCAGAATGCGAGAGAGAAACATAGAAGTCGAAAAGCAAACCTCTCGGTATCTTGCTCAGATCCATCACGAAAAGCGCGGGATATACATGGCGGTACAGTTGTTCTAAAAGATAAGAAGGTATAGGGACTCCTACCTCCAATAGCGTGGAAAGAAACAATTACTAACAAAAAACTCATAGCTTTATGTTACAACCGTAAATCCAAAATCGAAATTTCCTGAAGACTTCGAAAATGACGCGGACCGGATACAGCAGTATGGACACATCTTTGCGGGATATTTCTTCCCCTATCCAGAGAGCAAATGGGGACGTCGAGGTGAAGGCTACGTCTCTACCATTGCGGATGATCCTCCTCAGCTTAATTGGATTTACGTGGATAAGGATACCTACGAAGTGAAATACGGTCTTCGTGTTGAGACGGAAGGACATCTGGTTGGGCCCTGGAATGTCACGCCAATTGATAGAAGACTTACCTTTGATGGGTGGGAAGGGTTTACTGTTGTGGAAGAGGGTGAAGGGGTTTGGGCGCTGTATTTTGATGTGGATGATGATGGGCTGAGTGAGAAGATACCGGCGGATCAGAGGATCATGGAGGTGGAACTGACGAGAAAAGAGTTGAGGATGGCCAAGGGAGATCCTATAATGTGATGGAATACACATCTTGTTCATCTACTTCGTCTGTGCTAGCTTTGCCTCCACAATTCTCTCCACCATCTTCTGGAGAATGGCAGGCTCCCCACTACTACCCTTTGAAAAGTAGCCTTCGACAGCCTTCTCTACGTACTTGCCAATCTGGTCGACTTCGACATTAACCTCATCTCCCAAGGTTTTACTTGCAATAACAACCTTCTCCTGTGTGTATGAAATCAACATGACTTCCCACCAACCCTCTTCGTCATCGACCTTGGTGACTGTCAGACTCGCTCCATCCAATGTGACATATCCCTTTTCAACCACATATCTAAGGACAGCCTTATCTCGGGGTTGAAATCTGAATGTAATCGCATTTCCATCCGGCTGCGTTTTTAATATTGTGGCGATAGTGTCAACGTGGCCTTGCACAAAGTGTCCACCCATACGCGTAGTAGCTGAGACAGCCCGCTCCAAGTTGACTCGGCTGTTCTGCTTGAGGGAGCCAAGATTCGTCCGTCTGAGGGTTTCGGGCGCGACGCCGACTTTGAAGGAGGATTGATCGAAAGATGTGACAGTTAAGCAGGTGCCGTTTATGCTGATACTGTCCCCGAGATGGCAATCGGCCAGGATCTCGGAGGCGTTGGAAATGGTGAGTGTTGTACCACCATCTTCGGCTTGATGATTGAGTTCGGAGACATCTAGAGGGAATTAGCCAAGCTCCCCTTTCCTATTAGTTGAAGGAACAGACCTCCTATTATCTCAACGATTCCTGTAAACATGATGGAGCTGTATTGAAGAGCAGCAAAATCTTGACGAAGGTACTTCTGGGAGATCCCCCTCCACCAACCCCACCATGGATAAATTATTTATCCGGGAGCTAAAGCGAATTCGGAGGATATGTAGCTACTCGTAGTTCCCTTCCTATTTTTCTGTGAACGAACCGAGGGGACGTATAACTGACTATTATAAACTAAAGTTTACTACATTGTACGTATTCCAGGCGATTCTGACTTCGTTGTATATCGTTCTTATTCATAGGTACTTTTGATCATCGGAGGACGGAAGCGGCCGGGAGGAATTGGGGTGGGAGTGGGGTGGAGTGGGGTGGAGGGGTAAGTTACAAGTCCGAAACCTCTACGTAGACATGTAGGAAATATATCCCAACCCTATTCCATTGAGGTGTTTGCACAACGGACTAGATCCCACTTCTGGGAAAACACGAATATCTAATCAGAAGAGTATACGACTTCTCCGTCCTCTTCGCAAGATCTTTGGGCTGGATGAGCCCTCGCTTAGCAATCGAAGTTATTTATTTTATCTTAGGGTCCTACTGTAGTAGGTAAGTAGTACCGGGTACCGATTTCGCAACAAATCCTCTGCACAAAGCTCCTTTCAAATAAAAAATATCTGGAACCCCCATACATCATTAGACACTCACAGCTTCTTAAGTAGCAGCCCGTCGTCTGCCCTTCACTTCCTCCCATCCTCCTTCTGCAAACCTTCACTTCGCCATGGACTTCAATGGTTCATCGCCCTTTCCCGAGGGAGTCATCTCCTTCCTCGACACCGACTTGTACAAGTTGACTATGCAATGCGCCGTCCTCAGATACTTTTCAGATGTCAAGGTCACCTACGCCTTTCACAACAGAACCCCCGAGAAGAAGCTTTCCAGGGCCGCCTTCCGCTGGCTTCAGATCCAAATCAATAGTATGCTTGTTATCCTTCAACCTTGCGCGAGACTTCACTGACAACCTCAAACAGAACTTGGTAACATTGCGCTCTCAAACGACGAACTCCGCTTCCTGCAGAATACTTGCACGTATCTGAATAAACCCTATCTCGACTTCCTCAAAGAGTTCCGCCTCAATCCTCGCGATCAAATCGAAGCCTCCTTCACGCCCGAGAAAGACACTGGAAGTGAGGATGATATCGGTGAATTCTGCCTGACGATCAAGGGTTTATGGGTCGAGACGATTCTCTACGAGATCCCCCTCTTGGCCCTGACGAGCGAAGCCTACTTCCGATTCATGGACACCGACTGGACATATGATGGACAAGAAGACAAGGCCTATGCTAAGGGAATGCGCCTCCTCGAGGCTGGCTGTGTCGTTTCCGAGTTCGGAACCAGACGGAGAAGAGATTATCATACGCAGGCGCTGGTATTCCGAGGCTTGGTCAAGGCGAAGAAGGCAGGGGAGAAGGCCGGTCTGCCAGGCGCAATTTCGGGAACAAGTAATGTCCATTTGGCAATGAGGTTCGGAATTCCTCCAATTGGCACAGTCGCACACGAATGGTTCATGGGCGTCGCCGCTATCACCGGGGATTATAAGACGGCTACGACGACTGCATTAAAACATTGGGTTGACTGTTTCGGAGAAGGCGTTCTAGGAATTGCACTCACGGATACCTTCGGCACGTCTGTCTTTCTGGAATCCTTCAAGCAATCTATACCCCGCATGACGACGACCGGGGATGGCAAGACCTCCGAGGTACCTTTAGAAACTTCTTTGGACAAGATCGATGGAAAAGCAAAGACTTTTGCGGACGTTTTCGCTGGCGTTCGACAAGACTCTGGCGACCCTGCCGACTTCGTTAAGATTATGCGACGGTTTTATGATGAGCAAGGGATCGAGGACAAGAAAACCATTGTTTTCTCTGATTCTCTCAATATCGACCTATGTATACAGTACAAGAAGATATCCGACGATGCTGGTTTCAACACAACTTTCGGTGTTGGCACTTTTTTCACCAACGATTTCATCCACCAGAGTACGGGCACCAAATCTACTCCACTTAATATTGTCATCAAGCTCGGCTCCGCAGCGGGAAACCAAGCTATCAAGATTAGTGATAATATAGGAAAGAATACGGGTCATAAGGAGACTGTCGAGAAGGTGAAGAGGGAGTTGGGATATGTCGAGAGAGAGTGGAAGGGTGGTGACGAAGCTAGTAGATGGGGAAAAGACGGCGAGCCGTTAAAGAACTGAATCTTAGGATAGCTGGATCTTGACTTTTTGGCATGCATGGATGGCGTTTTTGGGGGCGGCGTTCTTGGGAAGACATTAGATACTGTAGATAGCGGGGTTTGATATCTCTAGTCTATGGAGCACTCTATACTGTATAAAGTCCGTTATTAGAGAAGCTTTATGCTGCATTGCCATCCCTTTCTCTGGCCTCTCTTTTCCTCGCTAAGTTGAGACGTGACATCCTACGTCTTCCTCTGTTACAGAGACAGACTTCTTATATCTATCCTGTCTAGCATATATGTTTTAGAATACTAGCTATTTTCAAAAGGCTTAGAACCCAATACCCACGCATCTTATGTCGAAAGGGACGTTAGGGGTATGCTTCTGCAATATCTAGGACATCCGTCTCAAGATTCAACTCTAACCACTTCCCCATCACCGCTGAAGGTCTTACGCAACCTCCTACCATGTATGCAGGTCCTAGTGCGGACAGAACCATATTCACGTCCTTGACTAGCTTCCCTCTGAAAAACATCTCGAAATCCTGGGCCACGTCTCCTACCTCTAAGGAAAATGGGTCGGCGCTGTCTTTTGCTGCTGGAGTTTGCACATTAGAGATCTCCAAGTCCTTCAACCAAGAAGCAAGCAGTGCCTCGCCAGTCATTTTGACATATGTCTCTCGTAGGCACCACATAGCATAGAACCGCCGCAGCTTTACTTCGATGACCACGCTGCTTGGTAATTCCACGAACTCCTCTGGTGTGCCACCTCCTTTCGTGACCTTTATGTCGAGCTTTCTGTTCCTCCACTGACATCGTGACAGCATATCCTTTGCATAACCCTCGATTTCTCCATCCATTATTCCAACCGACCTTGCCGAGACGGGCGATAATTTCATGTC
The DNA here is from genome assembly GCA_032629725.1 of Gremmenia infestans. Classification (NCBI taxonomy): domain Eukaryota; kingdom Fungi; phylum Ascomycota; class Leotiomycetes; order Helotiales; family Hamatocanthoscyphaceae; genus Gremmenia; species Gremmenia infestans. The sequence continues at coordinate 85,112 of JAFEVB010000020.1, forward strand.
ATTCACTTCTGAATCTGCAAACACGTCGCTATGGATATCAACCCAGGCGAAGAATCCCTCTTTGTCGATATTGGAATAATCATGAACTAATCTTTCATTCGCACATACCACATCTGTCCCAACATCAACATGATTTTCGAATCCTATTGCAGCAATCAGGCTCACAATCCCCGCTTGATGGCTGACGTTGAAATCAATGTGCATGTGATCATCGCCTTCTGGAATGTAACACGGTTTCCCATGTGTCGGCTGTCTGGATATCTTGCTCTTTGACCATGGCACATTGCAGTATTTTGTAATAACAAGATGCTTCAGTAGATGAGAGGCAAGGCTCATCTTAGCATCTTTGACTTGGTAGTATCTCAGCACAGCTTCTTGCTCGGAAGAAGAAAGGAGAGCCAAAGCTCGGGAAGCCTTTTTGAATTAGCAAGGTGGGATAAAGTGACTGGAATTGACAGCCATGGATACGATACATACAACCGACTTCAGCTCTTGGACTTCATCCCTGGAGCGGGCCCTGTGCGGTACGGGCCACAAGTTGCGTGTGTCGAGGAGCCACTGGACGATCTGTGGCTCCGCTTTCTTGATGTTGTATGAAGCCATTCTATTACTCTTGCTTGCTGCTTTCAAAGCATTGTGTGCTGTGGTGGGTTCCGAGGTAAGTCCATGTTTTCAGGACAGTTTCCAGACTCCATCTCCGAATGACAACTGGTTGGTACCTAGGTACCTAAGGATTGACCACACGTGACCCTCGTACCAATTAACACTCCATGACTCAAAAGTGAAATTCTAATTCTCCACTAAGTGGCACAGAATTTTTGCAAGGAACCTATGTTTTATTATATAAAATTAGAAACTGTTCCTGTTACCCTAAGGTCGTTTAGAAAACACTGCATAGAAACAGCCTAAGCACTATTGCAACAGTAAAGAAAGAAAAAAAAGGCAAAAATTGCAAAAATGTGGTGTTTAAGCTATGCTTAAGCGCTGGGAATTGAGCCCAACGCGGGGGTCGAACCCGCAACCTTCAGATTGCTTCTTGATATAAGAGTCTGACGCTCTACCGATTGAGCTGGGAAGATGTTAGTAACCATTCTCATGATTCATCTTCTAGACTGTAACATACCTAGCCGGGCAGGCTTGTGTTTTTGAACGCAAAGTGGTTGTTTTCGTATATACTTACCAGAAGATAGGCGGGCCGGACAAGTGGGTCCTTGGCTTGAAAATTTGAAGAAGAAATTTGCGGCACCTTCATGGAACGACTGGGACTAATTTACATGCAATAATACTCGACTATAGGGCAATTGGATGCTACTTAGAAACTATAGATAGTTTGCTATTTGTATGGTGTATTATTAGGTAATCAGGGCATGATGAAGGACTGTATAGTTTATTACAGAGAAGAAAATCCCATCAGGAAATTCTGCCTTAATATGAATAGAAGGAAACCCATCTTTTCGTCAGACAACAAAGTGTAACATCGGATCCGCCATATCCAGGTCCGTGTCCTTGGTGATGTAGAGCTTCATTCATTCATTAGCCTAGAGATACTTCGTAACTGAGCAGCAGTTCCAATCCCACTTCAACCCAGAGTCTCCCGCTTAGCAGCAGACCTGGAACGGATCATGGAGCCCTCGCCCGCGTAATAAGAAGACATGAATGGCCATAAGATGTATTGGGCAAGCCAGTCGATGTGCACCAGCATTTCATTCGTAGTTAGGTAGTTTGAAGTCAGTGAGGTTGTGGGTGAAAAATCCACGAAACATTACCCCCGGGGGCCAGGATGCCGATGACTATAGCTACCTTTTTCGCGTACATAGTAAATACCTACCGTAGAGGATCTTCTGCGAGTTACACATTGATGTTTGTATTGTGTAGAATTCTGCTCTGTTGCTATTCCACAACCACAAGGGGCCCTCGTCTAAGGTTTGCCCAGAATTTCATTCTTCATCTCTTTTTTAATCCTTGAAACTGTACCAACGCCCCCATATACTAATGCAGTGTATATCTGTGCCACACTAGCCCCAGCATTCAAAATCTCAAGCGCCTGCTTCCCGTTTGTGATGCCACCTGTAGCGAATATGACTTTTTGTTCGTGTTTCCCCAGACCGGCATCGACCGCCGTTGATCCTGCGAGGGACTCTTTGACTGTAGGTTCATCCCCAGCTTCGGCACCCCCAACTAGCTTAGGCGATTTCGCCGGTTCCTTCTCCTGGGGTGGAGGTGGTCCTTGGTCTAAGAGACGTTTATATCTCTTCACCAGTCCCAAAGTTCTCTCAAACATCTGCGGGCCTGAAAATCCACCTTGCTCATCCAGTATTTGCCTTTCCTTGGCTGGCAAATCAACATGGCGAGGGATGAGATTGTGTCTTCTTTTCGTCGTATTTCCAACTATAACTCCGTCGACCCCGCTTCTCCAAATAGCCTCCACAATTCCCTCGAGCTGTTCATCTTGGTCTTCATCAGGTGAGACTTTTACCATCACCCTAGGTTTTGTCTTCCTGTCTACAGATCTTGCAGCAGCAACCACACCCTCCAGTATTCTAGTTAGAGGCTCTACCTTTTGCAACGTTCGCAAACCTGGGGTGTTTGGGCTGCTGACGTTTACCACCAGTATATCTGCATAAGGTGCCAACTTTTCCACACAGTAGACATAATCGTTCTTTACAGCCTCGATGTCCTCATCTTTCGTAAGCTTATTCTTGGCGACTTGCACAGCCAACAGTTTCCCCTCCACCAAGCTTCCGGCTGGAACTCCCGCTCCACCATTGAGGACAAATTCCTCGGCATCTTTGCCAATGCCGTAGCCATTATGATATGCGAAAAGCCGTACACGTTCCCTTAATCGCATAGCCATGTCCTCCGCGCCTAGAGAGTTCAGTCCGTATCGATTGATCAGGGATTTTTGGCTTGGCAGCCTAAACACTCGCGGCTTAGGGTTGCCATCTTGCGGGAATGGTGTTGCTCCTCCTACTTCCACAATCGCAGGTCCTAGTGCGAAAAGCGCATCTGGGACTTCTGCCAGTTTATCGAGACCCGCAGACGTCCCAATTGGATTCTGTAGCCTCTGCCCAAATACTGTGATGCCCAGATCTACATCCTTCAAGTCCTGATTCTTGGAAGTTCGTTCTCGGGCATGGACGCCGAATGAGTACATTGCCTTCAAAGCTTCAGTTCCAATATGGTGTGCATCCTCGGCATCAGGTAAGAGCCACCGCAATGCGGGAACGACGAGCCATTGGTGTACGCTAGCTCGGGTATCGGTGATATAGAGGTAGCTGAAGACGGCGAAAAGGGAGAGGGATGTCCCATAGAGGAGGTTCTTTAGTCGAGTGACGACTGAGCCAGCCTCTCGAGCTGCTGTTGATGCGGGGCGTCGTAAGAGCACCGCGTTTCGAGGGAGAACGGCGACAGGTCGAGATTGAGAGAGTATAATACGCGTCGCGGGAGATTGATAGCTGCGCGCAAGGCGCAGAAACAGGACCGACATATTAGAGCGTCGACAACATGAGGTGTGGGTGTTCAATTGCTGTGAAGACCAGTAACTTAGGTAGGTACAGTAAGTACACTATAAAAGTCCGCGCGCTACAAGATCGTAATCCTCACTCACATCCTGCACGTTCCACGTCCTCACAGGGTGGCTCAGCTTCCTAAACAGCCAGCCGACAATCTACCGACGATCTCCAAGCAACGAATACACAACACCATAAGAACCCCCAGTTTCATACCACTCATATACCCAATCTTCCCTCCTCCTTTCTCCCCTCTCCTCCTCTTCCTCCTCCTCCCCTCCTTAAAGTTCCCACACCATACTACCCCCAGAACCTTCATCATGAAGGCAATGAAGAGTATGAATGTCAACCGGATGCTGGGATCTTTAAAGCGCAAACGTAGGATCGCCCCAAACCCCCTCTTAACACCGCCATACTAATACAATACTTCTTCCCTCCAGCCAGAGAGACAGACGCCCCTGAAGGAGCTGGACCTGCAGCTGGACCTGTAGACTCGCAAGCCGATACCCCAGAAGCAAGTGCGCTGCGCAATGTTGTATGTGACAGCTTCAGGCTCCAACCACGTACCGGTACTAATACGCGCAACAGCGACTGTTCTGCGAATCTGGTGGACCAAACGGCTCTGTATGGCTCCCCTCTGCCTGCAGTGAGTCTAAGAGGTGACTGGCTGCTGATATTTGATCCCCACAGGGCGAAGAAGTGCTCTACCTTCCTACGATTGTCGAAGCTTGCGAATCCTCCCCCTCCGCGGCAAAGGAGTCCGCGCATCTCATTCGAAAATTCCTCTCCAAGGACAACTTTGCGAAACCCTATATACAATACAATGCCATCATGCTAATCAGAATACTGTCTGACAACCCTGGCAAGACGTTTACAAGAAACCTCGACTCGAAGTTCGTCCAGACGGTGAAGGAGCTGTTGCGATTTGGAAGGGATCCAAGTGTCAAGCAAATCCTCATGGAAACGCTAGAAACATTTCAGAGAGACAAGGCGAACGACGAGGGATGCGCGCAGCTGAACGAGATGTGGAAAAAGGAACATGAGCGCATGGTCAAAATTCACGTATTGTTTACCCCCCTGTGCAGTGGATAGTAATACTAACAGCAGGCAGGGTCCAGCAGGTCCTCGAGTCAACGCTTCTCCTCCTGTCGATCCCCACAGCCAAAACTACTTTTCTCGGAATCACCACAGCCACCGACTCCCTCCTCCCCACGAACTGTCCTCCCGCATCGAAGAAGCCCGAACTTCGGCGCAATTACTTTCACAGACAGTCCAGAGTACACCGCCCTCCGAATTGTTACAAAATGAACTCGTCCGGGAGTTCGCCGATCGCTGCCAGAGTGCGAGTAGGAGCGTGCAAGCATATATGATAGCGGAGAACCCCTCACCTGACAACGATACTATGGAGACCTTGATCGAGACAAACGAACAGTTGAGCAAAGCGATGAACCAACATCAACGTGCGATACTGTCATCGAGAAAGGCTGCAGGGTTGGGCAATGGAGAGACTGGCATAACTCCTCCCAATGGGCCGCCTTCAGGACGCATCGAGTCTGACTTTGCAGCTCCTCCAGGCCCTCCGCCAAACCATAGCAAGCCTCCGAGGAAAGCTGTGCCTACAGCGCCGCAGATACCACCCCCTGGCGATTACGCTCCAACAGACGTTGACAATGAAAACCCCTTCTCCGACCCTTCTGAGACGGCCTCGAAGCCGGAGCAGAAACCGCCCTACCCAAAAGACAAGCCTCCTACTGCTACAGGGCAGTTCAATGACAGGTTAGGCATTGAGCCATACCATCCCGGATTTCAGGACACGCAGAGCTACATTGGGAGACAAGAAAGTGCTACTGGAAAGCTCACAATGCACGCAGCTGTTGACACATCGGACGAGGATAATGTGAGGATTGAGGGATCCGGCACACAGCCTAGTGCCAAGGCACCAGTCTACCGGTATTGATTTGTACTTAATTTGGACATGGCATTGGCATGTATGGAGATTACGGAGGGGACATATTGAGCGTTGTAGTTTTCAGTTTCACAGCGGCATTCGGATACCAAATGACATAGTTTTTCTGCATCCAATGCAAGACTTATTTCATACCTCTCCCCGTGGGCAGGCATTGCTCTGTAGAAGTCTGGAAGCGCCTACTTGCTGCGGATCTAGGTAAAATGTCTCGTCTTGAACCATTGGATGAAGGTTCAGGGCTTGTGGGATGCACCTAGCTCTGGCAAGAACTCAAGGTTCACGGGAATGTCGTCTATTATAGCGAAATGGTTCTTTATGTTGTAACATATTTATTCGACAAGAATGGTCCAGATTTGAGTTAAACTACAAGTAACGTCCGTCCCTGCCCTGCGTAGCGAGAAACCCGCTATGCCGAGAAAAATGATAGGTACCTTGACTATAAGCAATTTAAACTCTATGCACACATCAACATCTCTCATAATATTATGTATGTTATATTCCGCAGTCACGTTTGTGTTGTCGCCCTGCGTTGGTACCTTTCGTACTTCACAAGCGAGTCGAACACCCAAGCGAGCCGAACACCAATCTCCAATCTCATAAGCTATTATCCTTGTAACAGCACAACGAATAGATATAGCCTTATTAGAATTACTAACACATAATCCTCTGGTAAGGCACGTACGAGCGGTGTTCGCTGTAGAGCCACAGGTCAAGAACGGAACCTTAGGTTAAGCTTTCAAAACAGCCTTTGCCGTTTTGATGCTGGAGCCTTGTTCTCAACCACGGCATCTAAAGCATATAATTTGACCCGCGAAATCTCGGATTGAGCATGTTCAGGTCCGGGGACTTGCTCATACCCACGCAACGCCTTTGAAAACATAGTCTTGGCCTTCGCTAGATCAGCTTGACATTCGAAGAGAAGGCCTAAGTTAAAGATCGTGTTTAGTGCTGGGACGTAAGTGGTGATATTATCTGGACCGATCGTGTTCTCGTAGCCTTGCAGCGCCCGCTAGTACATCTGCTCGGCCTCGACCAGCTTGCCCTGGTCGGCGTAGAGGAGCCCTAGGTTATAAACCGTATCAAGCGTTAACGTGTGGTCCGGACCCCATGCCTTCTTATAGCCTTGCAGCGCCCGCTGGTACATCTGCTCGGCCTCGACCAGCTTGCCCTGGTTAGCATAGAGGTTCCCTAGGTTATTAACCGTATTAAGCGTTGACGTATAGTCCGGACCCCATGCCTTCTCTTTGCCTTGCAGCGCCCGCTGGTACATCTGCTCGGCCTCGACCAGCTTGCCCTGGTTAGCATAGAGGTTCCCTAGGTTATTAACCGTATTAAGCGTTGACGTATAGTCCGGACCCCATGCCTTCTCTTTGCCTTGCAGCGCCCGCTGGTACATCTGCTCGGCCTCGACCAGCTTGCCCTGGTTAGCATAGAGGATCCCTAGGTTATTAACCGTATTAAGCGTTGACGTATAGTCCGGACCCCATGCCTTCTCTTTGCCTTGCAGCGCCCGCTGGTACATCTGCTCGGCCTCGACCAGCTTGCCCTGGTCGGCGTAGAGGAGCCCTAGGTTATAAACCGTATCAAGCGTTGACGTGTGGTCCGGACCCCATGCCTTCTCTTTGCCTTGCAGCGCCCGCTGGTACATCTGCTCGGCCTCGACCAGCTTGCCCTGGTCGGCGTAGAGGAGCCCTAGGTTATTAACCGTATCAAGCGTTGACGTGTGGTCCGGACCCCATGCCTTCTCGTAGCCTTGCAGCGCCCGCTGGTACATCTGCTCGGCCTCGACCAGCTTGCCCTGGTCGGCGTAGAGGAACCCCAGGTTAAAACATTCATCTGTCAGCTTATCATCTACTACTAAGCCAGTTGAAATCATATGTGAACACCTCGCTGCATGCTGGAGAAGTCGACGTTGCTTTAGCCATGGCTGAATATCCTTCTCTCCAGGGACATGTGCTCCCACAAGCTGCACAGCTAGCCTAGCTAGATCGCAATCCCACTCTTGGTTCAGAGCATGGATGGTCCAGGAGTGAACACATCCATGAATGCTATACCCTTTAGACTCGATCCATTCCTGTGAAGACGTAGCTACCTCCACTAGCCCATAGTTACTCAAGACCCGCACCGCACTGTCGAAGCTTAACTCGTCTTTAGTGAGCTCTTGTAGCCATTCAGGGTCCTCAGAATCGCTATGTCGAAGAAGCTCAAACCAAAGATCCTGGTTGTCAAAATACGCCCATAGGCGAAGGAGGTTTGCTGAGTAGGGGTTCCGCTGTTTGATTTTATCAAATGAGATTTGCCATGTCGAATAAAGCGTTCGGTCTTCGTACGAGCCTAGCTCAGGACTTGTTTCCTTGAGCCTCACCCATGACTCCTTATACAAACGAAGATAGTCTGAGAAACTCCTCGCTGTTTGATCGAGGTATGCTCCAGCAGTAGCTAATGCAAGTGGAAGTCCATCTAATTCCGTTGCAAGCTTCACAGCATCGGGATCTAGTATTTGAAGTTAGAGAAGTAATATTAAATCTAGAATGTCCTTACCCATTGTCAGCCCTTGTCGTCTCGATGCGTTTGACAAAATCTCAAGACCATCAACTATATTTCCTAGCTTCCGAATTTGGATAAGATGACCAATTCTGACCTCCGATGACCGCGTTGTGATGATAATTGACCCTTGATATGATTCGGGAAGGAACTTTCTAATATCCACAGCCGCAGGATCCGTCCCACCAGATAGTTTAGGAGTGTCATAGTTGTCGTAGATCATCAGCCATCGTGAGTTGTTAGGCAGACTCAGCCACGACTTAACAGACTCAACTACCTCGTTAAGGTCTTGGTTCGTCCCTAGGTTGCTAACCGGGATGGCCGACGGGTGTTCTCTTGATATTTGCTTGGCTAGCTTAGCAAAGCTCTGCTTTAGAGAATCTTCGTCCTTGATGTTCAGCCAGAATATTGCCGAGTAATTGTCCTTATGCCGCTTCGCATATGCAATACTAAGCTGTGTCTTGCCGATTCCGCCTAGACCGTGAAGAACAACTGCTCGACGGGACCCATCGCCTTTGAGTGTCTTGTGTATTTCGGAGAGCTCATGTTCCCTGGCCACAAAGTATTCAACGTCGGAAACGTTAAAGAGGCTAAAGGTGACTGAGAAGTTCTCGCGCTTGTACCCTGATCTAGTCAGCAGCTTCCCATTGCCAGCGTGCCTTTATTTTTAACAAGTGCTTATGACTCAAGGGAAAGACTAACCTTTAGAAGCCTTTTCAATTTCTTCTCGGAGTCGCTGCATCGCCTTTTCCTTCCCCTCGCTGTAGATAAGTGGCATATTGACGTTGAAAGTACCTAGTAACGAGTACGCTTTGTCTTCCTGGCGAAAAGTCTCACGACTTGCTGCCCACGAAAATCGCTCAGCGACGCTGAAGTCAGATAATGGGCTACCTCGAAGGGCACTAACTGGAATTCCTGTTATCTCGCAGATATGCCGTTCTAAGGAGGCCTTATTGCCTAATAGCTCCCCCTCTTTAGAGAAGAAGTCGACTGATGCCGGCGCAATGAGCTCTTGCAGAGTCCAGCCTCGAGTGAACCATTCGCTTTTCCGAAATGTCGATTCCCAGGGCTCATTGGACATGTCGGCCGAACCGGAGTGAGGTTGCGAAACATCTGGCAGGTAAACGTAGCACTTGGTCGCATCCCGGTACCAGCGAAACATAGAGTTGATAGCCTCTGCAAGCTCGGTACTGTTCGATTTATCAATACAGCATGTGTCCACCCAAAAGTATTGCAAGCCGTTATGCTTAGCTTGTCTACCGCAGAACTGTATCTTGCCATAGCCAGCCTTGCTCTTGCTCGTACCGTCCATCAGATCCTTGAAAGTGACCTCCTCCGCTCCCCACCTGTGCGAAAGTATAGCATATCCAGGTATATTGCTCTCAAAGAACTCAGTCAGGCTGAAATTGCCATCGTTGTCATGCTGTAGCAGACGCATTATTTGACTGGGTTCGAGGATCGCAAGAGAGAGGGGTTTCCGTAGTTATTGAGCCATCGAGTTGGCATAGATGTTGGGTGAAGATTTGGGAGAAGATGTCGATTTGAGGCTGGCGCGTTCAGCTGAGCGGCTGCCTTGCAGCCATAGCATCTATCATCCTGCATTGTTATACGCCACTATAAGCGCCCAAGACCTGCCAATCGCTCAAGCCGACCGCAGGAAATCTAGAAGTCATTGTTGGCATAGGATATTCGAAATATATGAAGGAACGGGGAAGTGGAATCTACCTTTGGTCAGCATTCTAAGGTGTCGGAGCTTCTGCTTCTTGCATTTGTTTAGACAGTCTAACCTTACACCTTACTAGTAGGCATATATTTATTTTTAATCCAAATTATATGACGTTGACAATGGTAGTGACTGGAGGAGGGCAAAGTCTTAAGTATTTAGGAATAGCTATAGGTATAGAATACAACACCAGCCAGCCCTCCAAGTTGCACTATTTCATGGAATTATGCTATACCATGTTATGCATGCATAAGGATCAGGTACCAGAACTGTACTGTTGTGCATTGCATTGCTACCTATCTATTTCTATTTCCAGGGGTCACTAAAGCGGTCCGCCCGGCCGTTGCGAGTAACCGCAAATGGACGATCTTGGCTGAACTGGAAAATGCAAAACCCTTCATCTGAGTAGTTACGTTACCCCGTACTCTTCCGCTCCTTCCATTCATTCAATCCTTTCCAATAACTCTGCAACTACACCAAGCCTTTCTTTTCCTTCTCACATTCGTTTAGAATCAATAACAGCTTCAACACCAATTCACATTCACATTCGCATTCAAAGTCACGAGTCACGATTTACAATAACAACAAAAGAACATCATCAGTCCTGGCCTATATCAACCTAGCCTGGTGCCCTGTTGAATACGAAGACAAAGACATTCCTATAACCGCCTGATCTCACTCATCATTGCCACCACATCGCATCACCACAAACCACCTCACCCATCCATAACTCAGTGCATATCATAACCCATCTATCGATCCCTCTCTACGCTCACAAACACCATCCATCCGTCTACTGCCTTCGCCTCGCACACACAACATGTTGTCACGGCCTCCACTCCGGATGCTGTCCATCCTCGCGCTCCTTCTCGCCCTCACACAAGCCGCCTGGCTGGACTCTGTAAACATCTTTAGACGGGAAGACGCCAAGAAGGCAGTCTCTGCAGCAGCTACCTCGTTAGCAGAGAGCATATCGGCCCAAGTATCTTCAGCAACTGCTGCCACATCTACGGCAGCCTCCACCGCAGCAGAAATCAGCACCTCTGCATCTGCCACTCCCTTGACAACGTCTAAAGCAGGCTCAACCTCAACACCAGTCCAAAGCCCGACATCGAGCGCCGCTCTTTCGACCTCCGAGACTTCTTCCGAGACTCCTACCACAGCGGCTGCATCCACCAGCTCAGACGCTGCGCAAACAACGTCGCCATCGAGCTCCGACCCCGCGTCGTCTTCGTCGTCCGAGGATGTCAAGACCACTTCAAAGGTGACCGAGGATTCCAGCAAAACCACCCAGACCCCGCAGGTTATTACAACCACGAGCCAGTCTGTCAATGTTGTCACAGCTGTTTCGACCGTCAGCGGTTCCCAAGTCACCTTCACATCATCTTCTACTTCTGATGTTGTGATGACTGCTACCAATACCGCGGCTCTCGCCAGCCAGACTAGCAGCAGCTCCTCTAGCGGCATGTCACACAAAACCAAAACAACGGTTATTGGTGTGGTTGTCGGTGTAGGTGGTGCTATTGTGCTGGGAGGGCTGTTCATCGTCGCATGGCGCATATGGGGGAGGAAGAAGAGTACTGATGAAGGCGATGGATTGATGGGATTCCAAACGGGAAGCGCAGGGCATGAGAAGACGGGTAGTGTTGGTGGAACCCCGCAAGCCAATCCTTTCCAGAGCACGCTGGAGAATTACCACAACCCGGCGAGGACCAATGTCAACGCATCGTCCAATTTTTGAGTGAGCGCCTGCATTTTCAAAGAGCAAAATAGCATAAATAAGCGATGGGTATGGAATACAGCATCTTGTTTTTGGTTGCGGATAGCTTGTCAATAGTCGGAAATCTGGCCTTTGAATTGGGGCTGCATAGAATGGGTGTCATTTGGAGCAATCAAGCATAGCACATTGTGGATTTTTTTCGGTACTCTATCAGCGTCGCTGCAGGCGGTAGTAACGTCAGTTTGAACTATTTTAATGACGTTTTAATAATCGCTTATTGGACTTTGATAAACCTAATGGCTCCCATGTGCAGTGAGAAATTATACTGCACATATGTCAACCTTGATGTCGTTCAGTGGATCCCTCTTTGTCTTGGTAGTAGGACTAATGAAGTCGATTTAAATCGTTTCATAATAGGGACCTTGAATAGATTTCACATCCAATACCTGGCCCCCTCGGCCTCTGCACGCTTATATCATTACTGCCACCAGACTTTCTTTCTACTATTAAGCCCCGCTCATATGTAGTTGCTAATGTAAGGGATGGATTGAAGGTGAAAACGGCGTTTCTTTCGCTGCCAGCACTTCTGTATCGTATTAAATGCCCAGCGCTTACAGCCTTGTTTTTCTCAACTACTAGTATTTCAGGCAGTGGTCAAGTAAGGTAGGTAAGGTAGGCTCAATTCCCGCCATAAGATAGGTACATACTCACAGCTCTAAATTTCATGAACTCCTCTCGTGCGAAACTTTCTCAATACATTCTGAACGACTTTTTTTCCACCTAGGGTTGCATTTGAAGTAGAGGATGTTACCCTAAAGTACACTCAGAATGACGTGGAGCTGACAGTGCAGTCGCTACTCATATAAGATCTTTTACTATACCACCTCTGATACTCCCAATCGTGTAAGACAATGGTGACTTTGTTGATTCGGGTGATGAATGCGAGGTAGAATCAGATGCTGAACCTCGTGAGGGATATGAAGCAGGGTTGTATTGTATTGCCCTCTTTGGATAGGGGGAGTACTCGTCAATTCGGCTAAGAAGGCTTTTCCACCGTATGGCTAGCTCTAGCTCATGGTAGCCAAGGAGACAAGGCCGTGTCCAAGTAAGTACCTATCAGTTTCCGGAGAGTCAAGATAATATATACGCAGGTTACTGTAGAGATAGCTCTAATCAGCCATGGCAAACCTGGGCCCCCTATATTATGATAGCTATTCGAGCTATATAAGACCATACAGTCTCCGCTTATCCTACTATAACTATCGAATTGCAAAAAAATAGTTTCCCACCCAGGTTTCTGTTTGTTCTCTCTCTTGAATGCCTTAAACGTTGAACCTTGTGATTTCAGCCATGTGATTAAAACTTTAAGGTGTGTGCATTTGATGGGGATCTCGGTTACTACACCGAATGCCTTGCCCTCGCGAGCCTCGTTTGCCTAATGTTTGAGATCGGCAGCTACACTGGTGAGGCTGACAATGTTCCAAGCTCTCATCCTCTACCTCGCACGTATTACACCGCTCCACTATCACGAAATTTCTAGTTCTACGACTCCTTAAGGTAAGGTTGAAAACATCTGACGTTGCTCTTATAATGTGTTGATTCTTTAGATGCTGAAACCTCCTTTCTCTCGACCCATCATTCGCCCGCCACATTCCACTCCGCCACGCCTCAACGAACCTGCATCTGATGCCTCAGCTATTACACCTGCGACCTCGATTCGCTATACACTCCCTGCTACTATCCGGCATGAAATACCCTCGCGAGGATTAAAGACGACCCAGATGGATACTATACCACGGAGCTGCGGACGGCACGCCTTGACGAGATCAAGTCATATCTGTGGCTAGCAGGCCCTCCCAATTGTGGGAGACCTCTACATCGACAGCAACTGTTGGGCCGCGACATTATTATCACTGAAGACCCAAACGAACATCTTGTTTGCACAAGACTCGAATATTTATCAAACCACTCCCGATATTCCTATTTAATCAAGACTGCTGGACCCGGAAGATTTGCAAAACCAAGCAACTACACGAAGCTGCTTGTGGCTTTCTACTCTCGTACGCATGGCTTGTCAGACATAAAAGCGACCTTCGAATTGCACGTGAGATGGGGTTACTGCCCGATTTTATCCACTGGGCGACTTGGACGGAGTTTATTAGCGAATTTCTCGAGCATATCGACTTGCAGTCTTTGAGCGACGTCTCGCCTAGATATCAATACGGGGAGCTGCGGCTATCGAGGTTAAATTAAGATATACTATATAACACGTTATACTTGGAAAGGTTTCGTTCGAGGATATATAACTACACCGACATGGTCCCAGGACTTCTTCGCTCGCAATTTTGCATGGCTATTAGCAGTCTTCGCGGTTATGTCTGTAGTTCTGTCTGCAATGCAGGTTGTTCTCGCTGTTGCAAGAGGCGGTAGGGCGTTTGGAAACGCATCCTATGGCTTTGCTATTATCTCTTTATTCCTGGCAGCTGGAACCGCGTTAGTAGTGCTGCTTCTCTGGGCGATTCTTTTTGTATATCATCTAGTTAGTGCTCATATGAATAATCGCAATGTTATGACGGAGAGGAAGAGTTTTGCAAATTCCGAAGGAAACTCCAAGTGTTAGAACATGTTGCAGCTTGGTGCACGTAGCTTGAATACTTAAAATCTGGTGTATTATTATTTGCTAAACCAGTGGAATTTGGTAGGGACAAATAACGGACGGAATAAGGTGACTTTAAATTTAGGAGATTAACACTCCACATTAACACCTGTACGGACTATATACCGTCTGAAATAATCCTTCTCTCTTCAAAATTATTCGCGTACTGAAATGTCTATTGGTAATTTGCTAGGATAGTGTGGACATGCGGGAGCTAAAGAGGTTATACACGGATCGGAATAACAGCCTTGCGGGGACCCCGTAAGAACGCAAAAAGATAAGCATACCAGGTCTCCACCTTGGTTAATACTTACATGCTTTCGAATCTCATACCTTAACATTAGATGGAAATTTAAGACTCACATGCACCCTCTTTTCTAATGATATCATTCGACAGCTTGTGATACAATATCAATATTGCTTTCTTATAGAAGCTGAAATGTTACCTGCAAATCAGGTCTTGCTATCTATTTATAGAAACGCAACAACCTCACGACATGAGGCTGCGCTGCGCTGCGCTGGCAGCAGATCTCCTCCGTCTAGCAATTTATCGGATGCGCATTTCAGAAAGACTTTGCAGCAGTTGTAGGACGGCGCAGTATGGCATTCAGAACGACGAGATCGTCTCGCCAGCCAGACGCAAACAAACACGATACCGTTCAGGCGAGCAGTCCATCTTTACTCTCCTTGACACCTACTAACTGCTTCTCAGAGACCAGCGAAGAAGCGACGTACGGGTACAAGGAGCGACGCTCCATCAGAGTCCTTAGAGCCGACCGTTGATTCCAGCAAGCCACAATGGACTACATATCGAGTGAGCCGAATACCAAATACCTACGACGCAACCTCTTTCCACGACGCTCTTCGTATCAGCCTCCAGCTCGAATCACATACAAAATTGACTATCCACTCCTTCGCTTCGAACCGGTCGCAGCAGAGAACTGCAACTATCACATTCACCAACACTCCTTCCAGGCTATACTCAGCTGGGGTTGATAATGCCCGCGGCACAGCAGCAGAATATGGAGTGGACATTATTCATCCATTGTCTAAACAAACTGGCACTGTATGCATCGATACACACTTCACGGGTTTTACTCCTGTTTCACCTCTTGAAAATGACGAAGAACATTTAATTGAGTACGTTGCTCGGTGTGAATGGAGAACATTTGCTGACCTATGCCACAGCTGTATTGCTATACACGGCTGGGGAAGTCATGCACTTGGAGGATTCAAAGTCCATGGGGATATGTATGTGTGGCTTCGGGATTCACTGGCCAAGGACGTTCCTCGATTACGGGTATTTATATACGGATACACATGTGATTTAACCACGGCCGATTCGATTAGTGGGGTTGATGACTACGCAGATACCCTCAGGCGGCTGCTCAGGGACATGCGGGGCCAAGACAAGGTAGGAGCACTCCATTCGCCTGCGTATTGTCGCTGATTACGAAGACCGGAGCTCCAGTACCCCTAGTGTTCATTGCTCACAGCCTTGGTGGCATAGTCCTCAAACAGGTAGGCTTATTATGAACAAACATTGTTCCTTGCTAACTGTTGAAGGCACTGATACGCATGAAGGAGAGTTCTAATAGTGACGACCATTATAATCTGAATTCAGTCTATTGAGCCTTGTTTTTCGGTGTGCCCAGCCAAGGCATGGATACTGAAGCATTGGCAGCGATGGTTGGAGACAAATCTCAACGATACGATTTGTCCTTGCTCAACCAAGAGGTGGGCCACCGACTACGGAGCCGCCAACACGAAGATTTCTGCAGAGCTTTTGACTTCGAAGACTCTAAGATCATCCAATTCTTTGAGACAAGGAAGACGTCTACCGTCATTGAGGTAGGTCGGATAGTGGTGTCATTTGTGTTCGATATAACTAATTAAACCAGGACCAAGTTACAAAGAAGTGGTTACGCGCTGGTCTGAAGAAGTTGCTCGTCAACCCTGTGTCAGCAACTCTCGGTCGCCCATGGGAAACTTCAGATGACTTCAAAGTATCTATTGACGCAGATCATAGTGATATGGTCAAATTTTCCCGGTTTGATCAAGACGGCTATATCAAAGCACGAGATGAACTGCGGAAGTTTGCAGAGCAGGCTATAATTGTAATAGAAAAGAGGCTTCAGCATAGATCTATTAATAGTACGTGAGGTCTATATCTCGCTTCCTTAAGGTGCAGGAGAGTAACATTTTTAATGATTAGCACAACTGAGTCTGCATCATCATAGACGCAAAGATGCTCTTATACTTGATAGGACAGCGGGATCCGAAGACCTTGGTAAGCTCACCTGGACAAACTCCTTCAACTGGATTATCTCTAATGAATTGTCAAGCTTGCCTAAGATCTCTGGCTTTTGCAGAAATGAACTATCGACGACAAGATACGCAACGGGCCTATGCAAAGACGTGTGGGTGGATCACTCGTCATCCGTCGTATACTACCTGGCTTGAAGATGGCTCTGGAATTCTCTGGGTCAAGGGCAAGCCAGGATCGGGGAAATCAACATTGATGGAATTTCTACTTCGAGACTTCGAGAAGCAAGCCCTTTACCAGGAATCTATTCAACTTTCATTTTTCTTGCACGGTCGTGGTACAAGTTTGCAGAAAAGTCGGCTTGGAATGTATCGATCTCTCCTGCATCAACTGTTACTGAGCGCGCCAACTGCTCGACCCGCATTCCGCCACGCTTTTCAAGAGAGGTCTGGCAGTCAAGGAGATCCCGGAAAGGACTGGAATTGGCATGTTAATGAGCTCCGTGCCTTTTTCATAACTGCTGTTGAGCACGTCGCGAAAACACAACCAGTCAATATCATTGTCGACGCATTAGATGAGGCTAGCGATGGGACCGACGATCAAAATACAAGCCACCGAATCGTGTCGGATTTCCATGAATTAAATGACCTCTTATATCACAAAGAACTTCGATCTACGATCTGCTTCTCGTGCCGCCACTTTCCAGTCGTAAGTAACAACCAAGGACGGGATATCTGCGTTGAGAAGGAAAATGAAGCAGATATCTTGATTTACGTTCGTGCCGAGCTTCAGAGAAGGCTCTCTATAAGTGAATCTGAGCAAAGATACCTGCCGGAACTGGAAAATGCGATCGCTAGAGGAGCACGAGGAGTATTTCAATGGGCCGCACTCGTCGTTGATTTGGCGACTGGATACCACAACCGTGGTCGGCCAAGCGATATTAGACAAAGTCTAGAGGAAGTTCCTAAACAGCTAGGCGAGGTCTATGAACATATCCTGAGAAAGGTTATCGACAAAGATGATTACCCCGAAACCTTACGCCTTATGAGATGGGTATGTTTTGCCGAGCGGCCCTTGACTGTGATAGAGATAGACTTTGCCATAAGTCTACCAGAAACAGAGATACTTGGCCCAGGATACTCTCTCGCAGAACTGGAATTGCGACCATTCGATGTGATGGCGAGACGAATCGTTAGCTTGTCTGGAGGCCTCATCGAAACTAAGCAGCATGGGAGTGATCATATCGTACAGTTCACTCACCAATCTGTGAATGACTTCCTTTTACGAGATGGACTTCGGTTTCTCGACAAGAATTCTGGAGATCCAATCGGACAAGGCCATCACCAGTTGTCGCTTATTTGTGCAAATTACATGAGATTTACGGAGATGGACCGCCCGACAAACCTTGATGCTATTTCCATCAAGACCAGGCTGCCATTTATGGATTACGTTGTAACATCTTGGTTCTTACACGCCGAAAAGGCCGAGACCCGAGGGGTTGCACAGGATTATCTTCTACGTTATACTCAGTACTATCCAAGTACACCGGAACATTGGGCACGATTCTATAGAATCCTTGATCGTTATGATGATTCTGGACGGCGACCTGAGGAATCTTCAACTATGCTCCATATTGCGTCTAGTGCAGGTCTTTTGAGCGTTGTAAAGGGTTTGTTATCGACGCACTATGTCCTTGAACAAATGGATAGCGATGGAAACCGAGCACTCCACTATGCATCTCGCTGGGGCCATACAGAAGTTGTCAAAGTACTACTTGATGCCGGGGCTGTTGTTGAAGCAGAAGATAACAGCAAGCACACAGCACTAGAACGAGCAGCAGCTAAAGGGCATGAAGAAATAGTCAGGTTGCTACTTTTTAAAGGTGCAGACGTTAATAAACAGACTGGACGCACTGGAGATACTTTATGTGGAGCTGCTGCAAAAGGGAGTAGAGCTATAGTGCAACTTCTCCTTGAGAACAAGGCCGACGTTAATGCTCAAGGCGGCTACTACGGCAACGCTCTTCAAGCTGCCGCATTTAGAGGCCACCAAGCAACCGTGCAACTCATCCTTAAGAACAAGGCCGACGTTAATGCTCAAGGCGGCTACTACGGCAACGCTCTTCAAGCTGCCGCATTTAGAGGCCACCAAGCAACCGTGCAACTCATCCTTAAGAACAAGGCCGACGTTAATGCTCAAGGCGGCTACTACGGCAACGCTCTTCAAGCTGCCGCATTTAGAGGCCACCAAGCAACCGTGCAACTCATCCTTAAGAACAAGGCCGACGTTAATGCTCAAGGCGGCCCATATTGTAGCGATCTATAAGAAGACAAGGTCACTGGCAACAAGTAGATTGCGATAGAACACGGCGACGTATGTGGAGATCGCAAACACGAAACTTAGCCACATGGATAAAATGGATTTATGAATGTCATCGCGGAGTTTGCGCCGAAGTTTGAGAGCCTCAAACAATTGGCTCGCGAACTTCGAAATGCTCTCTTCCTAATTAGGGACGGAGCAATCTTTAGAAGAACGCTCTGCAACAATATAATTTACGCTGTTTGGGTTCTATATGCATGCCCCTGCCTCTTATGCCTGCTAGCTAGGTGAAGGAGTTTGTAACTCCTCCCTTCCTTCGCGGGCAACTCCACTATTAATCATACTCCGTACGGTACGCGTACAAGGTAGAGGGAATGCCTGATACGCGATTTGGTCACTTTTCTTGCTGGGAGCGACATCAGATTTGGCCTGTGCGGCAGTAGAGTTCACACCGGCACAGCATCCTTCAGGATCGAATAGCGTTGGCTCGGACGGGATTCGGAAAGCACGGTTAAGCTTCGTACAAGTAAGGCGTAGAAATTGAAATACTCCAGGTACTGTACGAGTAAAGCTAACGTAATGGTAGCCCGAACATCGATTCAACCGCGAGTACCATTTCCTTCCCGGCCGGGTTCTTCCTCCACCTATGATAACGGTACGTTCAAGAACCTGTTGACAGTATTGCCATCTAACAGAGATCCAGTACTCAACCAGAGTATAAGGCCGAGTCGACAAGTGTAGTCGCAATAATGACTCGTGGCGGCTTCGGCGAAAATATCGAGCAGACACAGGAGGAGCGCAAGACGAATGCGCCCCGGCGGCTACCAGAGCAGCGTCCACGGGCGTTGACGTTGACTTGTGCATTTCTCGCCGAAAATCAACCAACACAAACACAAACATGCAATCAATCTCAATCAGTACTCTTTGGGTGGCTACCAAAAGAGGTCCGCCAACTTATCTGGACCGAGGTTCTGGGCGGGCATTTCCTACATATTGCTCGCGCTCCCAAGACTCTTAGCTATTAGATGCGCTGAGGGTTCCAGAGCCGAGGTCAAGCTTGAAACTGGCCGCCATGGTTGCTGGGGTGTAACAAGCCGGCGACGAGAGCTGGGTTATACGCCTGGATTCTATCATCTTCCAATATTTCAGCATGCGCTGCAAAAGTCGATGCAGAGGCTGAAAACGCTAAGCGAGCCCCTGAGATAAGCGAATCGAATACCCTATGGCACCGACGGTACGGGCACCTGAATTCAGCGTATTTAGGGCTCCTGCAGCCTGTGGTTACAGGCCTGGATCGACCGATTTCGGGCCTTTTAGAGCCTTGTGAAGCCTGTACGCTTACTAAGGCTATACGGGTAGTAAATCGACAAAGCTCAGAACATGCTACAGCACCTCTTCAGCGGGTGCATATGGATTTTTGGGGCTCCTACAGCATACCTAGCCTAGAAGGGTATGTCTATATGCTTACTATTACGGACGACTTTAGCCGCAAATCCTGGGTCCACCTTACTAAGGGTAGGAAGCACCTACGGGACCTATTTATAGGGTGGAAGACCGCTAGAGAACTGGAAACAGGCCTGAAGCTACAGGCTGTTCGGCTAGATAATGCCCCGGAATTCAGGGCACTTGGCGACTTCCTAGGGCCCTACGGGGTCCGCTTTGAGTACACTACAGCGTACTGGCCAGAGCAAAATGGGGTTGCAGAGTGCCTAAATCGAACCCTAATTTCAGCGGCCCGCTCTATGCTACTAGACGCAAAGCTCCCTATAAGGTTCTAGGGGCATGCTGTAACCACAGCATGCTACCTACGCAATAGGTCCCCTATAGGCCCTAAAGGGAAGACGCCAGAGGAAGCATATAGTGGTCGGAAGCCTAATATTAGGCATTTGAGAGCCTATGGCTGCATAGCCTATGCATACATCCCTAGGGAGCACCGTGGGAAGCTAGCGCCTACGGCTACACGCTGCGTTTTTATAGGGTATAAGCCCACAGCACGCCAGTATAGGCTGTATAACCCTGAAAAGCGCCAAATTATCACCTCTACAGCGCCTGTATTCGCTGAGGGAAAGCGCCTAGTATGGGATTGGAAAGAGCAAGTTATAGGGGTTGAAGTGAACCCTTATGACCCTATGGAGCCTGTAGAGCCTGCAGCGGAAGGCTCTACAGGGCATGCAGAGCCTAAGGAAGAGCCTCTAGCGGTGCTAAAAGCAACGGATGGGCCTGAAGACCCTGAAACAGACCCAGATGACACTATTATAGTGGATACAGGGGTACCATGGCCTGCAAAACACGCTGAAGACCCTAAAACAAAGGGCGGGAGTACACCAAATGTTACTACTCGCTCTAGGGCCTTAGGGGCTTCAGGTTCAGGGGCTTCAGGGGCTTTAGCGAGCGCGCTTAGCGCTACCAAGCCTATTGCAATACCAAAATCGTATGCTGAGGCTATTAGCGACCCTGCAAATTCAGCACACTGGAAGCAGGCTATTAGTGAAGAGCTTATAAAGCTACAGGCTCTAGATACCTGGAGTTATACCGATTTACCGCCTGGAAAGCAGCTAATAGGCTGCAAGTGGGTATTTACGGTGAAATACACTCCCACAGGCCTTATCGACCGCTATAAGGCCAGGCTGGTAGCCCAGAGCTTCAAGCAAGTTTCAGGGGATGACTACCTAAAGACTTTCAGCCCAACAATACGCTCTAAGAGCTTACGGATACTCCTAGCACTAGGAGCCTATGAAAATTTGGAAATACGCCAAATCGACGTGGTTAGCGCATATCCACGCTCTATACTGCATGCTACAGTGTATATGCAGGCACTAGAAGCCCTGAAGAGCCCTAGAGGCCAGGTCCTTAAGCTGAAACGCTCCCTATATAGCCTGAAGCAGTCAGGGAGAGAGTGGTATATTGAAGCCTGTAGAGGCCTGGAAACACTTGGCTTCCAGCCTAGCTTTAGCGAGCCTTCAGTCTTCCGGAACTCTGAAAGTGGTATAATTATAGGCCTGTATGTCAACAATATGCTTATTATGGGCCCTATGCTACAGGGCATCCAGGAAGTCATTCGGGGTATAAGTGCGCTGTGGGAGATCAAGGATTTAGGAGATGTAGGCATGATCTTAGGGGTTCAAGTACGCCGGGATCGCCAAAACCACACACTATCCCTAGGGCAGGAGCACTATACGAAGGCCCTAATTCAGAGCTTTGGCCTCCAGGATGCTAGCACTATCACAATCCCTATAGGGGATAGAAACGCCCTCTCTAGGGGGCTTCCCACAGAGCCACAGGCAGACCAGGCCTTATACCAAAACGCTATAGGGGCCCTGATGTGGCTAGCTAAGGGATCACGCCTAGATATTGCATACGCTATAGGGAGGCTCTCACAGCACTACAATACATCAGCAGTTAGGCACTGGAACGCTGTGCTAGGGGTGCTTCGTTACCTAAAGGGCACAGTGGAGTATGAAATGCATTATGGCAAAATACAGGGCAATAGCCTTGAACTGCAGGGCTATAGTGATGCCGACTATGCTGGAGATACAGAGGATAGACACTCTATTTCAGGGCAGTTATAGACCCTAGCAGGGGGCCCTATCACCTGGAATAGCACCAAACAGCGCTCTGTAGCGCTATCGACCACTGAATCGGAGTATATAGCCTTGTCGGATGCTAGTAAACAGGGCCAGTGGATTAGAGCATTGCTTAGGGAGCTACAGCGCTCTCAGTACCTAAGCCCTACACTAGCAGCACCAATTTATAGCGATAACCAGGCCTGTATCGCCCTAAGTTAAGACCCTATGGCCCACAGTCGTACTAAGCATATTGATGTACGATATCACTATATACGGCAGCTAGTGGCCTTTGGGAAGACCACTGTAGCATACCTGCCTACAGGGGATATGACAGCGGATATGCTCACTAAACCACTGCCTGCAGCAGCATTCAAGCGCTGTATTCAAGACTTATTTGGGCTCCAAGGCCCTAAGGATCCAGGGCAGATGCGGGGTAATGCGGGGTAGATAAGAGCGCTAGGAGCGCTGGAAGTTCAGGGAATTATATGCTGTATTCTTGTTTTTACACTCTCTTTTTAGCTTGTTTACAGTGGTCAGTAAGGGGGCTGTTAGAATTTATCTTCCAATATTTCAGCATCCCGCAAAACCTGCCAACCTGCTCCCTTTACTGCAAACATGCCGCCAGATTTATCTCGAGTCGATCTCTATACCTTATACAGAAAACATTTTCGATATTAACCATATCGATACACTTCTATATCTCCAGCAGTCTGTCTTACCTCGGCGCCTAGCCCAAATCCGCGTCTTGAATCTCGCCTGGAATTTTCAATTACCTGTTGCTATAGGCCCGACTCCTTATAATCTTGAAACTTGGCGCGAGGCTTGCAATGTACTTGCTGCGAGTTATACTGGTTTATCTGAGCTTACGGTGCACTTGACAGGCTCTACCGTTTTCTGGCCAGGCAATAAATTCAAAGATAGGTGGGGACTAGTGCTTGAAGCTCTTATGCCAATTAAGGCGAAGAAATTCGATGTCCTTCTTCCTTGGTCAGAAGACGAATGTGTAGAAGCGGCGAAGGAAGGCGCATACCCGTTTAGGTTGGTATCAAAGTTGTAATTACTTAGACGTTTAATTGTTGAACTTCGCCTTGTTCTGTCAAAAATCCATGAGGCATAGGTTGATAGAGGTGTGGCGATTGATGAATAGAGCTCTAGCTCTACGTGCTCACCAGACAGTCCAATAAGTCAGTCAGTCAGTCATCAGTTAAGAAAGTGAAGGCAGTTGACTGACTGATATTCTTGGTGGTAGCTGACTGGTTGAGGGATTATAACTGATAAGTTGCTGATTTCCCCCTTTTTTCTTAAAAAAAATTAGAGGTCGTGTTGGTATCACAGATGTTGACACGTGATCACTTATCTACTACGTAATATAGACTTGATTCTTGGTATTCTGGTTGATGATGCTTAGCATTTTAGGTGGTGTTGTGGATGCGAAGAGGTGATGCCTCTTTGCTGACTAAGCTATGCTGAATCACATGACTAGAAAGGTTGGGGTGCATAAGGCGGTTCGCGATGCGGTTCACTTATATCCCAACAGGTCGATTTATAGTGATATAAGTGGTAGCCTTTAATGCGGTTACAGACAAGGCAATTTATCCAACATTAACCTCTGGTAAACTCATCTTCTTTTGCGATTATAGTCGCTTCACGGATAACAAAGCCTGCGATGGATCCGTGTCTAATGGCAATACTTGTGATACTCTCATGCAGTATTTATATTCTCTGGACATCTTTATTCCTTTTTAGGGACAGATTCGCGAAGTTTCTAGTATCTCAGGAGTTCTGGGACGCTAAATACTACTGGATACAGTACTGTACAGTACATGACCACGTGCCTTTTGATAAGAAATATACCCCACCCCACTCTGCCCCACTATCGGTCTGAAAATCATCTGGGATGTGAAGGTGCGTCTCCCCTTGCTTCATCATCCAATCCCTCCTTGAGATCAGTTCCAGTTCCATTTCTCGCAACTAACATTCGTTTGTCGCAGACTTGACCATGCCACCCCCACAAAGCTACCCTCCCGAACTGACGGCTGCGGACTCCGAGCAACTGGTTTCCACTATCAAAGACTGGTCTATTGCCCATGGCTTAGCCGTGAGACCACCACTCTCTCTCATATCCGCCGAGACAGATCCCCATGGGGTTCTGGCAACCACTGCTCCTGTCACCTTATTTCCAAGCCCCTTTCCTCGCGTCTGTTTCGAGCAGGCAAAGTCAATACAGCGAGCATACAATCACTTATACGCTTTGATTGCACAGGATGAGGAGTTTTTGAGGGACATTGTGCAAGAGTGCGTTGGCTCTTCTATTTGAGCTAGATAATTCTTCTTCTTTTCTTCCCCATTCTTATGGCAATGACGCGATTATTATCCGTAGCTGACCAGAATTTAGAATTCTCGAGGTTGACGAGTTTATTGCTGAGTTATGGCAAGTTCATCTGAAAGTCAAGGAGGAAGGATACGTTCAGGTGCGTCCGAGCATAGATCCATTGGACTTTGCTAAAGCCATCATAGAGTCTCTCCCTGGGACTTTTCCGGTCCGATTACATGGTCCATCAAGCTACCAGTGATGAGCCCCCCGTCATAAAACAGGTCGAGTTTAATACCATTGCTTCGTCATTTGGTGGCCTGTCGTCTCAAACCTCCAACCTACACAGGTATGTGTCTATGGCACCTTGAAACTGCCTGCTTGACTTCCAATTCCATTTCACGTGATTGACTCCCCTTAGACATCTTTGCCTCGCCGACTATGGTCTGCTAGAAACTTCATTATCCACGAAAGAATTAGAGCTCCCTGAAAACGAGAGTACAAAATCCTTGGCTTCAGGTATCCGGGCTGCTTACAATACGTATACTCAACTCGAGCCCATACATAACTGCTGTGTAATCTTCTTGGTGCAAGATCCCGAACGGAATATCTTTGACCAACGACACCTTGAATATGAACTGCAGCAGAATGAGTCTCCCATTCCTGTATTCCGATTACCATTTGCCAAAGTTCTCTCCCAAACCACTATAGCGAATACACCTCGGCGACAGCTTCTGTACCACCCGCCGAGCAATGCCTCCAAAATCTTCGAGGTTGCCGTTGTTTATCTACGTGCAGGTTACGGGCCACAAGACTATCCTGATTCGACAGCCTGGCAAGCACGCCTGCAAATTGAACGGTCAAACGCCATCAAATGTCCAACAATCCTTACCCAACTTGCCGGCGCGAAGAAAGTCCAACAAGTACTCGCAACACCTACTTCTTCCTCGGAATCCTCAGTCCTTACACGATTCTTGAAGAGTAGCACGGATGAGATTGTCAACCTCTCCAAAACATTTACCAACATCTACCCGCTCGACGACTCGCCTGCTGGCCTTGAAGCTCGGAAATTAGCGGTCGATCCGGAGCGCTGCAAAGGCTACGTTCTAAAACCGCAGCGCGAAGGGGGAGGAAACAACATTTACCGATCCGCGATCCCACCTTTCCTGCAATCACTCCCAGAAACACACTGGAAATCGTACATCCTAATGGAAATCATCATGCCGCCTCCGGTCCACAACATGATATTGCGGAACGGTGTGATAGAAAAAGGGGGAGTGATTTGCGAATTGGGGATCTATGGAACGTGTCTGTGGGACCAGACGAGTAGGGAAGTGCTACATAATGAAGAAGCGGGGTATTTGCTGAGGACCAAGGGGGACAAGAGTGAAGAGGGTGGAGTTGCGGCGGGGTTTGGAAGTATGGATAGCTGCAGACTAGTTTAGGTGCATTTGCCGGTACAGGATACTCTGTTGTAGCATGCCTGATAATTTACCTAAACTTGGCTACATCTTATATAGAATGTAAGAGCTGCTATACGGAGTACATTATATCTTGTTTGCGAAATTCAATTATGCTTTACCAATAGGAGAGAGACAAAATAGGGGTAGGCTATTCTTAGAACAAGATCTCGGCTCTACCCGAGCCCCTGCACAGCTCAGCCTCAGCTTAGCCCTGCGACAAGGCTTCGTACCTGCAGCTTCGTAAACACGATTGAGATGTGGACACTCTTCGCAAGGCATCAAAAACATTCACGAGATCCCTCTTCAGGTCCAGGAAATCTGCCAATCCTATCAACATATTCACCGCTGTTCAATTGAGTTTCTAGCAATCGTAAATAAATCAGTCTCACTCTACAAGTACGTTTCAGAACCTGTCAAAGAACAAAGGACAATCAAGCTAATTGAATACAAAAGCCTCAACGCCTCCCTCAAACGAAACACTCGATCCCTTACACAGCCGCAGACACATACACCAAACATCAAAATGAGCACCCCACCCACCACCGTCGACGTGACGACCACAGCCCTCGACTCCACGCACCTCAACGGCACCTCCGCAGAAACCGAAGCCGGCCTCTTCACATCCGACCTCGTGTCCCCGACCATCGCCGCCTCCCTCCCAGACACCTACACCCTGCGCTCCCTCCGCAAAAGTGACTACGCGCGCGGCTTCCTCGACTGCCTGCGTGTCCTGACCACCGTGGGAGACGTCACGAAAGCGCAGTGGGACGAGCGCTACACGTGGATGAACACGCAGGGTAAGGGCGGGTATTACCTGCTGGTTGTGGATGACGGGACGCGGATTGTGGGGACTGGGGCGTTGATCGTGGAGCGGAAATTGTACGTCCTTTTCTATTCCGTTTTGTTTTTGTTTTAGTGTTTGAATACATGGCTGATGTTTTTGGAAACAGTATTCATAACCTAGGCATCGTGGGACATATCGAAGACATCGCAGTTGCGAAAGACCAACAGGGGAAGAAACTCGGGCTGAAGATTATCCAAGCGCTGGATTTCATTGCCGAGAACATTGGGTGCTATAAGAGTATATTGGATTGTAGTGAGGCGAACGAGGGGTTCTATGTGAAGTGTGGGTTTAAGAGGGCGGGGCTGGAGATGGCGCATTATTACGAGGCTGCGAAAAGTACATGATTCCTGGGTTGGGGTTTGAGGGCATATGTGTTGACTGTAAATAGGGTCTGTTTTGTAGGCATAGAGGGAGGGAAGGGAGGGGAAGAGGCAAGATTTTCAACGGCATAGAAGGCACATTTATGGGATCACGAAAATATACGGTTTGCTTTATTTTCTGGGAAGATTAGACATTGGAGTCTTATTGCAAGCGTGGGTACCATCGTTACACTGAGAAAGGTCCATCTTTCTGTCGAGGGCAGTCCTTCTCTGCCTTACACCGAGTATTAATGAAAAGCGAGTGCTAACATTTTCGTTTCCGATTAACATTTTGAACTGATATTCGTGGCCGATGATGATGGACCATTTATTTTCCAATGGATATTTGCAAAGTTGTCCATTGCTGTCAATTCCCCTTCCGCCATCAAGTACTGGCATCCAGGTATGACGAGCATGGTGGGGTGAAGCTAGCGCTACAGGACATGCAATCATACCAATCATACCCATCAGCTTGTATGTACGGAGTACAGTAATGCTCCGTAAGATACGAGTAAGTATACCAAGTACTCGTACAAGTACTTCATAGACGCACAGCTCTTTCCTATCTCACTCAGCCCTTTCCAAATCCAAATCCACTTATTGTTCTTGTTCTTGTTCCACCCGACCCCGCGCACCCAGCACCCCGCCAAAATGACAACCCCGCGAGTCTTCGTCGTCCGCCACGGCGAAACAGAATGGTCCCTCAATGGCCGACACACGGGTACCACAGAGCTGCCTCTGACTGCGAATGGCGAAAAGAGAATCATAGCCACGGGCCGAGCGCTGGTGGGTGACGATAGACTGATTGTGCCCCGGAAGCTGGCGCACATGTACGTACCCCCCCCTTTCCCCTGTCTCTACTCGTACCGTACACGACTTAGATTGCGTACAAGTACAACAGCGCACAGCATATCATTAACAGCAGTGCACAACACAGCTACGTAAGCCCGCGCAAACGCGCCCAACGAACCCTCGAACTGCTCTCGCTCGGCTGCCGCGAGAAATTGCCCTGGGAACAGCAGCGCTCCCCCGACGCCGATATCCGGACCGAAGCATGCGTGCAGGTTACCGAGGATGCGCGGGAGTGGGATTATGGGGATTATGAGGGGGTGACGAGTCCGGAGATACGGCGGAGGAGGGAGGGGGAGGGGGTTGAGGGGGGGGCGTGGGATATTTGGAAGGATGGATGTCCTGGTGGAGAGTAAGCTGATGCGATTTCATTTGTCTTCTCTGATGTGGATTTGTCAAGGAGGGGGCGCGAATTGAAATGAAATGAAAGCTGATTTGGGAACGAACTACAGGTCTCCAGAACAAGTCACAGAACGCATAGACCGGCTCATAGCAGACGTGCGCTCACGATTCCACGCCCCGGCCCTGAACGACAAATCGCTGCCAGGCGACGTGCTGATCGTGGCACACGGCCATATATTACGGGCTTTCGCGATGAGGTGGGCGGGTAAGACATTGGCTGATGGGCCGATCTTCCTGCTTGAGGCTGGTGGTGTGGGCACGTTGAGCTATGAGCATAGGAGGATTGAGGAGCCTGCTATCCTTCTGGGAGGTAGTTTTATGGTGGATATTATAGAGGATGTTGCGGCTGGGAAGAAGTAGAGGATTTAAGGGAGGGGTTGTATAGAGTATTTTTAGAATAGTTTTGGGGGATCTAGATATATTGGACAGAAGTACAATAACATATACGGGTAGATTACATGAAAATAGACACCTATAAAGTTCGTCACTCATAGACTAGGTCTCAAATCTCAAGATGGGTATCAACAATTTGTATCCATTTGGTTTCATCCTCATACCTCGGTTCTAGATCTACAAATCTACTTTGAATAGACTTCTAGACTTCTATTCTGCCCGGAATTGTGATCTCACTCGCACGCATCTCATCAAAGCTCTCCTCACTGCTGTACCCACTCAAGCGCTTTTCCTCGGCCCCGACCACATTCTTGACCAGAAGCCCACCCTCCTTCATGATTTCCCTACCCACCTCTCTCTCTTCTAGAGCATACTGCTTCCCTTCTCCCAGCAGAGTGTGTCGATGCCATTCTCCTACAAACATACCCTCCGGATCAACATTCTCCCTAATTCGCTTCCACTCCACCAGGCGGTCCCCATACATGCTCTCGATTTCCTTTGCGCCGACCTCGAAGTTCTTCGCCCAATGAGGACGACCTCCCAGTTCCTTCATGAGGTACTCGAAGCCTTGGTAATAGCGGAATCGGCAAGGAGGATCGCTGTCATACGGTCTGTATATCGTAGCGTTGAGGTATAGTGTTGGCTCATCCGTACAAGTCGGATCGAGATGCGGGCGTGGTGTAGTGGATTTTGCAGTATCTGTGACTCGTACTTCAACAGGAGCGTGTACATACAGTCCCTCTGCTGTATACGGAATACCGTGCTCGATGTAGTCTGGATCGGATGGGGAAAGCTGGTTGAGCCATGAATTGAGTCTCCGTAGAGCCTCTGGTCCCTTGTGTAGAGGAAGTGCCCACTCGTTCACAAACTGGCTGTACAGACAGTTCATGAGTAGTGCTTCTCTCGAAGGCTGAATCGCCGACGTGGTAGTGCCACTCTTGAATCCATATTGCATACCAAAGACGAACCACTCCACCCATGGCAGAATTCTAGGGAAATGCTGTCCAAGGTAAAGCAGATTATGGTAAATATGATACCCCAACCAAGCATCATAATACGACCCCGCGGGTGGTTTAGGCTCTTCCTCCGTCTTTTCCGCAGTCCAAACCACCCCTCTTCTCGTGTACGGAAACCACCACACCCGGACGAACTCGGCCTGCGTCCATAGCTGTTTCGGCCAGTCTTCAAACAACACCACGTCACGATCAACAACCTGCTTCCAGCGCAGGGTGAACGCAGGCACAGCCTGAAAGGTGATTTCGCTTATCACACCCAACGCTCCTAGACTTATCAACGCCGCACGGAACAGCTCTTCATTCTGTGTAGGAGAACAGGTCTCTGTTTTTCCACTCGCAAGGGTGATCTTCAAACTGAGGATGCTGGCTGACAAGAGGCCATGGCGCAGCGAACTCCCATGCGTGCCGGTTGAGATGGCGCCTGCGATACTCTGCTGATTGATACTCCCTAAGTTTGGCATGGCCAGCCCAACTTTATCCAATTCTTCCCCAATCTGGTACAGGCGTATTCCACTCTCCATTCTCACCACCCCGCTCTCCCTATCCACGTCCAGGATCTTGTTGTAATCATCGAGATTGATGAGCCAGGAAGAAGTGCTGGTGATGGAGGAAGGAGAGTGGCCGCAGCCGATGGTGGTGATATGTTTGCGGCAGAGGCGCGCAAGAGTCACGGCGCGCTCAAGTTCGGGGAGGGTGCGAGGGCGAATGTAGAGGGAGGGCTGGAAGTGGAAGGTTCGCGCCCAGGTGGATTGGATGTGATTTGGGGACGCGCGGAATGGGATGGGAATAGAATCGGTTTCGGACAACTTGGAGAGCTCATGTTGGACTGAGGGGTCCATTATGGCTGGATGTCCTGTAGGCACCTGGTTGTACCGCGGGGTGGGGTGGTAGTTGAGGGTTGAAGGCGAGTGAGATTGAGAGTGGGAGAAAGATTTGGGGAAGTCGAAATGCCTACTCAGGACGATTGCATTTTCGCACAACACTCGTGTATTCACTGTGAGGTGGTGTCATTATTGAGAGAAACTTTGAAACAAACAAGACTTCAACTTCCGCAGGAGAGTGGAGTATGAGGGGCTCGAGGGGGGAACTTGTACATATTTCGGTACATCCAACACGTCATCACGTGCGTGGACATGTGGACATGTTGCTGCAACTACCTAGGTATTGATACGTAGGCTTAAATATATCATTCAACTTTTGTTACTCTTTACAGAATGAAGCATGAGATATCACATCCTAAGGTAAGATACCTACCTTATCGAGTGGAGTATACTCGGTATGCTGTTGACGAGTGTACGGAGTAATTGCGGAGAAGGGAAAGGAAAGGGCTCTAGAACTCTAGAAGGGTCTTCATCGTCATTTGGAGGCAAACCTCCGAGACTCCGAGTTGACCTGACCAATGGCGTTGTGGCAATAGGCCAATAGCAATTGGGAGTCGGGATACCCTTTGATCCGTTCCGTCCTTTTCCGCTGCAAAGCTACCTTAAGCGAGGGGGGGCGGAAAACTTCATCTTCTTCCCGGGATCAACATCTTTGAAATATCTTGAAATCCCCGCCCACTTAAAACAGTCGCCAGAACAGAACCCCTAGGGAATCAACAGAATACATCAGCGCACCCATCCTCCGCGCCATATACCTCCGACTCCAACTGCCTCACAAACACGACACCAACCCACCTACAAACGCGATTTGGTCACAACCTCGTGCCGTATCTCGAACCTGAGCGCTAGCCCGGCGACCCGCACACGACCGAAGCACACGACGGAAATGAAGGTGTTTTCCAACTCAGAGACCTTCGATTACTCCTGGGAGGAGGTCTCCACTGCAAACTGGCGGAAGTACTGCCCATGGAACGAGAAGTCGACGCATGTCATTGCCGTTGACACCTTATCGCGGCATGTCGATGCTGAGACCGGAATTGTATGCTGCCCTCCACTTCTGCCTGAGACCTACTGAACTAACATGTCCTCAGCTCCGTACCGAACGCTTGATAACGTGCAAGCAAAGCGCGCCGAAATGGTTGGCTTCTTTGATGGGAGGAACAGACGTTTCTCACGTCTTTGAGACTTCCTACGTGGATCCCGAGTCAAAGAAAGTCACCATGGTCTCGCAGAACCTCACCTGGTCGAATATTCTGAGCTGTCAAGAAAAAGTCGTTTACCAACCCCTGTCAGCTACGGAGACACAATTTGTACAAGAGGCGAAGGTCACCGCGTTGTGTGGAGGTTGGCAAAAGGTTAAGAACGCCGTTGAGGAAGCTACGGTTTGCCGCTTCAGCGAGAACGCCCGGTTGGGAAAGGAAGGATTCGAGACTGTGCTGGAGATGAGCCGGCGAGTCTTCAGTGAAGAAAAGTTGAAGCAGAAGAAGCAGACAGAAAGAGAGACGGTGGCGCTGTAGACGGAACATCTGATGGATTACCGACACAATCACGACACTCACGACTTCACCTTTCTTTATTAGAACTCAGCAGTGGTATTAAAAGTCCCTTTTCGGAGTCTGGGACACAGAGAGATATGGGTTATTAGCAAGGAGTTCTGGGTTCAAATGGAGAAGACCGCTATGGAAACCGACCTGCGTTGTATAGTAATAGATGTACTTTTAATTGCGTTCATTATGCAGAAGAAATAAGGACCAAATAGAATAGAGAGCTAGAAGACAAGATCAAACCTTGCACGATATCTCAAAGCCGTAAAACATCACCTTTACTGGTACAATCCTATGTTACATATTGTTTAAGTTCGATCATTTGCCATTTTCGAAATCCTAGCTTTACACCTCTCCTCATAACCCACCACTACTTTCCTGAATCCTGCATCCAACTGCCCCTTCAAAACTTTAGCAATGACATGCCCGGCCTCCTCATACCTCCTAAAGAAGTACAGCTCCTCAATGGCATGCAATATCGTCTGTGACTCAGGCTTTGACGGATGGTCAATAGGGATTTGGAGTGTTTTCCACAGCTTCATTCATGACCACAGATTAGTATACAACCAAGATGATCATAGGAAAGGATATTTACCTCTCCGGTTTCAATCTTCGGCCTCCAATCTGCTCTCTGCCGTTGAAAGTCTTCCTCGGACTGGAAATCTCGTGGCACCTTGACGCCCTCATTGGCGGATTCATCTGCGGAACTGACTTCGATATTAAAGAGGCCTCCATCTTCGTCGTCGCCGTCCATCTTTCTTGACTCTGCAAGCGCTCTTTCTTGGAGGTTTCTTAGTTGTGTAAATGATACGCAGAGAAATAAATCTCTTATCCAGCGATAAGCATTTTGATGGTGATCACTTTAGACCGAGGCAGGGCAGGGCAGGGACCTTCCTGATATTTCAGCCGATGTTCTTTGGTTCAACCTTCACCTCGATCAAACTCTAACGATCTACGAATATGGAGTGTACTTGAATATCATAGTACTCTATGGAAGAACAAGCCAATCCCAAAGACTTGGGGCAGTTTCTATGGCGCTCTGAGAAAGGAAAAATCAACTACCTAATCCAGCTTGATAGTTATTATTTCCGGGATTCCTGGCTCAGTTCATACTCACTCACTTGCCTTTCCTAGATATGTTTTATATATTCCATCGCTCGTCGTCGGCTTTGGAACATCTTGCCTCCAGCCTAGACCACCAGTGCAGGGCTCACCCGTCCAGTCAATGGCAATCGAAGGCTTGTAATGCTGCAGCATGATAGGTGCACATCCCAGACTGAACGCCGCCCCTTGTCAATCACACCCCACCATGGAGTCCCCTAAGCGCAGGAACACACGAAGGCCGACGACAATTCTGCTCTGGTCAACCCTTAAAGGC
This sequence comes from Gremmenia infestans, assembly GCA_032629725.1. Taxonomy (NCBI): domain Eukaryota; kingdom Fungi; phylum Ascomycota; class Leotiomycetes; order Helotiales; family Hamatocanthoscyphaceae; genus Gremmenia; species Gremmenia infestans. The sequence continues at coordinate 118,821 of JAFEVB010000020.1, forward strand.
AGGTTTGAGCGTAGAAGAAGTCTTTTAGTCAACCAAGCGGTCATGGGACGAAAGATAAGTTCATCTTCACATCTATCCGCATACACTTGCACTTAAGGGTCTAGTATAGACAAACAGACTTTTCACAGTCCTAGGTGTATGGTAGGTACAAAACAGTGGCCCTCCCCCACATTTCCATCTCACACAACAACCTTCTTTTCTTTCCAGTGCAACAAAGATAAATCAACCACCACTACTACTCCTATTACTCTAAGATATTGAAAATACAAGCAATATCAGCAAGCAATCAATCAGCAATCATGGCTCCCCACGCAAATGGAACCGCTGATACCAATAGCAGCATCCTCAAACCCACCGCCCCAACATTCCAACCCGTCGCCACCCTCGCAGACTCCAAGTACCACTCAACCTCCACAGTCTCCGCAATTGAAACCGAGAACAAGTACGCAGCCCACAACTACCACCCCCTACCTATAGTGTTCGCGCGCGCCCAAGGCTCCAGCGTCTGGGACCCAGAAGGGAACCACTACATCGACTGTCTGTCAGCATATAGCGCCGTCAACCAAGGCCACTGCCACCCGGAACTCGTCAAGGCATTGTGCGAGCAGGCAAGCCGGCTCACGCTCTCCTCGCGTGCCTTTCACAATGACGTATTCCCAAAATGGGCCGAGAAGGTCAAGCAGGTGTTTGGCTATGATATGGTGCTGCCGATGAATACTGGTGCAGAGGCCGTCGAGACGGCTATTAAGATCGCGAGAAAGTGGGCGTACAAGGTGAAGGGTGTAGAGCAGGGGAAGGCATTGGTGTTTTCTGTTACAGAGAACTTTCATGGACGGACGGTATGCTTCCCCTCTATAAAACAAGACCAATTGACTAATCTGCGCAATAGATGACAGCAATCTCCATGTCTACGGATCCCGAATCCCGCGACAATTACGGTCCTTACGTCCCAGGCGTTGGCGCCGTGATTCCCTCGACCGGCAAACCCATCCGCTTTAACAACGTTCCCGATCTCGAGGCAGCTCTGGACGCCCACGGAAAAGACACCGCAGCATTCATCGTCGAGCCTATTCAAGGTGAAGCAGGTGTCGTCGTACCGGATGACGATTACCTTACCAAGGTCCAGGAATTGTGCAAGAAACACAACGTCTTGCTGATCTGCGATGAGATTCAAACTGGTATCGGACGAACCGGACGCATGCTTTGCTCGGAATGGGCAGGTATCAAACCAGATTTAGTCACCCTTGGAAAAGCCATTTCAGGGGGCATGTATCCTGTTTCTTGTGTTTTGGGATCGAAGGAGGTTATGCTCACTATTGAGCCTGGAACGCACGGTTCGACATATGGTGGAAATCCGCTGGGATGCGCTGTTTCTATCCGTGCGTTGGAGATCATGGAAGAAGAGGACTTGACCGCGAAGGCCCAGGCGCTGGGCAATTTGTTCAGACAGGGACTAGCGGATTTGAAGAGCCCGATGATCAAGTTGGTGAGGGGAAAAGGCTTGTTGAACGCTGTTGTTATTGATGAGTCGAAGACTGGGGGTCACTCAGCCTGGGACTTGTGTATGTTGTTGAAGAGCAAGGGACTGTTGGTACGTTTTCCCTATAACCTGCGTTCGAAATGCAAAATCCTAATATTGAACAGGCTAAACCAACACATGAGAATATCATTCGTCTCGCACCACCCCTTGTCATCACAGAAGAGCAAATCAAAGACGCACTACGCATCATCGGCGAAGCTATCATTGAACTCCCGAATCTCAAGGGCGCGAAGGAGCACGAGGTTATCCCCGATAGCGAGAAGGATGTTCATATCCATGTGGACCTATAAATAATACCCACGATAACGGCGTTTATGTTTATAACAGAAATGGGATTGGAATATTGCATAGGTAGGCAAAAGCATTATTACAATTACGGGCACAAACTGCATTAGATAAGTTCTAGACTAGACTCTAAAACTAGTTACGCTTTAAATTCGTTTTGCGCGTACTGTACGCCAAATAGTCTTCGTAGGGCCCACGCAACTTTTGACACCGCTTACTAGGTACTAATTTAGAACCAGGCCCTACGCGTCCCCTGCAGTGTTCCTCAGCTTATATTTCACGTATCTGCTACCTTGTTGCTTTTTTGTTCACTTACATAGCAACCCAACCACACTGTTACTGTGCCAAGGTACTGCATATAGGCGTGAAGCGTATTCGCAAACACGCACTTTATTCACTTACATCCTCAATCATCGAATTTCAGCCGCACAAAATTGTCATGGCAGAAGAACAGGTTGGGAGTAGGGCTTCAGTTGCCGCAATTATGAATGCCATCACCCACCGTTCCTTTCGACATTGGACGCGCGCAGTCTCCGTGGCATTCATTCTCCTCGCTGGCTATCTCTCTCTTCGATATTTCTCTGACTATCACGAATCTCCATATCTCACCTCCCCGATAGATAGTGAGGCCTCCACCTCGGCGCCCGAACCTCCACCAACCCTAGGTGTCAACCTCGTCCTAGCCTCCACGCAGAAGGACAACGTCGACTGGGCATACAATGTCAGCATCCCGAATGCGCATTTGAACATTATACGCTATGTTGCGGATGATCCAAATGCGCCGTATCACCCGCCACAGAACAAGGGCAATGAAGCGATGATCATCCTCACCTACCTCTACGAATTCTACGACGACCTGCCCGACATATCCATATTCACACACTCGACTGACGGCGCCTGGCACAACGAAGAGCTCTTCGACCTGCGCATTGCGCCCGCGCTCAACGTTCTCGATCTCGACGAGGTTGTGCGCCGACAATACGTCAATCTGAAGGTCAGCGGTTATAATGGCTGTCCAGCATGGATCAGAACTAGTATTACCAGTATTTCGTCGCCTGGATACAGTGGGCTGAAGGAGGAGGAGCCCTATATGAAGGAAATCTTTCAAGATAATTTCCCCGGAGATGAGGTCCCGGAGATCTTTGGGAGTGCGTGTTGCTCGCAATTTGCGGTGACCAAGGAAGCCATACAAGCCAAGCCGCGCGAACAATATCTGCGACATCGAGATTGGTTGTTGAACCAGCAGTACCCGAATAATATCTCTGGGCGATTGTGGGAGCATTTATGGGCATATATCTTCCTCGGGAGAGCGGTGGAGTGTCCGGTGGAATATAAGAATATGTGTCGCCAGTACCATATCTGCTTTGAGGACCAGGAGAGCTATGAGCGCTGGGTCCAGATGGAGAAAGAGTGGCTTGAATACGAGGGGAACAAAAACAATCCGGAACTACCGAATCCGGATGAAGCTTCGGTCAAAGCGATGGAGAATATGAAGTTCGTTATTACGAACATGAAGGAGGGGGCATTGACAAGGGGTAAATCGGCGTCGTTGAGGGAAAAGATTGCTGGAGATCTGCCCAAATGAGTTTTATCTCAGTGAATGGAAGCGCCGCAGGATGGCACGATACAACCGGCGATCGAAGCAGTTGGACACGCCGCATCGTGGACTACTATACCCCCATTGACGGTCTGCTACAAGTTGGAAACCCAATGAGCAAGTCCGAAAGCTCAATCGTCTTTCAATAGTCAACGATGACACAACATTCAATATCCCCCCCGCCTGGAGTGACTCAGAAAGATGCAGCGGACTGCATCCAAAAACACTTTCCAGCAACCCACTCAAAATCCGAATGCCTCAGCTGGCGACAAAGGTGACATATATATATACCCTGTGTATGCGTTTAAGATGGAGAGAAGGTGTTTGGATATACCTGGGCTATTATTTGTATTAGAATACGTAAGAAAGGAAAGAACAGGACCAAGTTGATTGAGTGCTGGATACTAGAGAAAGAATGGGGATGTTATGTACTTAGTAAATATTGATGGAATTGGGTTATTGGATAGCATCAAGGATAGGCTATAGACTGTTGCAAGCCTCTTAAAAATTGAGCTCCAGATTTTGAATACATATCTTTGAATGCATTCTTTGCCTTTGTTCCTGTTGTGGTCTTGACCGCGCGACAGCTCACGATTTCTCTAGAAATAAGATGTATGTTCTACAGGTATAGGTATACATGAGTACAGAGTACCAAGCAAAGTGCTTGTCCTTCAAGCTGTGCTGCCCCTGCCACGTGAGATCCCTGCAACACTATCAATGGATCAATGGCTCAAGCTCAAGCACCTCGGCCCGCCAACGTCATACTGTATCTTTTGAAGCTCCAAGTGCCGGTAGACTTCACTTCTTCACTTCATCTTCAACACTTCGGCATCAGCAACACAATGTCACTCCCACGCACTATACGAGCTGGCACACGTCCTACGGGACTCATCCCCAGAGCATTGGGGCCTAGATATGGGCAGATGATGGGCAAAAGGCATAAGTCTGGGCCATACGGTTACACACAGGCGAAAGCACTGGTGTATTCGAAATACGGCAATCCGGCCGATGTCCTCTCGTATATCCTCCTTTTCCTTAATGCTCATCCTAAATACATTATCTACCTGCGGGTATGCATCAGATCTCTAGCTAACACCCACCAGTCTCCACACACACTCCATAACGCCCTCGCTCCCCCCCTCAACCCTCCTCCTCCGCACCCTCGCAACGCCCATAAACCCCGCCGACATAAACCAAATCCAAGGCGTCTACCCAGCCCGCCCCCCCTTCACCAGCCTCCTAGGTACACCCGCCCCCTCGGCCGTCGGCGGCAACGAAGGCTGTTTCGAGATCCTATCTTCCCCCGCGCCCTCTACCAACCTCTCAAAAGGCGACTGGGTAATCATGCGCTCGACCGGTTTCGGGACCTGGCGCACGCACGCTACAGCTAGTCCAGACGACGTGATCAAGATATCCAATAAAGAAGGATTGAGTCCCATTCAGGTCGGCACCGTGAGTGTCAATCCGTGCACGGCGTATCGCATGTTACGGGATTTTGAGACGCTGGATCCGGGGGCCGGAGACTGGTTTATACAGAACGGTGCGAATAGCGGGGTGGGGCGGGCTGCGATACAGTTCGGGCGGTTGTGGGGGGTCAAGAGTCTGAATGTTATACGGGACCGGCCGGACGCGGCTGCGACGCAGGCGATGAAGGATGAGTTGCTGGAATTGGGGGCTACGAAGGTTGTGACGGAGTCGGAGTTGATGAGTAGGGGATTTAAGGACCAGGTTGCGGAATGGACGAACGGGGGACGGGAGAAGATCAAGGTAGGCTTGAATTGTGTGGGAGGGAAAGCTACACAGGTTCTCGTGAAGCAACTGTCGAGTGGTGGACATCTTGTGACGTATGGAGGCATGTCGAAAGCACCGGTGGAATTGCCTACAGGGCTGCTTATTTTCAAGGATCTGAAATTCAGTGGGTTTTGGGTTAGTCGGTGGAGTGATGAGAATCCGGCGGAGAAGAAGAGGACAGTGGAGGAGATTCTGGAGTGGACGAGGAAAGGGGAGTTCAAGGATATTCCGGTGCAGGAGATGAGGTGGGATTGGGATACTAAGGCGGAGAAGCTCAAGGAGGGTGTGGCGGGGACACTGGAAGGGTTTAGGGCGGGGAAGGGGGTATTTGTTTATGGTGATACGTGAATGAAATGCTAAGCTTTGGCTCTTCCTAGAGTTTGTGTGATTGATTGATTGATTTTTTGGGAATGATACAGGATGCCATCGTTGCCCTGCGGACGAGAGCCCAACCTCAAAACCCTCGACCCCCTTTTACTACACTAGGATGACGCTCATGGGCGTCATACAGGATGCCATCGTTGCCCTGCGGAAGGAAGCCCACCATGAAAACTCCCGACCCCTACCTAACCTCAACACTAACACCAACTTATATCTTCTCGCCCTCCAAAATCGGTTTCGCTTCCGCACTCTTCCACCACCCCTTCTCCCCACCCGGAAAGCTAAACAGGTCCATCGACTCGGGCTTCATCTCAACACTATACCCCGGCTCCTGGGGCGTCTGATAATACCCATCCTTAATAACAGCCGGATGGTTAAAATGCTCATGCAAATGATCCACATACTCCAACACGCTTAGTTTCCCACTCACACAAACATAATCAATCGTGCTCAGATGCTGCGTATATTCCGGTAGTCCCACACCGCCACTATGCGGCACAATGGGGACGTTGAACTTCTTGGCCATCAGGAGGACGGCTAGGACTTCGTTGACGCCGCCCATGCGGCAGGCGTCGATTTGGCAGACGTCAATAGCGCCACTGGCGAGGAGCTGCTTGAAGATCACGCGGTTCTGGCACATTTCGCCGGTGGCGACGCCGATTCCGTGGGGGCGCAGAGCGTCGCGGATGGCTTTGTGGCCGAGGATGTCGTCGGGGGACGTGGGCTCTTCGATGAACCAGGGTTTGAATTCTTTGAGCTGTTGCATGTATTCGATGGCTTCGGGGACAGACCAGACCTGGAGTTTTAATATCAGTATATGCAGATGGGTGTAAATATTGAGAAGGGAAAGAGGAGAAATACCTGATTCGCATCCACCATCAAAATATTCCCCTTGTCATACCCAATAACACTCCTCGCAATAGTCAACCGTCTCTTATCCGCCTCAATACTCGTCCCAACCTTCAGCTTGAAATGCCTGTACCCCTTACTCAACGTCTCCTCCAACAGTCCCTTCATCTTCTCCTCCCCATACCCAAGCCACCCTGCACTAGTAGTATACGCCGGCACAGCGCGACTATCCAACGCATCCTGCAACCTCTTCTTCTTGCCCTCCTCCTCGCCCTTCAACATCTGCACCGCCTCATCCGGCGTGATCGCATCGGTGATATACCTGAAATCAATACAGCGCACAAACTCCTCCGGCGACATGTCGGCCACGATTCTCCAGACCGGCTTGTTCAGCGTCTTGGCCCACAGATCCCAGATGGCGTTCACGACCGCGCCGAGCGCCAGGTGGATGACGCCTTTCTCAGGCCCGATCCAGCGTAATTGCGAGTCGGAGACTAGGTAGCGCCATGTCTGGCCCCAGTTTGCGACGAGCGAGGAGAGCGTGCGGCCTTTGATGCGGTCGGCGACGTTGTCGATGGCTTTGCAGACGATGTCGTTGCCGCGGCCGATGGTGAAGGTCTGGAGGGGATAAGAGGTTAGTATAATAGTAACAGGGTAAAGGGAGAAGAGGGGCATACCATGCCGTGGCCGGAGAAGGGCGAGTCGGTCTTCAAAATGCAGTATGCGGCCGAGTAGTCGCCTGCTGCGTTCATGGCGTCTGAGCCTGTCTTGTCGAGGGACGTTGGGAATCGCACATCGCGCGTGTCCCAGCCTGTGATAGTGACTTCTGCCATGATCAATGTTGTAGATATGCCTTTGTGCAGTTGGGGATGGTGGGGTAGAGTGGGGTTAATTGGAGTTTGGGAGAGGGAATGTTCAAGGAAACAGGAAAACGAGGGACTCTTCAAGAGACAGAGGAGAGAGATATATAGAGAGAGAAATATACATTGAAGGAGGGAAGGAAGATATATACTCCGCCAAAGCACAAATTCAGCTGCTTTCTTTCACCCGTCGGGTTAATAATAGTAGTACGGCAGATGGAGGGGAAATATACGCGACGTTTGATTGATGGAGAAACTTCCGGCGCTTCAAACCCACACGAGCCGGCGCACCAAGAGTAGCATAGTATAGCAGCATACTCGTACGCATGACAATTCCTCAATCTATTCGGATTTTTATTAGCGAACTCATGTTTACCCCTTAAAGTAAGTCGGCAATTGACCAAGTACTTAAACTAAGTCTCCTTCTATTACTATTCACATAAACTTGCTAAAGAATGTTTCGGTCTGGATTATCCCCTGGCGAATGTGAGGGTTGTTGGTTTAGGAGAAGAATCTAGGTATTCGAGAGTTTGCTTTTGAAGAAGAAGTAAGAGAGGGGCGTATCAAGTATAAATAGGGGGGTGCAGCCCAGCGTTTAAACACGTGATGTATCTGCAGAGTACCGTCGACGATGTTACAACTGCCAAGTTAGCAGCAGCATTGAATTCTCTTACTATCCAGCCAACCATTTGATCTCGCCGGAAGTTTGGTGACGGAGCACTGATGAGGAGAAAACAATGAGGCCAAGCGGCCAAACCCCACGCTTAGCCTTGAAAGAGATAGATTGCACAGCAAAAGCAGTTGCTACACCAAACCACACAAAGAGATTAGGTGGAAAGAAAAGGGTATATATTTGAGAACTCCTGCGCTTGGTATCTTGCCCTATATTGTACAATAACCCCAATATATTGTTACACAGAAAACGCTACTTGGTAGGAAGTCTCCGGTCTGGTGAAGCTCCTCCTCGTGGCCTAACATCGTCCTGTCCTATCATCAACCGCCATGTACTGGCGATTATGTTGTCTTGGGGCGTGTGTTGGTACTGCTTCTCCTTTCTATCGAGCTTCTGCCACTCTCTCATTGCCCTTCTCAAGATACTCTAGATGGCTAGTCATATGCCACATCTGTAGAGTTAAGTACTCCTTCCCCTTTCGTTGTGCCAGTCAGCCTGGGTTTGATGGCGAGCGCAACACAATGCATCTGGTAAGATTTTGATGTTTCCGAAGACTGAGAATAATCCACCAAACTATTGCTCAGGATAAGTCTTTGACCAAAGTTTCGTTCCATGGGAGCCAAGCCTGGCTGTACCAATTTGGCGCGCACTTGACTTTCTCAGGCGGGCCTTTCCAGACAATCATATCATCGGTGCCATTGAGGTTAGACGACACAGTTCCCTTCTGTTTCTTGATTTTCCGCGCATTCTCGTCCGTATATTCGACGTTGACCGTCGGCACCACCGCAATCTTCCCGTATCCAATATGCCACATTTCCTTGCAGAACACAGTAGGTTCTCCCATATAACACTCTCCCTCAGCCGAGCGTCGGAACTTGATTTTCTGCTCCAGCAATGGCCGCGCGGTAAAGGCCGTTCCACCATTCCAGCAAGCATACACTTGGAAAGGCTTGTTATTCACGTATCGCTCGAGAGTCTCTTCATTGTTCCAGAATAGGTTCTGAGAGCTATCCCAACTGCCCGAATCGCTGATCTCGAAGAACGTATCGCCCTTGATATCGCGCGCAACCCAGACGTCGTAGAAGGTCTCAACTCCTTCATCCATCCAGTCCATCGCGCAAGTCATATCTGCTTTCAGGTGTATGCGCTGGTGTACGAGCTCGAGTATGTCTTCCATGCAGAGCGAGACGTCGTTGAGGAATATCACGGTGGCATCGTTGGACCATTCCTTCGCATTTTCGATTAGAGGTGCGAGGGCTTCGTTGCGCAGATCTGCTAGCATCTGTATGCGATCCATTTCTTCTGGGTTCTTGTCGCTTGAGTTGAAGTAATATGGGATCTGCTCTTCTTCGAGCGGGCCGCGCAACATCTGCATGATTTCATACGTTCCATCGGTTGATCGCCCTTCTATAACCGACAAGGCGCTTTGATCTGGGCCAAGGAATCGTATGGTCTCGATTATTGAACCCAGGAGTCGGGGAAGTACTGGTGCGTTTTCGTGGAGGTTTAAAGCGAAAAAGAATTGTCGTTTCGGGGCCGAGAAGAGGTTGTATTGAGTCTTGCCACGGAAAGGGTCTCGCAGATACTCATACCGACTGGTGTTGAAAGTAGGGCATTCCAGTCTATCGAATGTGTCATCCTCAGGCGTCATGATGGCTTCGATATAGAGTGGGGCTTCTGCCATCAGTGTCGCATTGCCTGGTTTCAGTCTTGGAGCAGGTTTGGCTGTAGGCGCCGTTGAATTGCCAGCTGTCAGAATATGTTAGCAGATTATATCTGAGCGCAGCCTTTGTCTTGTAATACTTACATTTGACATGGTTCCACAGGTCCGTTGCTGAAGGCGTACTGAACGTTGGGGATTGCACGAGGCCCAGGTGTATGATGAAAAGCAGTATCGCAAACAGCACCACCCCGGCCTGCAAGATTCTGGTCAAGTTCGCTATGCGCAGTCCTTGGAAACGAAGCATCTTGAACCCGGAGAAGGAAGAAATCACTAATGTCGCGCGCGTCGAACAAAGTGTGGAAAGATAAAAACGAAGGAGGGTTGGGACGAACACCTGGGGAGAGTAACTTTAGATAGTGAAAGTGAAAATAGTATGGACCCGGGGGTGGGCGGGGGGAGCTATAAATTATAGATTGGAGCCATCTCCTGTACATGTAGTTTGGTACCTATCATATTATGTTACTGCTTTAGGTACTGTACCGGTAGAACACTCATCAGGTAATCTGCTCGGGCTGATGGTAAGCCTCGCTTGGCGATGGCTTTCGGCCGTTTTTGGTGTAGGTAAGGGTAGATCAGGTCGGTATTTTTAGCATTTGAATGACGCCTGAAATTTAAATCTCACATGGCGCAGATTACTTATCATATCCGAAATCCGAATACTGAGATAAAGCACCCTGGAATAGGGTTATTAGGCGATCGTCGATCAAAACTTCTCACTTTCTGGATGACTTTGTAACTTATTCCCAACCGCTCCGCCACGGGGGATTCAAAAGGGGTGCTGCGCCTTAAGATGAGATGGATCTTTAAATCTGCTGCTGCAGGGCTGCTGGATCGCTGCGCAAATGGGAATACGGTACGAGTACAGTACGGTACTGGATACTAAATCTGACTGTACATGACTACTACTGGCGGGTTCTGTACCAACGCCGTTGCTGTTAGCGCCCGTAGCTTCTACAAGAAACGGACGGTCCTCGTACCGAGTAGGTAACGCCTGACTTTCGGTTTTGGTTTAAGCTAGACTTTCAAGTATCCGTATTTATATATTCAGTAACACGGAATGTACTTTTAAGGGGGCTTCTTCTATCATTAGCTGCAATCATTACACAGTCTGAGCCATTTACTTATTTTAATCTTACCCCAAGTATTCAATCCTCGGTTTGTCCTTCTTTGCTCGCGTTCGCTCAACCTCTATAAGGCGGTCGAGGCGAGGGCCGAGACCTAGGGTACGTACCTTAGGTAAGGTAGGATTATAACCCTGCAGAGGCTGATGGAGCCACTGAAACTGTATCTAATACAAGGGCTGGGGCTACAGTATAATATCATCTGCTACTTTTAGTATATACCTCTTAATAGCGAAGCGAGCGAAGAAGGAAGGACCGACTACTACTATTTCGAAGTATAAAGTAAGAGTAATAGCGAAGGGAGCGTAGAAGGCTAATCGACTATTAGGTACTCTATACGGCGTACAAGTAATGCGAGCCTCGCTTTGTCTCTAGTGAGGATTTACTGTACCGTATTCCTAGCCACCTGATTAGTTAAACCGGGTGTGCACTATTCAAAGCGTATCATTTTAAGTCTTAAAGGGAATCAATTTACTTTTACGCCCCACAGAGTACATAAGATAAGTCTACGGCGTACACCGTATTCTGTAAGTACCTACGTAAGCCTTTCGGTTTCGCAGATCCACGCAATGGGATTCGTTTGCTCCGTGCGTTCTGTGGGGCTGATTGTCCAGTTTCAGCCTCAACTTGAAATTGCATCTTCTGTGTGGAGAGTAGAAAGGCTTGTCCAGCCAAGTCTAGGCTATCTCCATTAACGGTGACTTGCCTACCTACCTACTTACTACTACTTACTACTTACTACCTCCATAGACTACCACTATGGTACTACCTAATAATAGTAATAATGATAATGTCAGATACAAGTTACAACCAACGTTAGTGTCGGCCAGAGACCGACAGACTGGGTCCCAGACAATGGGACCTTGAAGTCTTTTCACTCAGCCCTAATCCCAACTTCACCGAAACTGATGTAAGCTGCTAGAAATTAACAATAGAATTAATACCCACCTACCTAGAAATGAAGAGCTTATACTCGGACCTAGTTATTTCATAGTTGAGGTAAGGTACGCACTTTCTGACGCGGAAACCCGAAAGTCTCGGATTTTAAAGCGAAATTAAGGTTGAAAGTAAAGCGACGCGAGCCGAACCCCTAATTAAAATCCCTGTTCATCGAGGGGCACCGCACCTCAACAAAGGGATAAGGAAGGTGCTGTGCGGTGCTACTTGACCTTATCGATAACGGTTAAACTCCGGTGCCGACTACAACCCCAAATAATCTATAGCAACGGAACAGAACAGAAGAGGACAGTCACAATCCTTTCACTTAACCTCCCACAGTCACCATTGCCTTTCACCCCGCCTCCTCTTGGCGTACGTCCTAGTACACTCCCTTCTATCATGTCTGCGGAAGTCTTGCGCGTAGACTTGGATATGCACCCCATCAGCGGCGGCGAAGACAGTGCTCAAAACACTCCGAACGGGAGCCCCGCTACCCCAAAACACCCCCTCCGCACGAGGCCGAACACTGCCGAAATAGACAGCACTATCACGCATCCAGGTTCTGTCAAGATCAATGTTCAAGGCGCCTTCATCGTTGACCAGGATCCCGAGTCTCCAAATAGCAAGGCCGTGAATGGGGGGAGCCATGATACTAGAGACATCCGGTTGCCTAACCACACTGCCGTCGTCAGTCATATTGCTGTGGATGTATGTTGTTCCGCTGGGCTGCGCTGGTCCCCCGTAACTGACTGGCCGGGCAGATTGGAGGATCCCTAGCTAAACTTGTTTACTTCTCTCGAGAACCTCATTCCCGCGAACCCGGCGGACGCTTGAACTTCATAAACTTCGAAACGGACCGTATAGACGACTGTGTAGAGTTCATGAGGCAGTTGAAGATCAAGCAGCAAAAACTCAATGGATCAAACCCGGGAGAATTGTGTATCATGGCTACTGGTGGGGGGGCCTACAAATTTTATGACAAGATTCGAGAGGTGCTGGGCGTAGATGTTCTACGCGAAGATGAGATGGAGTGTCTGATAATTGGTAAGCTCAGACTTCTTTCAGTTACTCATGTAAGATAACAGACTAATACTAGGGGTGGTACAGGCCTCGATTTCTTTATCACTGAGATACCCCGAGAAGTGTTCACATATAGTGAAACCGACCCAATGCAATTTACAGAACCTCACTCTGACATATACCCCTATCTATTGGTGAATATCGGCTCCGGCGTGAGCATGATCAAGGTCTCCGGACCTCGAGAATACCAGCGAGTTGGCGGGACTTCGCTTGGTGGTGGGACTCTCTGGGGTCTCCTTTCCCTCCTCACCGGCTCTCGAACCTTTGATGAAATGCTCGGTATGGCAGAGCGGGGCGACAACGCAAAAGTAGATATGTTAGTCGGTGATATATACGGGACCGATTATGGGAAGATCGGGTTAAAGAGCAGTACGATTGCAAGCTCCTTCGGAAAAGTATTCCGCATGAAGAGAGAAGCAGAGCGTGAGGCAGAAGATAGCGGTAAGCTCGCAAACGGTGATGATAATTCTACTCCGCCATCGCCTGACGACATCCCGTCCTCTTCAGCTCCTGATTCGCCTTTCTCTTCATCAGATATATCCCGTTCGCTTTTATACGCAATCTCCAACAACATAGGTCAAATTGCCTACTTACAATCCGAAAAACATTCTCTCTCTACTATTTATTTTGGAGGTAGTTTTATTAGAGGCCATAGACAGACGATGAATACTCTCAGTTATGCGATCAAATTCTGGAGTAATGGGGAGAAGAAAGCATATTTCCTACGGCACGAGGGTTATCTTGGTGCCGTTGGTGCTTTCTTGAAAAGACAACCCAGGGATTGGGGACGGAGGAACAGTCTTCACGAAGGAACTGGCTTAGGGACTGAGACAAGGGCTTGAAGTTGGGGCCGCAGCAGCTACTGTAGCGCCGAAAACTAATGACTTATAAAGGGATTAAGTTTGTGCAATATGCTGGAAGCTTGCACAAGTGGCGTATGAGGAATTGCCTTCCATTCAAAGTATTCCTCACATCCGACCGAAGTAATTTCGGCAACGTCACTTCCTTCAACCGTCTCACTCCGTCTCACTCCGCCGAAAACCCGACATCGCCTATATACGCTTCACATTCGGTGGGGAGCTCTTGGGTAGACCTATTCCTTTTGCCAAAGCAAACGCTTCGACCGTCTTACTCCCCCGCACCATGTCGAAGACCCCCAACGCATCACTTCCATCGGTACATACGAAGAATTCTGAGCGGTTCAAGCAAGGAGTGCCATCCTCTCTTGAATTAGACTCTAAGTTGGGAAAAAGAGTGGTGGGTTTCGATGGCATAAGTATTTCGGTCACATTTGATAAATGTAGATGGACGTTTAGATTTTATGAAAAGGGGGGGATGTTAGCGCTTCTGGCTCATTTCGGCAACCAGATAAAACTCCCAAGCCAAAAAGATCGAGGACAGCCTTATCCAATGTCCCAAGTTCCAACTTTGCTGTGTAACAAATTGAAACTAGCAACCACCACAAAACGGCAGTCAATGCAGTGATGTTTTTTCTTACAGCTCCAACTATGCTCCCCTGTTAACATCAAATCGAAATCTTCAACCAAAATCTACGTAAACAATGTCCGTCCCCGCCCGACTGCAGAAGATCCGGCGCATAGTGTGGACAGGAGCCATCGCGGGCGTAACAGCGACAGGAGCATGGTATGGCGCTGGACTGAAAATACAAAGGGATGCTAAAAGGGTAAGGCCACACTGCTTGAGTTCCTATTTTGCATGCGTCTTGATAACCATCTGTTTAATCCAATTGCCTCCTTATTCGTTCCCACAAGGATGACTGCTAATGTGAGGATGCACAGGATGTACAAAAACGCTACGAAGCCACGCCCGCAGAGAAGATCGCACAGCTTGAGGAACACAGAGGCGGGCTGGTCGCGAAAAGAATTGGGTTGGAGAAGAAGATCCAGGAGCTCGAGATGAGAGCGCAAGGGAAGACGTGGGCGGAGAGTAGGGAGGGGAAGGAACGGAAGCGGTGATCATCATTCGATACGTGGAGGATGACGAGAAAATATTCGGGCGGGCAGAGGAAGTTGGTAGATGGAGGAAGTCTACTGGTAGAAAAGGCCAAGGTATGGAGTGAGGCTCTAGATACATGGAGGAGACGAATACCGGCCGATATTGGAGCGGAAGATCTGAGGAAGACTGGAGGAAACCCTCTGTCCTCAAGTACAAGGGATGAACCGAATGCTTCTCACTTCCACTGGGTGACGCATTGTACTTTAGAGTGTGTACGAAAACACGCATCCGCAACAATCGAACGAGATCAAACTACGGCTCTACGGAGTGTAATACTCCCCCGCTTCTTCTACACGTGGGAATTTGAGCTACTTCTCAGAGTATCATATTGTTCCGAAGCCCTTTGGACGCCCACCTATGGCCAATAGCGGCGGCATCAAGAAGTCTTTGCCTCTCGCCCAACTCCTTATAGTGGCGACAACGTACCGCTCCTATAGCTGCATACCGCTTATCCATGCGCATGCATACCTCTATGCTTCTAAGTGCTTTTCTCTCTTCCTCTCCCCCTCTCCTTCAGTTTCGAACAGGTTTAGAAAAAGCCATCATTAACATCAACCCCAACGGCCGCGTGCTAGCAAGAGATGACCCTGACACGGCTTTGGTTCCATGGGAGTCGGGTACCATCTACCAATACCCGATCGAGCAATATGATGCCAGTCATCACCTTTCCTACAACACTGTGAATGGCATTCGAATATTTAGACCAGGCTCGTTATTAAGTGGGTTATAGACAACCAAGCTGGTACTAAAGTTTTTTGAAGGAATAAAACCGGTGCGTGTGGTGCTTGGTGATATGGCATAGGAAATGATCACTATCCTGAAGTAATCTTCAGGTCAGGGAGATGAAATAGGAACATTACTATGAAGGAAATGTGAATTTTTTCTGGGGAGTTGGAGTCTGAGCGATATTTACGCTGAGTAAGCCATTTCTGGTGGACTCCTTCGCCAGGGTAAATTTTATAACCTCACTCTACAACTACCACCCACGTGGACTACTCATAGGTACCTGCGTACTGTACGCATTTCACACATATGTCCCTTACCTATCTACCTTAATGTAGGTACCTAGGTAGGTAGGTATCAAAGTTCCACAGCCTTTTCTCCAAGAAACCCTTGTCAAACCTGGCTCCGACTCGGTTGAGCATCTAGTGGACCAAAGACAGACAACGCAAACTCATCCTGCCTGTTCATACGCTTTACAAGAGTCACACGACTTTGGGAATAAGTCTCCTTCCTTTTCTTATATATGCCATGCTCACTATGGGAGCTCCCTTACCTATTCATAGGTACGAGTTCTTCAACAATACGCTTCTTGGTCGCTCCTAGATAAGTAGGAAGTGACCAAGACCAAGCGCCAGAAGCACTTACGCCGTTTGCTGTCTCCTCATTTCCTATACGACTATGAGGATTTTGTAGTCTTGTTCTATTCTGTACCTTTGCGCGCGTTTCTGACTTGGCGATGGCAAAATAAGCCACCACGTGCAGTCGTTGATTGGATTTACTGTACCCCTCGCTTGGAGCTAAGTCCCCCAAATCCGTATGCTCGGGACCGCAACCCTGACGCTCATAGAATAGAGAGGCCTAATTCGGAGGAAACAGTTTTCCTGGGTTCTCTATTATTCCTACTTCATCAACCCGGGACCCCATTTTTCTCATGTTATGATCTGTTTGATCCAGGCGTTCAGGTTTCCAACATGTTTAACTAAGTCGCAAAATGGCATGGACAAGCAGTCAATTTCAATGGTCTTTGCATTTTCGAAAGACATGTTTCTCTAAGCCAACTAACTCTGATTGGATCCACAAGTGTCGTATTTATGAACAGTAGCAGGGAGCCGCGTCTTCTCTGAGTCTCGCGAAGGAAGCAAAGGATTGTTGAATTTTTCAAGGTTGAAGACGATACTTCGAAGCACGTTTCTCTTCTTTTGCACCTCAATAGCTGAAATCTCTCTGCCAAGTATTCTATGTGCCTCTTCTCTCGACTTGTCTGTAAGCAAAAGAAGATTGATGTAATCCTTTGGAAAGCGCACGCATTTCGGCGCCGTTACACACACACACATATATGAGAATATTGTCCTTTACATCGTATACCAGCATCACACTATCCTTCTTCATTGTCAACTTCTATCGAGCATCAAGTTATACCATCGTCCCAAGTCCAATTCCCCTTCATTACTTAAGCTACAGCTACCTATCCCGAAGCTCACAATGACCCCTTTGAGTTTTTGGCTCACCTTGGTTTTCGCCAGCAGCACTTGTGAGCTATGATGGACACAATTTCTGGCAAAAGCATCAATCTGACGTGACCTTTCATTAGTGGCCCAAATCTATCCAGATGCTCGTACCACACTAATCAAACGCGCGAATAGTCCAACAACCCTAGTAGCAGGCTCCAATTTTACGTTATCAAAACTGGCCACAAGAACCAGCTCCCATACCGTATTATCAAATTCGACCACTGCCGCCACAATAGTATCCTCTTCGACATTGATGACTTCCTGTAGCTACGTCACAACCGTCTTCCCATCTAGTCTTCAGTCTATTGCGGGGACGGGCACTCAGAAATACTGTACTTGTGGAGAGACAATGGCCGGAATTAACCTTGCTACATCTGGCACATCAACTACATCATACTGCGCATTGGGCACTCCTCCTCCAGCTGGTTTCTCCCAAGTCCCTGCCGGGTCAAATGGAGAGCCCGCCTGGCAATCGAAGGACTGCGAATCCCCTTTCTTCAAAGACACTACATTGAATCCCAGTACTCGGTGGGCCAATATGTTTGCCGAACAGGCATGGAAGGACGCTGTCACTTATTGGAATGCAAACCAAAACACCGGATTGTCTTTCATCCAGATCGTCAGCGAGTTCTTCAATGGACCCCAAGGGATAGAATGCGGCAAGGTAGCGGACAAGAATAACTGCAATGCCGGAACGTCATGCACGAATGGCTACACGGCAGCAGCATGGCTTGTCATGGAGAGTTTGGTGTTAGTGAGCGATGTGAGTAATTGTGCGGCAACAAAGCAACCAAGTCCTAATTATTGTAGATGAATGTCAACTTTTACAATGCACTCCAAGGTGCCGAGACGGCAATTACACCTGATATTGGAGCTTTTAGCGGAGCTTTTGCGCCGATTGACAATAGTGAAGAGATTTTTAAAACAATTTTAGATTTCGTCGCCTTGGGGGCTGCGGTTAGCCTCTCTCCTATATGGAACTCATGTGAGTATGCGGTGCTGTCAAATATTACCGTGCTGACCTTTTCATAGTATTGAAGAATTTCCAGTATTTCAAGGCGAACCCGAACACTCTTGGCACAATTAAGGATTCTATAAATCCTATGATCAGCCAAAGTGTTACCATCACCAAAGACAACTCTGCTGCGTAAATACCTTCAAGTGAGACTTTGCCTGGGATATAGTACTGACATGAGGTAGGTCGTCATCTATTGAAAACACGAATAAGATCGATGAGAATATGAACGGGATGGTCCAAGTGTGGCAACAGACGATTGATCAATTAAACACGCAGTTGTTCAATGGATCGGCTGCTTCTATCGACGCACTGCACGCCTTGATCACCAACGGTAAGATGCTCTCCAGCGATGTTGTAATAAGCGACCAGGACGCCCAGGCTCCGATTGAGAAGACCATCTATGGCTACATGATCCCACAAGCCTGGAAGCTATCCAACACCAATGTCACACCGTTCATCGTGTATGCCTCCTACAGCCCGCGTTGTAGTCTTAGCTAATTGTGATACAGAGATACTGGTGCCGCATGCGACACTCCGCCAAAGGACGGTCATGTGCCTGCGAAAGCACTCACAGCTTGTATTGATAACAAATTATACTACATAGTCTCTGTACAAGGACCTCCGAAGTCCTGTACTGCGACGATAAACATTGATTGCGATGACAATCCGTATTCCAATGTCCCTGGGGGAGACCTCCTCGACGGCAAAGCTTGGGGAGGCGTTACAGGAGCTGATTTTGTTCAAAGGTATGACCCCGATGCAGAGCAGAGTATGGATATTGCTTGACTGGATCTATGCTTACGATTGATGTAGTGCACTGGCAGGAAAAGCTGCAAATGGCGGAAAGAATGGCTGGTCAATGGTTGACCCAACTGCGGCGCTCGACAGTGAAAGTGATTTGCTACTGAACGGCAACGGGATTGATATGGCTGGCGTTACGCAGATCCCAATCTGTACTGATGCAGAAGCCTTTGACAATTGGAATAAGGGACACACTGGGGCCAATTTCCCATGCAATAGTTGAGAGGATGTTCGTGAATTGGCGTAAACCGCAGTGCGTGAAGCGATCGGTGTGGGTTTAGCTTATGGTTGTGCCTGGGTGTGAGTATGCTTCGCAGCGACTCTGCATAGAACAACTGTTGTATAATATGTGAAGAAGAACTTCCTACGGACTGGTTATAGCGTATCGGTGATATCGAAATGAGATGATTGAGGCCCAGTGAGACATTCCCAACATGTCAATGGCTTAGATGTGTGTAGAGAATAACTCAGGTATGGGTATAGGTTATAAATGTAAGACAAAAATTGCCCAAATAAGTTGAATTGCAGTTGTAGATGCTGAATTTGGATCACCCAAGCCGCAGGATTTGGTATTGTACGGAGTAAAGGGGAGTGAAGTCCAAGCGTTTTCTCGCTTTGACGCTAGTGACAGTACAGCTTGAAATGGGCACTTCAACACCACAGGAGCATAACTCCTACACCACCCACCCTCACCTCACTCCATCTCCGCGTTATCTTCCACCTCACAATGCGGCCTCGTCTTCCTATTCGCAGGATACCACTCCTCCGCCCTTTCCGGCCTCCCAATGCTCCTGCCCTCCGCCCCTTCACGGGCAATACCCTCGCTCGACCCAATCTTCCCTACCTGTCCAATTCCAGCCAGCGACCAACTGCGCGCTTTCTGACTGTTGAGACGAAGCAATGGTTCAAGGACGAGGTCAAGAAGGGCATGAAGTACACGGCGTACATATACACATTTGTGGCCCTGGGCCTCATCATAACGTTTGGGATATATCAAGAACGATTTGAACGCCAATACCACCCTCCCCCCGAATGGAGATGGGTCACTCGATACCAGTGGAAAATGGCGATGCATGCAGAAGACCCAGAGAACCCGGACCTGGCATTCGTGGATTATGCCAACACTGGATCCGTCTACCAATTGCTCATCGCCAGGCTTGAAGACCCAAATCGAGAAGGTGCTGGGCTGCAGGAACAGGGCGAGGGAGGAATACTAGTAGAGGGGGTCGGTAGAACGGGGTTCGACATTTCTAACAAGTCAGAGCAATGGCGTCGCGGGTATTATGGAGCTCTGATGGGAGCAGCGAGGGCCGCAGAGCACCTAGACGACTGCGTGAGAGACCCGGTGAGGATGCTCGTGTTCCCCAAGTCTGTTGTGCCTGGGCCTTCGAACCCGAACCCGAAACCGATCCCGCCTGGAGCAGCACTTCCATCGAGAGAAGAAGACTGCGAGAAAGCTTACGAGTCTCCGGAGACATTCTACATGCGCATTCTTACAACGAAAGGGTTCACTGAGAAGCAGCGGGTGGACGCTGCGCTGGCATATGGGGCCTGGTTGGACTTCAAAGAAACGCACGATACGGCATTAGAAATGTATAAATGGGCTATGGACATTGCGACCTCGAGCTCAACATCTACGAAGCCTGTGATTGACAAGGCGACTGGGACTATTGACCCCACTGCGGGACCACCAAGTGCCAACGTACTTTCAGTAGCAACAGCGATTGCCGTTCATCATGCGTTATGCTCAAACCTCGCACTCGCCCTTCCAGTCTTCATCTCCATCCTTCGCTCACGTAGGTCGCTACCAGACCCTCCGAGCAACCCACAACTCGAACCCGCACCGGATGGAGATACTAGCATCGCGAAGACCATTGCATCATTCATACATGACATCTTCGTCGTGCCCCCCTACCCCCCACCGCCACCAGATGGCACCGAACCACCACAGCGGACATCCCAAGAGTTATGCGAAGAAGCAGGGGTGATGACGAACATTGGAGAAATCCTGTTCGCCTCGAAAAGCAGCAAAACGAGCAAGGAGGATGGGTTGGCCTGGACGAGGGAAGCAGTTGATATCGCAGAGGAGGAACTAAGAACCAAAAGACCTGACAAGGAGGCCAAAAAGACATGCACACAATGCTTGGAAGTGGCCATTGGCAATTGGGAGACGATGGTTGCAAGGCTTGCAAGCGAAGAGAGGGAGGCTAAAGCGCAGGGCGGGAAAGTTGGGGGCTGGTTGGGTTTTGGAGGAGAAGAGCAAAAGGACATGGCCGGGAGGTGGGAGAGCGAGGAGAACGTTGTCAAGGAGAGGAGGCGGAGGGTGATGGAGCTTCTTGAAGTGATACCGGGGCCTAAGTGGACTTCGATCTTGTCTGTTTGAACGTCGAGCTTTTCATGCATGGAGTTGGCGATGTATGTATGAATTTGAATGATTATCTGATATGAGTATTTTGTATATAAGACAAATTGACATCCCACCACAAGGATATGATGGTCACTCAGAGCTGCATCGTGGAAGGTAGTCGAGCAACACTTGATCGCCCGTCTGATTAAAGCATTGTAAAATATTAAATGTCAGTCCGTTGACCACGCACCGGAAGACTTGCTATTCAGCAATGTCTAAAAATTATTCGTAATCCTTAATTCCTTCGTAAATGTCGCCAGCAGTGACAATTCTGCATTGCATGCCACTCATTACAACTTAGCTCCTCTATCCTCTTCCGGCTCCACGAACCCCGTCTCCGCAGCAACCTTCACACCTTCGCCATGCTCTGACGCCTCCACATCAAATGCAACCCCATCATTTGGATCCCATCCAAGCTCATCATCACTCTCCCCACCAATGTCAATTCTCTCGAACTTTGGATTGGCATAGTCTGGATCAGAAGCAACGTCGTAAAACCAGTTCAGGATGGTCTTGTAGCCCTTGGGCAGCATCGTCTCACTGTAGTATGGTTCTGCGAGGCTGAAAACAGGACAACCGCACGCCTGGATGCGCTTGGTACCCTCGGGGCCGCTGAGAAAGGTACCCGCAGGTTCCGGAGAAGTGAGGAATGCACGGCCTCGCTGCGAAGTATTAGCAATGAATGCATATAGAGAGCTAGCAGGATAAGAAGAACTCACGTCCAAGAACCAGCTAGCGAAATCAACGTTCTTGATCTCAGAAGCATGGTACCAGGTAGCTACAGCAGCGAAGGCAGAGACTCGTGGACCCCATTTTTTGAAATTGTCAGGATCCTCGAGGAAAGCTGAGACTTTGACGGCGCCTTCAGAGACGCCGAGAATGTCTACCTTTGCGGCCCGGTCGACGAGTTCTGTTACCACGTGGTTGAATATGTAGTTGACATGCTGCTCGGAATCATGATTGCCGGGAATGACATTCTTCTCATCGTCAAACCGGTATGGGTTTTCCACGGAGCTCTTCTGCGGGAGCGCGTACCACGAGGTCTGGGTGACGGCTGTCTTGCCACGGCGCCACCATCTCAACTGCCCCATATTGGCGAGGATGATACCAGGAGCGTCGGCATTGTCGGGGGATGTGTGCTGTGATTGAATGTACTTGACGAAATCTACAGCAGATCCGGCATTGACGCCCCCTTTGCCGCCGATGATGCGGTGGGCGAAGACGCCGATATCTTGGGTGTGCTCGTAGAAGAGAATCACTACCCGCTTCTTGCTTTTCAGGTCAGATGATACGAAGATTGGGAGGTTGGGCTCGTTCTCTGCTGCACCTAGTGGCAGGCGGATCTTTTGCAGGCCCAGGTCCTCTAGTCGGTCGGATACGATCTTGCGAACGGCACCTGACGTCTTGGTGTTAGCTATGCTCCTTGGTGAAGAGAGTGAGACACTTACCATTCATGGCCTCTCTCTGTGCGTCATTGTGGCGTTGGTTCTTGGTTATAAAGTACTTGAAGTATGCTTTGGGGTTTTCCGTGCTTCGGATTTCATCCTTGGCGTTGATGAAATAACTAAGATCGAGTCAGCATGTTGTAGAGGCAGAGAGATAGCGAGGGAGGCAGGGAGTGAATGATCGGTGTTCTTACCCCAGCCCTTTGAGGTCGGCAGAGTAAACAGGGTCTTTGGGAAGACTGGATGCGAGACGGCGAAACATGAGGACGGGCGGAGAAGTTGAGGTTGGTGTTTTGGGGAGTCTAGAATATGGCAGATATGTTGCTGGACATATGGCTGGAGCTTTAGACCCAAGATGGAGGTTGAGGTTGAGATTGAGGTTGCAATGTGGAAGTATTGGTAGAAGTGAAGGCGCGAAGAGACGTTGCTTTCAATTGAATTATTGAGGTTCCATTCGATTCACTCACCCTGCCCTAGGCATATGCGATTTAAGTTGCAGAAGACAAGAGCTTGAAGATTTGAATATAGAGGGTACATTTAAGCATGCATTGTGATGTGATGGCCTTCTTAGTTTGCTGCCAGTGAAAGAAACAGGTATTGTTTGTAATGTCTCGGGAAGCTGCCTCTGCAGCAGAAAAAGCAAGCACAAGCACGAGTAGAAAAAAGACAACAACAATGCGACGGACTGTGACGATCCTGAATGTCAAAAACGGCGTCGGGAAGAACAAAGATAGATGTGGTGGACAACCATGTATACTAAACCTGTGCCTCCAAAGCAGCATGTAAGGGATAATGTTCTATTGCAGCTGAATTGCCATTGCGATTGAAATTGGGCACCAGCGCCTATTTGCTTCGGATGCTCACCTTCAACTCCAGTATCTCCAGTGTCATTAGGCAAAGTACAGTATAATACAACACAGTATAGCACTGCTCCCAGAACCATCATGTACAGCTACCAGGAAGTGAAGCGCCGTCCCATCCCAGCCTATCCCTTCTTCCAAACGGTGCCCCTTCTTCCGTGAAGCTGCTCCCACCACTCTTGACACAGTTCCCCTACATTCAACCTCCTACCAACTCGCCTTCTTTACACCGGGGAGATTTCCAGCCAAGGCGTGCATTCGGAACATATACTGCGAAGAGGATCTCTATCAGCTCTGTTGTTCACCATATACACTCAAGACACACAACACAACCCTGGCTCATGGGCACATACTCTCGACATCTTAAAGTCCCTCAGCACACCACGTCCCTTTCCTCCCTCTATACACCGGTTGCGAATCTGCGTTGGCCGGGTGTAGCAGTGCATCTGCGCCAATTGCAGCTGCGCTTGGGCGCGAGTTCGCTGGGGGAGACTCAGGTTACGTATGATGTATCGGAGGGCTTGCCTAACCATTGGGGGTGATTTGATTAGCAAGATTTCGAGGTGGAAGAGAGGAGAGGGGGGGAGAGGTCCCATACCTCTCTGGCTCATTCTCTGCGAAAACCTTTCTCTTGGTGTGGTCCCGGATGACCTTGATATTGACGAAGCCACCTAGGTCCAGCTTTTTGGATCTGAACATCGACATGGTGAAGAGCAGCACTGTGCGGGTTTTACGGAGGGATGGTCGTAGGTATGTTACAGTAACGCAGCCGGAGTGCAAGTCATGTCATCTATCTCAATGCTACTGCGGATGCGATTTATACGGTGGCCGGTTTGAGCCGGTGGGTGGCGCGGGTGGACGGGACGGCCTTTCTTTCGCAACACCACCATATAAAACCACCTTGCACATTTCATACATCCATCCGTGTATATAGATTTATTATATCTCTTCCTTTTGCACCCCATTCAACAGAATACGCCGGTTGCTTCCTTCATCCCCTATTCTATTTACTTATAGTCCTAATGCGTATCCCCAACCTCATCCATCATCTCCGCTGCCCTTTTATTCAGCTCATGTCAATTGCAATTATATTGCAGCGGTTCCAACAAGTGCTGTAGGCCTGCCTAAGAGGTGTTAGTGCTACCTTGTCTTCCCTCTATCGCACGCTATTCTCGCAATGTGCTTTGCATGTAAGTCAATTGGAGTAGATGCCTTGTCGGTTTCCCGTGGGCAAAGTATGCCGATAATCAGGGGCTTACAATGTTAAAATTATCGAGGTCTGGATGGATAGAGATATGCCATAATGAAGATGCATAGCATGTCTTTGACATTGCTCCCAGCAGTGTTGTTACGTTTTGCGTTATATATGTACTTCGATGTTAGATGCGGCGCCGAAACATTCGATGCAGGAAATATCAGCATACAAATACGTTGAGAGCCTGGTCATAAGCTCCGGTGCGTCGCTATGTAATCTATAAAACAAGCGCGACTTTTGCTTATTTGCTTTTTTTTAACTTTGCGTGGCATTATATTACTACAAGGACATCAAGCACTACCCCATCTACGTGAAGTTCTACGTATATGAACATCGAAATTAAGAACATACAGGCGTATAGAAGAGATGACAGGTCCCCTCCAAGTGTGGGAATGAGTCATTGTTTCGTTTCTCTGGTTCCAAATATGAGCTCCATCACCCATTGACTTGCGGGTTGGGAAGTCATTACACCATATTTGATAATGTGAGTTCAGAAACATGAACTACCAAGATCTGATTGGCACATGTTTTTTTAATTCGGAAGTGTTAAGAATATGGAACTGCGACACTGTCGATAGTAGTCTGCTGTATGGAAGCGCCATTAGATGCGATGCGTCTTGTGTATACCACCGAGTCGTAGTTACTCCCGCCGTTTACCCGCGCTTGATTGAATTTCTTCACTTTGACTATACTCACGTAAGCATATGTCACAATAAAATTTATGGTTAGGGTCACTCACCATCCAGAGCACTGGGCAGAAATCACATTGCGTCAACACCACTTTCTGGCCATCGCAATGCTATGTTTTAATTAGAGAGCCCTTGTCCGTACCAGTGGTAAGTTGGTTGTTAATTGTACGCCGGACAGCCGAAGCCTGCCAAGGACATCTGAACCCCGATGCTGGAAGTCGCTGGTCGACCTGCTCTAGAGAAGTCCATCCAAGGCCCAACGTGCCAAGCCTTAGAGCCGATCATCATTTTCCCGACGTTACGGATCTATTTTGCCGACTTCCCTTATCTACATACAGAACTCATTTGTTTGGAATACAATTATGCCTTTTGGGGGTACGAAGGTTGGGAACGTTCATTGCAAGTGCATTTGATTGCCCCGATTGTGTGCTATATTGCGGTGTGGAGAAAAGATTCAACAGGTGTCCTGCAAATCAAATTCCCTCTTGATGATTTACCACTCTACCCAGGGGTTCCAGCCATTCTGGACCTTCTCGACCACCCTCTTTGTGACGGCGTCTAGGTCCTCAGGTTTGAGGCCGAGCTTGTCATTGTCTAGCTTCTGAGTGTACTCACGGCCGCCGTCCCGCGACCAGCCATGGGCATATAGAGCCTTGGGAAAGCCGCGTTGCGGATTTGTCTGCATCTCGGCCAAGCCGTCTTTATAGCGCTTCTCGGACGGCTCGCATGTGATCTCCCATTCTTCGTCAGTGGTACCGGTAGCGCGCTGCACCGAGTCGAGGATCTTGCGTTGCGTAACACCGAAGCTGTCAACGTAGCATGGGTAGTTCTTATAGTCTGCTAGCGAGGGCGAGACACCACTCTCGGGCAGGCTCAGCAGGGCAGCAAAAGCTTCGCCGCAGCGTGACCAGGTGCTGGTGTTTATGGGATTGTGGCCCTCATCGCAGAACCAGGCTTTCTTCTTCTGGATGTCGATGCCGTACCAGTTGTCCCCTAATGCTAGACTCCACTCATACCAGAAGCCCGTCGTCAGCACGATCCACGGCACCCCGGTTTCCTCAACATCCTGTATACGCCGCATTGTGCCGGTCCCGAAGATGGGATTTGCCACGCCCTCGCCTTTGGGGTCAAAGCCGTGGACGTTGGGCATGATATAAGCTACGCCAGCCTTGGCGGCCGCTCTGACAACCTTGCCGTGGACTTCCTCGGGTACACGCACGCCGAGCGAGATAACAAGGAATTGCTGGCCTTTGAGGGCTGCGACCATGCTATCCTCGCTGTCGTAGTCGACATGAACCAACTTGACGCCGGTGGGTATCTTGCTAGTGCTGCCAACGCGCGTTAGTGCCGTGACATTGTGCTTGTTCGTCTTAAGTAGGGCCTCTGTGAACGGCTTGCCAACATGCCCTCCGGCCTATGATTGCGTTAGTAGGTGGCCTCGACTACTTTGTCTCGTGTATCCTTTTCTTTGGAGGTTATCGGGGAATAACGTACCCCGATGATAGCAACGTTCTCGACAGGAGGAGTAGCCATGATGGTAGTAAGTGCCTTTAGTATTATATATATTTCAGTTTCAAGTATGGGTAAAGAGAATGCAATGGATCAGAAGGTGAGTAATCTAAGAGGCCGGATGTTCATACCAACCCAGGGGAGGAAACAACATTTATGAAGCATAGATCTGACAGTATGAACGGCTTTAATGGGGTTAAGATGGGCCGAGTTTCATTCCTTGCTATCGAATTGTGAGCTTTTCGGTTCAACTTTGACTCCGTTCGGATCAACTTTGTTCCTTTCTCGGCAGATAGTAATGGCCGTGAATAGGTGTCAATCTTCAGGCCAAGGGAAACCTGGCTGGGTAAAGTTTTACGTCTTCAATACCTAATGTTTGAATATCGACTACTCACGTTGATATCACGCTCCACACTCTTCATGGGATTCTGCTGAACCTCCCGAAGTCTAGGGAATTCTAGATTATCTCTCTCCATTAGTTTGATAGAACCAGACAGGATATGTCTAGACAGGATATGTCTAGTCAACAATGCCATTCCACCATATATTAAGCCAAAGGTGCAAACCCTTGTTGCAGCGTTACTCACTTCAGCATCCCCCACAATCCCACAACACCCCCTACCATCGGCATCAAAGCTCTCACATAATTCATCCCATCCCAGCTCCTCACAAGCGCCTCCACCTCACCCCCATCCACTTTCACCTCATTTCCCCCCTTCTGTTGCCTCGCTATCTCTCCCAGCCGCTTATTCGCCGGCATCATGACAAGAACAGTCCAGGGCAGAACCGCAAACGTCACAACTCCCGCGACGGCGAAAAGTGCTTTCTTTCCACCATCGAGCAATGATCCGGGAGTGCAGTAGGATGCAAATCCCCACGCTATCAACGATGCGGCCGCGAGTGGCGGAGAGATCAGCGCTCCTTGGCTGTAGATGACTAGGAATTGCGAAGCGCGGAGGGAGGCGGGAGCGAGACGGAGGGCGGGAATGCCGAGGTGGGACGCGGAGAAGGCGAAACCTGTGGATTATTTAATTAGATGGGCTTGATGATTCGAGAATCACAATGGAATTACAAGCCAGGACGTACCGGAGAGGAACAGACTACTCGCTACTCCGAAGATTTGAAGGACTTTTAATGTTGGCGTGATATCGGACATTTTGAGAATTAGGATATTATAGACAGGAAGTGAGTGAGAGGTGGTGGTGGAATATGCGATTGTGCAATGCCAAATTCTAAAAAGACGGAGTACGGCTAGCGTTGCGATACCGCAGGTAATGGTTGATGAAGAGGAAACAAATGAAGGGACTTGGATTTAGAAGAGGAAGATCAAGGTCCATATATACTTCTGGCCAGGGTCACATTTGCAGGTCTACGGCCGTAGTGCTGCGTAAGCTACTACACACGACCTACAAAGGAGATCAAATTCGGATATAGAAATAGGAAGTCCGGCAAGAATAAACTGCTTCTCTTTTAGTTTGTTGCGAGGCGCATAGGTATAGGATCTAAAGACCATATTGATGGGTCACTTCTCATGGTTCGGTAGAGTATCAACATATGGATTTTACTGACTAAGACAAGTATGAAGAGGAAAGCTAGAAGTGTAGAGAGTAGAAGTTGGGTTGGGAATAACCTCAAGGGCACGGACCAAGCCCCTAAGCGAATGCGAGTGCGATCCATAACGGGACATTAGGGCTGAGACAGGAGTAGGGTGCTGCCTACCATGGAGATCGCAACTGCAACAGTATGATAAATGATATATACTGGATACTGGTAAAAATAATTAGAGCAAAAATGTAACAATGTTTCACTCCCAGTGGCTCTTCCGGAAGCCGGAACGGTTTTCAAAAGTGTGCCAGCCGCACTTGCTTGCGTTTTACCCGCATCCGCGCGCCATGCCATGACATCTAGCCGTTTGGAAACACTAGAATCTATCCATATGATATAAACTTTCTCATAACAAGTTTCCATCAGAGTCATGCTCAGGCATCGAATCCCAGTCTTCTGTGAATCCGTCCAGCTTGTCCAACAAAGAATCCTCAGCAGGCTTCCTTCTATTCGACCCCTCATCCCATTTCACCCTGTGGTATTCATCCGCAAAGAAGGAGTCATTGGTCCAAGGAAGACCAGCCTTCCAGCCGTGACTTGTGAGCCCTCGAATGAATTCCCCAGCTGACTGCAGAGGTTGGCTCTGATCCGTTCCCTTCCCTCCAGTCCATACGTTCCTGGGCGTATCTTCTCCACGTTGGCAATGTGCTCGACGAGATGCGCTTGCATCGGTGTGGAATGGCGGGTCCGGAATAGGAGATCGTCGTCCCATTTTTTTCGAGTTCACTGAATTTGCGCAGCAGTTCTGGATGATCCGGAGCCCAGATGATCAAGTCTTTCATCCCATTCTTCAGTGGACGCAGAATTGCAACCCAGACTGCCCAAGGATGTTTGATCCACCGGCCATCCTTCTCTTCCCATGCTTTCGTCCAGTCGCAGAAGAGTCCAACGACTTGCGTGTGTGGGGGCTTCTGTTCTTCGGGATGAATCCACGTGGAGAAATCTTTGAAATATCCTACTTCGTGAAAGTTCTTGAACGTTCGCTGAACCTGCTTATCAGAGAAGCCAATGGGTTGCATGTCCAAGAACCAATCGTCCCTGTCACTTATATTCGAGAATACCAGCACAGTCAAGAATTTGCACATCTCATCTGAGCTACTCCATTTATGAAGTCGTGGGGGAGGAATGGGGTTGTCGGCATCGAGTTTTTTGATCACTCTCTGAGTTGGAAACTGGTATCCAAGCCCCAGAGCTTTCGTTTTATCGGGTTTGAGACTGCTTGCGTGGAGTATTGGCTTTTTGAGGTTCCGATTGAGAGGATCACTTCCGTGACTTGGAGATGCGTGCCGGGCGTTGACTTCTGCCTCATCTTCTGACTTGATATCGATGGCGTGGGAAGATTCGCCGCGCTCTCGATGGGAATGATGACGTTTTGAAGCACGTTTCGCGGGTGCATTGTCTGCACTCCTTTTGCGACTGTCTTGAGAACCACGTCGGGGCATTGTGAGCTTGGAGACATAGGACGGACAGACTAAATGGAAGCACTCTCAATAATCTTTTATCTTTTGGAAACATTGAAAACAAGTCGGTGAGGTTTGATCTTCTCCCCATTCATGATTGCCTTTGGGTATAAATTGGCGTTTCACATCCTTGCGGCATGAGTTCCTGACAGCTTGTCGAATAACTAAGCAATGGACGCCTCCAAGACCAACGCCAAATACATAGGTACTAGTATTAGGCCAGATCGGAAGATCGTAAATATCCTCATGATATTACTGCTGCCCGGGCAAGAAAGGTTGTCAACATCGACGTCAAAAAACCTCGGTTGTGGAGCGGCAGCCCCTTTTCCAGACGCTAAGACCAAAGAAGAGATAATTTCACCGCGGGTAGCTACCCGAAGCGGCCAAGAACATGCGATTTTTCAACCCTCATTAAAACATCACCAACATCAACTCTGTCCCATCCCGTGCCGTTTCTTTCAAGTCACTCATTTGTGCTCGGTCTGTCTTTCCTTTTCTCTCGCGCTGTAGTCATAATGCCTTCTCGAAAGAAAAACTCCCCGGTGCATACCTCACCGCGAACACCTCGAACATCACCGCGAAAATCACCCCGGACATCAACGGGCACCTTCACGATTCTTAGCATCAGCATCGCTTTGATATCAGCCGTCGTGTACTTCCTGAACTCACACTTGGAAAGATTCTATATCTTTTCTCCCTCGGAGCTCCATGACCTTTCTCTCCGTGCCATCAGCACCCATGGAAACGACACAGCCGCCGTCGTGGCCTTTATCGCCGGGGAGATGAACGAGAAGTTCCCTGGAGGTTATGTAAATTTGGACCAGGAGTGGATTTTCAACAATGCTGGAGGGGCAATGGGTGCTATGTACATTCTTCATGCTAGTAAGTATTTTCTAACCCCAGTGGATTTGAATGTTGAGGCCCGTCACATGACCAATACTGACTATTTCTAGGTGTCACGGAGTACCTGATCATCTTTGGTATATCTTTAACCTGTATTGATTATTTCTGATCTAGGAACTAACAATATGAATAGGTACGGCTGTTGGCACCGAAGGCCACACCGGGCGCCACACAGCCGATGATTATTTCCACATCTTGAAAGGCACACAGCTCGCCTACACACCTGGATCATTTGAGCCAGAAGTGTACCCGCAAGGGAGTGTGCACCACCTTGAACGCGGCACCGTCAAGCAGTATAAAATGGACGAGGCGTGCTTTGCGTTGGAGTACGCAAGGGGATGGATTCCTCCCATGCTGTTCTTCGGGTTCGCGGACGGTCTCACCAGTACTCTTGATGTGCCGACGCTGTGGAGAATGACTTGGGTTACGGGTAAACAGATGATTCTCAACCTGGTGAGGGGGAAGTTTTAGACTGGTAAATCTCGGGTTTGCGGTGGACGTTGGAGGATGAGTTGTACATCATTCAGGATAAATTAGAGTGAGGGGTGTGTAATAGATTTGAATTTGAACTGCTCCGCTCTTGATATTCGTTCACAAGGTCATTTCAAGTTTATTTTTCTGTGACGGCCACATGCTGTCGGTTTATTCACACTGCCAGCAGCGCCCCAACCATCCCACAAAATAGCACAAATCCAGTCAGTCGGAAGTACAAGAATACTAAAACCGCCTACGGTACACCACTAAACCACTTATCCTGTAACAACTGCCTCGCAGTTAGACGATCTCTCGGGTCCCACTTCATAACCTTCAACAAAAACTTTTATCCTCCTCTGTCAGACAGTCATCCTCGATTATTTTGAACGGCCTCTGCTTCTGGTTATCCTTGATGTATTGGGTAGCTGTGGCTAGAATTTGCCATCTGTCACCATCCTCTCTCGGAATAAGATCTATGTAGGACTTGGGAACAGGACCGAAGTGAGCTAGCTGTCTTATGAGGACGTGGATCAGGTACTCTTCATCGTCCGCTGTAGCGTCTTTGGGTTCGGGCTTGAACATGTGCCAGTTGAGGCCCCAAATAAGACTTATAAGCTATATATAAAAACGTAAGCGCAATTTAGACAATTTAGTCTCAAATAAAACCTGTTTAGTATGACATACCGTTGTGCCGAATGACCAAATGTCAGTCGACTGTCCCCATCTGAGCTGCATCATGGCCTCGGGGCTTCTGAAGATAGGAGCTCCCATGTGCGGTCCATCCATCCCGACCCTAAGATAATCCTTGGGATCTATCCGAGTAACATCACCGAGATCAGCTAATTGGACATCGGCAAAGCGAGATGATCCAGTGCCATAATTAACGAGAATGTTGTCCGGTTTGATGTCTGAGTGTAAATGTTAGTTATGATGTTGAGATCTGATATCAGTTGGCTGTAAGATCTCAGTAAACGTACCAGTATGTGTGTACCCATCTTCATGCAAAGCCTGAATTGCTTGCAGTACTCTTTTCGCTACAAATTTCACATCCGAACTTTCTAGAGTCTTCACGCTTGATGCATGTAATAAATTGTCGTCCAAGTGTTGCAGAATCAAAGATGGAGGGGTTTCGGTCTCATCCAGCATCTGGCGAATATATGGGCGAGTGCGAAAATGCTTCAGAATATCCCGCTCGTTTTCAAGGCGTCCCTGCGGAGCTGTCTTGATAATTACTTTACCAACGCCAGAGTTGCTTTTCCTGGCATCAATCAGATGGGCGAAAGTTGAGTTAGGTGTAGTGATCTTACGTGGCAGTGTAGATGTCTTTCGCGAGCTGCGCAGAGACAAAATAACTTCTGATTTTTCCTTCGAGCCGTTGGCCAATTTTGATACAAGCAGCCATTATTGAACCATCTTTCTCGCGTTAAAAGGGATAGTCAACTGTTTGTGCAACAACAGACAGCAGAAACATGATGGAAGAAGGGACAATGCATGTTACGATCGAAGCGATAGGGACTCGCTTATGAGTTTGGTCCGTGCTCTTGAGGTTATTCCTAAATTCCTGCTTCTGTACTTCCAGCTTTCCTCTTTGTAGTTGTCTTAGTCAAATGAAATCCCTTATATTGATGCTCTACCAAACCGTAATAAAGGGTTGATCGACATTTAGCGCTTTTCGTTTTACAGTAGTCAAAGAGCGGGAAAGCGTCTGCAGGGGAAAGACGGCAAAATGCGTAGCCTACAGGAGGGTGAGATCATTCGAGGTCAGAGTATACTTCGTTAAAGACATATTATCTTGAAGATTACTGGCTTTGTCTTGACTAACCCCCAACGCCGAGGAACTCCACCAAATACCAGGCTCATTACATATTGTCGGTAAGCATGCACCAAACGGAACTCAATTACCCAAATAGTGTACAATCCACTCTCCATTTTGATGTACACTAACTCGGTCTTTATGATGGGATCTCAGTACTCGTTCAGCACGATTTCTCTCTCCCGCTCCAACTTTCAACCCTTCAGACAATATTCTGATACATCTCAGTTAGTCTGAGGAGGGGATCTCATCGATACGAGCGAGTCTAAGTCGGTCTGAGTCATTTTTCGGTATGGCACTTGTAGATAGGTTGTTGTCAATCAGAGCATTAGTTTCTGGTTCAAGAAAGGGGGGAAGAAAAGGCCCGCCATCTGGCGGGATGGCGGGGTACTTTTTAAAGTCCGAGTCCTGTTCAATACCTAGTAATTCAACGCTAAACCCACCCCCTCCCAAGATCTCAATTCACGCCCCGCCTCTAATGGCAACGCGCCTCAATATTTACATGCGCGTCTCCTCTCTTCTCTTTCACAAACCACCAACCACAACCCACTCACCAATCCTCCTCTATTCTTTCATCCCATAAACCGTCAATCAAAATGAATAACAACAACACAACAACTCTCTTCTCCTCCACCTACACACAATCAAACTCAAACTCGCAATCACAATCCCTCGCCTCGCTCTCTGCATCCGTCTCCTCCATGCGCTCCTCACTCAGGCTCCTCGACTCTTCAATCAGTATCCTAGATTCTGGCATTTCCGATTTCCCGAGACTAAAGAAAGTGCTGGGGAGTACACGGGTATGTCTATTTTCTATCGTCTGCATTGCTTTGGGTTTCTCAATCCTGTTTATTCCCTTCATTTTCCCTGGGAAACCAGTCATTGATTTGTTTATATTTATTTATACGATGAACAGTGTTTGTTTATTGGTTGGTTAATTAACCATGATTCATCTACTAATGCGAACCCCAGCATTTCGAATTAACACCCTCGACAACCCTGCACTCCGCGCAACAATCCCTCGCCACCGAACTCGCGCCCGCCATCGCAACGCTGCTCGCGCGCTGCGAAATGCATGTATCGAAGCTAGAGAGGCGGGAGGCGGCGCTGGTGGCGCGGTGCGAATTACTAGAGGGACGGTTGGAGGGGAGGGAGGAGGGGCTGAGGAAGAAGAGGAGTGTGGAGAGGTTGATGAAGGGGGGAAGGAGTATGAGTGGAAGTGGAGGGGGGAGTGGAGAGGAAAAGGCACTGAGGTTGAAGGCATTGAGAGGAAAGAAGGAGAGGTTAGGGTATGCGGTTGAGCGGCTGGGGTTGCAGAGTCAGCAGCGGCAGAGGCAGTTGAGGATGAGTGTTGCGGGGGTGGCGGGGAGGGATTATGAATGAGGGGTGGATTGGGGTTGGATGGATGGATGATGGGGTATTACTGGGACAACGCAACGGTTGATGAAGCATGAGGGATGAGTACATGATGGAGTTCGAGATGGGATTAGGTGCCTTTCTATACCCGCGCTATGCAAAATACAACATACCAGGACATGGCATTACATTTACAGATCAACCTTCAACTCCCTCCCGAAACTATCACCCCTCACAACACCTTCCGGCCGATCCTTATTCTCGCCTAGAACAAGCTCCTCGACACCCATAGCACCAAAGTCCTCGAACCCTTTGAACCCCTCTTCGACAACCCATTTCCTCCCAACATCCCCTTTCATCAACGCCTCACACGCATTCCCCAACACCAAAAGCCCAGGCGGTCTACTTCCCTCAGTCTCAACCGCCAACGCCACAAACTCTAACGTCGTCCTAATAACCCTTTGATCCGGACAACTCGCCCTCTCCACCACCGCACACGGCGTAGTTTTCGGCCAAAGCTTCCTACTCTTTTCCACTGCCCCAGCCGCTGTCATAATCATCGCATCTTCCGACTCCCACGTCGTCAGATCCTTCACCAGCGCCTCAATCCGATGCAACGCCATCAAAAACACCACCGTCCGTGTCCCCACAAACTCAGGCGGCACACTCGGCTTGCCCTTCCTCCCCGTCCCCGTACATATCAAAACCTGATCACTCACACCCCTTTGCGTAGCCGGGATCCCCGCAAACATAGGCGCGCTCAACGCGCTCGTTATACCAGGCAGTACTTCAATAACGTCCTCAAAACCCTCCTTTCGAAAAAACTCATACTCCTCTCCCCCGCGCCCATAAATATACGGATCTCCCTGCTTCAACCGCAATACCGTTTTCCCGCCCTTCAGCCCTGCCAACCCGAGCTCTAGGAGCTCCGTCTGCGCTTGTTCTGCGTTACCCGGGAATTTGCGTGCGATGTGCACGGGCGTGCGGCGGGGTATTAGGTCGAGGACACCGGAGGGAACGAGTTTATCGGCTAGGATCACATCTGCGGATAACAGCGCTTTATGCGTTGCGCGTGTGAGTAGATCAGGGTGTCCGGGTCCGCTGCCCGCGAGTATAATCCTGCCTTTCTTTTCGGCGCCCCCCTTTCTACTATCGAGCGCAGCGGTATTCGATCCGTATGATTTCAGCACCGACTCTACATCCGCGTCGGTTATGGCAGCGAGGCGGCGGAGGGGCCAGTACTCGCAGATCTGGGACAGCCAGCGGATGCGTCTGTTTTTCGCGGCGTCGTGGTCGGCTTCCGTAACGAGTTTATTGAAGGATGCTGTTTGGTCTATGCTTTCTTCCTCATCTACTCCACTACTAGTCGCCAGATGGTCTTCCTCTTGTATGCGTCGCCGAATCGTCCCGAGTCGTAAACAAGCTGCTCCTAGCTGTGGGGGTAGGGATGAGGCGATTTCGCGGCGGATGCGAGAGGAGAGCTTGCAGCCGTGGCCGTTTGTTGTTACGCCGATCTGCAGTGGCCCATCGGTATGTGCGGAGAGGAGGGAGAAGCTGGAGAGCGTGGGGGAATCTGCTATGTTGACTGGGATGCGGTTGCGTTTGCAGAGTTGGGAGATGTGCACGCCTAGGTACAAACTATCATTAGCATTCATTACAATCCATAAAATTATTACCATCACTATTTATAAAACAAGCAAACTTCCCACTTACTCAACACATCCCTCGGCCCCGTCGTAACGAAAACCGCATCCACAACCCTCCCAATCTCCTCCCTCCCCAACCTCAACACATCCTCATCCGCAAACTCCTTCTTCAACCACTGCACCTCCCCGCTATCGACCCTCTTCTGCAGCGCGTAATGCAAGTCCGCGGCGTCAGGCGCGATGAGCAGGGGTTTCGCGCCGACTTGGAGGGATTTCGTGCAGCGTGTTGCGGCGAGGGGGTTGGTGCCGATGATCAGGTGGATGTGTGATGTTGCGTTGATGGCTGTGAGGAGGGAGGTGGGAGCCATGTTTCGGTATTAATTGATGGTGGTGGAATGGGATGTTAGTAATATTTGTGATTTGTCCCTTGGTGATTGACGAGGCTGGTGGAAGAGCGGGATGCGGAATACCGTAGATGAATGGTGGTGGTGTACAATTGTTAATACTCGCATGATATAATTCAATGAAATATACTAAAAGCTGGCTGGAGGAGTAGAATGGCCGAATATATCATATCGAATATATCGATTTAGAAATACCACATCAATTCATCGTTCTCCAAGGAGATGTTTGATCAAGATACCGATGCTGCTTTCAACAAATTTTCGCAGGGGAGAAGAGAGAAAACGCCTTATCCGACCAATCACCCACGCTGAAATACTACGCTAAATCTACCCCGCGGAAATCTGCTGCAAGGCTGGTTTTTGCGCTCCGTATCACGGAAGAGGAGAGGTACTTGGTACTTGCCCCACCTCAATCCTCCCCCTTTTAATTTCCATTTATTTAAGAAATAAATCAATAACCTGACAACGATGTACGCGCTTGGTACATATTTCGATGTCGAGAAATATGTTTTCGGTGCTGCATCGCGTTCCATCACCAGACCCATCACATCAATAGTAAAGAGGCCATCAAAACCCGCCATACCTTTTTTGGACGTTACACCTAGGTAAGTAGCTAAAAGGAGGGTTGGACCTAGTCTAGTATCACAATCCGTTTATGCGTAACTCGGCAACGTAAGGCAAGGTACCTATGTAGGTAGGTATAGGTAGCTTCGAGGGGAAAGAGAATGCGTGAAAGGGGGAATTACTCGGTACGTACTATGCTGTCATTTGCTGAAAATGTACAGTATGTAGGCCGGAAGAACCTCTCTATTCTCCCTCATCAATACCCAAACCATCTAGGGATGAATATTACAGGAAAAGAGTGTTGGTTTTGCCTATGTGTAAAGATGTGAAAATGTAT
This sequence comes from Gremmenia infestans, assembly GCA_032629725.1. Lineage (NCBI taxonomy): Eukaryota > Fungi > Ascomycota > Leotiomycetes > Helotiales > Hamatocanthoscyphaceae > Gremmenia > Gremmenia infestans. The sequence continues at coordinate 156,456 of JAFEVB010000020.1, forward strand.
GTACTTTCCATGCCTGGACCCAGTGGCTCAATCCAGGGATATCTGCTTTGAACACTCTATTTTTTCAAATTCAGTAAAAGTCCTGGTGCCCCTATTCACCCAATAAAGGGCATGCGGCTCCCCAGAAGGAAAGACCCCAACCCCGCCGGACCAGTGCACGCGGTGAGGCGGACCGGCCAGCCAGGCCCAAGGTTCAACTACGAGCTTTTCAACTTTCACAACTTTAATATACGCTATTGGAGCTGGAATTACCGTGACTGCTGGCACTAAACTTGCTCTCCAATTGTTCCTCGTTAAGAAAATTAACTTGTACTCGGTCCAATTACAAGACCTTAAAGAGCCCTGTATTAGTATTTATTGTCACTACCTCCCCGTGTCGGGATTGGGTAATTTGCGCGCCTGCTGCCTTCCTTGGATGTGGTAGCCGTTTCTCGGGGTCCTCTCCGGAATAAACCGTACTACCTACCCAGCTAACAAAAACCGAGTGTATCAGCTGCGTCGCGACCCCAAGTGGAGGGGCGCTTAACAGGACGCTGTCTCCAGCGGGTGTAGCTCGTACCTTAAGCCCTACAGTATATGTAAGAGCCCACACCTTACCGAATGTTGAACCGGTCAGCTCTGCAAATAAAGGTGTAGCCGACTCAGCTGCGGGTTGTCTCAACTAACAAGTGCTTTACCCCCGAAGGGCACTCGGTGTCACCAAGTGTGTGGTACTGTAAGCTCTATCAAAGAGTTCCCCGTCATCCAGGTGTGTTGCCCTGCGAAAGCTGGACTAGACCGAAAGGCCTTGGGCTATATTCACCCTAATTCCCCGTTACCCGTTGAAACCATGGTAGCCCACTACGGTACTATTGAAAGTTGATAGGGCAGAAATTTGAATGAACCATCGCCAGCACAAGGCCATGCGATCGATTCGTCGTGGTAACCTGGAAGTTATTATGAAGAATTAAGAATTACAGACCCTAGGTATGTACTACCAGTCCAGAACACTATTGCTGCTAGATTAAGAGCCCACCGATAGAAAAGCAACGTACTTGAATCTCGATTGGTACGCGTTTATAAGATCTACCAGTTGCTACACTATGGATTCTGTAAGGAAAAGAACAAGAGAGAAAATCAGCCTCTGATCTGAGCAAGTGCTGCCAGTGCAGGTTCATAATTCTCATCGAGATGAATGGACCGAGATGCAGCACAGTAGACATCTTTTTCGGATCTGAGATATGTATTCAACCGATTTATTTCCCAAATAAGAAGACATGAGTTGAATCCTGAGCCTGGGCTGGGCTGGCTAGTCTGCCTCACTCCAGTGCACTAGCCCGGCCGGGTCGGGTCTTTCCTTCAGCCTGGGGAGCCGCGTGCTAGGACCTTCACTGGGTGTGGAGTAGAGAGGAATCAGGACTCTCATACTATGATCTATGCTGGAAGCCCGGATTGAGCACTGAGTCCAAATATGGAAAGAACATGTTCACATCTCCACGTATAGGTAAATCCAACACTCCTTGCTTGTAACATTCATCCCTGGATGGTCTGGTATTCATGAGAATTTTTAGAAATTCTTCCGGCCCACGTACTTTTCAAGCAAATGACTGCACTTTACAGAGTAATCCCTTCTTTTACGCATTCGTGTCCTTCGAAGCTACCTAGGCATAAAAGTTGTATGCTACTCGGCCCAACTTTCCTTCTAGCTACTGATAGCGATCAAATCTTATGTGATAGCGGAGATATGGACAGGTGTGGGCGGTTTTGGGATCCTTGGGCCATGGTTCGGTGTGAGTTCTTTCGTCTCCTTGCGTACGGCTAGAGCGTACTTTGCTCACTCTCTCCTCTGCATTCATCTCTGCAGTACAGAATCAAACTACGGTACCAATGGACGACGTCGATGAAAGCGTAGGTGGTGCGGGGCATCTAGCTTGGAGCTGAACGTCGCTTGCCTGTTCCAAGGCCCATTCCGATGCAACGACGACAGCGTGAGCGGCGTCTATAGGTAAGATCTGGGTCTTCGTGGCGGTGCGGATGATCGCTGAAATCATCTTCCCGGTTCCAGGTCTGTTCCATCAGCCAAGAAGCCCTTCATTTCTTTCCAGTCCAGGATAACCAGAGCCTCGATCGAATCGAGATCCGGAAAAGGGAGGACAATCAACCCTTGGACCGTTTTTGCACTATGGAGCCGGTCCATGTGCTCCTTTCATACCCCCCGCCAGCCCCTCCTCCAACTCAAATTCATCTATTACCATGACTCCATTTTTAGCTCCGTTCGATGATAGCGTGCTAACCGTCCCCTTTGCATTCGCATTTGCGCTTGTGATTAACTCAGTCCCGCCTAGTGTATTGGTGCTATCTTGACTTAGGTAGTAGTTCCCCGAGACACGATCAAGGTTCGAGGAAGGATTGGGAGCATGGCGTTCCGGATGCACGATGCGGGACACGTAGGAAACGACTGGGTTGGTGTATCTATTTTTGGAGAAGTTGGTTGTTGTGAAATAGGAATCATCCGAGGGGCTGAGGATGTCGCGGGCCCGTTTGTAGATGTTGTTGAGTAGGGGGTAGTAAGCTGGCATGGAGGCTACAATGGAGGCACAGGCTACATCTATGAGGTTCAGGATATAGACATCGTTATTTTGGTCTGGTTGGACCGTTCACATTAGTATATCGGTTAGTAGGCGGGAGGATGGACAGATGCGTACATGGGTAGTCCTTTCTTCGCTTTGAATAAATGACATTCCGGACAAGACTAGACACGATACACACCGTTCCCGTGGAGAAAATGAGACAAATTCCAATTTTCTTCCCGAGTGGAAGATTCAGTCTGCTCAAGACGAAGATGGGAAACAGAAGCAGGAGAAAGTCGGTTCCGATATGCATGCCTCGGACCCCAAGCTGGAACTTTATATTGTTCATGCATTTATACTGTTCTGGGGTAATATTGGCGAGTGTTTCAAAGCTCCAACGGCCTGCAATGGGCACACATTGGAAAGCGGTCCCGAATAGAGAAATGAGACCACACGAGACCAAGATCATGAGGATGGTCCAATGGGCATAGGCGTATAGTGTAGGCCCTGCATTCGTCAGGCGGCGGAGGTAATACAGCACCGAGATCTTTGCACAGTACACGCTGAAATAAAAAATGGTCTGGTCGATGTTGAAAATCTAGTACTCGTCAAGTAGGGTGCATAGGATGGATTGCGTGGGATGAGATCTTACCAAGTATATCTCGTTGATATCTGCGTAAGTACAGAACCACATATGTCTCCCAGCACACTTCTTCGACGAGAACTCGTAGACCGTAAGGGAAACATAAGCTGCCGCAACGGGGGCCGCCATCAGGATGAAAAAGTCATCCAATCCGAATTTCCTACTGCGCTTCCAAGTTGTGGCCAGGAACCGACCGACAGTCACGGTGACGATGAGGATTAGAAAAGTGATCGCCAGTCCAAGTGTGGTATTCCCACTGAAATCATCCGGGGAGTCGGGCGATGGGCGATGTGGTCCATAGGGGAGACTCTTGACGGGGTTCATTTTCGTTTTGAACTGACGCATTCCCTTTTGAATCAAGACATCTTGATGTGTTGCCGGTGGGCTGTTCAACAACGCTGAACCTGTCATCTTTGCAGCGCGACCCGATGTCGGTTGTCCAAAGCCCCCAGAAATCAACTCCGTCTCCAGTTTTTCGTGTGTCCAGATCTTCTGAGGATTTAGATTCTCGAGCCAGACATATATGATCTGCGGGCTTTGAGGCCCAGAATGAGTGGTGGTTCAAAAAAGCTCTTTCTCCACGCGTTGTTCATCCTAGATCTGAGATGTGGCAGCATGCCAAACATGTATCATTCATCGATCCCTTTTCCCCATGTCCAGAGCAGAGGGTTGTATTGAGAACTTAGCCCCCCAAGTGGCTTCCGAACCCCATATACTTGCATTTTCTTAAGATTGATATTTCCCCCTAGTTGGCATGAATCTAAAAAATCCCGCATACATAATTGGCTCTTACCCCAGTATATTGCAAACGCCAAGCCAATCTTAAAGCTAGACTTGGAACTTTAAACAGCCCTGTCTAAGCTCTTGTTAAAGTGGTGCGGAAATATACGGAATATATAATTCTGTGGAGTGTCAAGGGTCAGTCAGACTTGTTCAAGCTTCATGCCGGTAATTTCTCTGGCGCGCCGAAGTCCGCCTCCTGCAGGAACGTCAAGGCTCGTACCCGAGTACCGGTATTAGCAAAGATCTACCAACATACTACCACATTTATAGCTTCTAAGTTCTCACTAATAGCATCTAATGAGATGATTTTACACGATACTTATTTCCGATTTACCGCAGACGCAACAGATAATATCAGTATATACTTTCGCATAATCTTCTAATTGATACAATATAGGGATATGAATCTAGAATTACAGATTCGCGTTACAGCGTTACATGGCACGGACTTGTGTTTTTACTTCAAAGTTTTGACATAAATACGGAGTATCCCATATGAAGTTACGATTCTACGAAGTAGCTCCATATGGGCTTAAGAGAGCTAAGCCTAGAAGGGGCCTGTCGTGCGCCCGCCCAATAAACCTCGAGTAAAGCTTGACTGCCAAGAGTACCTACTGTACGTGCTCCGCTCCGCTGGGGCTCATAGATAAATTGCTTGTAAATTATCACTGCTTAGATTTATTAGATTTTGCTCTTGAGAAATACCTGACCCATACTGTAGCAATAGGAAGCTTCTTCGGTATTACTATGATCGCACAAAATCTCTATGTCAAAAGGAAGTTTATAGGACGAGTGTATATTGAAGGAAAGTCGAAATAAGCGTATCGCTACACCAGTACGGTACGGCAACGGAACGTCCCCGCTTCCGCTCTTAGACTATAGATTTATACGAGTACGGAGGTAAAATGGTGCCTTTTATGTACATGTCTGGTGACTCTAGTCCGTTTGTTTTATTACTATCATCGGAGTAAAAACATCGTTAATTTCGTTTTATTTGTTTCATCTATATATTTGAAATCGTAAATTCCTACTACGGCCGTGTACTTATGTGAAGGGGCTGGGCCAAGTGTTGGCCAGGGCCGTATCGTGATCATGATTGTATTCTTCGCCAACTTCGGATTCTTCGCCGGCTTCGTATATACACCAACCGCCAATAGCTGTCTACGCACGTAGTTCAGATTCACACCTCATCGGAGCCTGAAAAATTGTCGCCCTTACTACGGAGATAGAGGTGCACGTATAGCAAGCTATATCACCTCCCTATTCCCCAAGTAATAAGAGAAACCCACTCTCTTGCCAATCTATCCTCGGGCGTACTTGTACGGTTGAACTGGCGACACTTTCACATTCTATAAGGGATGCCTATGGTCTAGTTAGTACGGCATCTATGCTGTACAAATAATTAAACGACCACGATTACATGGAGGAAATCAATCCAATGTCAATATCTCCTGCTTCCAGTTTTCTGCGGACACATTATGTGCAACGCCATCAAGTACGGTATGGACAAATATTCATCATCCGATCTACGGTGTAAAATTCTACCAATGTGATAGTAACCATGAATCAGGTTATGCCTCTATATAGTACCACTCTCTCACCGTTGTCCATCCCCAGTATCAGGCAAACGCAAAGTTAAGAGGCAAGAAAGCGAATTTAGAAAGACGGGAATTCCTCTGACCCTTTTTGACTGCCTAGGTGTGAATAGATTTCTTGGCTAGCTGAGGGGAATTAAAGGACTTTTGAATGAGTAAAGTGGGGTAAAAATACCCCGCTCCGCTCTTGTACCCGTACCAGCGCCTTTGCCGCCGCCAATTTGGTGGTTGGAAATCGGATTTTCTAAACTCGGGTGGTTGGCAAGGCATTTTTTACTTCTGCAGGGGATGATATGCATGGGATATTTTACTGGGACCAGTTAAAACAATTCTCTGGATAAGGGCGCCAGAAGTCTGGAGTCTCTCTCCAAGCAACCGGTTTCCCACGTGTCTCTTTCCTTCCGACTTGTTTACAACTTCATCTTCAATATCTCTCAGATTTCAATCGCGTGGTGGCACCTGTGCAATAGCCAAACTTACTTACCTATTTATCTGCATCTTCGTAAGATTAAGTTGTTTTATCATGGATGATTGGCGATTTTCTTTAAAGGATTGTGGACGGAGGGGCACTTCCATGATCGGGTCACAAATACAAAATACAAGGGGGCGGGGGCCCCGCAGTAACTCGAGCTTCGCACGACTTCACCTCAAAATGGATTTCGGCATGGTATATTAGTGTAATGTTGCTTCTGTGTTCAAGCTACCTTATATAAGGGCTTACTTTCTCCTTCCTGTCCGTGAAGATCTTGATATAGTCTGTGTCAATTGACCGAGAAATCTGTTAAGAGCTTCATCATGCTGTTCCTTTCATTGCTATACGTTGTTGCCCAGTACACTGCTGTTGTGACCGCAATCAATGCGACTTCGTTGTCATGGTACGATCCTCAATTACCCGGCCTGAATGCCACTCTACAAGAGGAGGTCTTCGCGCGACGGTCGTACTTTTACGTTGGAGGAAAGTATATCAATGGGGTAATTCAATCTGTCTTCAGCCTCATTCCTAGAAGCTAACAGCACTGTTTAGACCACCGGGTCGGTAATTACCGATCAGATGTATGTCGAGAAATTGGAACCTCTAGTTGTCCTCCACGAGTACCCTATAGTGTTCATCACGGGAGGCTTTCAGACAGCAACAGTTCGTACAAATTTCCCCGCGTTTGCAACTCAGCCGTTAATGTCCGTATCTAGAATTGGCTTAATACTCCCGATGACCGTGCAGGCTGGGCTTCATATTTCCTCTCCCAGGGATACATTGTCTACTTGGCGGACCACGTCAAAAGAGGAAGGTCGCCATGGATCGTGGCAGACAGTGCCTTGTTGAACACGACAGCCACTGGCCTTGCATTCGTCCAAAATTACTTCATCGCTGGAGAACGTACCAAACTGTGGCCACAAGCCATACTCCACACCCAAGTCAGTCTCCCCATCCCCAGCCCTATCTCAGACATTCAACTAACAACCACCCCAGTGGCCCGGTACTGCTGAAGTTGGTGATCCCACGTTCGACCAGTTCTACGCCAGCCAGATCCAAACCGCACCCAACGATGGCCCATTCTCGCAGACTGTTGTCGACGCCTATTCCGCGCTCCTCGATAAAATCGGCGCCAGCGTACTTGTTTCCCACTCCCAAGGTGGTCCTTACGGCTGGGGCATCGGCGACTCGCGACCCGATCTCGTGAAAGCCATCATTGCCCTCGAGCCCGAGGGACCTCCCTTCGAGAATCAAGTCCAACGTACTGGTGCAGCACGTCCATACGGCATCACCACGGCGCCCATCACCTACTCTCCTGCTGTAAACCTGACAGCCGACCCCAACGCCTTCACCAAAGTGCGGGTGAACTCGACAGACCCCAATCTAGCCAATTGTCTGTTGCAGGCGGAGCCCGCAAAACAGCTACCGAACCTGCAGAAATTCCCCATCCTGATGTACACGACTGAAGCGAGCTACCACGCATTTTACGACCATTGTACGTATAGCTATCTGGTGCAGGCTGGCGTGACGCCGGAGTGGCTGCAGTTGAAGGATATTGGGATTCACGGAAATGCGCATTTCAGTTTCATGGAGAAAAACAGCATGGAGATTGTGCCGTTACTGGATATGTGGATTCGTGCGAAAGTCGAGTGATGGAGGGACTCTCTCAAAAGACTTTTTCTATTTGTGTAACGTTTCCAAGGGGAAACAATGCAGCGCTCCCGCGCGCGAAGTTTGATCGGAGATTTGCTATGAGGTTTTGAAGTTTGGTCTGCATATACTGGTAAGGATGAACCTTTGGCAAACCGACGGAGCCAAAGATAGACTGGGCGTCCAATTGGATTTGCAGGTGTCTTGCATAGGAAACAGGACGGGACGGGACGAGAGCTATAAGAAGATTAATTTAGCGAACGTCCAGGGGAAAGGTGCGGCTGACAAGAAATCCAAGCGTTGTAATTGGCGCAGGACAGCCGCTGAAAAGCTGCATAGATCAATATTCCTACGGGACAGAAAATGTAACCCTACCAAAATGATCATTTCCCCTCATACCGTGCGTTGTTTCTACTTATTCAAGCTTTGTCGCGCCATGCAAATGGCAGTAAGACTCCACGACCAGCACTACGCAAGCATCCGGAAAACTCAACAATTACCACCATGAAGCCAATTCTCGCCACAATCACCTCCCTCCTTTTCCTCGTCCACGTCTCCCTCGCCCAAGATAACTCCGCCCTCTTCTCCCAATTCCTAGGCGCACCCACCGTATCCGCAACCTTCGAGGGCGACGGCGCCACCCTCCAGTCCTCCTTCTTCACCATCTGCACAAACTACGTACACGATCTAGCTGCAATCCCCACCATCGCACCCAGCATTAATCCCGAGCTACAGCAGCAGCAAGTAGATGGCATCTGCCAATTCTGCACGAGTTTGAGTCAGTCGAGGCCTGATTCCTGCTGCGCGGTTCCGACCTCAGTTGCATGCTTCGAGGCCTTTGCGTCGGGTGGGGCGGCGAAGACGAATCCACCTCCTACGCCTGCCTCGACAACAGCAGCGGGGACTGCGGCTACTGGTGCTCCAACGGCTGCAGCTACGAGCAAGTCTGGTGGCGAGAGAATTGAAGCGGTAGGTTTACTACATGCCAGTAGTAAGGTTGAAGTATGCTAATTAGTTTGGTACCTCAGGCTGGCTTTATCGGGAATATCGTAGCCGTACTTGGCTTTGTTGGGTGGGTGTTGTAAAGGACAAGTTGGGCAGGTTTAGAGCTGTGTAGAGTACTGCGGAGAAGTGTTACCATTAAAGCCAACGTTGGGAACATACGAGATATGAGAATTCAATTTAAGAGCTGTATGGCATCTTACGTGAATCTTTTCCAGACTTCATTTCCAACAGCTGAACTGAACCTATTTATACCTTTAAATTCCCCTGGACACTTCGCCTTTTTCTTCACAGTGCCGACAAACAATGCTCGCAAGGTTGATTAGTGTAGTCTTATCGTAGATATGGTCCATCGTAAAGTAAACAATACGTCTCATCATATCGTTTGCTCGCTCAGGTGGTGTATGCTTTGCAGTGAACACAACAGCAAAGCTTGTACGTCCATCTGTTGCATCAAAGCCTTCGTCATAAAGTCTGTGAATCAGAAGCTCGGGCCTCGGAACCTGTACAGGAAAAAGCCAATAATGATGAGAAGATTGGCCAAACCCTGCCGTGCAAGCACTTTCGGGGAGGAGCAAGCCAAAGTGTTCAGCTCTGTCCTTTCGCTTCTGAAGTTCAGGAAAATGGAAAGTGCGTATGCGGTGATGAAGAATTTGCAGATTACGCGGAAATGATCCCTTTCTGATTTGTGGCAGCAGAAACGACTCCATTCTCTAATCAGAACATGGTGGTTGATTCCTAGTAGTTTCAACCTCGCAAGAAAAGAGCCATAGACGTAGGAATTGTTAGTGAGGAACCTGAAGAAACAGTATTTCGCGGTTTTCTTAACAAAGGCCCCTGTCGACTGTCTGGCATAGCTTTGCTGAAGCTTCGCCATGGAGGACAGTAATGCTGGGTTTCGAACCGTCATCAAAGCTCCACCAAGCGCAGTGGAAGTTTCGATTGAGCCGAAACTGAACATACTGATATTGGCTCCGCTGCTTCCAGTGAAGCATCTTCCGCAGAATGCTTCAGCACAATCTTCAATGATCGTCAGACTTCTCTTTCTAGCAAGTGATACCAGCTTCTCAAGCGGCATCCAATTGCCGAAAAGATGTGCAACTAGAATTGCTTTCGTTTTCCTTCCAATCAACACCTCAACATCTTCGGCCAAAACACTTCCATCCTCCTGAATATCAACAGGAATGGGAACGAGGTCGTGGAGCTCAATTATTCGCGCCATATCCGGAACAGTGACTGCAGATATGATGACCTCGCTTCCCGGTGGAAAGTTGAATGCTTGGAGACAGATATCAAAACCGCTTCGTACGGTGAAGGTGGCGAGTGTCTGATTGGGAGACCATAGTTCGCCCAGTGAGGTTTCTGACAGCTCAGCAGTCTGGGGCCAGAAAATATAAGTGAGCAGCGACTTTCCCAAGTCCCACCAGCTGATATAAATACGTTTCCTTGCGTACATAGGTCTGGGGACTGGCCGCGTTATATAGAGGGCGATGGTAAACCGACTCTGACCCCCGTCAGCAATCACTATGTTTGTAAGGGACTTAAAGAAGACTTATAGCACACATGTGTGAGAACTTTGTTCTTTTTTGCCAACAATTGACTGCGACATGCTGCATGTTCATTGGACAGTTCCCCGCCCTCGTGTATGCGCATGCACCGTCAGCTGGAGGTGTGGACCGGAAGGGGTTAAGAGGTAGGACCGTTGTCAAAATAAACATGCCCCCCGCGGCCCTACGCAAATTCCGGGACGTTGGTTCTGGTAGTTGCCAGCTAATATGGTCTAAGCGTTTTTAAAAACAATATTATATAAGTGTTTTAGGAGTAGAAGTAGAAGAAGGCCGCTAGGGGGGGGTACTAGCGCTAGTGTAGACTTTCGTATATGGGTTTATAGTATTGATTGCATTATATAATAATCCTAACCCTATAGCTTATCTATAGTACTAGCACTTAGCTTTAAGGGTTTTCAGCGATCTTATATAAAGGTATCTAGCTATATAATATCTCATAAATCCTATACGCGTGAAATAGCTATATACAAGTTGTTGAGTTGTTGGAATAAATATAAACTGAGAAAAGAACGAAAAAAAACATCTAATAGCTTATATAGCACACCTCAAGCTCCATGGAAGTGACGTGGTTAGTATATGCAATGCAAACCCTTCATGTCCTTCAGATATATCATATATCTTATAGAACAATAGCTTAGATCACGGTTATGAGCGGTTACTGCCGACATTGGGAAAAGGATAAGAATTATCTTCTAACTACTATTCAGAAAGGGCAATAGAACAGGAATCAAAGGCTAGAAGGGTGATGTATATCGTATTTCCAAGAAAGGTTCTATGCAATTTTGCCGTGCCATTATGATATACCACCAAAGCAAATCCCAACCTCCAACCTTGCGCTCCGATCAACTTGTCTAGTTGATACATATTAATATATAACAACTAACTTATCTGAATCTTTGCCAACTAAACTCCCTAACCTGCTAGAATATAAAATTTCAAAAGTTTCCCCGTATTAGCGCCGTGCTAATATCATTTTACCCGACGCTTCGCTAAGTCGGCGCATAGACTGTCAAATTCAACCTCCTCCATGACCTCCGGTCCTGCTAGTTCTGGGGCAACTGCCATGGCTGCATCAGTCAGACCATCGATAATAAAATCACAGATGAATTCGTCAAAGGCACTGTCACCATCTAACTTCCATCCAAGTTGGATGTTCATATGGTTACTATAAGCCCCGTTGTTTCCGGCTAGTACCGGGTTGATGTGATCAGGACTCGAACATATAGTAGCATGGTAAGTGCACATTTCTACTGGCGGATTGCACTCGTCGCAGATTGGAGACCTTGCAGCAAGCAGTGCTCGACTCTCGTTCCGCTGCGCTAGTTCAAGACGTGTCGGAAGACTACGTTTCACGGGACTTGTGCCACACCCTGAGCCTGTCTCATCAGCCTCGTCTTTAAACTCGATCACTTTGCACGATTTGCTTGTAGCCCCCTGCCATGTAGCAACAGCTGCTGCGAGCATCTGCTCAAGCTCTTTAACGCTATTATAATTGCTATCTTGGATCGTGAAGGTAAGCTTTTCGTATGCAACACCATCGCCGATAATAGTAGGGATTTCGTCAATATCGGCCGTTGTTGTAGAGTCGCACTCGTTAGCGTTATCAGGACATAGCGCTCTTAGCTTCTTATAGACGGCGTCGCGCATGTCCTTGCCGGAATTCGCATTGGCTTCGTCGCCAACAGGGACTGAGTTGTTAGATAGAAAGACGGCAAAGGTTGGAGTGGCTGATGCTGAGGCTGTGGTTGTGGCTGTACTACAAGGGAGGGCAGGTCAGCTTCGCTTCTTGGAGACATTACAAAACATGTAGAGTTAATAGTAATCAAGGGTTATCTTACCATCTACTAACGGATGTGCAAGTAGGCGCTTCATTTATGCCACCAATAACTGTGCATGCTTGGCAATTGGTCGTATAGATTTTCGTGTCAGTAGAAACTGGATTAGCGATAGAAGAACTAGGCATAGCTGTATATGAACAACTCTCACTTATAACAGTAAAGGCTGTATTGGTAATTAGAGGGAGGGTACTTGAGCCGCACACACATGCGTGGTTATCAACGCCATTATCCGGGTCCGGTCCCTGAAGAAAACAAGTTGGAATTATAGCCTTAGTCGTGGTGGGAGGATGTATCGTCGACGCGTTCTTAGAGACGGTTGTGGCAGGATGTGTTGTCAAAGTACTGTTATATATATGTGAAGGGGAGCTCATAGAAGTAGCAGATGATGTGGATGTAGTTCTGCCTGACATAAAGCTCGCTGTGGAAGACTGGGGAAGTTCACCTTGAAAAACATTAGCTTTTGTGCTCCGCTATAACGCTTGGAAACAAGGCTTTGGAGCTTTCTGGAGGTCACTTACATGTATCGTCCGAATCATCGTCGTCTTGCCTCTTAGTTACCTGTTGGCTTGCCCTTGGTATCCACGCTAAATCAACAGCTGGATTCGGGTTTATCTCCTCAAAAATCTTTACCTGGGCCACTCGATTACAAGCTTCCCTCCCCTGCCCGTTAAATGCAGAAAAAGGACTGTACTGCACAACAGTAACTCCATTAAGATCAGCCGGGACAGTAATAATTGGAGTGCTGCCAATATAGGTGCGGATATCATATGTTGCCTGTGGAATAATTGCACTGATGGCGTTTTGTAGCAGTTGGATTTTAGATCCATATAGCATAGTGTTGCTCCACTCTCCTGGCCTAAAAGCTCATATCAGCTACTGTGCACATCGACCATTATTTGAAATCAGACCTACCCTGCCGCTTTTGTTAGGATGTAGACCTGAACGGTTAACCCTTCCCCAAAGGGATCGCCATATCGCCTGCTTTCTGCCAAGTCCATAAGACTAACGAAATCTGGTCGATTTGACCTCTCCCCACGCGGTGTACGTTGAAGAAGGATATCGGCTGCAATTAATTTGAAAGATTCGTCTGATCTTAGTTCGGTATTATAATGTGCTGCTCTACTGCTGTATCTGTTGAAAGATCCATACCCATCCCGATAGCCCGAAGCTTCCCAGAAGTGAGCAGCCCACATGCCGTACCTAGACTAAAAGAATATGCATTTTAGTGACCAGAATCCAAAAATAACAGGAAGAAAGGCGTCGGTACATACAACGATAAAAATGGCAGTGCATCCAGTCATGCCCTGCATCTTAAAGGTTTGTGGGGTGTTGCCAAATTCAAAGAATTCTGCTGTTACTCCAATAGGTACTCGATATCCCTTCCTATCTCTAATAAACCAATTTTCAATCTGTCTATCGCTTGGTGTGATCGCAATATTATTACCGGAAGAAAAAGGCACACTATTCTTTAATCGTCTTACAAACACTTCTTGCTTATTCACGCCGTCAGATGGATCTGGTTTAAGCAAAGGGTATCTAGCCGTGGGCACTCTTTTGCCAACCACGCTCCTAGCAGCAGCCGTAGGAGTAGACGTGGTGTGGAGAACGGCATTTGCAGAGCTAGTTGTAGAGGCTGCAGCAGCAGGAGTAGACGATAGAAATACAATATCCGCGGAAGCTTCAGAGGCGAGGATAACACCAGACACTGTAGTACAGTCTGAACATGTCGGCTCTGTAGAAGCGGCAGGAACTGATACGGCTGTTCCAAAAAAGACCAAGTTAGCTTGAGGTATATTCCTTATTACGCTGGGTAAAATCAATGCTCGGGGTATAGATGACTTACTGCTGGAGATGTTGCTACGCATGCATGGCATAGCCGTAAAACCGGGCAATGAAAGATCTTGTATTGTTCCATTCCCACTAACATTAGAATTGAGAAAGGAATTTATGGCTGTTGCAATCGCCGGGGGAATTGTATGTGAGACACCTGAAGCATGATCTGTGTCCGTAGAAGTTTTTACAGAGCTTTCTCTAGGCATAAGGAATGCCGGATGGTGCAGGTTCACATGAGGTTCGGAGGGCAGGGCCATAACAAGGCCCAGGAGACCCAATCCCCATACTGACTTCTTCAAAAACATGGCAGCAGTAGTTTGATAGAATAAAAATGAGTGAAAAACAATCCTGCCAGGCGTGCTGGCAATGATTACAATGATGACGATGAATAAGATTATATAGAGACATCTTTCGCTCTACCAGGAAGTGAAATGAACTAATGAGGATGAGAAGGATGAGGAATTAAGGATTCTATTTCTAAGTATTCCTATTGATTAAATCCCTGAGCATGTGGAGTGTTGGAGTTTTAGAATGTTATCGACCCTCATCCCCGCAGGCCATCGCACGCTAATTATCGTCAGGCCCGAGTGGTCATCAGGGAGCCGGCCACGTGAGAGAAGTCGACTTATAAACTCGTATGCTACTATTTTGATATAGATCCCTTACTTTGCGGTCTTTACTTGATTGGGCTGTATATTGTAGAGCATTTGACTGTACTAAGTAAGGTCTGTCGGATGTCTTATTAAATCTGTCCCACGGAGGTATAGGCTAAAAATTACATTAATAGGGGAGTCCGTGTTGTCGCAGGGGTAGCGAGACTACAGCCAATTAAGACCTCACGGCCGAGCGATCCAACTATTAATACACCCCCCCCTTAATAAAGGTTACTTCGTCCCAGGCGAAATAGTTATGCCAAGAGGACCAGGGCAAGGGGGCCTTGCTTTGGTGCGTTTACCACTGTTCTTTACCCCTGCTATAGAATTCTTGGCGTAAGTATTTCGCCTAGGACGAAGTAAATTGTAGGTTTGCTCCATAAAACGTAGAATCCTATAGAATTGAATAGCTGAATATCCTAGCAGGTAGCCCACTATTCACGGCGCAGGGTACTTGTAAGGTCCTTATAAGGTCCCACTAAGCCCTAGACATAGTGATATCATTTGCTCACTTCCTCTGACGCGATGGGGCGAAGGATCATTAACATTTATTAAGGGGGGGGGATAGTAGCTAGAAAACCTGAAACACTTGGGGCGCAATACTATCTCCTCTGTTGATTATACGCCGCTAAGGCTTTCTCTCTCTAAAAATAAACCGTATACGCAGTACCGTATACGCAGTACTCGTATCTACGTAAAGCTAACACTCCCAGTCCAACAGAGGCTCTGATTAAATTGGGGGTTTTTTAATTCTAAGTTGACTTTTGCTAAATCTAAGTGTTAAATCTAAGTCATCCGGTATCGCATCCTATAAATAGCCTCCATTTATAACCATAGTAAGTATGCTGCTGGCGCTGTTTTAACCTCGCTATCGCCATTTTCATATACACTCACTATAATACATATTATAAGGATATACTTGATTTTTAACTAGCTACAGCTATAGCATATAAGTCCCAGTCAAATTCTAGCCGCAAATCAGCTAGCGCATCTGCCTTTAAAAGCTATGACTCATTAATGCCTCCAATTTGCTTCTTTCCCTTCCCTTTTAGGCTGCTTCTAATCAATCGCAGCAATTAGAGAACGCGTCTTCTGATTTTATTAGGCCTCTTAAGACCCCCGCTGTCTGCTAAGACAATGGTATAGCCTCTCTTATACGCGTAGGAATTATATGCCTTTTAAAGTTCTGGTATTAATAGGTAGGTCGTCGATTTAAGAGGGTCTCCAAGCAGGTGCTTCTTAGTTAATATGGGAATAGGGGCATCGCTCGAATGGCGGATATCTGGGGAGGCCATAGCGATAGTGGTATGTGCTAGCGATAACGAGGTAGAGGGAGGCTACACCGCTAGTTAGCATTATAGTCAGATGGTCTATATTTAGAAGAGCGATACCGGATGACTTAGATTTGACACTTAGATTTAAACAAATCCTGACTTAGAATTAAAAAACCCCATTAAATTCCTTCAGCACTTGTGCTTGTGGGTGGCGTGACCACAATTCATGTACTCAGTATACCGTGTCCAAATCCTCTGTTGTTATCACCGGTACACACCCACATCCCTGTCAGCCCTACCCTAGAATAGCTTTAAACCATGCCTCCCACGGGCTAACGTGGCGTGGTACAAGTGGGATTCAAGGAAGGTTATCTAAGTGCGACTGGAAGAAAACTGCGGGGAAAGGCGCACCTATTTTGAGGGTTGGGGGTGGTAGGGAATTTAAGGTAGTCGTAGGATCGCTCGTGACTCAACTTTGGCTACGCAATATCATCTATCCGGAGGAGTAGGATCGTTTTGCGACGTGATAACATCGCGACACCAACGTGCTGCGATAGCGAGGTCACCGCGCCACTCAATCCTCAGGACGAGCAGAAGCTTATTCATAGGTTCGCAGGGAATACCACGTACAGGTGTTGAGTCTTCGTCCCCGAACAAGCTATCATGGATTATCATACGGCACATCTGAACGTCCACCAGTCCCTCGAGAAGTCACAAAGACATACACCAGATAACAACACGTCAAACGATATGCAAATGATCCAGCTATGACAAATAATATAGTCAGCGAATTTCCTGTATTAGCCGACGAAACTTCAGTATCACATCCTATAGTACCAGCTGGGAAGGAAATTGGAGGCTGGCAAACTTTAGCGGCACTACCAGAAATGACAGCCTATGAAAACCTATCTGTTGGTGGAAATTGCACTTGTGATTCGAATCCTATTTACTTTTCTATCCCGAGCTCTACTAATTGGAAGTCCATCGCCTGTAATGGGTAGTACTTGAATATTTTCAACATAAATACTATCCGCTATTGCTTGTTTGTCTCGACTTAGGACACTTAGTATGCATATGCCTGCCAAATAGAAATCAAATACAAAATATTCACCTCCTATTACTAAACACCTCCTTCATTTCACGGCTGTTCGCCAGCTCTTCCCCGTGTCCAATATTCGCACCATATATTAACAGGGTATTGGCAGCAGCAACATTAGAGGCCGTAACTGCATAGTCTAAAGGAGATCCAGGATTAAAATCGCATCTGGCAAGCTCGTTGAGGCCTCCACAACTGTGGTCGGCATTGACATCTAGATCGTATTTCTCGATAAGATGACTGATCATAGCAACTACCTTATTAGCGTCCTGGCAACGAGTTGCATAGTAGAGAGCATTGCTCCGAGAGGGTTCGGCACCGCGGGCCACGAGGTAGTCAAAGAGAGCAATATCGCCAGAAGCAGCAGCTTCATTAAGAATAGCAACAGTGTTATCGCGTAATGATTTGTCTCTGCCTTTTACTATTCGATTGCCCCCGAGATTTATATCCACCAGTCCTTGGTCAAGCAACCAGTCTATTACGTCTCGACGATTGAAGGCGTATCTAGTATAAGTGTCAGGTCTTGGCTCAAGCTTAAAATCAAAGGAGACCTTTCTAACTCACACCAGAAGATTCTGTTCCTCATACTTGAAATCCATCTTAAACTCAGATAGAAGTTGGAGCATTTCAATACAACATTTCTCGACAATTGAGACCAGGGGAATTGTCGTCAGATCAGCCCCTTGCTCAAGCAAAAACCTCGCTGGTTTTAGTAAATTCTGTAGTACTGCTAGGTGCAATAATGTTTCGACCTCGGAGCCGCCAAGCTGCCCAAAAAGCTCTCTAACCTGATGCATATCTCCGTTTTGGCAGGCCGTCCAGCTTTTGTCGAAGGCATCTTTCGTCATCTCGTTCTTATGTTTGCGCTACAGAAGATGTAAAGGTGAAAAAGTAGATGATGATAGAGAGACGGGCACGGAAACATCTACTGCCGACCGCAGTTCCAGAGGCAAAGTGGAATAATAAATCTTTGAGATTAGAAGGTTGAAGGATGAGCTTATTTTCGGAATGGCTGTACAGTAGACCCTAGCTCCCAACTCCGATCCGTCACTGCAAGGATTATGTCTTACAGAGTTGTATTTATGGGTATGAAGTACGGTTGAAATGACCCAACGAGCCAACACCAACTTTTGCATGCTGGCAATCGTCGCACGGACCGTAAGGTGGCCTATGCGGGAACATCAAAAACCTCGGCTGCGGGCGGCTAGCTACGGAACCACCCAGCCACCCTGCTTAGCCACCTTCCAACCCACCTCCCCTCGCTCCCTACGCCCTAGGCATCTACGCCCTACAACCACGCATATCAAGTTGGAATCATTGTATCCACCTTCAATTCCCGAGGCCACTGTCGATAATTCATTTCTCGTGGATATTCGCAAGTTGTTGGAAGAAAGACCAACTCAATTTCGACTCCTTGCAACGGCTGCGTCATGGACATGGTCACACTCAAGGGGAGATGTACGCTATCAAGCATTCTTCAATCAGCCGGATTCCAGATGTTATAATGTACCCCAAAGATGAGGGGAGGCTGGATTGCTACTAATGCAAGTGGGATGAAGAAGAATAGGTATGGAAATGTCGAAAAAGTTGTTTTGGATGTAGAGGTTGTCACTGAGAGCGGGCTTCTGCAAAGATCGGGAGCTCTCCCGAGAGAATCTGTTGGTATCGACGCCCGAAAGCTGATATTTGGGTCAGAGGGGAACTTGGGAATCATAACCTCGGCGGTCGTAAAGCTCTTCCCTCTCCCCGATGTCCAGCGTTATGGTTCTGTACTCTTCCCAAGCTTTGAAGACGGAGTTCCGTTCATGTATGACTTGACTCAAGCTGGAGCTCAACCAGCAAGTGTACGTTTGCTCGACAACGTTCAATTCCAGTTCGGTATAGCCCTCAAATCTGCTTCCACGGGCCTCTCTTCTGTCTTAAGCAAGATTCAGAATTTCTACGTTACAACGATCAAAGGCTCGACCCGGAGAAAATGGTAGCGTGCACGCTTGTTCTCGAGGGCACCGCCCAAGACGTAGCTCGACAAGAGTCCGCCGTATATGAGATCGCAGCAAAGCGCAGAGGTATGAAAGCAGGCGAAGAAAACGGCAAGCGCGGATACCTCCTCACCTACAACATTGCCTACATCCGCGATTTCGCCCTCAACCATTACGTTCTCGCGCAATCGTTTGAAACGTCAATTTCATGGAGTCGAGTCCTCGAACTTTGCGCCCGAGTAAAGTCCCGTGTTAACAAAGAACATCATTCTCGACAGTTGCCTGGAAAGCCATTTGTTTCTTGTCGTGTGACGCAAGTTTAATATACTGGAATTGCGGTGTACTTCTATTTTGCTTATTACTTCAAAGGGGTTGAAGAGTCTTTTCGTGTGTATGGGGAGATTGAGAAGGCCACTAGAGATGAGATTCTGCTATGTGGCGGTGCACTGTCGCATCATCATGGGGTGGGAAAGCTGAGGAAGGGATTTTTGCCTAGAATAATGGCCGAAGGAGCATTGAAATGGCGGAGAAGCATCAAGAGCACCGTTGACCCAAAAAATATCTTTGGCGTCGGAAATGATGTAGCATAGTACGTGGTAAAGAGCCCTACCCTTCGGCACAATGAGGTTGCAATGAAACTCGTTGTCGGATTCGTTCCAAACCAACCAAGCAGCACTAGTCTGACACGCCAGTAGCTCTTCGCATCATATCAAGGGACAAAAGCTTTTGGGATTAGAAGGTCTTTCTGATATCAACCAGCCTTCCTCTCAGTAAATTCCCCATTAGCCGAATCCCTCTGAACAGACAAAGAGTACCTCGGGGAATGGTTGAGCTAGGTGGATACCTTGGTTGTGCGCTCGTAGAAACCATGGTCTCGACTTTCGTGTTAATGCCGATATGATGCTCCAAACTCGCAAGGGAGATATGCATGGTCCTGTGGATACCACTAAATTGGTCGAGTTTCTAGCCAAGGCGTGGATCGGGGAGATATACTTTTGGTATCTTTCGTGAAGACAGCACTACTAGGAAGACTTTAACATGTTGAGGCAAGTAGGCGGGAGCTTTCAGGACGTGAAAATCACAACGTGAATTACGGTACAGGTGTTAGCAATGAACTGTGGTTGGAGTTGTGATGCTGTTGATTGTAGTCGGGAGTTGGTGTTGGTTGAATACAGGGGACAGCACAATGCTATTGCACTGCAACCTGTCGCTAATTCGTAAGCAACGCGCTAGGAAGAAGCTTAGCCTAATCTCCTCGCACTTCAGCGTCAACGTGCCACTGCCAATTCTAATAACGCAACTCTTAAGATCATCGGCTGTTGCTCAAGTGTGCAGCAGGAAGTCATTCCACAGATCGGTGGCTCATCCTGTTCTTATATCCTTGACCGATTTGCCTGAATCCGAAATAAGCTCTCAACGGTGGCAAGATCCACCAAGTCGTCTCGAATTCTAGTTCCTTGGAGGCCCGGCACGCCATCATGTTCGAGCTCATAGATGTTGAGTTATTGAAGTCATTAGCCTCTTACCTGTTCTTTGTTGCCTATGTATATAGTGGTTTTCAAAAGCACAAGTTTCTTTGGTCACGTGTCAAACGGTATCGGGAAACATTGCAACCATCTTTTCCAAGGCATATATTCCTCGGTGTGGTAGAAGCATCTGGCATTGAGGATCCACAGTAACTACTATCGATATGCGGCTGCAAATCAAGTTTGTGAGAAAGAGCCCACTTCTTCTTTGTCTGATCGAGAATAAACTCATATTTACGGACCAATTAACGTTCACCAGTGTATTGAGAACTCGTGGCCTAATCTCGCCATACTAACAATACTCATTGTCAAATAATTCATCCAGTGGTCAATTTTCTTCTATAAAACAACTCCCGTCGGCCTCCGCTTCTTTTGCTTCTCAATAGAAAGTTCATCTCGAAGCGTAACAGCCTCCTTCCAGAGAGCGGGTATCAGATCCTCAATATACTTTATCTCCAATGAAAATACACTCGTGCCATTTTAGTGCCTATCTAGGCTTCTCTTCGACCTTTAAGTTCCCCATTAGGTGCTAAAATGAAAAGGCGAACACCAGCCAGGGAAATCACCACTAGCACGTGATTAACCACCCAGATCACCCATTCCGCAGCCTATCTTTATAACATCCATCCATACGAGGTACAGTAAAACCACACTAAAAGAACACTTGAATGTGCTTTGATTTAACCTTACTATATCCCCGCCGCCCAGCTCAACTCTGTTCCGTCAGTCGTCTATCTCCGTAAATCCGGCCATTCGGGTCTTTCAGTGCATCTCAATACTTCCGGTGATGTATTTCCCCGTCACCCACGACTATATAATGAGTTCCCACTGAGCTTGCACAAACATCACCAATCTAACCCTCCATAACAATCCTCTTTCCACCTCAGCTCCTAATTCCACATCCACAAAGTCAACTTGCAAACCATCAATCACCATGGCACCCCTCCAATTCGGCGTCCTCATGATTCCCTACCAAACAATCGACGCAATCGGTCCCCTCGACATCCTCTCCAGTGCCTCTAAAAATCTCATCGCGCCCTTCGAAAAGGCAGATTTGCCTGGCATGAAAGGCATGACCGCCAAAGCCATCGACATCGAGTTCCACCACATTAACGAGACACTCGAGCCCCAGAGCTTCACTGCAAACGTGCGTCTTATGCCCTCCACGACCTGCGATACCTGTCCTCCACTTGATTTTCTACTTGTAGGCGGTCCCGATCCCTTTGCATATAAGCTATCGCCGCGATTTTCAGAATTCATCCAGAAACACATTGCGGATGGGAAAGTTCTCTTTACTACGTGTACGGGAGCACTGGCGGTTGCAGCGTCAGGGGTCTTGGATGGGAAGAATGCAACCGTCAATCATGCATTCTTGGACATGGCCAAGCAGATGGCGCCGAATGTCAAATGGCAGAAGAAGCAGTGGGTTGTTGATGGCAATATTTGGACTGCTGGTGGGGCCTGTGCGGGAATGGATATGTTTGCGAGCTGGGTAATAACGAATTATGGGATGGATATTGCGAAGGTTGCATTTGGCGGTCTTGATTTCGAGCCGAGGGATGTTGAAGGCGCTTTGGTGCTTCCTAGGCAGCATGGTGTAGAAAGTGTCTAGAGATGAAATTTCCTTGGGCAGAATGAAGCGTGGGCCTTTACGGTGGAGGGGACCACTCAACAAATTCAAGTAGAACGTAGCGGATTCTTCTTCGTACTCAAGTCTCGTGTTTCTTTTTTCATTCTTCTCAAGTGACCTGTCTGTCCACCTACCTACCTACCTTTTAATTCCCCAAAAATTCCCCTCTTCCTGAGATATGGGAAGGACTCCAACCAAAACTCCGCCGAGTTTGGCGCATCGGCTGTCGACTCGGAACGAATAAATAACCAAGCAAGAGTCCCAGCTCTAATGGCTTTAAATGATAATCCCCAATAAAAAAAGGAAAAGAAATCGACAAAATCCGTCTCCCTCCCTGATACCAACAACCGGATCGTACCCCACCCCCTTACCACAAGCGAACAGTAAACACACACACCAAACCAAAAAAATTGGAGCAGAGAGGACTCGAACCCCTGACTTCTTCCACTTTCTTACAACTCAATGAATTGCTAAGGAAGCACGCTACCGCTGCGTCACAGCCCCATTTTGTGGAGAAGATTCTGTCTATTCCAACATATATAACGTCGAAAATAAAATGCAACTATTCCACCTTCCACGATATTAAGTTTTTACATTCAGAGGTCTTTACTAGGCTAAACGCTATATAATTATAGAGCAAGCGCAATCAATTGAGAATGATTGAAAATTGTTCTATAAGATTTGTACGGAGAGGAAAGACTATGCGATAACCCAAGTAATAAAGAAAGGTTCTGCTATGTCTAGGAGCAGCTGGGGGAAGACATGTGACATGTCCCGGGTTGAAAATAAATTAAAACCCCCACATGAGTAATACTGAGTGAACATGTAGAGTTTTGAGAATTGAAACTTTAACTAAAAGTATACTCGCATCTTGAACGGTGCTGTCTTTTCGGGGTTGTCAGGGAACTCGTAATACACGTGACTCCGGCCCATCCAGAAACTAAGACGGAGGGAGGCGTTTAAGAGTCGCAAAAGCAGTTTACCAAGTCAAAGCAACAAATGGACCTGTTGAAAATAGAGTAAATTTGTCACAGAAAACACTGAAAGGAAGCACCACGTTCCGAAAGTGCCGAAGCCTTCACACCTAGAACTTCGAAAACATGTCAAACGAACTCCCATATTTGATTTGATGCATTACTATAGCAATACTGTACGACATCACTCTTGTGATGAACAGTTATCTCCAAATGGAGAAAATCTCCAAGTCCACACATGCCCAACTCCGATAAATATGTACCTCTAATGCCAATGCTTCGTCCACCTAGCCATTTCATACATTCATTCCGGTCTTCTCAATCATATATTATGCTATTGCAGCATGATTAAATCGCTCTAAAGTATCCTCGTGAGTACAAAGCTAAATCGCTCGCCGTTATCATACTCCCAGGCTGTCTTTGAGAATCTGCAAGACGTTCAAGCGTAAGTGAAGGATGTTGGCGGCTAATGCTTTTTCCTAATAGATTATTAGTAATTTCATCTCTGTTGCAGTCAAGTCGTAACTCACATAATATGTTATATGTTTCCCGTTGTACACAACATCCGTTCCAGTGATTGTGAGGTTGACGAACCCGTTCTCCAGAGAGGGCAGTATCAAAGTTTGGTTCAACATTCCGATCAAGGGAATGTGGTTATCACCAGGTCTGAGGACCATATTCTCGATCAGAGTTTTCCCAACTTCAACGCCTTTGGGGTCTTTGAGGGAGAATGTGACATTTCCCTGGTAGTCTAGTTAGCGTTGTGGAATTTGATTCCAGATATGGGACAACATACCATGTCAACAGTGATGTTAGACGGGTTTGGAATGAAGGCAGTGCCGTTCATATTTGGTAGAATCAGAAGTGTGTTGCCGGGGTCAATTTTGATGTTCGTCACATTGAAACCTTGCAGACCATTCAGTCCTATTTCCGTTAGCTATTGTCGGCGAGTCCAACTGATCATCCGACTTACCATTGTATGTGGTTGAAGCGTTATATTTGACATGTATTGCCGGAAGCTTTCCTATATGTAGCAATGGTTTTCCCACCAATGCTGTGGTAACTTGTTTCAGCGTCAAAAGTTGCGTCGCGTACAGAGCGATCTGGTCCTGGTCAAAGATTGGAACTGTCGCATTGACGATGGCGGCGTTTGAAACAGGGTGCTTTGTGTGGGTTTGAGGAACCGGCAGGTAAAGGATCGCTTTTTCCGAATATGTTCCGTTCGTCACCACAAACGTGCCACCCGACCATGGATCGAGAGTTGGGGTGTACATGCTCGGGTTGTGCGTTATGATTCTCTCGGTGACTTCAATATGATCCGGGGTGGGATTATAGAATTCCAATCCTGTGACTTCAAGGCGCGCTTTATTGACTCCATGTTGCGCGATGTTGGGGAAACCGACATAGATTCTTAACAAATTGTCAGCCCTTGGCCTCATTGGGAGCGGTATGTAGCGTGCGTGACTGGTACTTACATAGGAAGCGTAATGATCAAGGTTACAGCGCAAAATAATATCAAGTGAACCCACCACCACTTCTTGAAGTGAGTCTTGGCCTTTTGTCTTTTTCCAGTCACGTCAGCGGATGCGTTTCTTTGTTCGAGCTGCTCGTCCACCGCCTTCTCGGAATCCGAGTTATTATTCATCTTGAAGATTAACGCGCAAATATAACAGTGAAGTCAAGAACGACTTGTATAAGTGTCGCGAAGCTTGGGTGAAAAGGTTCCCCAGGATTGAGTCTGGGGATACTGGGAAGGTGGAGACTTAAGTGAACTCTGGAGAAAGAACGGCAAGCCTCGAACAAGGATACAAAGAAATCGGAAGGTGGGCCAATAATTCCAGTGCATACTGTACGACAAGGGTAATATTTCCGCATCGTGCATGTGATTCCGAAAGAAGGAGGCACACCCGGGATTACAGCAGCAGGGGACTGAGCTTTGGTAATGTTGTCGGTGAGATGAGATCGTGACACTGAAAAATGAAGCTCTAGCCGTATACTTTTACTAGTAACACTTTCTACAAAGCCACGTATCCAAATCCATCATGAAGTTTTTAGAAATTCACCAGCTTTAGAACCAAAACTGTCCTCGACAGCGCTCTGTTGGTGGTGTACTCATTATTGATCGAAACAAAATCAGATGCCAGAAAATAAAAAATACAAACTGGTTGCGTCCGAGGCGTTCGGTGTTGCAACACCTTTTTGGCCAAGTTCCGGGGATATGATGCGGAGATCCCTGCCTTGCACCCCGCGGACTCCGCAATTTCATCGGATTGAGACTGATTAAGGTCACCGGGTGGGGATACTCCTAGCCACTCACTGTGTCGCTTTTCAGCTCCGAAGAATCACAGATCCAATGAAGATGTTTACTTTCGCAATCTGGAGAACCGTTTGGTGGTGGCAAGTGACAAGCATACGGAGGTAGATGCGGGGAGGAATGCATTGGATATCTTGATACCGGATCGGTTTGGTACGAGTACGATATATGGGGTAAGAATCAGAATCGCGCATTTAACGCCTACGGTACGGAGTTACTTCGTTATCCCTTTTAAAGCTAGTTAGAATTATATTTGCCACACGTAAGCGGGTCTCGGGGTAATATAAGTAATACCCGCCTTATAGTAGCAGGTTTGCAGTGATCTTTAAGGACTTGGATCTGTCATTTCGAGTTAATCCGCAGTTTCTCTTGCGACTGAAAAACAAACTATTCAGATTAAGTTATACAATATAGCACAGACTTACAATCACCAAATTATCTTACGCCGATATATAGCATACCCTATAAGGTGTGTTGCTACAGATAACAGCTGGTACAATGAGGCACGACTACAGCAGCTAAGGTACTAGCGGCATCTGCCGCGATGATTTGCATTATATTTGCTTTTACGGGCAGTAATCTTCAATCAAACTTAATATAACCCGATAAGATACGCGTGATCTGCTCAAGGAATCAAGATACGAGAGCTACCAGTACGGACTACGGACTCAAAGTCATTACCGTATCTCTGAGACCCCATATATATTCTAACCACGGCCCGCAAGATAGCTTCAATCCCCTCTTTCCCCCTCATTCAATGTGGTAGCCCCTGTCACAAAAGACCCATCAGTTCGGCGAAGTTAATTATCACATGGCAAGATAGAAGTTCTTAGTAAACCCCAGTTTCCTTTAGAAGTTTTCCAAGAGAACAAACAAGGCTTGTGGTACACACCATGGCCCCCAAGCTTGCACAAGGTGCGATCATCTATTCCCCAAATGGATCAAAGTTGTTTGAAGCTTTGTATGAAATCGTAAATCCTACTTCATCAAAAGCTGAACGTATTTCCTGTCCGAATATCGCGGGGGGCAAAGCTTTGTCCGAGCTCTCATCTTGAGTAGGTTTCCATATTTTCCATATTTTGACATTTCTTAATGCTGGGAATCTGTCGGGTTTGTGAAGTGCAAACTGAAGAAGCCAATCTCTCATTTCCATACTTGAAATTTCATGACCTGTTCAAGCAAGCACCTCTCAATGAACCACCTGAACTTCCACTCGACTAGCAGGCAGAGCTGCTCTAGTTTTGCGGGAAGTCGCAGGAAAAGACTCGTTGGTGAGATCCCTGTAGTCACGTAGCTATTCTTCTCCCACTGTGACAAAATTTCTGTTGGCATGCAATAGCTTGTGGCATGCAATAGCCTATGGAATGCATGCTAGGGCCTGAAGGGCCCTATATATACAGCGTACTTCCCACTGTAGAACAGCAGTCAATTCAAGCTTTTACACCCTGAAGATATAGCTAGAAGCATTGCATACACAGTCTAGAAACAACAATTTCGCATTCAGCCTTTCTGAGTACAAGGTGCTCCACTGGGACAGCAAGACGTTTCATAGCAGTGAAATTCCTTAAGCTCCCGTAGATTGACATATCGCTTCTGAAGTAGTCCACTCTGCCGGCAAATGTGTATTCTTCCAGCGTTGACCATTGACGCCCAAGTACTGTAATAAGACGAATTGCAGAGAAGAGCAAGCGATCCCAGCTGGCATGATGGTCCGTTATGGCATGTTGGACATCCATATGGAAATGTTTCAGTGCCTTTAGCCAACTCAAGATTATCTCTAGACTGAAAAGATTAAAGGATTAGCATTTGTCCTGTTCATAGTTCCAGAATAACAATGCAGGTAAGACCTGACCCTTCGGACCAAACAAAACACAATTCGAGGAAATATGGTGTGTGTCTTTTTTGAAATATGGCAAGATAAAACAAGGTTAACTCACGCTTTATCAAGAGGTACGGTCCTTGGTAAGTAGATTGATTCGATGGTTGAGGTCCCCGTTCGTTGATACTTGACATCGCCTTCAAATACACTCCAATCTCTTGCGCCCGAAAGAGATATCTGCCGGAGATGTGGGTTGGACAACAACGAGTACATTTGACATATCGCCATTTTGCCGTCATTCGAAGGTCGAAGAGGATAAGAGATGTCAAGGGAGATAATATTAAGCGCGAAGTAATGGTCTAATCTGCGGCTTGGGTTCGCCACGCATAGGACTTGCAAAGAAGGTGCAAGTATATCAAATATACTGTAGAACATCAACTCCAACTCCTAGGTCCGGAGGTTATTGCACCTGAAGCTGGCTCCTTGAATGCTCCGACGCAACGTGGGAGACTCAATATTTGTGCGTAAGAACGCTTTCACATCGGTAATTATCGAGATTTTGTCATTATCTTGTAGCCACTCATACTGTACTCACAGAACGAGCCGCATTTGCACTCAAAATCATTCAGCCCTTGACCCAGATAGCGGACAAACCGGTATACTCGAGGGTTTGAAATGTGATGGATTTTGCGGGAGGTTAACGGAAGTGAAGGAAGTGACGTGGCAGGGAGAAGGGACTTGAATTCGACGAAGATCTCATCTGGTAAAGTGTAGATGGGAGGCATTGTGGGACAACTCGTACTCTCGGACTGACTAAAAGATTTTTCGCGTGGCACAGGCTGGTTTTCAGTAGATAATCTTTAATTGATCCGAGTGACTGTCAATCAATGGCAGTCCAGAAGATGAGCTGATACAATGGCGGGACACTCATATGATTTCCCCAAGAGATTTTAAAATAAACGGTCTGGACATTGGACGAGAGTGATGGGGAATGATTTACCGACGCAGTTTGGAGGTTCTTGGTTTCATGTCACACAATGCATCTTGCGTGGAGCCACCCTTTGATTTGTTCATATCTTACTCTGTACGATGAATAGTCTAGACTTACGAACCAAACAGTATGCAGTCTAACCTCCGAGAGTTTCGCTTCTAGGTCGAAGAAACTCGAGATTAAATAAATACCACTAGCCTGAAGAAAATAGCATGTAAGTTATATTTGTGGCTATAACATCTTTCCGCAGCGCAGATACGCAGATACTCCTTCCTGCACTCCAAAAATATGCTCTCCGTCTAAATAGCAGATGTTTCCTAAATCCAAAGGTGTCCGAAACCCTACCACTAACGTAATACTAACATCGGGTTAGTAACCTGCACTTAAAGAATAATAATGATTCCGGGATCCTTACTCACACCCCCCTTTCCTCTCCGGATCCTCATACAGCGTTCTCCAAACCACCAGCAGCAGGTGCATGAAGTCCCACTTTCTCATCACAAACTAAATGCAAATCACTCCACAATTTTCTCATCGCCTCTTAATGAACCAAAATCTTCATCTGGGTCCCGGAAAGGCCAAGTGCTCTTTCATTCCTGTAGAAAGGCTCCATCCACCTCCGCGTATCGACCCCCACGTCCGTCGAGGCAAGTGGAGAACCCCACCAGTGTTCCAGTACGTCCGCTTGGCGCGCGGCTTCGCGGCTTTTGCGGAGGCTGTTGAGTGTGCGGCAACGCGGCTTTTGAGGCTCAGATGCCATGTTGAGTGGAGACAAGATGCCGAGTTTTGTGGATATCGATGGTGCAGATACTGTAGTGAGGATTTCGATGTGGTTAGGGATCTGGTAGCGTAGGTAATTTGGGGGCCTGGAAACTTTCTGTGTAATAAGAGTGTGTAAACGCTTATGCTTAAAAAGTAGAGAAGTCGGCTTGGAATGGAGCAGAGTTTGCTGTCCTTCGAGTCATGGATTTCTAGCTGTGATTCAACTAAAAACGCGATGACAACGCACAATGGAATGTATGGAAGTTTGCTGTAAACGTGCACGATTATAATATGATAGTAAACAAGAGACGACACTCGACAGTGAAGTAATATTTGTATTATGAGGAGCAGTTATTGTGTATATGCAACTCGAGACTTGAATTTAAAAGTCGATATATACTCGTCTCTCATCAATCGTCAAAAATTACTCATGTAGAAGACAAAGGCTGTTTCTGCATCGTCTGCTTGAAGACTTGCAGAGCCAACTTGGGTTGGTAATACGGAACCTCATGCCCAGCCCCAAATACTCTCAACCAGCTCAAATTGCCCTCGGTCTTGAAAGTTCCTCCTGCAGTACCATCGACAGTGTAATTCGTTACTGCTTTACTGGCGAAAGCAGATGAGCCGGAGTACGTTACCGAGTCTGCAACTACCAGGCCCCCAAACCAGTTACAGATCCAGTCGGCATCTCCCGCCCAGAGTGTAACCGTTATGCCGGACCGGACCACCTTGGACAGAGTGGAGATGAAGGAGCGCGCATCTGAATTATCTTAGTAAACGGAAGGAGCATCAGGAGAATAACGTACCATCACCGGTGTTTGAGAATTTCTCGTACGGCGCGTCGGGACATTCACTATATGTGCTCTTTGCTCCGATGGCCTTCACGACCGATGAAGATTGCAGGTAGGTGGAGTAGGTGGACGGTGGGTAGGGATCATTTGATGGCTCGCGGATGTCGTAGACATCGAAGTCCCCTATCTCTGAGAGTGGACCCTCGATGTCATTATAACAAGTGTTGTCTGCATTCTCACAAGCCGAGTCTGAGCCCGTCGTCGAGGTACATTCTTTGAGTAGAGGAAGACAGTCGCTGTTGTAAGTGCTGAGATATGACTTGTGCTCGGAGGCAGAAATCATAGATTTATAGGTGTTGTTGTAACTAAAAAGCAAGATTTTAAAGTCAGCACTGCTCTCAATCTAGGATTCGGGGTTGAGATCTATTTTTTAAGAGTAGCTCATCCCCAAACTTGTTTTGGGGCTTTACTACTGCTGAGATATTCAACGTAACAGAGATTTATCCGAACTCACCTGAAGTCAACGTATGCCTTTTGCTGAATCGTCGAATCGTACCATCCATTATTGATTCCCAAGGCAACAAGTGAGACATTTTGGCCCGTCACAGTTCCTGCAGCGATGGCTGCATTTTGGGATTCAAAGTACGAGGCAAACTCCGGCCCGTAATGTCCTCCGTAGGATTCGGTGAAGATTCCAAAGTCTCGGCTTTCGTATTGTGTAAATTGTGCAAAGAAAGCTTGAAGTAAGGCCCACACGACAGGAGCTGCAGTCACTGTCGATGTTACCGTGTCGGTTCCGTATGAGAATCCAGTGCCTATTGGTTGGTCGACATATAACATGTTTGCATACTCGTTGAAGCTGTACGGATTTAACGAGGGCGTGGAAGACCCGTCGACGAAATGACAAGGGCCGTTTTCCTGGAACAGACCAATCATCGAGGAGCAACCAGGACCGCCATTGAACCAGGTTGACAGGGGAGCCGTAGAGGGAGAATTGCGTGCTTCAAAGAACCAAAACCACATGTGCTCGCCGGCTGGATGTTGATGTTAGCTTAATGCTTCGTACAGAACGAGGCAAGTTCACTTACTACCAGTAGTGAGATATCCAGAATACTGGTTTACTCCAGCAGTAGTCTCACAGATACCCGAGTTTGTTACGAAATCCTTTCCCAACGAATTAGCATGTTTAAAATATGAGTTTCGAGGGAGCCGAGAAGCTTGGAGCTGTCACAAAAGCTTGCGTAATGACTCCCAAGACAATCTCAAGGCTCCTCGGCCTGTAGAGGAAATCAGGATTTCAATATGAAAATAAGCCTACCATTGAAGCACCTGTGGCTTCATGCTCGAAAACGGTTCGATTGACTCCGTCATCATCATAGAATGAACGCTTTCCCCGGATATGAGCTGGGACGTCCCTTTCTCCGAAGCTATTAGCTGGGATAGCTTGTGCCAAAGGAAGCACCAAGCCAACCAAGGCATAAGAAAGTTGGAAAAGCATTTTGCTATCGTGAAGTTCAACGGGCCCAAGGGAATGTTGGTGGACTTTTGCCTGTTGTTGTCAAAGGTGAGAAGACCGGCTAGAAGATTTCTATTTATTGTGAATACGCTCCACCTTTTATGTCATATTTTCTAGACATTGCACGTGGCGTGCAATATTCAAAATTAAGCGCCGGACAGAACGGAGACTCCCAGAAAGAGAAGGTATAAGGAATAACCAAAGCTTCTACCGTGAGATTCTACCGCGAGGAGAGGCAGAGCAGGGAAGGTGTGTACAGTACTGTACCATGATTGACAGGATAAAAAGATAAGAGCATGCCTAGAAAAGCTTAGCATGCGTGAGGGTCTTGAATTTGGCGAGTTAGTGCAAGGGTTCAAAGCTTATAATATGGATTGACGTTATATGCCATTTCGTCTGTGATAGGGAGTTGACACTGTGCTGAGAGCCGCCAACAGAAGCCTTAATAAAAGTAAGTCTGCCGCCTGCCTAATCGGGATACTTACATATAGAAGGAAGGACCCACGAGGAACGCTGATTGGTAGATTTGTTTAGCGGGAACCAAGTGCCGATGAACCATGCTCGAATCATCGGAGATCGCCAGGAGATCTCGTGTTTGGGTGGCGCTGGAGCGAATTGGGTTGTTCATGCAGGAAATGCCCTCTTTTGCCTGATTCGGGAGGTGCATGGTTACAATCCACGACTTATATAGTGGACGACTTTGTTCATCTCCAGAATCACTTAAATTGCCACAAATCAAACGGCTGAGCTACCCGCTCGGAATTATGGCGCCGAGAGAGGTAAACGAAAGGAAGAAAGGAAGACACGATAGAACATAGATTCAAGTCATGATGCAATAATGGAAACCCGACTGCGTTTCCGGAATGTCGACACCTGTACATTTCATGGATTGTTGCAAGTGAGACTAACACCGCGGGGACTGAGTCAACTGTCTCAACTGAGACGACAGCTGATATTCGCACTAAGTGGGATCTATCCCATCGTCTGACACCGATGGGTATTTCAAAATGAAGACGGTATTACTAGTATCAAAGCGCACCATGCTTATAGAGCCTACTACTCAGCAGCTTCCAAAATATCAGTGAGTCTGTTCCCCTTCAAATTGTACCTCTCCACATATGCTAACCCGAAATCCGCCACGAAATTATCATAAGTGGTCTCAGGCTTGTTCCGACATAGCCCACAAAGAGTATCGACGACATCTTTCACGAAACCAGGTCTTGGAAACTGTTCAACAATGGCATCCCATACGCCCCTCGTCAACACACCGCCAGGACTCTTTTCGGGGCCTGTAAAGTCGGTAATGATCCCAATACAACAGATTCGCACCTCAATTTCTTTATGGAGTGCAATTGAGCCGGTAGTATGCAAAGCAATGGCATCCCATGCCAACTGAAGACGGTGGTTGTCCCAATACTTCATCTCTCCCTCTCGAGAGATGAAGTCACGTGTAGCATTTGCACCGTCAATTTCAAACCTCTTGTCCTTGGAGACGAGCTCGCCAGTTTTGTCCCATCCCAAATCGTGTAGAATGGCGGCAACGGCGGGGAGCTCTTCGTCGTGCTTCTGAAAGTCGGGGATTATGGAAGCGATGACATGGCCGAATAGCCAAGATCGTACGACGTGGTTGTAGGCACTATCGTTGAGGTGTTTACGAGCATAGGTAAGAACTTTGGTGATGAGAGGTGTATGGGGGACAGTAATGCCGGCCAACACACGAGTTGTGACATGATTAGACATGTTGAGAAGTGGTATGGCTAAGACAGTTGTCTGTAGAGGAAGTACCTAATATGAGAATAAGATGTACTGTTTCTAGAGGGTACAGCAAATCAAGTGCCAGAATGTTGTTTTATATCTCATCAGGTGGGATGTACAGCGGATGTACAACGGATATAGCTGAGAGCCCCCCACAGGTCTAGCTCACCGTGGCGGGGATGGCAAAAACACCTAATCTCAGAAACTTGAGCCTCGTTCACGCAGTCAGCTTGCAAATGGTCACGATTGCGTAAAATCAACAAAGGAAATGGCATAACCCTTGTGGTTAATTAGCCAATGGTCCCAAAATAAAGGCCACCGAGACAAGAGCAATTTTCGCAAGGCATGAACGAATCAAAGATCAATTGAGGCTTTGGATAATGCGCGCTATACAGATTGAGAAATCTTCAAGCGTTTCAGGCAAGCACATGGAAATACGATGACGCTCGATAAAGGAACAGAAGCGTGCGTGGAGCCGACAAACACCAAGCCACCGCGAAGGCCATTAGGTTCTCGATATTTAGCTAAAGAGCTGACTGTTTTACAATCTTCAAGAACGGAAGACAAGTAGATCAAGACACGGCTTGATATGAATTCCGTTCCGATGATGCGAGTGAAGACCACGAGTTGTGAACTGTGTAGAGAAACGAAGGATCGTGGATCTGGTGGATGTTCCAAGGGGATTAGTAATCAGATCTAATTCACCGCCCGGCAATCTGATTAACATCACTAAACCGCCATCGACATGTCTTCATACGGATATTATATCAGTAAAACTTCATGTTGACTTCTGGATCTCTGTGCCCTCGACCGAAGTCGCTAGATGCTCCCGAGACCTGCGGAACGTGGTCCTCTTGCTGGAAGCGCGGATGGCCATGAGATGGATGATGGGAGCAAGGAAGGGGCATGTGAAGAGAGGGTATTATTTTTATTGATATTGAACTGGTATCCAGTTGCATCTACCTATAAGGTTTTCCTACCAGAAAAAGCAATTGCAGTGATCCTCCACGGCCCGCGGACAATCCACAGTATAAGCTACGCTCTAATTGTAAGTGGCTTGCGAAAGAATTATCAAAGAATTGCTACCAGATTGATTATGAGCGTGTGAAGATACTACGCAGAACAGTATTGCTGGAGGTCACTTCGATGGAGCCATACTGCAAGTTGTGGGATAATGATGCACTCCTAAACCATCTCACTCAAATGCAGCATCTCTTTAGTCCTACGGATCGGAATCACAAAATTGCAGAGGGAGAGAAGCATTTGTATGCATGTTCCTCATTTCGAAATGTATATGTCATCGTAACTTTATGACTCCATCGGTATCACATCGCATCGCATCCCATTCCTGGCTCCTCGAGATCTCCGTACTCCGTTCCCGAAATAGCAGGTGTACATATCTACCACCGAACCCGATCCATGACAGGCTTGACAGTGTAAGGCCAGAACATAACAACCGCAACCACAGGAACGTACCTATCAAGGAGAGAAGATCAGCATCCGTTCAAGATCGTGGATGTCATGCAGCGGCACTTATCAAACAACAAGGCAGATGGAGGAAATGAGAACCTACATCATGGCGGTCCCGCCGGCTCTCTTCGCCTGATATCCCCAGTCCGGCTTCGCACGTCCTGAAGTCTTCGTGCTGACCATTGTCTCCGTGCCCAGCTGCCTGAACTGTCTCAACTGCGGGGCTTGGAGCCGTGTACGCGCGATGCTTCGTGCGAAGGGAGACATGCTGAGATGTGCGAGGTCGATACAAAGATTGGGATAAGTAAACGTTGATGTATATGCGGTTGTTTGTATCTATCTGCTTCTACTGGGAAGAGTCTGTTGTCAATATTCGCCGTTGAAGAGGTCGTTGAAGTAGAGGACGAGGACGCCGAATCAAGCCCCGTGAGCCGTGTCAGATGTAACAACCCACTATTGCATAAACAACGGGGTGGGATGAAGAGTACCCGGTAAGAGAGGGAGTCTTTAGTGGCGGGTTCACTGTTCTTGCATGATTAATGAGGAGGTGATTGGTGGAGAGGACTAGGTAATGAGGGGTACCCCGCGGGCGCTTATGCACCCCACACATTGTGGGTTTTAGGAAGCGGGGAAGGTAAACTAGCTTGCGGACTCTTTCATTGTCTGTAAGTAATATATAGAGCCATGGTTGAAGGATCAGCCGAGAGCCAGTCTTGAAGAGAGTAATGTTTCATCGAACTGAGCCATTCTTCGTTGCGAACACCGCGTCGGGCCTCGAGATCTCCGAAGCCAGAAGAGGACTTCAAGCGAAGGGAACGAGGGGATAGTCATCAGCAAATACCAGGGAAAACAGTAAGGCGAGCCGTCCAGTCTTTTTGTTTCTGTGAATACTTCATTTGCGTGCTCGTGCGACCGCTAAAAGCAATAGTAACCTACCATCCTACATTTCAAAAGTACCTTCTCTTCGAAAAATCCTGATTGGACAAATCAACACAATGCGGAAAAGGCAAAACACAAGCCCTTTAAATTGTACAGACGGGATTCATTTGATAGGAAACATCAACCAACAATAGCTCGAAGAAAACTTCCATTCAAGCCTAATGGGGATCAGCACGCCTTGTTGCTAACCAGCCCACTCGCAGACCTGCAACGAGCGATGAACACTACTCACCATCTCATTGCCTTCTGCTACAAGGGATCAGGATGAAACTTGAAATCTACGAAAAAGAAGAAGCGCAAGCTTGCTTGGGTCGGCCAGTCGCCATATGCTCCAGCATCACAGCCAAAGGCAAGCGTACTTTCTGCCACTCTATCGTTTCAGACTAGGAGTCCAAGAAACAGAACAATCTGTACATAGCTGGCGGATGCTTCCAATTCTCTTCCCGTTGCATCTTAAAACGCAATTAGCTGGCTGCACAAAAGCAATGCATCATCCGCACAACGTTCTGGGTGATATTGCGGCGTGGCTCGGAGAACTAAAAATGCACTTCAGTGTTCTTGAAAGTCGAAGAGACGGAGAGACACTCGGGGTCCGGCATGAGAGGAGCACATGGATCGGCGTCCAAAGTGATAATTTTGGGAAGATCGTTGAGGTCTTGGTGATTGAAAAGACGGGACGTTGAGCGTAGCCTTTGCATAGCTGGCATGGCCATAGTCCGGGCAATTTCTGATGGCTTCATGCAGAAATATACCCCGAAGCTGCTCAAGCCTATGGTGCAGAATACAGCTTTACCATTATGAGCACCAGCATGAAGGAGCATGTCGGCTGCCTGTTACCGTCCACCAAAACAATGTCCGCGACAGAATTCAGACTGGCTTCTTCATCTTCGAAAGTTCGACGACGGCATATGGGCCAACTGTGCCCGGATCTCCTACCTGAAACAAAGAAGTACCCGAAGTAAAGTGACAGCTAATTCCAACTGTACGAACGATTACTGCCGTCGCTTGGCATTTTTCAAAAGGAAAAAGCATATGCAGGGCCGCTCAGACTTAGTGTAGATAAGTCCAACGTTCCGACTGGGTAGACGAAAATACCAGTAGATTTGGCCGGACAGTTGCATGGACAATGTTTGCTTTGTCATTTATGCCAGTCGCTGCAGAAAATTTCCGTTCCGTTGTTTTAGGGTTTTCTTTTTTCGGTTTCCGCTCGAATGAAATTGATTTCATTCCGAATTGTGCTGTTTGAAAAACTGCATTGTTGGAAAAGCGCAACAGCTGGGTCAACTCCGAGTCACACGAGTCGAGTTTCCAGCAGACTTCAAGCATCAATCACAGGCATCTACCAATACAACAAACAAACCAATCGAGACGATCTACTTGCAAGTCTCAATCAAGAAAATCAAGTGTGACGGTAAGTTCTCCAAATTGTTATCAGTCCAGCCATATCCTTACGCTCTAGTGGTGTTCAGGTTCGGGAAGAGTGAGGCGTGAGAACACATGGCACCGACCATGGGGAAATCTTCAAAGACTCAAATTTTTCACGAGCCCCCCTACATAAGACTACGAGACAGACTCAAAGCTACTATCGGTTAGTCAACTGCAAAAGATGTTTCTTTGTACACCGCTCGGAGCATCAACTTCTGATAACAATATGAATTCCGTACATACTAATAGACTGAGACAGAATCCACAATCGGCCGCCCGATACAACACGATTACAGTGCGAGGCTCAACGTACTTGATTCTGATCCGAATGCACCAAACTATTACGAGTGGAGATTTAGCAAAGAATATTCTTGCTTTCCGACACGGTCAATTTCCAGGTGGAAGATGCAAGCACTTCAAGTTTGTGAGGCTGCACTTGAGAAATCTCATCTGAAAGTTGTTTCACTCGAGCCTCGACTTTCAGACCAAAGTCGGCATACAGTTTTCACGGCTACCGGCCCAACAGAACAAGCCAGTATGCCCAGCAAGCAAGATTCAAGACCACAGATTCGGAGTAACTTTGCAATCGAAATTCCAGTCCGTAATCCTTCTCATGGCAGTGGCCATAGGCAGAAAGTGTCTTCGGCGAGTGGAAAACCACAACAATTCAAGGCTTTTGACCCTCAGAGTATTGCTTCAAGTATTAAAGTACAAGTGGACCAGATGCTTGAAGTTTCTCTAGCCAAACAGGCAGATGAATTGAAGCAATTCTGGGAGAAGAAACATTCGTCGTCGCTAGGGGACTTGGAGACTCGGCTTTGGGAAGCAAACGAAAAGAAAAGGAAATTGCAGCTGGAGGTGGATTCATTTCCAGAACGGCAAGCTCAAGCAAGAAAGGAGGGAGAAGAATCCGCCAGGACGGAAAGGGGGGCCTTAAATGACCAAATCCGACGCGATCATCGCGAGAATAGGGAGCGCATTGCGGCACTCCAGCGCGAGGAAGCATTGCGTTCCCAAGAGATCAAAAAGCTCCAGGCGGACATAAGCTCCGGCATTGCCAGAGAAAAAAGCAAAGCCTATGATCAAGGCTTTCTGGCAGGGCAGCTCCAAGCACATGCAAAACCCCAACACTCTTCTCAGAAGCAATCATCCCATAGCGCGGTGCCCACTGGACCTAGTCATGACCCATCTGATGCAGCAAGAAATGTGGCCACGCTTGCATCGTCGAACGGCCTGATCGAACACGAGAACATCGGCGTCCAAGATAAAAAGACAAATTCTCAACAGGGCACCGGCATTGTACCACCAAAAACACACAGCTTGAAACCTGCCCTGAACAGCAATGCAACTTCGACGCCTGTCTCCCAGTCGCCACGACATGCCAAAGCTTTGGAGACCATCCAACAGAGATGGGGCAAAGTTCTACCGGAAGCATTACCCGCCTGGATGCTTCCCAATACCCATGCTCTGAGTCATGTAGCTTTCTCCGTAAGTTGCTAAAATCCTCA
Organism: Gremmenia infestans; assembly: GCA_032629725.1. Taxonomy (NCBI): domain Eukaryota; kingdom Fungi; phylum Ascomycota; class Leotiomycetes; order Helotiales; family Hamatocanthoscyphaceae; genus Gremmenia; species Gremmenia infestans. Next base: position 194,811 of record JAFEVB010000020.1, read on the forward strand.
TTTTTTCTGACTTGGGCATATTCACAAAGTCTGAATTCTCCTTTGGCGTTGGCCAAAGAATATTGCAGCTCCTGAGTCATATATAGTATACCTCTGTAAATATGGTTCCCCCTGCATACGTAAGCTAACTTTCTACCAAAGCAGGACCTTGCAAAATTAAGCAAAGAAGTGGACTTGACCACTGCAAAAGGACTTCTCCTAACTGCAATCACTGAGCGGAATAAAAAAGCGGCTTCACATTTTCAATCCACTTTACTCAACAGTAGTGATATCAAAAAGGCGTTGGAAAGTGTTCAATCCTCTAAAACTCCCAAGCAGGGTGCAAACTTAACACACCGCTCACGAGCTGACCATTTGAACTCTGTTAGCAATCCGCATCCTGTGGCTCACCAGACCTCTACTAAGAGTCAATTTCGAGCCCAGAATTGGTACAACCGTGGAGCCAGAGAGATGGGAGGGAATACGTTTGTGGAGTCTCTGTTCAGATCACTTCCGTCTCTCTCCACCTCCGGTATTCCGTTTGGTGTCCAGGTTTTCTCGGGCTCGTTCTTGCGCGACAACATCGGTGGCAGCGAATCGACGTTCTCAAGAGTGGGAGCCACCATGATTCCCAAGCAGATTGTACCATGGCCAGAAGTTATCAGGATTAATCCGGAAGCTCATGAGGCTGCACCATACCTCTATTCCCCCTATGGTGCAGTCACTGTGGTTGCCGGTCGATTTCCTGAAAACCGCTCTCCGTGCAAGACTGGAGTCATCTACCCTACCATCTTACGGTTGAGAAAGGATGAATTCCAGTATATCGGGCATTACAAATTACTCTCTTGGAAGAATGTTCCGCTTGAAGAATGGAAAAGCTGGTCGCAGCCGCGGCGGGACAATATTGTCAAAGAATTTGATAGTAAATGGGGAGATGAGGTGCTCCTGCACAATGGACTCAAGATTAAAAGCCTCGATGAACGGCAATATTGTCGCCATGCGCAGATTCACAGATTCTTCGAAAGAGAGTTCAAACCTCACCTTCGGATGGTCTGCGGAATTTTGCAGTTTCAAGAGTTCAGTCAGCAAGACTACACAGCACTGGTGGTAAAGTCCTCGAAACACCTGATGAGGCCCACCCCGGTTCCAAAGAGTCACATTGAGACTGCTTTCATAAGATTGACAGATCCTAATGCTGCTAGTATTGAACCATTCCGATTAGAAAATGATTCTCTGCTACAAGAGTTGTCAGACGCTGTGCTGAGTCATGGAAATGACTGTGAGATGTTTGGGAAAGACTATCAAACGGAGCCACCATTGATTCAGCTTCTGAACTTCATCGAAGAAATTGCATTGGATTTTGAGGATAGTCTCCCCGTTGGCGCTTTTGAAAAGGGTGATAATCTCATCCGAATCCTGTCGCTCATCGTCAACATCTTTGAGGGCCATAACAAGAAGAGCCTCGAGCAGAAGAAGTGCTCAACAGAGACTTTAACAACCACCAACAGAGGTTTGCCACTCACGCCTGCTTCTAAAAGAATGGGTCTTGAGCACAGCACTCCCCCACCTTCTGCCAAACGTACATGCCTAGTTAGTCCCGCTCGCGCAATACCATTGCGTGAACCTTCGATTGGCTCTACCCTCAACGACATCATACCTCATTGGAAAATGATGAATCTTGAGGGACCAGTGGTGAATAATAGTAGAACGTTGTCGCAAAGAATCGCAGAATTGCGACAAGAGATCATGAAATTATGGCCGACACTTCCGGCGCAAGCTTGGGTTTCCAGAGCTGAGCATGGCTTCACGTTCCTTTCAGCAGTTAGAAAAATTGCGGCGACGACACCGTTTGAGACTACTACTCGACATGTCAATCGTGCCATCATCAGACGCCTTCAAGGGAACGGGCCAGGGACGATCCAAATACCAAACGCAACAACAGCGGACTTCCGTAATCTGATGAAGAGGGGTCCTGATTTGTCCGAAATTACGCCTCAAGTTCTGACAGAATTTGGCCTGCATTTTGGCCCTGAAGGCTTCCTGGAGAGCAGCAATTGCGGTATTGTTCAATCCGAGAAACTAAAGTCCGAGTCTGTAGAAACCGAAGACTTGTACAGCGCAAGTCCATCTCGAATTGACTCACGCGCAAAAGACAACCCGCCTCCAGCATTCGCTCCCACCGCAGCTGCCCCCGCTCCCGGTGTAATTATCAATCTCACTCCCACGTCCACTGCCAGGCAGGTGCAACACTCACTCAATGAGTTGTGCGAGGCATACAGCGCCGTCCGCGACGACTGGTGTTTGATGGGAAACGCAATTGCCTTCAAAGATGATGAAATCAAAGAAGATTTTGCGTTGATGAACCACGATTATGATGTGAAGCACCTGGATTGCTTCACGGATTTCCTTACCTCGGGCTTCGATGGCACGGCCTACAAGATCGGACTTTTCGTTACCAAAGAGAAGTCGTCGGTCTCCTCTCAGACGGGTGTCAATGCTTCCCAAGAGACTTGGAACACTTGGGTAGCGGTCTTGCGAGGCAATTTGGTAGGCGGAGGTCACCTATTGGCCATCTGGGACTCTAATTGGGAAGCAAAGACCAAGATGCACACGGTTCCAACCGTCGATTGGGCACAACGCGTGCTCATGGATGAAGTTCGAAAATCCCACAATCTGGAGTCAGTCTGGATAGGTGGGAAAGGAAATACAGCTGGAGGGAACTCATTGCAGCTTTCGATTGGCTTCATTCACCAGATCGTGCGCGGCAGGATAATTGGCAACTTTCCCGCTGGTAATCCTGGGTCCATGAGGGCAGCTGGTTATGCAGAACTGGATTATATGCAGGGCACTATCGCAGATCGACATTGGCTTCGGCCAGATTCGCCTTCCGCCTATAATTCCCACACTCGTAGCAGAAATTGGGGCCATGGTGGAGAGTCACTTGGGCCAGCGTGGAGTATGGGAACTCATTTGTTTAAACATCGCCTGGCAATAAAGGAAGCGCTACGTGACGAGCAGGACAGCTTATATGAGCCATCGGTGGTATGAAGGGCCAAAAGCAAAGTGGGTAGAAAGCGGAGGGTCGCGGAGGGTACTCGAACTAAAGGTCTGTTTCTGGCGTTACGGTCTGTATCATTAGCAGTATCAAAACACACCTAGGTAATACCCCTGGATGGTGTGCATGAATGTAATTTTTCTCAACGAATATCGACACCGGTCAAGCTTTCGAGGTTAGTTTTATCAATGTGATTCAAATTAGTCGGCACTCACTTTGTCGATCCAATTGTGTTGTCCTGCTGACACGCCGCAACCTCGCAGCAGCCAGTTCCACCCCACTTATCGATGTTTCTCCGCGATTTATTACCTCGTATGTCTCCACCGTCAACCTCGGTGGCTTGAGCAACGGAAACTCACCGGACAGGGGTAAAAGTGAGGGGTGAGATACCCCGCTTGGTCACGTGCGAGACAGCTCTCATGCACGAGGCAGTTTCAATGGACTTCTCGTCCTTTTCGTATGACTATTCAAAAGACAGCGGGGCAACAGCATACGCAGGAGTACTCGAGAAGCTTCTTCCCATCTTTTTCCACAGCTCGCAGTCCAAAAATCACTACGTCCATCTCCAGCGTGCTCGATGCACTTATATTGACTTTCTGCACGCAGCGGCCTATGTATCGAGACGGGGTCTTTCTTGGTAGCCTATCGTGAATGATTTCCTTGATGATTGAGGTGTTTGTGACCAAGTAGTCTATGCCGCTGCCGAAGATGAGGATAATGTGTTGTTTTTGGGTAGAGAAAAGAGCATTACTCCAACTACATCGTCATTAACGTTGCCCTTGGACACTCACAGACGCGCTGTTGAATATGCTTTGACAGCGATAGTTCAGTTGATGAGGAAAGAACTATAATCTCATGATAAACAGTATGCAAGATGTGTAGAGAGTGCCGCTCCGCGATCTAGCAATTGTGAAAGATAGACACTGATAGAGACAGTGCGCTCAACCAACCACAGTGCGTATATATTCGGTGCACCCCATCATATTTGTTGCTCTGGATACTCATGTTCCACGTCCCAAGATGCTCGACCCCTCTCTTCGCCGCCTCAACTGAAACAGCTTCTTCAAACAGCATCAATGCTTTATTGCCCTGTGTCACAAGCCATTCATTCGGCTTTATCTTGCCCGCAGCATTAGGCGTCATGAAAAGACTATGCCCTTGCGTAGCAAATTTAGGTTCGATGGCTTCGAGTACAGCATCTAGCCAGTTTACTGTATTTTGCAAATCCAGGTTGCTCCAAATTCCGTGGCCGAATATGACTGCTTTCGGTTTGTCGCCCTCTGTGCCAATGCTACCTTTCAAGCAAATGATCTCCTCTGTGGGAATTGGAAATCATACAATCTGCTCTACTATGTGGGTGTCAGTAACAACCTGGTATGCTGCGAATGTGAGCGTACTCATCACATTGATCGGATTGGCGCATGACAAGCTATCAGGATCATTTGCAAGAACGTCGGCAGTCTTGTAGATCCCTTGCACGGAGCAAGCTTTGACGTCGAACTGCTCATGCAGAAGCATTCTTTGCTATTTCTCGTCAGAACGTATCCATCACAAGCAACGCGACGTATTACCTCTCCTGCGTCGAGAAATTCCAATCTGTGACTGCTCCATGTCCCAAGTCCCTTTAAACAAAATGTTGATGCTCCCTATCAAATGACGCAGCATGGAGTCTCCAACTAGAAGTACCATATCGAACCTCGCCAGGATCTCGCAGATCTCCTCGCTTGTGAACCAACGCATGTCACAGCCCTGAGGCATGTAGGGAGCATCGTGACCAATGCGGCCTTCAAATGACATGGCCGTCAACATTGAAGCTCGGTCATGACATAACGGACCAAAGGGTGCGTGCAGATCGAGGGAGGAGACGTTGCAGGTATCACGGAACTTGTAGGAATGGAAAGTATCAATGATATCGGGTACTCGATAGAGGCTAGACTCGGGTGGCTGGAAGGCAGCATGGGGGATGGTGGTTGTGTTGTAGATTTCGGTGGTTTCTGGAATGACCTGCGAAGCATCCGCACGTAGGCAGGCTTTGAGACTGAAATAATTTTACGATCTGTTGTGACGCCGGAGAGCAAATGTAGCCTCGAAATAGCACTATAATGCCAATTGCAAGAAGTAGCAATCCAGTCCTGAAAGGTGTAAAGCGAGGGGTCGAGAAACGTGAAGGTCGCCGAACTCTGTTTTCCCATCCGTAGTTCGTGCTCGGTATGACCTCTTGGGCCGGTGAGGTGAAAGGGTCATCGTCGTCGTATGAAGTAGGTCGTTGCCACATATTGGCTGAAGGATCGAGCTTATGGCAGACAGATTGACGACAAAGGCTGTTGTACGTCAATAGTCCGAGGCCGTGTAAAGCAAAAGGCAGTGCAGGGCCAAAATGTTCTGCAATCTCTTCAACGTTGACGAGATTGTGATTCTGCTGCTCTGAGAAGTTGACAGTGTATCACAGACCTAGCGAATAAAGATGGAGGATGTCTATGAAAGGAGTTTGCGTTGACTGCGACTGCACTTGCTGTCAAAACGTGAAAAGGGTAGGAGCGACGAAGCATAGCACCTTCACCCCGACTAGGACGAAGCTGCAGGAAACCTGCTCCTACCGTGGAGCACACACGTTGTGAACGATTGAGTATGTAATATACATTCTGAATGCAGTCTAAAGGAAGCAGCAGATGCATGAAAATTGGACGGGCTATCTCCTCAGCCAACTTTGAATGGGATACAAGAACGCTCGTGCCATATCATAAGACCAGCCAGCCCAACCCCGGATGCGTTCTACTTGATTCAAAAGTCCTACGAGTCGACGCGTGAACACCTCTGTCTCAATGTTAGCATATCACCGTGATATCGAGAGTGTGTATCTACCTGTTTCCTCAAAGTCGTCGGCGTACGCCTCCCAGATAGCAGTCTCTTTCCCATTCTCGCTTCCCTTGGGAACCAATTCGTAAGAATTAACCACCGTGACCTTTGGTCCAATTGCTAAAGCTCTACCATTGATCCTTGTGTCGGCCATGAGCCTTGTACCAGCATCCACCACATCTTCCGGTTTGCCGGATGCACCTCCAGCCAGCAGTAGCCGCCCCTCCGTATGAATAATGGGAGTATCAATGAAGTAGGGCAACAGTAAATTCACGCGAGCTCCATGCATGAACGATGTCGCTCTCAGGGATCTAAACATCCCAAGCACGCCATGCTTCGATACGCAGTATTGTATTTGGGTTGGAATGGCGGCGACTGAAGCAATGGACCCGATCAGTAGTAGATGTCGGTCTCGTTGGTTCGAGCCGGGTGTGGTAGAGGGATCTGCCTTCTTGGAATTGGGGTTTCGAGCAAGATGAAATATAGCGAGATGTGCTGTGTACATGACGCCCGTTAAGTTGACTTCGTAGCATTGGAAATTGGGCTTTGGGGGTTCTTCGAGTGTCGCAAGGCTCTCGGGAGGGTCATCGAAGGAGGGAAGGCCGTCTGTAATTCCTGCATTGGCAACCACAGCATCGATTCCACCGTGAGGGCTGAGCTTGAGTGCTTCACGAAAGAAGTCTACCTGGTTCTGCCAGTTGGTCACGTCCAGAGGGATGAAATGGTGGTGTTGACTGCCAGTGCTCTTGCGGACCTCTTCCACCAGAGCTCGTCCTCGCGCGGCGTTGAGATCTCCAATTATGACATTCGCGCCTGCATAGCACGTTAACTGGGGTTCGAATGCGAATGCGATCCGCCGGAAGTTCACTACCATTCTCCGCCCATTTCCTAAAGAATCCTTCGCCGAAACCAGATGCGCCTCCAGTAATTACAATTGTTTTTCCTGCCACCCACCCAGCATCATATGGCGCGCTTGTATCAATTGGAGGAGACTGTCGGGTAGCTTTGACGAGGTTATTCCGATCTTGAGGCATCGTGAGGGAGGAGTAGGAGTAGAGTAGTGCTGATTCGTGAGGTTTGATGACCGGAGAAACAAGCTACGAACTGAAAGCGCCTGGCTTCACGTAAAGTCATATATGATATTATCAACTGCGTCAAGGTCAGCAATCGAGGATTTTTCTCTACATGTGTCACTCACATACAGATACAAGATATACTCGTAGCTATACGTAGCTATGAGTAAGTAGATAGGTTCAAGACAGATGTGCGGACTGATAAATAGCATGGGCGTCAGCAGTGGACGGTAGGGTAAAAATGTCAATTGCTAATTCTACAACATGACACGTTTTACTTTTTCTATAGAAAAGAAATGAATCCATCATACAAGTAAGATGTGAGATAATTTTGTGTAAGCCCGGCTGAGGTGGATGGTTTGAACTATTTGTTTTCTGGCTGCTTTGGGCTTGAGGCTCGGCTCCTCACTTTATCCGGACCCGAAAAACAAAATGCGGGGTAAGGAGAGAAAAAGGGGCTATTTAGACGTGCATACTGAGAAAGGGGCTGTGGAATGTGATGCTGCACGTATTGATATGGATATGATCATGATATTGATATTGATACTGGTATATATCACTCAGCCTCCAGATTACTCGGAATTCTTTCATGAAAACCACCATTTATTGTATCTATGTGCTCATAGCACGTCTTTCAATTTCGTCCGCAATGACTTCTCAACTCCATACATACATGCATATACAGTATCGTACTTTTCCGGCTACCTACCCTCATGTTTCATATATCATCTTTTCTTTCTTTCTTTTTCTCTCTTCCTCTGCTTTTCTCTCCCACTGCGTTTGTTATCTCGCTTGGAGTACTACTTCAAAGTCAAATCCGACGCAACCCTTTCAGAACAGAACCCTTCGTGCACGGCACTGATTGAGAATATTTGCTTCTCTGGAATCTTATACCTACTACTACTCTACGCCAGTGATCGAAATCCAGAGCTATTGATCAAGGTGAGGATGACCCTTCCCTTCCCCTGTGTATCCGCCTCTGCCCGTGCGCTCAACTTACAAACGCATCCACAACTGTGATAATTGACATACTAGGCCGACCTACGAAAGCACCGCACGCGCAACTTGCATTACCTACACCAGGTATGAATTGAAAGACTCTTATATTCTGCCATTTCTACAACAGCGCCCCCTCATGTTCAAGCCGCATGTTCAGTGAATGGCAGCTGACCTTGCTTATGTTTCAGCCTTGCCATATATCAAGGTGCCTGCCGAACAAAGTCCCCGCTGCGTGACAAGCAATCGAGATGCCAGTCACTCTCTCCGTGAAGTATGTTATCTAAGATCATTACCCGTCATCAGAGCATCGCTAAACAGTACAGGACATTGGGTACCGAGGTTGTCAAGCTCTATGTTGGAAATAATGACGGAGTATCAATCCACCACAACTTGCTATCCCAAGAATCAGCAGTCTTCCGACAAGCCCTCAAGATGCAAGAAGATGGCGAGGACATAGTCCCCTTCCTTGAAAAGGTTCTGGAGAGTAAAGTCAAGGTCAAATCTGACGATAAGAGCATCTATCTTCCCCATCCCGCCTTCCACGATAAATCCGCCTCGGCGCTATTTGACTGGCTTTACAAGGAAACACTGCCTACCAACACCAATTTCATCGAGCTTTTCCAAGTCTACAAGCTAGCGTCACACTTCCAAATGCCACGCCTCCTGAATCAAGTCGTTGACGAATTCCAACGCAAATTTCACAATTGCGACACGACTTGGCATGTATATGACATGGCAACTACTTTTACCTTCCGCAAATATGGCGAGGGGAAGCTTTGGCAACTATGCCTCACGTACATAGCCGGCAAACTCGCTATGGGTGGTGTGACGCCAGAGTGGGGATCTGCGTTCAAGAATTTCTGCGAAGATAACCCTGAAGTCTTTCCCCAACTACTGGAAGTCCAGCTACAGCATGGAGCCACCATTCTTGCTACTCAGTCTCGATTCCGCCGTCCCATCGAACCCGCGGCTTTTGAACTCGATCACTTCCACCTTCACCTGCTTCCAGAGCTGGTGTTTGAGGCTAAGAAGAAACACAAGAAGAGCAAGAAGAGTAAGAATAGGGAGCGAAAGGATGGAGACCCTTTAAGAGGCGTGAGGGGCTCGGGGATTAGGAAAACGGGTGGTGGTGGCTGGCAGGGAGGACATAGTGGTCGCAGCACATCGTTGGGACGAGACGTGAAGGTTGAGACTATTTGATTTGACAAGTCTTCGGCGTAGTGAGGTTTAAGGAGTACAACTTGTTACATCTATTTTTAGGGGTTGGGGGGTTTCACAGGGCGACAATTACGGTGGTGGTGTAGGATAGTCAAGAGCCTTTTCTCTTTCTCATTTTTTCTATGGGTAGGATATCACAATGATAAACGATACGGAGCAAATGAAACATTAACGAGTACGGATTATACGTCTCAATGCCGTCCCGGGTGGTATGTTAGCAGCAAAATGGACCGCTCGCACAGGTGATTGAAATTCATTGGACTGAGAGGTACGGCTACTGCCCTTGCCACTTCCTACCCATACTCCCGGCTACAACCTCGATCTATCTCGATTCCTTCTACAAGTTCCCAAGCTCTTCAGACACATTCCGTACAACTTTGAGGAAACTCTAGTGGAGGCTCGCAGCGGTTCTGACGTGCAAATCGATCGTCAAATTTGGGTATAGGGGCGAAAGAATAATCGAACCATTGGAATAACTACTAGGTGGTTAAGAGGCTGTACAACAAGCCTAGTCCCTTTGCCGGGGCGACATTGTCAAACGGTTCGGGGACCTCCTGTGATATCTAGGCTACCGCAGCCCGACCGAAAGGCGGGTGCGCACCGGGTTAACGACCCTGGGGATGGTAAGAACGCCTAGAATAGGGATAAATCGCAGCTAACTCCTAACGGCACCCACCGCCTATGGAAGAAGTTCACAGACTCGACGGCAGTGGGCCTCCGGGCTTAAGATAGAGTCGAACCACCGGGAGGCCGGGGGAAGTGGTGGAGGCGGGAGGGGGCTACCTGTAAGGGATCCCTTCCGATGAACCCTCTTTAAGGTATGATTATTTATACCCGAGGATGAAAGCTAGTAGCTGGTTCCTGCCGAAGTTTCCCTCAGGAAAGCAGTGTTGAATTCAGTTTTATGAGGTAAAGCGAATGATTAGAGGCCTTGGGGTTGAAACAACCTTAACCTATTCTCAAACTTTAAATATATAAGAAGTCCTTGTCACTTAATTGAACGTGGACATTCGAATGTAAGTCTTACCAACACTAGTGGGCCATTTTTGGTAAGTACCTGGGCAGACTGGCGATGCGGGATGAACCGATCGTGAAGTTAAGGGTCCTTTTGTGGGGAAGGCCATAAGGCATTACGCAGAATCGAAGTTATTAGCACTTTCACACCAGAAATTTCCCTCTTCTTGTTACCAGAAATCTTTCACTCTATGCTGATGTGAATACCCGGGGTTCTATCACCTCTCAGAATGAACGAGGGCCGCAGCTAAATGGCGCCGCCTGAAGTTTTCAAGCGATCAACTTCAAGCCCCAAGACCAGTGCCGTGATGATGTATAGCACCATGAGGATAGAAGATATTGATTCAATTGCGATTCGCAAAAATCAGCAAAGCCAATTCATTGATTTCAAAACCGCACATTTTTATACTGCGCGGTTGTCACATACAGTACTGTAGACTCGCGTTCCAGGCTGGGAATTCCACCCCCCAGGCTGAGTGTTTAGCGTTCAGCGGCGTCTGGAAATTTACCACCTCCTGAAATATCCAAATAAAAGGGTGAAAGGCAACATGCAAGAGGTACAGTGTATAAAGGCAAGGTAAGGAACCCATATATTCTGCTACTATGGCTAAAATTCAGAGAAGAAAGACAAAGTTTGGTGGGGTGAGAGTGCACCTTCAGGCTGGGCTACTGCACTGTACGAAGGCTGCAGCCCCGAAATCCGACGCTAAGTGCTGTAGAGCAGCGCTATTTCGTACGGCATCCCAACTCAATCTCACTCAACCTCAACCTCAAGATCTAGCAGGTACAGTAAACTTTCAACGTGCTTCATGAAGAACTCATACGCGCGAACATGGGACAGCACGATCTTCCACTTGATGCTCCTCCAATCTCACCTGACCTGCAGAATGGACGTCCGCGTAGACGGAAATCCAAACGCGCAATGAAGCCGGCGGATGGCTTTCGGATCCATGCATTGCAGTGAAGGAGTGAAGCACTAGGGGCACAGGGGAACAGGAGCCGGAAAAAGAAATACAGCAACACACCTTAACGCAGAACAGGCATCAACATAAGACGGCGAAGTGCGCATCTTGGTTGAAAACGAAACGAAAAAGCAAAACCTTGGCACGACGATGCAAGCTGTGGGCAAAGAGCCATCCTACTTCGGCCTCAAAAAGAGCTGATCAAGCTCCGACAATTCCTACATTTGATAGGCTTGCGCGTCGATATTTGTAGCGATGGCTTCAAAAGCGGGAGGATGGCAAGCTGCTACAGTAAGTACAAGGCACTTCCACTTGGACTTTCCTTGTCTGTACATGTACATTACCGGTATACAGACACAGCTGTCAAAAGCCAATGATTCTCACAAGCCTGGAGACTCGAGAGCTTCCGTTGCCGAGATGAAGGGGGCAAGAGAAATCGGCAGCGTCCCTACAGTACACCCCAACCGTCACATGTTTTCGTGTTTGCTTCTTTTTGGCTTCTCCGCACTTCACGTTTCACTTTCAGAATTCACAAGTTTACGCATCTGCACCATTTGGTAGACTGTGACCTTTTGACAATCCAACACTTGATTTGAGTATAACTGTAGAAATTATCCGCCGAATATTCACATCCATCAAATCCCACGCGTCAAGATTGCGAGTTGCCCAATTCTTCTTATTATTGAAAATCAAGACATTTCTCCACCCAAGTCTGCTTTGAATACTCTGCCCATCATGGCTGATTCTGTCAATAATATCTCCAAGTACTTCACTCCAAGTCCTTTCGTACCTGCTTCATCAACTAACAGATATCTCAAGTGCGATATCCTCCAGACCAATAAAGTTCACTATTGGTCGAGAGCCCAACTCAAAGAGCTTTTTTATCCATCGACGTCTTTTGCAGGCCCATAGCACTACCCCCGAAATCTTTGACAGTAACCCTGCCATATCTGCAGAGTTCTTAGCCAAGACGAAAAAGACGAGAGATGATAGGGGCAATCTCAGTCTTGAAGACGATAGCCCAAAACCCTTTGCTATGCTTATCCATGTGCTTTACAAAAGTCTCCTCACGTTCGATGGAAACACAATTCAGCACATTCCCTCGCTGTACTTGATGTGCGAGAGATTGGGCTTTGAGTCGACTATGAATATGATCATGGACGGGCTGCAAGAATACGATCGTGGGGACCGAGATCATTACTTTTCCGTCCCAGACATCATGTACATTCATGATAATGCCAAGCCACGCTCGAAGCTCTGGAAGTATGTTCTGTGCAGCATTGCCTGTCGTACGTCCTGGGGTTGGATTTCCACCGACTGGGCCATGGCACTCAAGAAGTTCCTGGAGGACTGTCCAAGAATGGGTGCCGAGCTCTTTCTGACGCATGCTGGCTATGGGAAGAGAATCACCAAGTTCAAGGCAGACTACCGCAAGCCTGCTGTGGAGAATGGATTTGGTCACTGCGAATTTCACGTACACCCAACAGGGGCCTCATGTCGCACTCAAAGTGGGAGGCTGTCGCGACGCGAGCAGCGTACACTTGACGAGTTCATGAACGCGGTCAAGTATGAGGAGAGTGATAATGCTGACGAGGCTGAAGATGACGAAGAAGAGGAAGAGGAATAGGAAGAGGAAGAGACCCATTAGTTTTGCTCTGGCACATTTTCTTTACTGTTTACCAATATAGTTCCACGGTTTCTTTGGGTATCTCCGACCCGTTGTATTGCACGTTGATCTTATCCCCACTATCTCCGTCTTTCAAGCACGCGGCGTAGAATTTAGCTCATTGACATTCCATGTTCTCATTTCTATGATATATTAATTAGTTTTCTTTCCCCAGCGTCTCTTCTTTTTTGTTAACTTTGCGGCTCCCAACATCATGGAAACTTCCTCACAAATCATCGTCCTCATCACTGGTACGTTCACACATCACACTCAAGCATTTCACAATTCTAACTCGCTATATATAGGAGCAAATCAAGGCGTTGGTTTTGAGACTGCAAAGAACCTCGCTTTGCACTCATCCAAATACCAAGTCATCCTCGCTAGTCGCGACTCCGCCAAAGGAGCCGACGCCGTATCAACACTGAAGAATCAATCCAACATCAAAGGCACCGTAGAAGCCATCCAGCTGGATGTTACTGATGATGCTTCTGTCGATGCTGCCGCCGCAAAAATCTCCTCAACCCACGGCCGCCTCGACGTTCTTGTCAACAACGCCGGCATCATGAGCAAGAACCCCGTCGCACGCGACAATCTCCGGGAAGTGCTAGCGGTCAACTGCGTAGGCGTCATGAGTGTCACAGAAGCTTTCCTCCCCCTGCTCCACAAATCCTCAGCTCCACGACTCGTCTTCGTCTCCTCGAGCATCGGCTCCATCACCCACGCCTCAAACCCAGAATCACCTTACTACCGCGCAGCGGGCGAGCAATACCGCATGAGCAAAGCAGCGCTGAACATGATGATGAACCAGTACCATGTGAAGCTTGCGAAGGACGGTTTCAAGGTCTTCGGTGCGGATCCTGGCCTCGTGATCACGAATCTCATGGATAAGGAGAACCAGCGGGCGAGAGGCGGCGTTGAGGGAGATGTGGGAGGAGAGCGTATTGCGACCGTTGTGAGAGGTGATCGGGACGACGATGTGGGGAAGGTTTGTGGTGTGTATGGGGTTTGTCCTTGGTGATTGACAGTTTAGACTATTCCCATTGGCTCGCGCTTGAGATTCGAGGATTGCTTTTTTCGGTTCGGCCACGGACGTTTTCAATATGAGTGTGCGTGCTTAATCCGTACAAAATTCTGATGCCCTGCAATTAATCCGCCATAGAATCTATTTTGTAATTTGATGTCCTGAGTTTCAAGTCCTCGGGACGATACATGCTGCAGCAGCACTGATGAGGACTCGGCAGCTCTGACCTGACCTGGCAAGGAGTTAAGGACAAGGACAAGGACAAGGATAAAGCACTATGCAACTGGAAAATGCAATCAATGTATTTGCTTCATATGCCAGAGCGCAATTGCCGTTAAACCCGTCTCTTTCTGACAGGTCTTCTTTTTTCAGGGTGATGAGGCAGCGAATGAATGGATGGGAAGTCACGCACCGACGCGTCCCCCCTGGATGTTAGCGTGTTTGTCGCGCCTCCCAATATGCAACTGTCAAGTGCTTCTTCAATTTCAACTTCTTTTGAAGCCAGCAACAAAAGCTCTTCCCATTTCAAATCGTGGACTCTTTCTACACACATTTCAATTATCTGATTGTCTTTATTTGAAGCCTCATCGATTGTTCTATTCTCTTTCTACGTAGAAGTCATTCACTGCGTCACTCATCTCAAACCGACTCGACCAGCACCATCAAGCTTCGTTCCTTCCTTCCTAAAATCTTCACATCTCAGAAACTCATCTTTCAATAACGTATCCACATCTACCCTCAGATCACTCCGCTCCTCCACACATCAATTTCAGCTTCAACTATTTCCACGGCTATATGTTGTCTCCCACAACAGCGTCGCGCACGAAGCAAAGCACCCCTTTTCGCACGACACTCAATCGCAATTGTCAAGCTGAACACCAGTTTCGTCACTTGAATTGTGCTCTGTCGCACACGTCTCTGGTCTCCGGCCCCAATCTTTCACTTTTTCGTCCGCGCATTCTCTTCACGTCTTCAGGCCTCGGAGACGTTGCATCACCATCACGATGTCTCCCAAAGCGCCCAGCCGCAAAGAGTAAGTCACCTCACTTTCATCCTAATCCCGCATGTTTCGGTCTCTATGACTGACGTATAGTAGGGCGTGGGACATCACTCTTGTAATTGGACCAGAGCGCAAGGTATTTCACATTGATCGACAACTTCTACTCTCTCGGAGCGACTTTTTCACTACTCTGTATAAGAACCCGATGAACACAAGGCCCTTTGTCGACGCCAAGGGAAAGCCAAAACTACATAAGCAGTTGGTCAAATATTTGCGTAAAGGTTTTGTGCCACTCGCCCCGCATGGACTTAAAAGGAAGGACAGCGAAGCACGACGCTTCAGCTCCATGATGCGGCGCCTCTATTCCATGGCCAGGGGGTATATGATGCGGGATTTCCAAAACCGAATCATGGACGAGCTTCGTTTGCACCACTGGAGATGTGGGGGCTCCCGATACAGTGCGCACCTAGAACAGGTCCAAATGAGGACTACTATGGGGAATCCGCTTCGTAACTATTACGTCGTTGGTGCTGCGTGCTACCTAGCGACGGCGGTAGATTCGCGAAGTCGTCGAAGAAGAATGCGGCAAGCTACCATCATGAACCTGCAAGCCAAATCCAGCCAGTTTCGTAATGATCTGGCCCTTGTGCGCAAAACTCACAAAGAAAAGCTCATAGACAAGCTAGACCATCGGGATCCTGCTACCTTTCACCCATGTGAATTCCACGAGCATAAGAAAGGTGAAAATTGTCATCTCTTTCAGACTTTTACTCACGTTGAGTTAGAGGAAGATATTGACGAGAGCGTGGGTAGTGAAGGGGAAAGTGTCGTGTATGACGTTCCGCTTCCTATGCAGGAGCCCAAAGTCATTGATCTCACTGGCACTTCTGAGCGAGAGTCAAGCTTTGAGGATGACGCCGATAGGGAAACTGATGGGGAGAGTGGCTGTGAGAACATGGAGCATGGGCGTGGAGATGACATGGACCTGGACACTCCTGGGATGACTTTCTCTCTCCCATCATCACCGGCACACCAGCCAGAAGCTAGTTCTCGTTCGAAACTTGCGGTCTCACCCAAGACGCCCCGTCCGTACGTTGGGGAAGAAGACCGAGACATGTTCCGGGCCAGAGCCCCTAGCGCGGAATCTGTTATTCTTCAAGAAATGGATGACTATGTTGGTGAACGAGTCTTCGCTTGGGTAGACCACGTTAGGCAGCAAGGCCCCGGGCATCACTCCTCTGACACACTCGTTGAGAATTCAAAGGCCAGCATACATCAATCCCCGCTTCCCGTCAACCCGAGAGCCAGAGTCCAGAAGCCCTCAGTAGGGACTTCCTCTGTTAGACCTGAAGAGAATAACATACGTCGGGCGTCCTTCACATATGGCAAGTTCAAGTCGGTGATGGCTTCTTCCCCTGCGCCTCCCTCTTCTATCCGCTACCAGTCTCAATCCAGCCCGTACATCCACAGAGCAGGCAAACCCAATCAGCAACTAGTGCAAACTCAGATTCACCGACCAACGCCGGGGAGCTCCTCTCAGATGGCTATTAAGATAGAGGACGATGACGATGAACTCGATTCTCATCGTTATTGCTTAGAAGCTGTCCACCCGGACAGACTCCAATATCTTCTTCGCGTAAATCGATGCGCTGAAGCATAGAAAGACGAATAAGAAGGGGTTGCTTGTACAAGTTCAACACAAACGTTCTGGAATTGGTAACCTCTTGCCAAAAAGCTTGGTTTTCAGCCTGGCTAAAATATGGATGCGGTGGTATGTTTCGGAGGTGGGTATCGCGATCAGCATCCCTCCTAAATACTCGCGTCGGCGCAACAAAGGGTGTAATATTTGCTTCATTGGCCAAGGGGTATACAATTGAAGTTTACAAAAGCTGGTCTTCAGTCAACCATTCCATCTTGCAACATATTTATGTCAGCTTACCCTCCGTGGGCCGATGGATTCATGCGGAATTGTCCGAACATAATCATACCTGTATCATAGCAGATATCTTTCAGCTCCCATTTTGCAGTGAGAATATTTGCCTATCATGATGCGGTGTTGACTGTTACATTGGTAATAAAAATGAAACTGATTAAGGTACTCAGTAATCAGAGGCTGAAGCTAAGATACTTCGCAAAGCCTTAGATCGGTATCATATTCCGAAGCAGCGTTCGTTTTATTCCCAACCGCGGGGCTTCTCATCTAGGGGAGCACTAGATAATGTGTAAGATTACTTAGGTAGGTACGGTAACTGTCAGCCAAAAATGTTGATTTCGGTGAGGTCGGTCTCGGCTTATAGGGCTACGTTTAGTCCCTGAAGGTTAAATGCGGGCGGGCATTCTTCCCGCCTGTGGGTGCGGTGCGGGTTCCTTTCTCACACCATTTAATCTCCGAAGTCCACTCCACTGCATGAGAAACGGTCCCGAGGATACGGTTGCTGGTGCTACGCATACGCATACGCAGCGTCTCTTACCTGCGAAGCATCTCCAGGATTCCTTCGACACGTTTCACGGTCTTGACACGCCCGAGGTAAGTTTAGAATTTCTTATGGAAAGTAATTATGGTTAAGACTGCGTCAAGACTATCACTGACCTGCGGACTCAATAGGTCACTTTCGTTTTGCACCACGTTCACCTCGACAATCGCGACGTCCAGCCTGTCCATAGGTACATATCACTTTTACCTTGGCCGAGTTTACCTCTACGGTACCATGTCCACGCTGTATCTCCTCCAGACACATCTGTCATCCCTCCGTGTTGACTCGCGAGCTTCAAACCCGCCAGAGCCGGCGTCAAGAAGCATTACCCCACCAAAGTCAAGCTGAAGCCATTCAACTGGTTAGCCCTCACCATGTATGACATCTTTAATGAAGACGAGTTTGGCACCTGAAACGGCAATATATTCAGCAACGAGTTCTATGATGAAATCCCCCATCTAGATCCTGGTGGCGAAAATTGGCTCAAGTTCGACCGCGCGGTGGAAAGCTGCTTCATAATAAACGGCCTAGATGCTCCAATGCAGCAAGTAAATGAGCCCTCTTGTCCAGCCGTCGTGGGCGCTCTCCCGGACGATGCAGACGAAGCTGTCTACGCAGAGCATCTGGCTAAGACAAGATAATACAAGCGGGCAATGAGAGCTTATGATTTCGCTATGGGAGAGTGGGGGGTGAAGCAGGCAAATGCTTGCTATGTCATTCGACGGGACTTCTGACTGTACCAAGATCGAGAACTTAAAACGGGTATACGATGTGATGGATGCTCTGCGCCCAAGCCCGTCTACTTACTCGGGAAGGGTCATGCGGCTCATGAATAGATTCTTCACCCTTACTCTCGGGGATTGCGAAAGCGTCAAGGACTTCTCTCTGCAGCTATCTAACATTAATTACGAGATACCAAAATGGAATGGGACCCCTTTCACCGATATGCAACTCACCTCGCGCTTTCTCCATGGCCTCGGTCCAGGATATGAGCATTTTATGGCAATATTCGACATGAGCCAAACTCTTATTGCATATCCCGGCATGGATGCCATTACTTATGACCAGACGGTACAGAAAGCCTATGACTATTCCTGGACGATCAAAGCCCTCAATACCAGTCCTCCAAAATCTAGAAGTTCTGCCGTCAGCCCTCCCCATAAGACTTCCCGTTCCCAAAGTCGTCAGAGCGGACGAGGACGCCAACGCCGGCGAGGACGCAATGAATCTGGTCACAAATAACTCTTTGATCAAGTAATGCCATTGCATCCAGAGATGTTCATGTAAATAGAGATCTTAAAACTTAAGAGATGGAGTGCATCAAAATGGAGAGCGGAATTCGAGAGACTGAGAAGTAGAAGGGAATGGTTCTTATAGTGTCTTGCGGCTCTCTCCATGTTCAAAAAGTCGCAGCTACTTGAAAAAAAAAGTCTTGGTTGAGGTTGAGATTCGGCCGACGGGGGGGGATGAGATTCAGAAGTTTGAGACTGCGGGATTCAAGTATAGGTATCAGGTTGAGAAAGGTGCGGCGGGTGGGCGAAGCAATATGATAGTGTGTCGAGTAAGGTATGTTATGTATACATATGCATGAGACAATATGCATGAAATTTGTGGATTTGGCAAGACACTGAGTTGCTGTGTGATAGGAGAATATTGGGGGGAGATTGGGGGAGTATGCGAGGTACGTTTACGAGCGGGGGTTTGCTGCTGACTGATTCAGAAACGGTGGATGGGAAAAAAGCGGTATTTTGATTGCTTGCTATAAAAATGGATTATAAGAACATGAGGAGTTGTGCCAACTAACTTCTTTCGGGGATCATTGGGACTGTAATTTGCGGTCCTGTGGGTGGCGAAATAACGTTACGTTTCCCGTGAGTGAACCGAGTCAAAGCATCTTCTGTTGGCGAGAGAAGTCGATTGATACCCCAGTGCCCCAGATTTTGATCATCTAAGCATATTCCCAAGCCCCATAGTCGCCAACAAACGTGGCTGGAAGTAAGCCAGCCAGCTCAGAACAATCCGTCCGATTAAAGCCGTCGGTCTTGACGTAAAGTTGCTGAAGAGTAGTACCGTTGTTCTCATAGGGGCATGCCAGAACACTCCCTATAAACAGTCAGTCAGCGTCTCATTTGTAGCAGTATGAGTAGAACATACCGGATCCTTGAGTGTTGTCATAGGTGTAGATGAGGGTGTTGTCGTAAGAGCTAGTGTAGACAATGGGTCCAGTATTCTGGTAAGTCCAATTACCAAAGTTGGGTGTAACAGAACCAGGTGGCGTCGATGAGCTGTGAGGTGCCGTGAAGCCAAGTCTTCCATCAGTAGTCACATAGTTTGCTTCACCACCTGGGACCTCAACCTACGAATATGTATGTCAATTTCGACTTCCTTTATGTGAGACGAGATGCCACTTACACTTAAACTTTCCAGACCGGGGGTAAATACAGTCTCGTTTCCGGTAGGGCAACTGCTTACTGAGTCCGGACAGTAAGAGGAGGTGGTGATTCCAAAATAGTACGATTGGCCATAAGCTGCTACTGCTTGGCCGTGGAGCTCGGAGCCAGGAGAAAATACGGATAAAGTATTTGTAGCTTGGACAATGCTGCCCATTGCTACTGCTGCGACTATCGGTTGGAGCATCATTGTAACGACCGTGTTACTTGATGAGGTTTGAAAAGGTGATTTTGTTGAGTGGCTGAGATGATACTGCAAGAGGTAAGTTGGAGTTGATTTTCGGCTTCATATAATGCATACCAAGAGTTTATTTTCCTCGAAACAAGTTCGCACACCGCAAATTATGATGCTTTCTGTGTATCTGAAAGATTTGAGTCTTTTATATCAAGATGCCTTTGTAAGGGAATATCTTCTGTCTTTATAAAAACTCGAAAATTGCTTGAAATAGTACCAACCAAGACCGTAAATCTCCCGGAGCAACGAATGGGATATGCAGGGTCTTGCGCGCCGAAGCTTTAGGGCTCCGCAGCCGGTGATAACCCGTGTCAGTGTGATTTCAACGTCATAATAGCATTCATCGTATTGCCCTAAGCGAAAAGAAGCGCAGATCTCCTCGACTTCGAAGATCCCGGCGGAGTACGAATACCTCGGAGTCCTCGGTAATATTTGCACATCTTTCGACTTGGACGAATCCAAGGAAGCTATTCAAAGTCTCGTGGGCTCACCGTCAATGCCAAACACCGCTACAGCCAATCACAAGCTGCCGCCAAGTCTTTGAACAACCTCTGAAACTCGTATTCAGTGTTAATCCAAGTTACCTAATTGTACAGCAACTTTCTGCCTATTATGGACGTGGCAACTATAATACTCGTATCTGCATAAAGAAACTTCAATCAACCAGACATGTCATTATTAACCATGTCATCTTCCGGCAGTTGATACTTCATGTCTTATTACTTCAGCGCCATTTAGTTGTCTACCAAGTATGTGGGTTCGGGCCGTTCGGCGTAAAACCGTTCAGTTTAATCAGATTGAAATAAGCGTCATAGGTCCCCCCCCCTTTTCTCTCGCCTCGCTAACAAACAACGATCAGCGAGCAAGGTGTTGTGTACCACTATTGCTCGTATAATCCCAACAATAGCCGTTCCGAGTTTTCTGTTACGTTATTCTAGTATCACTTATTGAGGTTTAAAGATCCCGAGCTTCCAAGTGCAAAGTTGCTTTCAGATCTGAACAATCGATCTGCAGACCGTATTCGATGACGGCAATAGGAAAGATACATAGGATACAAGTCATGACACACCGTTTTTACTTTAGTCAACGCTGCACTCTTTACTAGAATCAAAATGGAGCCAGCCAGCTCGGCCTTCACAGGACTTTGAAGTCCCGTTTTCGGGGCCTCGAGCTCACGCTTTCTGTTTCTTCTTCTATGTGTTCCGGTTCATTCGTGAATGCGCTAAGATTCATGAATGAACCAGTGTACTCGTGAATACAACTAAGATTCATGGATGAACTGGGAGATTCACGAATGAACTGGAACAAATGCTTCCACCATAGCATTAACACCACAGAAACAAAGAAAGGAGTTGTGAAGATGCTTGAAAATATGAGGTAGATACCATAAGAATATCCGGGGATTGCTTGGAAGATGGCACTCGTTCACGGTAAACATCGTCTAGCGAACACGGTTGATTGATATCATTTAGGTCGCCATGCAAATAGGAGGCTCTCGAATATTCTATCAACTGGCCGTTGAAAGTCGCCATCTCAATCTGCATCTCTTCCACGTCGTCTTACTCTTCTCTTGAGGCTTTCTTTAGGCGTTGGTCCTGCCTTTTTCATATAAATGATCCGTCACTCCTCAGCACTGGAGAAATGAACTCATCAACTTTGAAAAGACTCGGGATCTCCTCAACTTTTTCCTTGTCGTCAGGTACATAGTCCGGTGTGTCGGCAGCCTGCGGGAGGGCCATAATCCGAGCCAAGTATCGGCTATAGCTAGCTTTTAATAGCCAACGAAAGCGAAAGCCCCCATGAGTAGAAGTACCATTGACATATATCTCTCTGATATTCCTCAGCCTACTGACCGGCTTCAAGAGAAATTTCAAGCTGCTAGAACTATGCTCTGTGCTTTGGAGACGAATACGGAGCTTGTGTACTTGGTAGGATTGCCTGATGATATCACATCCTTCCTCAAGAGCTGCTGACAGGGGCTTGAAAGTCGGACGCTCGGGTCCAAAGAACATCTGATCTGTAGATGGCATTATGTCCTCCCCTGGCAAGTAATCAGCCATCAACTCCCAGCTTTGTATATGTCTCAACATCGCCAAGTGAGGCAGTGGATCAGATTCCCTTGAGCTAGTAGGTCCACTACTAACGGTGTCGTTGCGGTGCGCGACACAGATGCGAAAGCCAGGGGCTCCCATTATGGATTTATTATGTAGTGAGGGATCAGAGATGATCGAGATCCTGAACTCGTTGATATTGTAGAGAGATTTCTCCGCTTCATCGTGGACGCGGTGCGAGACTTGGAGGAGTCTGATACGAGGATGGCCTCGAGGAGCGCGGTTTGGCGAATTGAAATTTAGGACGAGGCCATCGATTTTGTCTCGGATTTCTCGGGAAAACTTGGAGAGTGTTCCTGGAAGCTTGGTCAGAATGTATTCTCTTCTTGCATGAGACTTCTGGGCTAGATGTCAAGACATACCGAGCTCTTGTCGCAATGACGGCGAAGGTATTGTGGGAGTAGACATCTTAGACTGAGGAACAGCAACTGTTTTGTAGATTGGTCTTGTAGGGTTAAGAGGGCGATGCACCAATGTATAAGAAAATGGATGAAGATGGCTTCTATTGGGAAGATGAATAATCGACTTGTTCAAGCTCCAACCATGGGTGAATAACGTTGTGTTAAAATTACGTGCCCTGACCTCCTTTTTCACGTCCCTGTTGGGGTGAATATAGTTCGCTTTCTCTACGTGCCCACCCGGGACTATCATAACACTTTCAAGTGGAGGCTCCGCATCTAACCGTAGTCGTGGAGGTAATGAAAGTCTTGTTCAGAGCTTCAATCTCTGAACTTTATATTATCACTCTTGGCTATGTCTCAAACTCACCTCAGGATATATATGTGTTCCGATTCATTCATGAATCGACGCTAAGATTCACGAGTAAACTGGATTTACGAGTAAACTAGTTTATTCGTGAATAGCACTAATATTCACAAGTGACCTAGGGTATACGTGAATTTGTACTAAGATTCATGAATGAAGCGGAACATATGAATGGGATTCTGCTCAAGTGGCACACCACCTTAGCTCCCAAGTAGGAACTGCTAATTAAGCGCATTTCTACTAATCCTTTCTATAACCCAAGATTTCGTGAATATTTCATACCTACATCGCGGGGTATCATATACCTCTTACCCCAGTATGAAGTTTTCGTACTGCCACTTGGAATCAAGTTCGAGAAGTGCCTGTGTTGAAGAAGATTTGCGAATACTTGGGAACTGCGAAGAATCTAATTATAAATCCTTGATCCAAATCAAGTGCAAGGTCTCTCTGCTTCCAATGTTTGATTGAACGTTCTCAATCCCCAAGATCCGTGGGGGCCCTGGTGGTCGCTCTATGTTCTACTTGCTTACTTTCAGAGTGGTGTTATTCCTTACTCTTCCAATCTAGGAAGCATTGCAAGTGTTATTAGGAACGTTGTAGCTGATCTTTTGTGTCGCAGTCGTAATCTACCTAGGTTGGAAATGTAGGTCTAGACTACGATAGATATGTGCAGCTAGACGGTGTTTGATGGCAGTCCATCGAACCATTGCTTAGTGCAGTGCAGTGATATAAGATCTCACACTGTCTATGCTGTATACTGTACCCGATTGAGACAAGTGTCGTAGTGTTTTGTAAACCACGGGTGTAGTCGATTATGAGTGCCGATGTATATGCCTATACATACTCAAAATGGTTATCCAGCCGCTGCCGTGTTTGTGTAGTTGACTTTATCGTTCTTGGGCAAATCAAGATGTTCGATTATTGTCTGGGAACTGGTAGTTTTAGACAGTCAATTAGATTTGGGGAAAGAGTAGAGGACCTACTAACGTTTACTTCGTAGACAAGAAGTTTCGTGGGGATGGATGGATAGAGTGCTGGTGGCAGTCATTCATAGTTAGGAGATTGTCCGTCTGGATCAAAGAAGCATGTATAACTCCCATAGAGCAAAAGTTTTATGGATTTTGTTGCCACAGAGTCTGCATCATTATAAAGTCCCAGACATTTGAAGGGCTCGAACTCCAATGTAGCAAAGCAAGATACCCGGATGCAGCCCCCCCCACCCCAGAAGCACCGTTGCTAGATATAACGCCAAATGCAAAGCCAACTCCACATCACCAGTATTCCCAGATTTGCCCAGTTGCGCCCATTTATACAGAAGAATGTCCCACTTTTGCTCGCTTCAGGACCTGACCCTCTGAAGTCTCGAGCTCCGAATTCTTCCTCTTCCTGTAGTTGGGCGGACACTCCTCATCAACGCCATGGGCATGGAAATAGCACATGTTCTCAATTTCACGGGGATCCTCCGGCGTCTCACTGCGGCCGAGATTGATATACGCATTATTGAAGCTAGGATGGTCCTGGAACAGCTTTACTACTTCGGTTGTTGGCCATTTTGACTTGACGCCCGGTTCTGCGTCGGGGGTTAGGACCCATTGGAGGCTTTGAAGGCAGTAGTCGCACAGTCTGGAATCTTCTCCTGCCTGCACCCAGGCTCGGCTTACAAAGTCGGTGGACGGTAGTTCCTACGCTTGTGTATTAGAACACGCACTGCATTGTTCTTCCGCTTGGAGTCCTTACATTGCATCTCTTGTGATAGCGGATCAAGGAATTCATAATGATATCTTGGAGGTCCGGGAGGCAGAGCTTCCTGGCGAGTGCGTAGAAAGCGACCACGTCCCACGATGCGCGAGACACCTTGTCGGAGTCGGTGATTGGAACCAGGTCTCTTAGGCGTCGAGGGTTCGGGCAATATGTCCACTCCATGAGCAGGTCGAATGCAGCCGGGTCGTCCTCTGGTAGCTCGGCTACCCCGCCCGCCTCCTTGAACGCGCCGTTGAACATCTTGTCGAAGTATGGGATGCGTCGGCAGAGGTAGGTTTTGTGGGCTCGGAATAGCTTCTTCTTGGGGCCGACGAGTATGTCAACCACGTCGGTCTCTAGCTTGCTGTGGGAGGGTCAACAATGAAGTATGGTGGGCGCTTAGGGGGTTTGGACGTACTCGAGGAAGGGCGTGTTCCCGACGACGCGTTCTTGCGAAGGTTTCAATGGCTTGATAGCAGGTTTGTCTGCAACATCTGTGCGTATGACTCCTGCCATGATGAATTTATGAACGGAGGTGGTTATGGTGGACTTGCCATTGGTAAAAACAAGGAGGTATTGATCCGTGTCGTTGAGTTACAGCGAGGCTGAACCGGACTAGAACTAGTGCGAGGCTGAGGCGATTGACAAGACTTCTATGTATATCCCGAAACAGTAATTCTGTTATTGGATTACTAATCTAAGACAATTGAGTCAAACCGTGGTAAATTTTTCGTGTTCAGTATTCGATATGAAGAAGTGAAATCATTGGTATTTTACACTTTGAAGGATAATATCAGCTACGGTATTCCAAGCTGTACAAAACCACACCTACACCAAAATACAAATATGAGAGCTGGTAGCAGGCCATGTGCTAGAAGCAGCCTCACAATACCCTGTCGGTCTTTCTAGAAGCGCAGAGCTGCTCACAGTTTCTTTCTTTCCCCAGCACAACGCAATGCCCTTCCTCAGCGGCCGCGTATCCCCAGACGTACAAGGCGATGTGCTACATCTTTAACCCCTTTCGCAGATCGCCATGTTGAGGAGCTTAAGGTAGATTAGGCTGTAATGGGGTAGTGGTTCGGAACCTCGAGCTTGGAATCTTTCTGATTTTCAGCCTTGCCACAACGACGATAATTACCTAGGTACTTCTCTTGTTTCGCGCGGCGTACATGCACACGCCAACGCGTGAGAAAGGGTCTTTGTCTGCCGTTACTTAGTTACCCGTGTATAGGTAGGTACACGATGCCGTCCGTGTTGTCGAAAAGGCAGATATCCTGTGTTAGTCTGCAGAACACAGCGGGATCGGAAGTTAAACAGGAGTTTCTATCAGATCTGATATTTTTCGTTGGTATTAGGGCCGTGATGTTTAGATGGGAGACGACCATTGCAATAAGGTCATTGAAGACACAGAGCACACCTTTCGGCACTTTTGCAGTATTCTCTAACGCTGGCTCACCTTCGCTGAGAAGTCTTTCGAGGTATCGTATATGATCATCCCGCAAAGAACGTGTTGTGAGTCTAGAAAGGTACTCAGAAGCAACATAGATTGATACATCATGTTAGACAAGAGCACGTGAGGGCTAAAACTAGTCTTTGGAAGGGGTTTAGGAAAGTATTACAGGATCCGGAGAAGAAACCCAATCAACGATTGGAATAGTAGCATGGAATACAAACTCAACTTTCGATTCTTGAATGAAGATGTAGAATAATTGCCAACAGACGATCTTGACTTCTGGCAATTCAGGCGGTCATTTTCTCATCCAAAAGCTTCGGGCTGCCAATA
This sequence comes from Gremmenia infestans, assembly GCA_032629725.1. Classification (NCBI taxonomy): domain Eukaryota; kingdom Fungi; phylum Ascomycota; class Leotiomycetes; order Helotiales; family Hamatocanthoscyphaceae; genus Gremmenia; species Gremmenia infestans. The sequence goes on from JAFEVB010000020.1 coordinate 221,212, forward strand.
ATCTCATCTTGTGATGCTAGTTGAAATTCGAGTTGGAACTTTCCAAAATTGACAAGAGAACATAAAATACCGGAGACTAAGGGGATAAGAATAACTTCTTGACAAGAATTGCGAGCCGAACGCACGGTAATCGAGGGAATATGCCGCTCCTTCCATTTGATCCTTCGATCGCGATCATGCATACAGTACCGGGAGTAATCTCAGCGATATCCGGGCCGGTCAGCAGCAATATGGAAGTGCGGACAAATCGGGGTTCACAACATGGTAACCTTTATAAGTTAATGAGATGTAAATTTATTTACTACAGTAGATTAATATAGTGGGCAGGCCACGACTCACTAGAAAGGAAGGAAGGAATACTCGACTCTGGTGGTTGGGTTTGATTACGGTAGTAAATTTAGTTTTGGTGAGATCTTGCGTAGAGTAGCCGTTTGCTGGATCGTGGACCCTGAAACTGAATCTGAGCCAAGACACCCGAAGAAAGCAAGACCGACCGAGATGAGACGAGACGGGACAGACCTCGAACTTTGGAAATAGAAAAGTCTCACGATCTCGGGGAATTTCATTTCATTTCGATTTGGTGGAGGCTTGTCTTACAAGGTGGGAAGATTCTCGAAGACACGGGGAAACCATCAATGTTGCAACATACAATCAACTAACTGCGTATAAGAAGAAGAATAGAATTCCAGCGAAAAAGTAAAGTGAACATGATTGAATTTGCTTCCTGTTGAGCACTCGACTCGGCATCGCGACTCGCGAGTTTGCGCGAACCGAAAAACGGACTCGGACGCACAGTAGTAGGACGTGCATGCCCATGTCAACGTGAAACACAGCACACAGGTCAGGGGCGGACAAAATGATTGGGAACCCCTGAACACAACTCGTAGCTGATAGATCACTTGATCTGGTGGGTGGTGTGGTCCAAGTCTTTGCTTTCTCTCTCGATTCTCTCTCGAGCTGGAGAGGAGAGGGGTGTGAAGTTACCTATATGCGAACTATGAAGCGTATCCTTACTTAGGTGGCTGATGGGCAGGTTTGGCAACCAGCTTGAAGATACGGCGTGAGGTTGAGGTCGAGAACCAGTCAACGGCTTTTCTGACGGCGCCGTTTTGGCTGCGCTGACAAACTGGACTGGGGCTTGAGCGGCCACCGTGGGCCTAGTACTGTATGATCCTAGTACACCACGGAGCAGATTGTGTAGCGGGAGAGGAACAGTACCGAGGTACAGAGGTAAAGCAGCCACGAGAATCACTCGATCTGTACATTATCTGCCGTGTCAACGTTTTAGCTACCCGCCGCTTTGTGCTCCGTACTGGACTGTAAATCCCAAAAAACACTCACTACACTACTCAGCGGAGTACTACCACGATGGTCGAGCTTCCCCTCAAGCCCTGTAATTGGCGAGCTTCTTTGGGCGCATCTCCTTTGATAGCGTGTTTCCGTTTAAGCCCCCGGACCCCCCCCACCCCATCCCCTCGATGGCCAGGGGTGCATGTGCAGTAGACCCAGGCACTGAGCATTGAGAGCAGATTGAAGGGCGAGGCAGCTGGGCCAGACAGAGAATACGAAGGCCGCTGACCACTCGCAGCACCGGAGACAAGGTCCTGCACTTTATTCTGGTCCGCAGGCCAATCACCGCAGTAATCAAGTCATTTCCTGACCTGACGCTATCCGCATCCTGCGATGGTGAAGTATTTTGGTCTGGTTTTGACCTCTTCTTCTTCTTCTCACAGTACACGGTACGTTGCGTAGACTGAACTGAACTGAACTGTTGAACGGAGCGGTGGCAGCAGAGAAGGAGGGCAGGAACGACCACGACCACGACGACATTAACGATATCTATCTAGAATATCGCACCACAGATTCAATTCACACCCGCAGACGCTTGATCGCTGCTTGATTTCCCAACATCCGAGGGCTCGAGGCTCTTCTTGCTTTCTTGCGCACACACGGCCAAAACTTGCCTTCCAGCATTCGTTCAATACTCATACCACGAGGTGTGCGCCATCTATTACCACGCAGCTTCGAGAGCTTTCCCTTTTCCCACGTTCCTGCCTCGGAAACAAGCCTTTTCGAGAAGACAAGGTCCCACGAACATCCCGATCATCCTCGAGTTTGAAGGGTTCCAGACGAAGAATACTGTACACGACGTTTTAAACACGACAACGGGGTTGCACATCATTTCGTGTGGGCTGGGTTGTTACGTAGTGAGGGACGGACTAGGAACGGGTGGTCATCGCATGATAGAGTTCCACAGGCGCTGAAACATCAAGTGTTCGTGGTTGATTTCATATGTCCCGCTACCCATTTCCTATTTTCTGGTATACTGTACTGTACAGTACTCTCCTCGACTAGAATGTACTTACTGTACCTGGAAGAGTGAGCACTGGCCCTGCCGTATACCGTGGAAGTCCAGGTACCTAGGTACTCTACTGTAACACAGCTCCGCGAGGCTGCCCGTCATCGAGCACATGGATCTTATCTTTGGTACCCCGTTTGGAGAACTCCCTCTTGCGACACTTACCAGGGCTCGAATCGCGTGGCTCCCTTGCAGTCGTTGGTTCGTGAGAACACTCAGATGCTCGTCTTCTTGATCCCAAATCGTTGCTTCCTTATTGCTCTTCTTTTATAACTCGCATTGCTTGCGTTGCTGGTCAATTGCTAATTATCTTCTTGGTGCAGTTGGTACGTTCGAGTTGAGTTGGGGGTGTAGAACGTATCACACATCTATGGTAACGTCTAGACGGACCATTTGACTTTTTCCAATCGGCTTCTGAAATGCGAGTACAACATTCGCCTCTACCTTCACGCATATAGACTTCGACTTTAGTCTATTCTTCAGCCTCAGGTCCTAGCGACCTACCACGCTCATTTCCAGAAACCCCATTCGACGAGGTTCGACTACTTCGTCATATATTCACTTTTCAAGATCATTCATTCACAACGCAATCCTTCAATTTAGAAAACTCCATTCAATATACCCGGGCTATTTCCCCCAAAATACAGTAAGAGGTCGCCACTTGTGTATCCAAAATTTCTCAGCGACAATCTTAGCTTCCACACGGAACCATACGGCTACGGACATATAGCCAATCCACGATTTCGACGGCTTCATGCATATGCAAACGCGATAACTGCAGTACCAGACAGTTGGATTGGTCACGGGCCCGGCTTTCGTGGATTCCATATATCCTTCGGGACCCGACATCAATTGTTCCCGAGACGACATCGACAGTTCGCATAAATGAGTGGCCAGCAATGGCAACAACCGTCTACGACGCTTGGACGGGGAGGGGGGTCTGTTAAAAGGGCGAGGCAGCGGATGGAAGCAGGCCTTGCACCAGAGAGACCAGCGCCACCGCAACAGTCACAGCAAAGGTCTTTTGCCCCATCCCGAGCCGCGCCAGAGCCGTCAATGAACAGACCGAGGCCTCAGATGCCACCAGCACTGGCAATATCAAAAGGTGGACAAGGTCCAATTGGTGTGGCTATCTCTAGACCTACTCAAGTTCCCCAATGGCCGTTAGCAGGGACAATAGAAGGGCCAGATACCCGTGGTAATCAGCAATATCAACCGCCACCGGGTCGAAGTATACCCCCTCAGCGACCACCGCGTCCCAGCCATGTGCCTTCGATGCTGGATGCCTCGCGGCTACAGGAGCACACACCTTCATTTCAATATCAACCGCAGAATTCACCACCGGAGAGAAGCCTAGGGAGAGGATTGAGGGTTGGAGAAGAGGACGCTGACTCGCCCATCCTCACGTCACCAATGACACAATCGTCACGACCTTCTACCGTCTCATCTGTGGGAACAATACCAGACTTCCCTGTGCCCATGCCGCCACCACCAGCAGCTGCACCAAAAAGGGGCGGACTTGGACCTCCGCCAACTTCGCGGCGGGGAGCTTCATCCTACTACTCCCAAGCATCATTCGTATCGCCAATTCCGGAGGAGAGTCCCAGAACACATGCTTCTCATGGGTCCTATGCTTCAAGTGCTGCCATACCATCGAGCTGGGGATCGGATTCACCAGGGTATCCGTATGATGACGAAGACGATGACGATGATATCACGGAACGAGGATTTGGACACGATGTAATTGAGGAGAGGGGAGAGTCGAGGGAATCTAATGTGGATGACAATGAGGACCGGGGATTAATACGTAGCGCTAGTTTGGGAAAACGAGCAAAACCATCCATGATTACAACGAAAAGCTTCGAGCAACATCGACCGTCTCTAGTTCAACAGCAAAATCAGCAGCCATCGCATGTGGAGAGATCGGGTGTAATAGATAGTGGTCTAGGAGGAGCACTGGCGCCTCTTCAGAGGAAAGAATCACAGCGGGAAACAAGATGGCCAATGGTAGGGGACACAGACTCGCCTCTCGCAAGCGGAACGGGGTTCATTGAAGGGTCATCTTCAGAAGAGTCGATGCCTCCAGTGGCCAGGGACGCTACAGTAGAGCGGGCGATAGGAATTGAATCGCCTATAGATCGAAGGGCGAGTCAGATGTTGGGCGCGTACAATGCTGCGAGTTCGCTACAGCCGACAGCGCCAAACCCGATCAGAACTCCAAGTCCAGGATTCAGCAGGCTTTCCGCCATCCGCAGACCACCTCGTCTTGATATCGACGCTGTTCGAGATGCTGAAGCAAGAGGCAGTCTGACAAGTCTTCCGGATCTTATTCGACGAGCAACCCGACTGGCAGCATTGATGGACCGTGGAAGACGACCAGGTAGCCGGCTTAATGATCTTAATGATTTCCCTATGACCGGCGATACGAAAGATCGTGACTTACATTGTGAGTCTCTGTTTCCGTCGCTTTCTGTTCTTGGCTAATCATCAATTCAGCGTCTGGCAATGAGAAGCGCCGTTCTGGTCTTTCTGGTATGCTTGCGGCTTTTCCACCACCAGGCGTAGCAACACCAAGAGATGGTACTCCACGTCCCATGTCGTCTTGGCCCTCGCCATACCCCGCATCCGACGGACATCTCGATTCAAATGGCCAAGCAAGAGAGAAGAAGCGTAGTCGTTGTTGCGGACTTCCATGCTGGGGTTTCCTCCTTGTCGTCTTAGTACTCTTAATTATTATTGCTGCAGCAGTCGTCATTCCGCTCGAATTTTTGGTCATCCACAAAAACAAGACTGCTTCGGCAGCCTTGACGCCCGTTCAAAAGTGCGAAGCAAACACAACTACAGCTTGCCAAAATGGAGGGTCGTCATATGATGACAACGGTTCGTGTGCGTGTCTATGTACAAATGGCTTTACCGGCTCAACTTGCTCTATTGCTGGCTCAGTAGGTTGCGTTACAACCACCCTTTCCGGATCCAATCTGCGCGATGTCACCATCGGAGACTCTCTGTCTCGTCTAATCTCGGGTGCCCAGACGAATTTCTCGATACCTCTTTCAGCGAACACAATCCTGGCACGGTTCAATTCTGCCAGCCTATCATGTTCATCTGAGAATGCTTTGGTTACATTTGATGGTCAATCCCAACGAGTCAACCAAGCCAATGATGCTGTAACACCTACCTCGACATCGGCTTCTGCCACCGCTTCTTCTCAGAACAAAGCGCGAGACAATCACAAGCTTAGGCGCAGAAGTTCGCCCCCAAGTACATCAACCTCCAATGGCATCATCTACGATGGTACAGCGACCACTTCCTCGGGTACTGGCTCTGCAACATCGCAAACCCCCTCAGCCAGTCCCACTTCAACTTTCACCGTCACAGAAGAGGTCATGGACTTTGCTCGTGTTGTTGTATTATACGTCTTGCAACAGGAGGAACTTGAAAGTGCAGAATCGGCTCAGACAGCACTACAGAAATTCTTCACGCAATCAGATACATTTACCACCAACGCAGCCATGAACGTCAGCTTAGGCAGTGGGAACACAGTCAACCTTTTGGGCTTCAGCGTTAATGTGGGGAATGGAACTGTAGGCACAAAGAACAGTTCGCAACGGAGACGAGACTTGAGTCGTCGGAGCGCCAACCTGTGGATCTCATAATCGGAACATGCAACTCAGTCTGCATTTTGTACATACCCGCATCTTTTCAGTTTTTGGTTGAACTTACTATTTCTTTTCTGTCTTCATAAACAAGCATAGGCGGCGGCGCTTCTACAGTTATGGCTGCAATTGCCCTCCCTGCCCAGAGAGCAAAAGCGTGCACGCATGCAAGCAAGCATTTTTCTTTTTGAGAGTTTTCGCAGGGGGATTGTATGTAGTAAAGTTCGGATCTTCAGTGGACTCGCACTGATTGGAGTGGGGTGAAGTGAATGGATGGATGTAGTTAGTGGTTGATGGTGAGAGAGGGAGGAGTAAAGGGACATGAATCATAATCAATGCAAGAAAGAATTCATGATATATGGACTGTACTGTACTGTATCCAGTGACTTGACTTTGAAAATCAAGTACGAGTAGGTAAAAATATCAGCCTAGGCGACTTACTCCGCAACTACAAAATAAGCGATAGTTTCTCGGCGGAGAAGGTACGGACAGTATTTTCAGGGGAAGCGAAAGCAAGAGCGCGGTTGAGGTTGAGCGAGGTGCATCTAAAATTCTACGAAGTAAATGGGAGGGAGGCAAAACACCAACAACCGAATCAAAATCTAGGAGACGCTTTAATAGGTACGTGGAAGTGAGGACTTTATGAGTAGTGCTTACCTATATCCTGTTTCTCACCTCATCATCATCTGCTAAGTACTGCGCATACCGTAGAGTACTGTATTCGTGTTCCCGAACTCGTTTTAAATGGCCAATTAGAGAGAGAGAGGGGATAATACTAGGCCGAGGTCTATCAATGGCTAGGCTAGGCTAGCTTCCAGATATCGTGTTTTCTTTGGTATTGGTAAGTAAAAGGCATTGATGGGATGTTAAATCGAAGGATCTTGAACGCTTAATTGGTATTTGATGAATTGAATAGAAGATTCTTGATTTATTTTCAGTAGGCCTTTATTATTATTACAGGGTATGCTTTTTTGATAATGGGATTTGAGAAATCCGGCGTTGGTGGGAAGGAAATAGATGTATTGTTTTACGGATAAGGGCTTGAATTGAGCTTGACCTTGGGCATTGATAGTATTGAGTGATGTCATTGAGCGAAGTTTAGATGGCTCGGAGCGGAGCCTCCTTCGTACTGCGTGCGGTACGCGACTGAGATCTACCCTCTTATACGAAATACCCATGGATGGAACATTTGGTTGCATCTATACCTTACTCGTACCCAGCCTTCGTTTAAAAGACGCTAATAATCGCATGATCTACGAGAATATGCGAAAGATAGTATTATGCGTCCAGTAACAAGTTTTTTAAGCAGGACCTTCGTATTTAGCGTCCTCAATGAAGAATGGTAATTCTCCGTTAGCGTCTCTTCATTTCGCCTCATGTCAGCGTTAATTATACTGTATCATATACGAGCTTAGCCAAGGAGACTACACCCACTTTAAAGTCTTGTTTAAACGAGCTTTCCAGGTACAATGCTTGGTACCTCATGGGTGAAAGATTTCTGTGTATCTTATGTAGAGGGCAAGTTGCCATGAAGCTGCCATTGAAACTGTCTGTATATTATAGTGTGAGCGCTTTCGGCTGCTGGAATCCATAGAAGCCTCATGTGTTATGGAAAGAGGCAGTTTGCGTGACAACGCCTTGTCTATACGTTTGATAGACCCCAGCTCTCTGATCGATCCGGACCCTGGGTACACCGCAAACTAATAGCTCCCTGCAATAAGCGGTTCGCTTGGCCTGACTGACCGTGAGCGAAGATTAGCAAACACAGCCCTTCTTTAAGCATTTACTAAGATAGATATCCCAAAAAAGAAAAGATTGATGATTTAAGGTTGATTGATATGATTAGCTCCATGCATGCCATGATGCTGCCTTCTTCGTCTCCTATCAACGAATATACACAAGCCTTTTCGAGATCATACATAATGAACACAAGTCCACGTCCCTAGGCCACAAACTTTCTTTCACCTTCGGGACTTTACTATTGAAAAAATGACTGCATTTGCTCACTCGCGACGTATATTCCTTACCTCACGTCGTATACCTTTCTTTACCCCCCTTATCCTACTTTTAATTTTCGCTCTGGTATTCCAATACTACATCCCGGCAGACACGGACTCCTTTATACCCTCCTTCAGCACATCACAAACAGTTTTAACTTCGCAGCCAGCATCGAAATTCGAATCTGACGGCGGTTTCTGGCCCTCCTTTGCGCCGCTCTTAGCAGCAGCAGCACCCCGAGTGCAAGCCCCAGAATTCACCGGAGAGGTATTCATGCGCCTCCGGGGGAATCCAGAAGAGGACTATGAGCGCCAGGGCAACGTTCTGCAATGGAGCGAATCTGCTATTGCTTCCATGAAAGGCGCACACGAATGGTTTTTGACTCAAATGCAGTTCAGCCCCCCAGTATTACAATATACGCCGGGTACAAAGGGGATAGTGACGTCTGGAGGAGGGAAGTACTTCCCTGTCTTGCTTGTTAGCTTGCGGATGCTGCGGCGCACGGGTTCTACGTTACCTGTGGAGATATTCCTAAATAACAAGGAGGAGTACGAGGAGTTGGCCTGCGAAGTACTGTTCAAGGAATTAGGCGCCAAATGTGTCATATTGAGCGAGCTTGTTGCGACTTCCAAGATAGTGTTCAATTTCGAACATTATCAGATCAAAAGCTTTGCTCTGCTTTTCTCTTCGTTCGAAGAAATCCTGTTTCTGGATGCGGATAACTTCCCGGTCTATAAGCCAGAGGATCTTTTCGAGGCAGAAGTGTATAAAGAGAGGGGCATGGTGCTCTGGCCCGATTACTGGATATGCACCTCATCGCCATTCTTCAATCAAATAACCGGGCTGGCCGAAAATGCCCTGCAAGATCGACCTACGATCGAGGCTGGGCAGTTGCTTGTCGATAAGAAAAAGCACGCCGATACGTTATCCCTCGCGGGGTATTATAATGCGTATGGTGATAAGTATTTCTATCGACTGCTGTCCCAGGGTGGTGCTGGAGAGGGAGACAAGGAAACCTTCGCTGCGGCTGCCTTAGTCCTCAACAACACTTTCTACACTGTATCCGAGAGACCTAGCCCATTGGGTGGAGCCGGCCAAGGGCCGCCGGTTCTTCAAAGCAACCTTGAGGAAGACTGGATTGTCAGCTTCGAAAACCCCAACCGAGACGAGAAAGCACCTCCTGCGACTCCCTTCTTTGTCCATGCATCTTGGCCCCCAAAATTGAATCCCAAATACATCCAACGGACTGAGAGGGTGTGGGGCCCCGGAGTGGAGAGCGAGAAAACGTTTGGCGAGGATTTGGAGATGACTGTTTGGAGTATTATGGTGGATATGGCTTGTGAAGACAAGGTGCAGTTTGCGGATTGGGGAGATAAAGAGGTTGGGGGGGTCGAGGAGGGTGTTAGCATTTGTGACCAGATGCTGAAGAGCTTTGATGATATGTTCTCGCCAAAGGTTGAGGAGGTTCAGGTTGAAGAGGAGAGGGATCGAGGAGAAGATAATGATACGGAGCAGCAATAGTCTGTGTTTTGGTTGGCGTTATTACAATGAAGAACATTTCCATAATTGATCTTCGGCTTTTCCGTTAAATTCTGGATCGACATGCACGCCTATCTCGTAGACTTAGCTCGACGGGTGTGATGTTTGCAACTTTAGTGTGGTACAACCCAAAGTCATCTTCAATTTCAAACGAAGCCGAGTGAGACTCCCGGAGTTCTTAGTTTAGTTGGTTTTTGACTTTCCAGATAAAGGGTGGTGGTGTTGTTTCTTTCTAACCAAAGATTGCCAGCTAGTTTTGAGATGTGTTGTCATGTCTGAGGATTTCTTTTCTTCCTGTTACCGGAGTTTTGGTGTGTGTTCTTCTATTCTTTTCTGATAATTTCCACTCCTTTCGGGTTGTATTGCTTCGACCAAGACATGTCTCTCTCGAACTAAATGAATAAAATTGATTTCAAAAGAGTCTACCTATCTTTAAACACGAATATTAGGACACGGAAATAACAGGAATACCAAATCCTTTCATATAAATAGGTTTCATGGTCCACGTGTCACATTTTCGTCTCTCGTGCAAGCTTCTGGAATCCAAACTAATGAAACATCGTGGGCTCTAGATCCTGCCTCAAACGCAAGTCTTTCAGTCCAGATGGCACATATAGCATCCGATATTAAGAAGCTGAAAAGGCTTTCCACTATCCAGCACAATTCTAAAGTTGCAAATCCGAAGTTGCAACATGCCTGTCGTACGAACACGAGAAAATCCCACGAGGGTGGCCGTGATCGGTGCTGGAGTCTCTGGGCTCTGTGCAGCAAAGTATGTCATCCAATTTCCAACAAACAAAGCACTGCTGATTGTCTCTAGGTATCTGTTGGCAGAACGTCATGGAGCGTTTCCGAACCAAGAATATTTCGAAGTCGTCGTTTTCGACCAGAACGCACAAGCTGGAGGCGTATGGAACCAAACTCCAGCAGATGACCCTTATGCAACTCCGATGTGTCCATCTTGTAACACGAATGTTCCACGTAATATGTAAGTATTTCTTCAGCAGATCTGATCTCCGTACTCCATGGTTCAGAGATGCCTTTGGTCAACTTTTAAACTTGTTTCTACGGTGAAGCATTATTAACTTCTCAATTCTGTCTGCTAGGATGGAATATTCTGGAGTTCCTTACCCTGAAGACACACCTCTTTTCCCTACCAATACTGCGGTGGCGAAGTATCTGCATGATTATGCTCGAGAACTCGAGGATCGAGGCATTATCAAGTATAACTCGAGAGTCATCAACATCAGGCGCTGTCAGCATCAAGCCAGAAACATGTGGCAAATCACAGTACAACACGTTGGTCGTGGAGGCGGAATGGAAGAACTGAAGTATTACGACGCCGTCATTGTAGCCTTGGGTACTTTCACCAAGCCTCATGTACCGGATAAGTTCGAGCTCAGACCTGGTTCGCGTAGGGATATGAAGATTATGCATTCGAAATACTATAGAAATGCCGAAGATTTCAGAGATAAGGTCAGTCCGAAGGGTTTCCAATCTCTGAGCGGGGAGTCTAACTTGACTCAGAAAATACTTATTGTTGGCGGTGGACCTTCGTACTGGGACATGTCGAGCGCAATAGCAGAAGTGTCTGGGGCACAAGTCTTTGTGTCAGTCAGAAATGAACCATTTGTCCTCAGTTCTCTCAATCAGCAAAAAGTCCCAGAAGTCAGGTCTGTAAGCACTAGGGGTAAGAAGGTGTATTTTGTGGGGGGAAAGGAGCTAGAAGTTGACATCATATTGCTCTGCACGGGTTACTTATACGACTTCTCAATGATTCCATGTGTGGAAACCAGCACAGACAAGAAACGAGTACTGAGCCTGTACGAACACATGATCTATATCAACGAGAAGGAGGACCCGACTATACAAGGTCCAACAAATCCAGTCTTCGGAAGAGGACAAGCTAGACAACCAGGTCATTCCACGCTGGCATTTGTTGGATTGCCAACTATGGATTCGGTATTTCTTGTCGCAGAGGCACAGAGTGCTTTCATTGCTCGATATTTCTCCGGACGCATTAATATGTCAACCCCTTACATGCAAATGGTCAGAAATCAGAAGTCGCTGGAATTCGACGAAGAAGTCACCAGAGGAAGAAAGGAAGACGGATTTCACAACTTGGTCTATCCAAGAGATGCTCAGTATGTTGATGAGCTGTTCGAGAAATGCGTGCAGGTGGAGGCTCCGAGAGATCCAGGAACTGGTAAGACGCCTGTGTTTCATACCCTCAAGCTTCATTGGATCCGGACGCCGAATGGATCTGAGGGCGGTATTGGTATCATCCGGAGAGTATACCAGATCACGGCAGAGACAAACCCATCCAGGCAATTCCCAACCGTCGAGTCTCTGGGATTCCAATTTGACATAAACAAAGGAAGTAGTGTAGACCGCGGATGGGAAGAATTGATGCGTGGATTCCAGGCGCTGATGGAGGAAAAGAGGGAGAAATGGGCAAATGACTATTGGTCGTGGAAGAGGGGTTCAAGTGAGTGGCAAAAAAAATGGGATAGCTTGGCCAGTTCAACGCAGAGGAGGCGATGAAGGATTTCACTTCATTATTGTCTTCATCAACTCTTTAGATGCTTATCAGGAGGGTAGATAGGAGCCATAGATTCTACTAGATACGGTAAAAGATAACTTGAAGTATTCTCCCACCGTAACCATTTCAATGCCTAACCGCTCATTGTCTTTATCTATACAGACTGTGACTACTTGTCAAATGTTGTGTTTATTCCTCCTTTTCGAGTTTTCGGTAAGTTTCTTATATCAAGGTGTATGTGAATTGTCTGCCTAAGAGTTATGTTGATGAGTTTTATGTTATCCTGAAAGGGATTAAATCAGCTCTCACCGCACGCCGAAAAGGTAAAAGAGTAGGTGTAAAGTTCAAGATAACTCTTTGTTAGACCAAAACCCACTTTAGTCAAGCTGTCGAGAGTCGATTATTCTAAAATAGCTGCATTACTAACATATTTCAAAGAACTCAAACCCGCCAATTCGCCTCGTCAATTGAAGACGTTTAAATATTGCCATGCACGGTGTACATCTGCAATACTTCGCTCGAAAAACCTTGGTGGTAACTCCTAGAGTGGCTTTGCCTGTATAAAAATACCTGCAATGTTTGCCCAGTGTCTGATATCGACACTGTGCACCCAAGTCTTGTCATCTTGTGGTTCTGCTGACTTCGGCACTTCTCTCGCAACAGCCAAGTTCGACTTCCATTCTCTTTCTTAGATGCGTCGATCCGTAAGTGCCATACTCTTCACCTTTCTCAGCAGCTTGATTAAAGTGAGTATTCTTGTTTCTTTTCTTTTGCTCCAGACATACCAAGCGACTTCAGCTTCCCACATCTGCTAATTACTGCTTTCGTGCAACTAGTAAACGTTGATAGCCAACTAGTACCGCTGTCAGTAGAAGACCAACAGGTAGGTATACAATCCTCAAAAATATCATCGGATGAACATCTCGTATACTCCTAAACATTTTCTCTAAAGGCAACCAAGCTTTTGCAAGCCATTTCTAGCCTGAGGATGCGAAGGCTTCAGGATCCCTGGTCACGTGGAACAGTAATGGAAGCTACGAAAGAACTGACGAATTTCGATGCCACGTGCTTCGCAGATAGTAGAGCGCCTTTAGCCTGAAGACAAACTCGATCATGCCATTTTCATGTTCACGTTGTATATAGGCTCAGTCGTGTTGTTGTGACGACCAAATATGTCTAGCGTGCGGCACGGACAAACTTCCCTCCGCAGTATATACAAATGCATCAGCAGGTAACAGCCTAAAACCTTCACTTGCGTAAATTATACAGTTCCTACTTTGCTTTGTTTAATTTGTCCTAGAACCTGGCCAGAGTTTTTCTACAGCCATTTAGTATCGCCATGGCCGACTCCGCTCCTAAAGTTGCCGCTGAAGAGCGCATCGAAGCGCCGGACGTGATCGATCGAAAAGCCCAGACACTTGCAAACCAGATAAAGAAAAGCAAACACTTTATTGTTTTCACCGGTGCTGGCATCTCCACGTCAGCAGGTTAGTTTACACCCCCAAAAATATCACGAATAGTTTGATATAGTTAGCTGACTCCCGTTCCAGGCATTCCTGACTTTCGAGGCCCGGATGGTGCCTGGACTCTTCGAGCTCAAGGAAGACAACGTACTGTGAAGGCTGTTAGTACATTGCAAGCCATACCGACGCCTACACATATGGCGCTTGTGGAGTTGCAGAATCAGGGTTTCCTCAAGTACCTTATCAGCCAGAATTGTGACGGGTTGCACAGGAAGAGCGGGATATTGCCGGTGGGTGCCCCTATTCTTATAGATTTCAAAGGCTTTCAATCTAATGAGTGCCTTCCAAAATCTAGGCCAACATTTCAGAGCTTCACGGTAACAGCAATGTTGAGTCTTGCAAAGATTGCGGGAAAGAGTACCTTCGGGGTGAGTGTCGCCTTCTCAAGAATCATTGACAGATTACGCTCACGCCCAAGAGACTTCCGCGCCGTAGCAACCTACGAGAAGACGGTCCACGATCACCGCACCGGGCGGAAATGTGCCCTTTGTGGCGGAGTGCTGCTGGACAGCATTGTCAACTTCGGCGACTTTCTTCCCGAAGCGCCTCTGCAAAACGCAGAAGACAACGCCAAAAAAGCCGACCTTTGTCTTGTCCTCGGATCCTCCATCACGATACCCCCGGCAAGCACAATACCCGAAATTGTAGGTCAAAAGAAAGGTGCTAAACTTGCCATCTGCAACCTTCAAGAGACACCGCTAGATGACCTTTCAACCATGCGCGTTTATGCCAAGTCTGATGACTTGATGATCCGCGTCATGGAGAAACTCAATCTTCCTATTCCGGCGTTTATTCTTCGTCGCCGTTTAGTCATCGATGTGGAGATGAAGCAAGATAAGCCGCAATTGACAGTCTACGGTGTAGATGTAGATCTGACCCCCGCTACGTTCCTCAAATCCGTCAAGCTAGACTACAACAGACGCTTAGTTCGGTCCGAGCCATTTGTGTTTAACTTTCGTACTAGCTTAGAGGCCCCGTTGGAATTAAAGTTCGAGCTCGAGTTCATGGGGCATTACGGTGAGCCTAATTTGGATATTGCCTTTGAATACAATGAGAGCAATACACAGGCTGTATATCTCCTCGAATACAACCCCCAGAGTCGGGAGTGGAAGACTATCAAGCAGAAAGGTCTTTCTGCGAGTGAAAAGGCACGCGGTGATGTGGAGATGGAAGGAAGCTCGATATTAGAGGACGACTCTATACCTGATTTCAGAATGCCTATTTTAGTATGATCTGATGTTTGGTAACGGTATTACTGCATTTATAATACTTTTTTTTCTTTGAAACGGCAACGCTGCAGCTGGGGAAATCTGCCGGCCCAAGATATTTGTACGTTACAAAGGTATAATATTCAGCATGGCATGGTCCGATATGAACATTCTACAAGTACTTCGCATGTGGTGATTACGTTAGCACTATAAACCATCTTTACATCTAAGTACTCTCAACGGAAGGCGTTCCTTGATTGTGAAAGAGACCGCCTCATGTCAGTGCTCTCATTCCAAGCAACGCTAACGATCCACAGATTGATCCACGACTTCGCTCCCCGAAAAACCAACCCACCGCTCCCGAGATTGTCCAGACGATTCTCGGTATCCGTTCCAATGACGGATTGTACGTATACCAGATTTCAGGACTGCAATACATACCAGACCATACCATACTACATGCCGAGGGCCTGGAACGGATTGACTAGATGTTACGGGCACGAATGCCATTATCTCCTGTAATGCTGATAAATGCTAACGCAGCCACAAAACAGTCCGTCAACCTGCGACTCTGGCGCACCGCAATGCGAAGTTTGGATATATGGCTGGAGATGCTATTTCGTCCGACATCATAGCATAGCCACCTTTCCTCCTGTACTGTAATGCGGGGCATGCATAAGCACAAGCACAGGTGCCTCGTACTGAATCGGTGGTAACGATTACATGTTATAAGAGCGAATCATTGGAGTGGTCAAGATCTGTAGTGAAGGAAAATGTCGGGCCTGGAACACACGCTCTTCGCTGATGTAGCTCTAGCATACAGTAACATGGTTGTAGATTACCATGGATGGGTATTTCGGAGTGGGTTTGGGAGATTGGCTGGGGTGCGGCGGCTTTTGTCTTCCGTATCTTTGTTTGGTTGATTTTCCTGTTCTTGTCTGCCTGGGTTTTGTAATTATAGTACCTGTACAAGAGACTGTGACTTGTGGAGGGTGGATATATATTTAGATAGAGTGCTAGAAGGGATGTATGCTCATTAAGCAGTCTGTCTATAACTTCGCATCTTTATCTCCAACTTCCTGCTTTGCGCGCTCTCGGAGGACTTTTCGCAAGAGCTTACCGGACTATATGTATTACAGGTTAGTTTCTGTTAATCAAGTGATATGTTCTCACAAATGAATGAATATAAGATGGCCGGCCTTTAGGGTACAGCACTTACCGGATTCTTCGGCACCCCATCTACCAACGCCACACCCCCACTCAACCTCTTAAACCGACTTACCCTCTCCGCCAACCAGCCCGCTACCTGTTCCGCGACCACCCTCTCCCCCTCCTTCGGCACCACATATGCCCTCGGCGTCTCCTCGCCCTGCATCGTCACGCCCACTACACACGCATCGGCCAACTGCGGGTGTTCGAGGAGCACGGCTTCCAGCTCAGCGGGCGCGACTTGGTTGCCTTTTACTTTGATGAGCTCTTTCATGCGGTCGACGATAAAGAAGCGCCCTTCGCCGTCTACGTATGCGATATCGCCTGTTCGCATCCAGCGGCCTGAGGGGAGATCGATGAACATTTCGGAAGTGGCGGTGGGTTTCCTCCAGTAGCCTTTCATGAGACTGGATGGTTGGTGCATTAGTTAGTTACTTAACGCTTGGAGAATATGAGGAAGGAGGGCGTGGGGTACGTGTGAGGGGAAAGTACTTAGGAGCCTGCACCCAGATTTCCCCGCGCTCGCCGATGGGGAGCTCCGTCTTGCCGTCTGTGGACATGATCATGGCGCTGCAGTTTGCGTTTAGTTCGCCGACGGAAGAGGAGGGTTCTCGTTTGTTGGGGTCGCAGCCGAGGATTGAGCATGTTGCTTCAGTCATGCCCCAGCCTTGCTGTGTGTGGGTGTGCTGTTAGTATGGAATTTCATGGGATGGAGGTGGGGTAAGTGGAATGGGACAAGACGAAACGAGACGAACTCCCAAATGCACGTTTCCTTTGGGCCATAGAGCTTCAGCTTCCTTGACGACTTCCCCGGAGAGTGGTGCTGCGCCAGAGCCGATGTCAGTGATGCTGCTGAGGTCGTATTTCCGTGATAATGGGGATTTAGCAAGTGCCTGGATTTCGAGAATTAGTGATGGATGAATGAGGTTTGCATTGCGGAAAGTAAACGGCTTACCACGAAAATGGGCGGTACCATGTTCAGAGCTGTGATTTTGAACTTTTGAACTGATTCGAGCATCTGGACAAAGTCAAATTTCTTCATCACATAGACTGGAATCCCCCGTTTGGGACCGCCAGCTATGAACATCGTTTGGGCCATTGCGTGATACATTGGGAGGTAGCATAGCCATTTCCTAATTCCCAAGTCAGCATCTCAATTCGCACTAGTATAAGTCAGACATACGCCTTTTTATTCCTCTCAAGAGTATCCGGATGCAACTCATGCAAATGCGCATACTGTGTCGTATTCGCCACATACGCAAAATGCGTAATCATCACCCCTTTTGGCACCCCAGTCGTCCCGGAACTATAATTCAGACAACAAGTATCCTCTATTGGATCCTGCACTTCATGCCACCCAAAGGCCTTCCCAGCATTCTCGCTCTCCACCAACACATTCCAATTCCTCACACCCAGCCTCGATTCCCCCGTTCCCTCGAACAATTCATCATCAAAGCGAAAAATACGGTCCCTACTCATCCCAATACTCTCCGCGGCCTCAATCCCCATCTCCAAACTCCCATCCGCGCATATCAGGAACTTTGCTTCCGAATCTTTCAACTGATAGGCCAATTCCCGCGCCACGTATCCCGGATTCGCACCCGTGAAGATTCCGCCCGCCATAAGGATACCCATAAACACAACAGGGAAGAAAATGCTATTCCCTGAGAACAGCAGAACGCGATCCCCAGGTTTCAAACCTGCCTTTTGCAAGCCGGCGCCTAGACGCTGCGACCATGTTTTGAAGGATTGGTGGGTGAGGAAGTGGGTTTCTGGACGGGAGGCATCGAGGAATGCGGGTTTGTGGGGGGTGGGGAGCTGGGAGTTGGGGGGGCCGAAGATGTAGGTTTGGAGGGAGCAGATTTCGATGGGGATTTGCCAGCGGGAGTGGATAGGCATGGTGAGGATGTATGGGGGGTTTTTAGGTCAAAAGGGTAAGAGGAAAGGAGTGCGAGGGTAGAGGTGGGGCAATGGGTTGGGGTAGATATATGTGATCAATTGGTGAATATGTGTGGATGCTTGCTTGTGGTTGCTTGTAGTTGTTATACTTGTACTCGTCCAGCCTGCCTGACCAAGATGGGAGGACAGGAAGTGAAAGACCGAGGGTCAGAAGAGAGGAGAAGAGAAGAAGAAAAGAAGCTTGTAAATGTGAGACCAAAGAGATGCAGCTGCCCGCCCCCGTGTGGCCTGTCTGCCGTTCAAGTACAGTAAAAAGTGTGGGGTAGCACACCCGTTGCCGGTGCCGACGTACAGAGCAGGTGGAGATATTACAGTAACAATAACAACTCAACCAGCTACATTTATTCCGAACTTGTTGATACTTTCCCGAAATCGAAGGATAATACAATCATTACCTTAATTAGTATGAATATGCATAAATAACCCTTTTTGATGATGTTTATTATCCTGTTTACTCCGTATGCAAACATAAAACTGATGCTTGAGAAGTGGAGTGGAGTGGAGTCAAGTGGAGTGACGAGGAGAAAGAAGGTTTATCCCGCGAACCCCGCTTTGGCATGATTCGCGGGGTATCAGGTGACCTATTCATTCCTTCCAATCAGATGCCAGTATTCAATCCATTCATTTTTACCTAGGTAGATGTTTGATTATTGACCTCTTCATAAGACATGAAATCTAGGAGAAGCAATTTCGTGAAGTCTACGATCTTAGTCGGAATAGCTCTGTCTGCCTGGTCCTGGAAGAATTTGGTGTTTGAGGCTCGTGACATGCGGGACATGCAGAACTCACATCACAGTACGGAGGCCGAGGTTACCTCCGTAAGGACGAGATGGAGATGGAGATGCAATATGGCGAGAGAAGTAGAAAATATATTGCTTCATCAGGCATGGAAAGGTAACCGAGGAAAGCCCCCTGAATGTTTACGGAGGTAGCGTCCGAGGGGGGGTTGCTGAGCAACGACTCGTACTAGAAGCGACTCAAACTGCATCTAGAACCAAGGAGACTCATGTCATGGCAAAGCAAACTTTGTTACTGCCCTTCATCCATCATCTTCACACTTATTCGTAGATTGCAGAGTAGAGAGTTTATGGTGTGCGCCTGGTATGATGAATAAGCAGGCTACGGGAATAAGTGCGGTTAGTGTTGCTGTTTTAATATTTTGGACGAATACCTAGGTAGGGCTTCTATTTCTGCGGGTAGAAGGACTCGTATTCAAACTGCATCTATATATTCACCGACATACTCACTGACTCCATAGCATAATATATATTCACCGTTTATATAATAATACATATATGTATCTGTAAATCTCGGATATTTTACGGCAACTTTTACATCCTGACTCGTATTCGTACAGTATTTCCGTATTTTTTTGCACACAATAAAGCTTAAAGCAGCCCCATGACGTACCGACACCACTTTTTAGGGACTGGACTGGCCAAGGAATTAATAATGGGCGCGCATCCAGCTTCCGAGTAAACCGGAAAAGAGCAAAACCCCCTTCACTCAACTGCTGCTACTGTACTATCACCGCCAAGCCAGACAGTTGAATGTCCTTGGTGATAGTGATAGTGATATTCATATTCTTCCAACATGAGCGATAACAATCATCTCGCGCCTCCCACGTCCTCGGCCTCGTCGCCTGCAGCAGCAGGAGCAGAGAGGCCGCGCTCCCAACAAAGTCAGAGGAGCCATCGCACTGTAGCCTCACACTCAACCACCGAAAACACCAACAACAATACCCCCCAACGCCCAGACTATACCAGCCGCCCGAGTATTCGCATTCGGCGGCTGTCGGCGGCACAGCCTGTATTTCGAACGAACAATGCATCCCAGAATGAGGTGATTCAGAGCTCAGGCGGAGGTAGAAGCAGGAGTGGGAGTGGGAGTGGAACTGAAATTCGGAGGAATCGCAGCATATCGGAACCCCAACGGCCTCATTTGTCGGTTCTCACAGAAGCAACACCACCAGGGAGCACGGGGAATACGCGTATGGCTGGCGTGCGGGAGGAGACATTCTCGCCCAGTACGGGGCATATAATGGATGAGCCTCCACCTCCACCTGCGCCTGAGTCTGAACCCCCTGAAAGACAGACGCGTTTGAGACGCGCGAGGACAAATATCGGGAATAGATTCAGGAGTGATAGTTATACCGGTGATGAATACGACGCGAGGCTGGTGGATTTATTGGATACTGTTGGTATGTGCATTCCAATTGATGAAACATGACTTTCTCTGATAACCTTCTCTAGATCCTGAAGTTGGAACATTGACGACTCTTACGAATGTACAAAACTCTCTTTTCGTACCAGATATCCCCTACTTGGGCAATCTGATTAATAGGCGACCTACATATACACTCACACAACGACCGGCAGATCTTGAAGAGGGGGACTCCCTTAGTGATGTGGATGGAGAATTGAACAAGGAAGAGCTACGACGACCGCAGACTCAAAGGACCTATACGGGTGCGACGCTCAACACCATCAATACCATCTCGTCGGCCGTGAACGATAATTATTATGCTGTTCTACCGCACGGAGTATCTTTGCCGGACTGGACGGAAGAAGAGAAACTGGAGTTGAATGATCATGTTAGGCATATGCTGCATTCGAAGAGGTCCAAGTTTAAGAGAGGGATGAAGGGATTTGGGCAATATTTAAAGCAACGTGAGTACATTCTGGATGAGGGGAGAAGAACTTGACTGACTTGAATAGCTCTTGGCTTCCTCGTTACCCTCTACGCAACACTCATCACCCTCTTTGGCTTTGCCTGGGTTCTATTCTTAATTGGTAAGTCCTAACATCTACCTATCTGCAACAGATACTAACCCTTCGAACAGGCTGGATCAATGTCGGCGGCCGCAAAGACTATATTATCAACGTAATCGACAACGTCCTCGTAGCGCTCTTTGCTATCATGGGAGATGGCTTGGCCCCCTTTCGTATTATTGACACCTACCATATGTGCTTCATCGCCCACTACCATCACCTAACCTGGCGTCTCCGCCGCGAACGAGCGCTCCCTGAACTAAAAAATGAGAACGACCTCCCTGCCGAACAACCCGAAGAGGTAGAAATCACAGAAGAGAAAGCCGAGTTCAGCGTCCTATCGCCGGAACAAGTTCGCAAACTCGCACACCACCAGAACAAGTTTTCAAATTCCCATTCATTTTACAAACCCCATGAAACAGCAACGCACCACGCCTTTTCACTCCGTCTCCTCGTCGCCATCGTCGTCCTACTAGACTGCCACTCCATGTTGCAAATCTCCCTCGGCGCCTGCACCTGGGGCATCAGCTACCACCACCGCCCCTTCGCCCTCACGACCGTCATCCTATGCTGTTCCATCACCGTCAACATCACAGCGGGCGTGCTCATCACGGTCGGCGACAAAAAGAGCAGGAAGAAGGATGTAGTGGAGCGAATGTTCAGACAGGATTTAACGGCCGATGCAATCAGGAAAGTCGAGAAGAAGCGGCTAAGGGAGGTGCAGGCGAACGGCGTGCTGGAGCCGCTACATCACAGTGGGAACCTCGTTAGAGAGAGTATGGATGATGGGAAGCCGATTAATCCTCACCCTATTGTGCAAGCTGCGGTCGGGCCCGAGGGGCCGTGATGTGTTGGATACCCTACAATGTTCGTTCTTTACTCCGTACATACATATCATTTACGTGTTAATCTGGATATTATTTTACCGCTGCTTATAAACTCTCACTCACTTTGAAAATCTTCCCGATGTTGATATCCCTATATTGCTTTATTTTTTCACTCTACTCCACTCCACTACTCCTATCATACATACATACATACAACATATAACGAAACATGACTCACGCAAGTGCGTTGCGTTGCGTTACATTACATTATATCTCCATTTATTCATCACCTACCTACCTATCCTATCCCATCCTACCTTATCCGGAATGGGATGTGATCTTGTCTTCTATATAATATATAAAGAACCTCCTTCTCCGTACAGAGTAATTTATTCATCTCGCGCGCTTGCGCTATTGGAGATGGGAAATGTCGATTGGATGGTATGGTATGCGTAAGAGCGAGCGAGCGGGTTCATGTAAGATGTAGTGAGGGGCTGGGCGGTTGGTTTTATGAGTCTATAGCCCTGTTACTTGAGTCTGTAGGTACGTGAGTACTTCTGCACTGTCCGACGGTTGCAGTGGCGCGTTTGTTGATTATTTTGGGGGGCGGGGGCGCGCGAGAGATGAGAGTAGTTGTCCTTAAGTTGGTCTTGCTATTATTGTTATTGTCCTCCATTCGTAAGCTGCAATCAGCGTTCGCCTCGTGCAAGCCTAACGCAAAAGCACAAACAAAGAACGTGGCTTGGTCCTTGGGTGTCAAATTTCTTCGGCTACTATACAGTACGAGAGAGTGGAGCTTGGACGAGAGTTGTTCAATCTAAGTGGGGGATCTAGGATCTATATAGCAGTAGACGGGAAATTGAAAGTTGTTGATTTGATTTTGCTCTGGTGTCTTGGGATGGATGGATGGGGCGTTTATACGAGTAGTTTGATTTTGTAGTACCTGCCTACCCTTTGCAGTTTCAAGTTTTTCTAGCAGCAAATCAGAGGCACTGAAAATAGTACTACAGTAGTACTGCAGTAGTAAAGCATAAGCGTTGGAAACGTAATAGCTGATTTAATTGGATAGCCTAATGCAGTTAGTTTATCGACCATGTGTCTTGTCTCGTGAGGTAGGGAGGGAAGGTGGGAGGGTGGGTGGGTGTTGTGAAGGGTGGGGATATTTAGTTGAAAGGGGGTTTTTGAGCAAGCATATTGTTCTGTGCAAGCCAGCTATGGTGGTTAAAGTTAAAAAGATGTTGGTTATGACCACACCTGTTGGTGCCTCCCGGGCTGCATCATCCAAGAGGCATATACGGCCTCCACAGCAGCCTTTTGTGTGTCGGAGTCTGTTATGGTGAGGTACGGCGTAGTACATGATAGGGTATATATACTGTCAGAGGAAGTTGGCTCCTCTCCTGGTCTGTCTTGAAGGCTTGAGGAAGTATATTCCTTCTCTCATTGCGTACGCCCATGCATGATATTTATTTTCCTAAAACGGTACTGCTTCGTTAGCATTCATGGATTCTTAGTTATTGACTTCGGTTCCATTTCTTGGAGATGTGTTTGTTTTGAATTGCTTCGTTGCTATCAGTCTTCCATCAGTACGGTACTGCGGGCAATTTCTTACTCTACGGTCCCTGAATTTGCTCAATTTATCAGCCTAGACAATATCGCAAAATAATTGGAAGGCTTGATTATATGTCTTTGATTGGCTAAGTTTTCATGCACATCTAGCTGCAAACATCACACCACACAAAGGTCTCTCGAGAAAGCTCCTCCCTTTGTTGGCTTTTCGTGTTAGCTGCCAATATTCCAGTCAGAT
This sequence comes from Gremmenia infestans, assembly GCA_032629725.1. Lineage (NCBI taxonomy): Eukaryota > Fungi > Ascomycota > Leotiomycetes > Helotiales > Hamatocanthoscyphaceae > Gremmenia > Gremmenia infestans. The sequence goes on from JAFEVB010000020.1 coordinate 244,607, forward strand.
AAAGAACAATTTCATTCATGGAAAGGAAATATTTACACCTGGGTTTCTCGGGCTTTAATTTCCAAGGTTAATAAAGGTATCTTTAACGTCGAGCTCAACATAGAAAAGAGTATTATGCCGTGTTTCGTCGAATTATAAGTTAGGTCTAATCTGATCATTCCTAAACTTCCTGACATGAGAAACAGCTCAAAAATTTGAGCTACTGAATCGAGTGATTCTCAAGTACTCCCCTATACCTTGAAGTATTATTATACTAAAGCCTATCATGGCCTCCCCAACCTTCCACCCATTTAGCCGCCTTCCCCCAGAGCTTCGACTCATGGTATGGAAAGAACACTCCCAAATCCCATACGCCCACCACATCATCGTCCGCCTCGCCGGAACTCCCTACTACTGCCCTCCCACCCCATCCACAAAAGCCGTGCGAGCTCAGAAAGCCACAGCTACCACCCCAGCCGTCGCAGCCAAACCAAGCGTGCGCGCCGTCCCTGCCACAGTAAAACAAGAGCTCACAATCCGCAACGCGTCCTGGCCTCTGCCCCTTCTAGGAGTCAACCACGAAGCCCGCTCCGAGGTGCTGAGACACAATCCTAACTTCCTGGAAATCAACCGCCGCGGCCCACGCGTCTACTTCAACGCCGCACGGAATATCATCCATTTTGACTTCTACTCCCTCCACGTCCTCAGCAACTACGCTGACGCATTCGGCGCTGGTCCTACCGTCGCGGCCCCCTATCCAAACCTCGCCGGCTTCTCGGACATCCTCAGCATCAGCGTGCCGCCCCCGCGTCCAGACACAGGCATGGTACAACTCCCGCCCACCTTCTCGGGGACTCATAAGGTGGTGCTGAATCTGCGACAGGTAGAAATACCAGGAGCAGGAGCAGGAGCAGGACCAGGACCAGTAGCAATACCGCTCAATCCCAACCGGCACCAGAACCCGCCCTTGGCCAGCGTCAGCTATGTCGAAACGACCAGCGAGACGAACAATGGGTTTCCGCGTACTAGGTTCACGCGCACGCAGTGTGTGCAGGAGAGTCTACGGGTGTATGGGGAGGTGAAGAGGGAGTGGAGACATAGGGCGCAGAGGAAGGTTGTGGATGAGGCGTGTAGTAAGGAGAATGAGGTTGTTAATGAGTATGAGTTCCAGCCGGTTGATTGGGGGCATCAGAGTGTTACGAAGGGGCCGGGTGTGCGTGCGCCGTTTAGCCCGCCGTGAATGAGGTGCCATGGATAGTAAGTGGGAGTATTATATATCGGTTATTTACTAATTCCATATTGTTTCAAATTTAAATTACTCGATCCATATTGTTTAATGCATATATTACTTGATCTATACTATTTGATTTTTTTTTACTAAAACTTGCATACCTACTACTAGTAGTAGAAGCTTATAACTTTATATATCTTCTAGGATATTAGCATACTAGCATATAGCTATAATAAATGCTTATATGCCCTATTAGGATATGTATATCACGTGAACCATATGATCTTAGCCCTAATAACTAAGTATTATTAAGACCTTTCACTTTATTACTATAACCTTAGCATTTACACCTATAAATGCAATAATAAAACTATAGATTACTAGGCTAGATAAATAAACTATATGTATAGATAGGATCACGTGATATATATAATATATATATAATATATATGTTCTAATACTTCTAGCTTATTATTACCCTTTTTAATTTTATATCTAGGACTTTATTACTAGTAGATAATAGTATAGCATTATGCTAGCGCTATTTCTAAGTATAATAGAGCAAGCTACTAGTAGAAACTAAAAAGTGTATGGATCGAGTAATAAGAGCATTAAACAATATAGATCGAGTAATTAAAATTTAAAACAATATGGATTTAGTAAATAACCGATTGTATATTATATTTTTATGTTTCGGTTGTACCGTTGGTCGATTATGCATACATATTCGCGCTTGCTGTCTATAATGGACAGAGAGTTTTCTGGTGAGAATGTATTAGCTGAACAGTGAGTAGGTAGCATTATGGGTGCTTTTCTCCCCTACATGAATTCGAAGTCGGATTTCAGAGACTCAAAGGAACGTCACGTGTACTTTTATCAAGCTTGCAGTTTGCTTTTCCACGGGAATCAATATAGCGCTTAGGGAAGGAATAACGATTGAAGTCAAAGTAGAATGAGTTATACGAAGTGAATAGTTGGCATCAAATATTACTCCGAGGCAGTGTTTTCAGACCCGGCGTTCCGTCCCCCAGCTAAAAGAGGAAGTGGATTTTGAAGTCCGGACTACCCGCAAACACCACGCTTGATTCAACACAGCTAGGATTTTGCGGAGGCATGATAGCTATATTACGTACATTGTCATACTCGACGTCGTGGTGAGATGTGGTTGGTGTCGTTCCTGAACGAAGCTTGTTTGGTATCTTGTTAATTTGAACCAAATTCGTGGCGAGATAGAGGAAATGGACGCTTGATGGTTTAAAGTTCCAAGTATCTTTCTTCTACAGCTATGGCTTCGTTTTCGTACTCGTGGATTTAGAACTACGTTATCCCATTCCAGGTAAGTTCCTCGTCAAAGGAGCATGCAAGCGAGCCCCTGACAAAATTGATCCAAGATGACAACGACCCGATCACGCTAGAAATCAAACAGTCGTCACACTAGCTGAGTGTCATGAATCGGTCTTGGTACAGTCAAACAGAAAGGCGTGGTTGGTTAAGATTGGCGCACTTGATCGGCGAGGAAAGGAAAGGGAAGGGGAGGGGCCAAATCCGCACGCACTCGGATCAGCGGAAAGCGTCACATTACTTCGATATTCAACACCTCTACCAACTTCAGCGCTTGGCATTGAGGGGTAGAAAGTGGGAGATGGATGGGCTGCCGCTGTAGATTGAGCGCTTGTCCACTGACCTGGTGAACAAAGCTGCCGGTGTGTTTTCGGGGTATTTATATCAGTTGGTCGGTCACATCGCGGAAGCAATACATGGACGATCTGTGCATTTAATCCTATATAAGGATATTCCGATTTAAAGAAGTTACGTAAATGGCCCATTACTTCACTCCATAGACTTACACGTTTGTGCGACACTGCAAGAGTTCATAAGCACTGCATTGGAAAGAAAGATTTAGCTGCGCTCTGGTAGAAATGAGAAATTTCTGGTGAAGAGAAGATCGAAGGTTTCAGATAATGAATACTTTTTCATGGCTGCAATGCGTGATCGCAGCTTCAGGATACGCTCAGATGTTATCATAAACGAGAAAGCTGTAGGGAGAAGAGAGTCCTTACAAGAGAGGTATAAAAATCTTTTTCCGAGAATCTGTGCAGAGTAATTCATAGCCTGTAGCCGGTTGGCAACTTGCAAATGTTTGCATCAGTTCAGAAGTGGGAAATACTGGATAGTAATGACCCCAACGGGTAGCACGCACGGAAAGGGCATTGAACAGAATAAACTGAATGCCAAGGACTCAAGCGTGGCCTCACACTTTGAACTCAGATATTAGAACTCCAGATCTTCTTGAGCGATCATACTATGTGTCAGAATCATCAGCAGACTGTCAATGGCTGAAAAAATAGATGATATAATACGAGAAGAAAGTGACCTAAGTTCAGCCTGGGAAACTTTGTTTCAAGGCTGGCTTGCAGCATCAAAGTGACAATAACAAGTTTTGTGATCATCATTTTGGCCTGTAAGAAGAGTCGATGAATAAACAAATACAAACTTACTCTTTGCGGGGGAGTTTTGCGCAGCATCCGAATTCTAAATTTGAAAACATTTAGCACGGTTCGGGGTCAAAGCTCGTTCTTCTTCTAGATGGGAGGCATGGACAGTCAGAAATACTCAAATGGAATAGAATCATGGTAGCAGATGCACTCATTACTTCTAGCGTTTTTGTTTCTCATCATGAAGCCGGGGAAGAAATACTGAAAAGGGATGTTCATACATTCAGGAAAAGAAGAAACCTAAGAACTTCCAAGAAACAAGTTCTAGATCCAGTCATCCACATCAAAAGAAACAGGGCTTGGCATGTTTCAGCAGTCACATGTGGCTGCCGCTGGAGGTCAACTAGTTTTCCCAGCCGAGAGCTCATTATGTCTGGACGCCAGCAAGTAACGCGGATATTATAGGTACACTTGCAGTTTATATAACGAGATTCGGAATTGATGCCCATCAACGAACCAGAGAATTCAAGGGGGGTGAGTGAAACTAACGAATTTTCAAATTTAGAACCCCTGGAGGTCTGCCATAAGCTAACTGACATCCTACAACCAAGAGCGCCGAGCACATTTGAATGAACATGTTAGCGGTGATCTCAAAAGCAAAGCTTAGTGAACAGGAATGAAGCAGAGGATTATCAGTAAAGTAAGCCATTTTATTGGTGAATAAACAGCGTCAATTATAAAGAATATAAAGCATCATAGAAATAAATCAAAGCGTTAAAGAAACGGGGCGTATCTACCTTGACACTCAAACAATCCACGAATCTGACCAGCTGTTGCGGCAGTGTTGCTCTCCTACAGTGTAATGAACGAGGAAGTATGCCAATGCATCATCGCAAGGACAACGTAGACCAAAAGGCCATGTAGGTCACCTGACAATGATTGAAAGATGACCGTGACCCTGTTGGTATTACAAGATCTTCATTGCCGACCAACCAGTCTTGTACTCCGTGACGAAAGAAATAATATGGACGAGAATGAGACGTAGTCGAATTCGAGCAGCTGTGGAGGCATTAGCATAATTCAAGTGGGTGGATATCTTGAAGGAAAAGTGTCAAAAGAATACTTCTTCGAAATATAGAAATCTTGATATCATTGTTGGATTAACAGCTTAATTCTGAATCCGTAAGGGTTTTCATCATAGAGTTGGGGTGACGTCTGGTATGGAAGAGGGTCAACTTACTCGAAATGTGAGAAGCGGATGAAACGTGACTCCAAGTACTATGTTAGTTACCTAAGGTCAGAGATATTAGCAGGTATTTGAGATATCAATGATGAGTTGGAATAATGAGTTGATCGAACGCCCATCAGATATTTGTACATGGACTGAGTTCCCTGCAACTCGAAAGATGCTTCGGGATGCTGTACTAAATCATCATATTGGGAAGAGCTGACATGGCGAAATACGGACAAGGGTTATCATTCTTTCAGAACGGCCATCTTTATTCACACAGGCAGCACACTAAGATGAAGTCCACGCCGAAGCACGAACCACAAATTTTGGACCCTAATGCTGAAGAGCCTATCCTTCAAACGAGAAGAACTTCAAGAGTTTTCACCGAGTATCAGAACTTCCGTCGCCAACAGGAACGCTACCTTCCTTAAGCCAGGGGACTAACCCCCGACGTTGGACACACTTCTCGCCGATGAATTTCCACCCTTCGACTCCATTGTAGCGAGGAGAATCGGGGTGTTGTGCAACTCTGGCCGGAGGGAACTCGAAGAAGCACATGAAAATCACCGGTTCGCAGATCTAGAGAAACTTCTCACCCCCGTGAGCTAAATCCTTGAGGGGAGTCGGCATCAATATGGTTTTGAAATCCTCTCCGCGGATCAAGAAGGGAATCACCCCAACCCTATGCGCAGGACGAACTTCGGAACAGCAACAAGTGGAACTCGAGGAGATTGCCAGAGAGTCCCCATCACCAAGAGTAGCACAGTGTACTGATTTTGGTGCGGAGAGCCTGAGCGATCCGTACATGATTTACCAGACGGTATAAATATGAATGCAATGGAGAGGTATTTGCAAACATGATTTAACATCGAAGGGTACCTGCCGAAGCAGGCTGTTATAGCTCAAGTATCAACGGATGACCCTGAGAGGTTGGAGGCTCAGGGTCTTTAGGTTGAAGAGCAATTGGTTCTTCTCAGTGAACATACAATTTGGATGCAATGAGAATCCACGCTGCGCAAAAGAAGGATAATGTCAGAGGGTAGGTATGGATGGAGAGTGCCTTGACTCAAGTGACTGGGAGAGAGGTGTTGTACAAGTAAAGCAAGACCATAGGAAAGAGTAACGGTGCGGTATAAAAGGTTAGATGGGCAAAATTGTGTTTGGACACGTACATGCAGTCAAAGAGCTCTGGAGACTCATGGTGTTGATGTGAATATGGTGCGTACAGTAAGCTCTGGTGGGGATGAATGCGGCAGGCGAGGAGACGCATCGAGGAGATCATAGGCTGTTGAGGCTGTGAAAGCATGGTTGATAGTATCTGCATGTTTCTGTTTGTAAGAGGAAAACGAGCGAGGAATTCTTGTATGGAGACATACGCCAGATGTGTTGGGGTTCGAATTTCCAGAGCGCATCGAGCTTTTTGAGTAGTTTGTTGTTGTGCCGTAGCTGACTCATCCGTGAAAGCTCTGCTGGAGTCAGCACGTGTACCAACAGCACGGAGAAGGGCAGAAAAGAACCAGGAACGAGTGAATCGGTGGATTTTCTCGAATAGAAGTCATGGAGTGAGCGAGTGGTGCGATTGAAGACTGCAAAATCTGGGAAAGCCTAGTAGAAGGGAATGAAGAAGAAGATGATGAGGAAGAGAGCCAAAAGTCTCTCAAACCAATTAAGACGATGACTTGCCTTGGTGAGAGGAGCGTGCTGCTGCAGCATTTGAAGGTGGCCGGGGCCGCATGGCAAGACGCGGAGAGCGGATACATAGACGAGCAATGAGGCTCATAAGCTTGATATATTGTGCTGAAAGGTAGTGGAATGAAACAAGTTACGCGATGGATGGCGTTGGAGGTTTTTTTTTATTGAGGAAGGATTGAAATTGAAAGGTCTGCAAGTGTTGTGGGTTGGGTTGTTGATAGAAAGACGCGACGGCGCTAAGCCGAGTCGATGTAAAAGGTGCGGCCTTCTCTGGCAGAACAAGTCCAAGTCACTTGACTGTCAGAAGGCCAGTCCATTGAATAGGTGATGGAGCTTTCTCTCTCTCTATGAATGGACTAGCTCCCTTCCCAAGAGGAAGTTTTACGAATCTAGAGAAGTGCAATATAATTTACCCCTGAACCAAACCCCTTTCTTGACGGACGAGAGGGGGGAAATGTGATAATTGATAGGTTCATGTAGAGACAATTCACCGAAGACTACTTAGGGACCTAGATAAATGCTCTCCAAGTGACTAAAGCTCACCCGGAAACATGCACACAGTTCGCTGCTCCTCCACATACTTGAATACTATCCTGAAAGTTCCCTTTCCATGGTAAGTCCCACTCTCCAGATGCTGTGATAATCCACTTAGTGTATAGAAAGACTTCTCCTTCCGTGCAATTTCCGACTTGACTTCCACTAGAAGGGCGATAGAGCAGCGAAATATCTTTGGTGCAGGCGCTGCAGACATTGTATGAGTCCTCTCAGCTTCTGGAGTGGGAAAGCATGGCCTAGATAAGGGGCATAGAGTAAACTGCAGACCACTGGATAGAAGATGAGGTCCGAGGTCAATTGATGCGATGCAAGCCGAAAGAGACCATTCACTATCGTCGAGAGATAATGGTTTGCTGCTCACCGCGGAGCACTCTATGGTCGGTACCATTGGCCGCCATACTATCGGCATGTCGTCGTTTTCATATGACTATCTCAACCTCCAAGCAAAATACAATTTGGTCACGAGCGGGGGATTCAACGATTCTAGCGCCGTCATGGCTATGTTTTTGGATCTCTTGTCCAGTGAACATCATATGAAAGACCTTCCGCCACACTGGGTTTGCCCCAACGATGCTTCAAATGTAGAGTCTGCGGCGAGCGACTATTTCGAAATACAGGCTACGCTTATGTTTACGCTTGTTTTTAAAATCAAGCTAAGGCAGAAGCCTATAAAGTATAGAGCGATTATTGCTTAACTCTACTAGCAAAATGTACTTGGGCGTTAACGGTTTCGAAAGCCTGCAAGATGGATCTTTTCACTGCAAATCCCTAGGATTGGCAGTGTCATCTGTATAAGCATAGCTTAGGCGGCAATGGACAAACGTACAAGTGTTATTAGGATGAATGTAAGGAATCCGTTACCACCTGTGAAAAGCTCACGTAGCATGCATATTACGCCTATGGATGGAATCTATGGACTTCGTTGATCAGATCTACTTTTGGTGTCACTACTGTGAAAATGCTATCACATTTTGAGTCCCACCATGATGAAGCCATATAAACGGTCCGAGACTATCGCTAATCCGGTGTCTTCATCGGTCAAAATCGATATTCAAATCGCGCAACTCAGTTCCTTCCCGCTCATTGAATCATCTTTCTCCATAATGAGAGCATGAACTACGAAGAACGTCATATTAATGATTCCACAAACTCGGATATAGCAGTACAAATCGGCTCACACTTTCGATACTTGAAGCTTGGTGACACTATGTACTGTCCAGCAACTGTTCTTGGTGGAGCGACAGAACCGCTATGCGATTCTGAACATGCAATGGATCCCCAAGAGGCGTGGCAACACATCCAAGATGTACATTACGGCTTCAGATTCCCCAACAACTATGCACCTAGTCCTACCGTAACAGGCTGCATAAGAGGATAACGAACATTTCCTAAAGGTGACAGTAATAGTAACAGCATTAAGAAAACTATGGTTTACAAGAACAAGAAGCCTCAAGTTATGTCTAGCGCCTTAAGTCTAGATAAGAAACGCTAAAATCCGAGTTTTGTGATTGCTAGGGTTGGTTGTGCTCGTAATCCTTTTCAGGAGATGAGCACAAATGAAAGAGTTAGTGATACCATAACACAGAGTCAAAAGAAAAGTGAGAGCGACGGTGAATATAAAATAGATGGTTGCGACAATGACTTCGACCACTTGATCGATCCAGCTCTTCGATAAGCTGTTCCGTACTGGGGCATCAGGCATACGGATTATATGACACTCTTTAGTTAGAATCGTAGCTGTTGATTTTCTGGGGTTAGTTTCTTCAACTGTATTATATAGATTTTATAAGTAGTCATAAGAAAGTACCTAGGCCCACTCGAATACACATGAATAAACACTATTCAGATCGGTCGATTAAATAATCACTGTCGAGTAACAGGCGTATGGCATTGTATTCATGACCTAAAACCCTAAGTCGACCTTCCTTGCTTTTGATTACCGTTTGTCCAGCATTTCTCTCTCGCCGCTACAGGCAGGAAGAAGTCTTTTCCATTCCTTTTATACAACCTTAGGACTCTAGGCTTCTCCTCCATTTTGCAAACTAACATGCACTTTCCTCCCTTCACCCCCTTCGCAATCTCTTTAATCTCGGTGATAAGGCCTACCAAAGTGCTTAAGTGCCTCTGGTTCCTGCTCTCCCAAGCTGCGAAATGCTCGTCCATATTCAATCTTTCTGGCTCCACTTCAACCAGTCCTTCTTTATGCCGGCCGACAAACAAGTGATGTGTTTGCGCGATCCAAAGCTGTGGTATGACTTCCTGCATCTTCAGACTCGCCGAGCGTGATTTTAGTTCAAGTATAGTTTTGTTGTCTACTAGACGTCCTCTTTGGATCACCTTGACTTCAGATGCTGGGGATGAAGCAAATACGTTGGCCGAGTTCTGGAAATGGAGATCTGAGAGTGCTTGATCAAGTTCATCATCAATACCAGAACCATCGTCAACATATCCATCAACTTCAAATCTAACGAGGCTTTCGATTCCACCTAAGCTGTAGCGTATAATTCGATGATGTCCAGAACTTTCTTGTAGGTTTGAATCAAAGCTTAGAAAAGCCTTCTCAAACTCATGACCATATCCGGAATCTCGAGCTCCGGTAATTATTTGAACTTGGTTTTCCTCCCACCGCGTGAGGAACATTGTATCTTCGACAATGTCGACATCGATTCGCCAGCTTCTCGGAACTTTGCCTGAAGCAAACTGCAGCAATTTGCGGAGACTATTTCGATCTGTTGTCAAATCGATGGGTTTCATATCGAAGTTTGGGTGCGTTATGAGCAAGGCTTTGAAAAACGGATCGAATGATGCTGAAGGGCTGCGGTGATTGTTTTGATCGATAAATACTTGTCCGTTGTCCTTTGGAACTTGATATGGAAGACTAGGAGGGTTCCACTTTGCTGGGCATCCTAGAATTGATTGTTAGCACGCTATCGAGACACTTCTTGCAAAGTGAAATAAAGGACGGTATACCAGGAACAAATATCATAGGCGCGTCTGAATTGCTCCAATTGTATGATGCGACGAGATTGAAGTCCTTAATATCTATAAGGCAGGTTGGTTTCTGAATCTCAGACAACTCAACTTGTTTCAGCAGTTCGCCAGCATTCTTTATCATTTCACGATGCTTAAAAAATCGTTTCCTCGATTTCTGCTCTTCAGATGTTCTAGTAATAGGTGAAGAGGTGGGAGTTATTGGAATTACTATAGAAAATTATCAACTCCACGCTCACCAGTGCTAAAGGGAGAAAGAAACGAGAAACTTGCTCCTGGATGCATTTCTTTCGTGAGAATATCGACACTTTTCGCCATATTGACAGTTTCCTTTGAGCCATCTCCTACAAGTGGCGCCATCTGATGCCATGTTGAGTGACTGAACGCTCGATTTACCTAATTTTCGGCGGATAATAAAAGCGTGTTAGAATCGTAGCTCTGAAGATCCAGGCGCGCCGGCGAAGATAGAAGCGGGGCAACATGTGTGTTGTTTCTAGGTTGTGCATGCCGTGTGTTCAGGGTACAATTGCTTGAGTTGACTGCTGTTCTACAGTGGGAAGTACGCTGTATATGTAGGGCCCCCAGGCCCTAGCATGCCTGTTATGCATTCCACAGGCTATTGCATGCCATACGCTATTGCATTCCAACAACATTCCAACAATGTGAGGTTAGCGCAGAAGCGCGATGCGGGATACTACATGCGTCATAATATTCTTCCCTTTTCCTCCACAGATCAACTGTACCAAATCGAGGACTGGTGTTGTTTCATGTAATCCCAATCGTAGCCAGTGCGCCAATTGTACCTAAAATGGAAGCACTTCCAACAGCATTGGTGCTTCATTAGTCTGCGAGCACTCTCCGCGCCAGGTGTCCTTTCTGCCTCAGCTCCCACGGGCATAGAGTCGGAGAACTCCTAAGAAACTTATAGACGCGCGGTGCGGATTGCTATCATATATCTGGTGGTTAATCGTATCGAATCTCATACCCTGACGAAGAATTGGACAAAGAATAAAGCATGATCTATACTGTGACCCACTAAGGACGACTCTATGACCCTCTTCCATTATGGTCTCAACCCCGGCGTCTACTTGATGAACACCAGTATTCGAATTGGCCAGATAAGAATAATAAAGCTATTGCAGCAGATAAAGTCGTAATCGTAAACTCTTTAAATAGCTTAAGTTTATCCGATTCCGAAGGACTTGATAACCAGCAAACTTGGCTCTTTTCGCCCCATCCGAGATCCGTGTATTGCACAACCAGAACTTTGAGTATTGGAGTACTGTAGTCAGCCAGTGGGAGTGATAGGAAAGCACTGATCTCCCGTGTTGACACCACACTTCATTCACCTTCTTTCTTACCCCATAAAATATCAATCAATCACACATTACATCGCAACCATCGTATCCCAACACCACATCCACATCCACATTTATTCAGACGCCGTAGGGAGTACTGTAACATAACATGACTCAGGCACCTCCACCCTCTAGATATGCCGTTTATAAACCGAAAAACTGGGCAGTAGATTGCACTAGAGTGGGTTGAAGTAAAGTCGGTACATTTACCTAGATGCATTTGTTGCGTGGAGGTGGAGGTGGAGGTGAAGGAGTTTGTGAAGTTCTTTATAAGTAGCAGCGAGGGAATTGATGGAAGGCAGAAAGAAATGGGATGGGTCGCTCGGCTGGTTGGTTGCGCGATTTTGATGGTTACAACTGATGTCTTGGTCTGTTAATCTGTTAGTGTGTTCAAGAACATCAAGCTTAGTCCTGCTTGCTGCTTCTCGCTGCCTGCAGGTGCGATATTTCTTCGAGGCTTCGACTCATCTATTAATCACAAAGTCGATGGTTCGTATTGGGCATATCATATGGTATATTGTTTATCTCGTCTCATACTAAACTTTAACTTCTACAGTACAAAGCCAAAACTAAGCACCGCTTTCATGACATTCTCAACCAAAATCACCAGCACGAGCTTTTAACATGAATGAAGGAATACCTGACATGAATCAGATGCTCAACCACCACCACCACCACGTGCACACTTCTTCGATGCTCTAGTGGGAACAGCAAAAGCCGCCACAAAACTCTAGCCTGACCACTTTGGAAGAGGCAGGACCTCACTTCTCGTTGCTGGACTACTTAGGTCTTGTAGACGGTTGGCTTCATGTGTGCCATCCCGTTCAACTTGGCAATTCCATTCGATTTTGCCGTGCCAGCCGACGAATTCAGCGATATCTTCCCTACCTGAGCGCCTCCAACGGCAAACGGGTCACGTTGCAAAATAAGATGCATCATAGCGCCCGCCTGTATGAGCGAAAGAGCAACGGTACAAAGTCCGCCCAACTGCGTGGTTAATGGCGAGAAGTCTCCGTTGATAACAAAGATAGTTGGCATGGCCGACAGCGTGAATCCACCGATATAACAGCATGGCATGAGGGCCAGCACAAATACGCTGCGCCAGCCGTTGAACCATTCGCGGTAGCGGTACGCGATCGCCACGCTGAGGAATAGCGAGGAGACGTTGGAGAACAACCACCAGCAGGGGAACATCTTGAATAGTACCAGCGGCTGGTGACCAAAGTACATGTAGATGCCTCCGTAGTTCAGCAGGATTTCCTCGAGGATGATATCCGCGGCGCCCGATGCGCCAAGGCAGAGCCATAGTGTGCGTGTGCTGACTTCACGGAGGAGGACGGCGTAGAGGATGTAGGCGAGGATGGCACCAAAGGCCCACCACATGACGCCGACGTAGGCATCGTATTCACGGCCCATGAGGAAGAAGAGAAGCATGCTGGGGTTGTGGGACTGCGACCAGTAGCAGCCGCCGAGGTAGTTGTCGATGGCTTCTGGGACGACGCAGAAGAGGGAGCCGAAGACCATGGCGATAGGGACGGTGGACTTGAAACGCTTGCAGTCCGCGAGAGCGATGACGCTGAATCCAATGGCGATGCTGAACATGACGGCGGTCGATACTATTACGTGTGTCACATCTTGGGCGAAAAGGTCGTTGGGTGGTGCTGGCGTGCGGAAGTTCTCTGAAAGTATTACTTTCGTCTGGGCATTCTGTGCCAGCGCCTGGGGTAGCATGGCGAGGAGTGCCATAGTGGCTGCTCCCAAAGTAGGAAGATTGTTCGTGATTGCCATATTTGTTGTTTGGATTTATAGACAAAATTGGTTTACTGACCATAGGTAGTGACGGAAAAGTAGGACTGGAAGGAGATCAACCAGCTGTTTATATAAGAAGATACATAGCAGGGGGCGGATCCGCGGGATGAGGGGTCGTCGTGTGAGGTGACGTAGAAAGACCTAGGATGTAAATCTGGTTGGAGTTTGGTCTGAATAGTGAAAAAGGATCCGAAAAGGGTCCAGCGGAGACGTACAGTACGAATACGGATCAATTTCGGCTCAAGTGCGAAACAGTATTACCTAGGTCTTACTGTACTGCACATTTACGTCGATAACATGGATCAAACTAGTATTGTACATGAAGGCACATGTTAATGCGAAGTAATAATGATAGTGGAGAAAATAGTGGTTTGGTGCCGTTTTTAGATTCCCCTTAAAAGTGGAGAAGAGGCAAACGAAAAAGATGTGCCTTCAGCCATCCCCACGATTTTGAACCACCAAACTGGAACATTTTTTACAGCTCCATTTTGCGGAACTTTTAGATTATGTCAGCCTACTTGAAAATAAGACTGCAGAGCTCATTCATAGGGCTCGAATGTCACCAAGAGCCCATAATCAATAATGTAGTAATCTCGAATATTATTATGGTTTTAGTGAGTCTATTTAAGAAATGGGGGAGAAACATCTAGATTAAGGAGATCTTCGCATGCAATAAATGTAACCCTAGCTAAGACACTTCTAATAGGAATTGAAAGACTACCGAAACAGAACCATTGTACGAAAACGATCTCTCGAAGTATAAAGAACACTGCCAACCTGAGCAGAGAAAATATTCGACATTCTGTGCGGATAATATCTTTCGAGGAGTACTACCTACCTACATTCCACCAGATTGCCCAGGACTTAAAGAGGTAGTAGTTATTAAAAACGTTTATTAGCAGTGGTAGATACGCCGACGACCCCAACAACTGCGAGGATAGCACGAAGTCATCTTCGGGATACGCTAGCCTACGATGCTGAGTTAACCTCTAACCTCATTTTCAACTATTGTCTTTATAAAGACCCTCCCTTTCGACCGTACACTCTCTCGGTCGCCCTCGCGCGTTAGAATGTCTATCTCTTGAGCAAGTAATATTTCTCTCAAAAGAGCAAATCAACGTACGGTACGCCCTGCAAACTTTTGTTGCCCACTACTACTAAAGAAGCAGGAGATTTTGTGTTGCACAAGGTGAAAATCCCTGAAGCTGGACCACCTTGGGACGTCCTGGATTCATAGTTGGAATCAAGAACAGAACGCCCGTCTATTTCGAATCCGACAAAAACGAAGACCTCGGCAAAGATACCGTAGAGCCGCCGGGATATACCATACCTCACATGACATCTCACTAGTACGTTGTAGACGCACATCACCAATTTGCGCATATCGACATGTTGGCTGGGATACACAAGGAGAGTCAGGAATAGCTACTGTATACGATTCGCAACATGTACCTCGATCCAAGATCCAAACATCCGACACAATTGAGCTAGGTAATGTCTAGCCCTAAAGGAACTTTCGACGTTCCGACCGGCGGCCGGAACCTGCGTGCGCCGTGCATTCTCATACCCCGTCCGTACTGTACAGTAATCTACTCGAAATCTTCCTCCTTCACCTTCCAGCCGTATGTCGCCGTGCCGGCGAGAAGTTCTCGGGTGTCACGACTCACGCCATAAAATGTTGCCTGATACTGTAACATTGGACGATTAATTCTCGTGGCCAAGATCTCGCCTCACGAGTCACGACTCACGACTCACGACCATCGAACGACATACAATATCGTGATCGTGCGAGCGCCTATACGTATATCTTCAACTGGCAGATAAACAATGCTGTCGTGCGGTGCCGATACAGTAGGTATTCACGTTAAATTCGATTCAATATATATATATATAAATCCAAGAGGTGGAAAACACAAATCTGGATTCCGAAGGGGCCGGGGTTTTTCAAGAAATGGTACTTTAAAGGAGAGGGGGGGGAGCGAGGGGAGGCAGCAGATCTACCTTAGGTAGACTCGCTTAATATATTGTGATATGATTATGGTTTGACCTGCCTGGTATCAATGATCAGTCCCGGAATTCGAAGGCCCAAGATCCCTCGCTCACTCACTAAGGTACACTTTCAAGCGTCTACGAACATTCCACTCAACGGCAAGACTGAAGGAATAGTGTTGCATTAAACGTTGTCTCATGATACTGTCCCCCTTCCGATAAACAAACCCTTCCTTCCAGGTGCATGCATGCACACGTGCCCGGCCGTCTAGAACCCACTTCCATGTATCCCAACATTATTTATCAAAACAGAACCTCTGAAACGACTGACCCCATCCGTTCTTCTTTTCCTGGTGCACGGCACCTATCCATCTATCCATCCAATCCAACCCAATCCAATCCAACGCAATGCAATGCAAAATGCAAAAATGAAAATCAACCAAACCCCCTATTCCGCGCTGCGGCCTGCTCATCTCATCTCATCTCTAAGCCCTGAAAAGCTTCGCGCTCGACACAAACCCACAACCCGTCTTCCCAGCCTGCGTCTGCGCCCCCAATCCCGAGCAAATGCCCGACGGCCCCGCACAGCACGTACTCCCACAATCGGCACCGCTGAGACACTGGCCGCCGATAAACTGAGCCCCCGCCGCATTCCCGACATTCTTGACGCCCGACGGATCGAAAGCCGGACCACCCGCTGCATTGGTACCGGCTACTGCACTGCCCGTTGCTGCTAGAGCAGTGCTGCTCGTTGCTGATACTGCTGCTGCTGCGACATTAGAAGCGGCCGGAGAGGTTTCGTTTGAGCTGGAGAAGCCGCAGCCTGTCTTGCCGTTTTGCGTCTGGGCGCCCACGCCGGAGCAGATTCCGGTCGGGTTGGCGCAACATGCTGAGCCACAATCGGCGTTGGAGAGGCATTGGCCGCCGATGAATTGGGTGCCGGCGTTGTTGCCGACGTTTTTGGCGCCCGAGGGGTCGAAGGGTGGGACGGCGGAGACGAGGAGTGCGACTGAGAGATGTTAGCTAGTGCGCGATTGTGGAATGGTTAGAGGCGAGAACGTACGGTTCAGGAGAGTAGTGATGGTAAAGGCCTTCATGTTTGCGGGTTGTGTTGGTGTTGGAATGAAATGTATATTTATATGTATTGGGATATCTGAATGAGATTCGTTGACAGTCTAAAGAGTTTGAAGGAGTGTAGAAGAGGAAATTCGTGTCGAACGAAGGAAAGTATAAAGTAAAGTACTGTACAAGCGTCAAGCCGTGTGGTGATGATGAGGATAACAAGAACAGAACGAGAAGAGGACAACTGCCATCTTATATACTGCATCGACTTCGACTAGGGCAGATTTCACGGTGTACTCGTACAGGACTCGAGATGCAAGTGATCACGTCGGCCTGGGTATCCCCCGTTTCCTTTTTCCCCGAACAAGTTTTAGAACCAGGGGGGCCTGTGAAGAAACTGCACAATCAGGCAGCGTCCTCCGATGATATCAAGTACGAAGTATAGAGATGTGCAGTCTTTGCAGATCAATGCAGTGCAACCGCCGCTTTGGGACGAATCACAGCCTCACTGACAGGAGGATCAATTGAAACGGGGCAGGGGATGGGAGGGGATGAACGCGATGCCTCGATATGCGGCTAGGTGATACTCGGCAGCCGCCACGATTAGCAGTTTGATACTCGGAACTTGTTTCGCATGGCTCCGGAGGATTTGCCTGCGATCGGCTCATGGTCCGGGAGTGTGAGATGGGAGATGGGATACTGTATGATGGGATGAGATGGGATAGGATAGGGTTTCTTGTGATGGGTGATGGATGGTCTTGATTTTGGACGGGGCTTGTTTGGTATACGCGGGGAAGCCAAGGAGCACTAAAGCCACAGCCAGCAGCCACGCCACTCCCGAAAGGGCGCTTACCGATAGGCCATTGCCCTTGTAATTCAGGGGGGAAACCTTAAATGGACTTCTGCCTCTCTCGTATCTCACTATTCGAATTCTCTCCCATTACTCCTAGAAATTCAATCATTTATTCCAATACATAGTTTCAAGAGAAACAAACCTCTCAACTATCAATTCATTATTATTATCATCATCATCTCAAATGTCACCTTGCATGTCATGAGTGGCGCACGCATCGGTTAATGAATTGAATTCAAGTTAGCCGACCTCACCTCCTGTCTCGAAAGTGGTGATGCGATGCGTCTGCGGTTTCAAAACACACATAGGCCTACAACCATCAAACACGAGATGAAATGCGATAAGCGGTCCTTTGTTACAAATCAGTAGTGACAAAGCCGCGCTTTTGTTCCGATTGCCCAGTTGCAGTTTTTGCTTTATATTGCGCCGTGTCCGCAGTACGCCTCCTCAAACGCAGCATGTCCAGTACTGAAATTACTGTATGGCCTGGGTTGTAAACACGTTAAATTGATGAATGGTGAAATATACACTGCGTTCAGCTTTAAAGAGGTTTTTATGTAAGAGCAAGCAAGCTGTTTAGAACGCTTTAGAACACGCTGCTAGTACGTTTTTCTGATTCTTGCTTGATATACTAATGTTGGAAACTGGATTGGTATTGAATTATTAGTCAGAAGGCACTAGAACGGTCTTCCTTCTAGCTTATACGCACTTCATCTTCTACCCACAGCCTCATAGACCACATCTGAACCTCTAAACCCCAACCAAATCTTGTCACGCGGGGCATCACGTGACTATAGGCCTCCGTGAATGTGTAGTAGCACAGGGAAAATCGCAGCAACTGTACCAGATATGTTTCTCAAACTCCTAGCTCTATAGAAATAACCGCTGTGATCTCAACTCCTATAGTCTTTTACGCGGCCGTCTGCACAAAAAGCTTTATGCTCTTTATGCTAGATAGAAAAAAGCGGCACTCACTACCATTCACTTTTAATATTCTACGCCATCTAGCACAATATAAATTAGTGCCGCTTACATTTACTGCGAAGGCTTCTTCATTTTATAGAGACAGCCGTAAAACACTGTAGGAGTTACATGTTACATCAAAGCAACTAACAGGAATGTTAGCTGCCGTATTAACGAGGGTTAAATATTCTAACTAAAACTACTACAGACTCTTTACAGATATGTTTTCTTTGGGCCTCATTACCCCATCCATCTAAAACTCCAACTATCCGACCAAAGCCCTACATACAGATCCTTCGGTCACACTTTCCGATTCCTCGCGTGTTGTTGTCATACTCAATCTAACGTCGACTCCCGAGACACTAACACTTCTGTTAGAGACTACCACATCTCCGACCAAGACTTAGATCCTGGCATTGACTATTACGCGCAAGGCTGCATAGCCCCGGCAGCCCAAGATTAGACTCTCGTCTGCAGCGTTCGCTTCTAGCCCGCGGCTTCGAAGAGTGGAATGCGCGAACTCCTTCCTGTCCTGTGGCCGACGAAATGCGTGACTTCTATTTCGGCCCCAATGCTGCTAAAAATGTGTGGGATGCTGGTAATCCTTGTTGCAATCTTCCATCAACTTGCCGAGAATATCGCTGTTCTTCTCAAGGCAGGTGCAAATCCCAACGCCGTATTACATGCGGCAACAAGAGCGGAATACTGCCATGGTAAGGCATCTCCTGGATATAGGGTATGATCCAAATATCCAGCCTGTAGCGGACGTTCCTCGAACGTTTTCACCTCTCGTTGCAACGATCACACTCTGTGATCCATGGAATGAAGAAACTTATGACATCTTATCCTCGCATCCTAATATCAATTCCCATGTCCGGACGCCTGTCTATAATATTCACCTTCTTCACTTCACAGCAGCAATTCTGTGCCTTCCTCTGCTGCGAAAACTAACGGCTTGTGTTACTTTAAAAGATGTAGGAACTACTGCGTTATAACATACTCTCTTACACATCGCCTGTTTACCCCTAAATCAAGATTACATTCAACGGTGCTCCTCCAAATGCTGGACCTCGATCCACGAAGCCCGTTCATTTTGTCGAAAGCCAATAAACATCTATGAAAAGCTTCCTGGGGACGGAGGCTATAAATACCCCGGTAATATAAACATCGCGTTGTTTAAAGATCTCGGACCACCATCTTCTGACTATTTCGAGAATCAGATGGAAGGCCTCGTGCGCCTTCTAATCGCGGGTGGAGTGAACCGCATCTCTGCCATGGACATCCTTGGAAACACGGCACTGCACTATCTAGCTGGTGACGGACGAGCCACTCGGCGCTCATCTCGTTTCTGAGATGTCAGGGGAGGGCCGAGGAAAGCTGGGTGGGGAACAGGAATAGGCATGGCTTCACAGCACAATAGTTGTTCGAAGATGCGCAGAGGGCCGTCCCTGTTGAAGGACAGGTCTGCGAGGCCTTTTGGATTGATGAGGAGGGGCGCAAGGCGAAAGAGGAGGAGCGAATCAGACAAGAGGACGTTTGGAGAGAGCGGTTGGATCCGGAAGAGTTTCAGTGGAGGCTAGAAGCAAGAGAGATGGAAGAAGCAGAAGCAAAAGCAGGAGAGTCGAGTACTTAACAACCATAGTGTGTTAAAGGCGGTGTTCGAAGCTATAGAACTTAGGACGGAGTATTTCGACTCCTTTGACTATAATGAGCCTTTCTCCCTAGATCTAAATAATACTTCGAGACCTACTATAAGAGAAGGTTCTTAGAGTGATAAGCGCGGCCTGGTTTACCGCCTAGTACAGGGGGTACTCCTATTTACAGTCTACTGTCACTGCCTATAGCCACAACTGGATTTCTAGGTTTTACAACCCCGACAGCAAAGCCGTTAAAGTGGGAAAATAGGAGACCATGAATAAATCTAGACATTAGTTGCGGTCATGTGATAACAGCTCCGTTATTATGTTTGGAGGATTTCACCCTGGAAGAAGCCCTTAGCAGCACAAACGGCATCTCCCCCATCTCCCGTTCAATCCAACCATCCGCGTCCCCAGGAACTTCTACCTCAAAAACGTTAAGCTTCATCTTGATTTCGCATAAAGGCCCCAACAAGTCCCTCTGCCTTTTCGGTCCCCCAAGAATCAAGCCGCCCGGATGGTGGAACCTGACCCTGAGCTCTAAGAGCCCCTGCATACCAGCTACCAACTCACAGCATTGCTTCCACATATCCTCGGAGGTCCATCGGTGGCGGAGATCAAAGGTAAGTGATTTGATGCTATGGAGATGCGCGGGCTGCATTTCATGGGCGAACATTAGGAGCGAGAGCGGGGTATCGAAGTCGAAGGTATTTTGTCCGTAAACGACCTTTGTTGTTTCTTCACATCTGTTCGCTTTCATTAGTCCCGGGACTGGTAATGAGGTATCATGGGAAAAAGAGGAATGGCACTACATTTGTTTGCATGTCAAGAAGAGCCCAATACCGCCATCAAACCAGCCGTAGTATTGGTCGTCCATGATACGCAGTTGCCGGCATTTTCCTGATAAGCAGCTTTGATCCTCACCTGCTCTACATCTTCGATACCCAGTAGCAGCTGGTTTCCACGAGGGACGCTGTTTTTGCAGAATGTGAAGTGTTTGGTTCTTGCCTATGACGTATCCGTATATATCCTCGCGAATGTGGAGCGGGAGCAACAGGATGAGGAATACGGAGGGAGTTGCTTCTTGAGGCTGTAATGCTATTGGTGATGACTTTGGCCGGGTTTTGGATACGGTACGTTTGAGTTTGGTTAGGAAAGATGTGGATGATCTTTTCGCTGAAGCTGTCCCGTCTAAGCGGTTCTTGACTGCCTTCCTGTTGGCCACGTTCTGCGAATCCTGGCCCGGTACTATTCTGAAGGGACTGTCGAATGTAAAACCCATGATGATTGATTTACTGACGAGGAATGGTTTCCAAGGACAGGTCCAGGATAGTGGGATAGCAGTAGTATTTATTTGGCTGATGAGGCTGTACCTACCTTAGGGCTGATGCTGATGAGTCTACCGTCAGAAGCGGGGATAGCGCTACATTCCACCTCGTTAGGTTAGGAGGGGGTGGCTGTGCAAAGGCTCTCCAGTGGGTGCCTTGAGAATATAAGTGGTATGAATATGAGTAATTGAGGTTTGCGAAGTTGTTTGTATTTTAGAGCCAATTACCAAGGTAGAGTAGATACCTATGTATGGAGTGAGACCCTGACAGTTACCATTGGTGTGGCATTGCTTCGCTTAAACATGTGGGGCGGGGGTAAGTAACATATATATGCTTACCTGGGTACCTATAGGTAGGTAAGTAAATAGCAATACCTGTGGATGATCGGTTCGCAATCATAAAGTATCTTCTCTCGTGACGTGCGTTGACTTATCCGTTTTTGTTACTTCAACTTGGTCCTAGAAGCTTCTCCTTCGTGCTCTTTTGATGTGTTCATCTGGAAAAGTCAAAGCCAAATACTTTCTCCGTCAAAGACTTTCGTACAACCATTTTATTCTCTCTTCCAGAACGTTCATCCGCTACCAGAAGCGTATTTCTACAGGCTATAATAAAATATCAATCATCAGCGTAATACAAATGAAGGCGCTCAGCTGCCTCTGCCTCAAGACCTCTAATCATGGCTTCATCCTGGCGGATAGTTCTGGCTGCCACACCCGTTCATTGATGTTTTATGTTTCTAACGATCTTGGCTTTGGAGATATTCGGCGAGCCATATCGAGGTATTTGCAGAACTTTATGTGGTGCCTTTCAAATTTGGCTTCCACAATGGTTATACCCAAGGTGTTTCGGTGACGAGGATGGGGAAGAGAATGGGAGTGAGGAAGAGGAAGAGGTCGATGGAAGTCCGAATGATACACCTGAATCTGGGGTTCACTCGGGATTCGAGGTTCTCCTGGAATGGGAAGACTTTGCTGAATGGAAGCATCTCCGGATATGCAAGCACCCAGAATGTCGGCGCAGGAGACGCTCATTACTCGGTCTCGTAGGGGCAGGATGATAATGAGGCGAAGAAACAGAAGTGCTGGGCAATAGAGGTATTGACTTTACAGTGATACAGAGGCTCTAAAAAAGGATCATCGCCACATAGTATAGCGAGAAGCTCCCACCCGAGGTATCAGATTCCGAACGCCATTACGATGCATAATGTTGACCAAACTCCAGGTTTCAAATCCTCCTTCATAACTCTCTGGCGACTTTCCTCGCAAGTTTTCTCTGATTGTCAACCGTCATAGCGTTCTCATCAACCTCCTGAATTGCTCGTCCAATACCCAGCGTTCCCTTCAAACTCTTGCTATCCACCCACACCCTCCCGTTCCTCCCAACAGCGATCTCAAAAGCGGCACCTTGCGCTCCCAATTCCTCCAACAACACCAAACCTCCCTGATCTGCAGGTTTTGGTAACATCAGCCGCCTTGCCATACCGAGCGAGATATCGAACACCATCCCACCAGTCAATGGACCCAGACCCTCTGATTTCCCTGTGGATGAAGAAACGCACTCAAGCTCAGGATCCATATGCTTGTTCGCCAGCGTCACCCGCGCATACACCAAGGCTCCGGGAGCAAGCTGCGGGCGCGTCTTTCGACTTGCACCTTCGAAGGAGAGGTTAGGGAGTGAAGCGTTCGGGGTATAGTCGCTGATGCTGGCATAGTAGACCTCCGCGGACCCTTTCTGGATGGTGGCTATTACGAGGTCGCCAGCTGTGGGTGTATACTGGATTTCTGTCAGTATTTTCGACCAGACAGGATTTGGAGAAGCATACGCGACCACCGTTGAACTCAACCCAGACGGCATTCTTTTTCTTGTCTGTACATAGCTGGCCCGCTACGGTTGGGGTTATTGTGTTTGGTGGGATGTGCCGCAGCCCGGGGCCGAGTTTGAGCGGGAGTTTTGGGTGTGATGGTAGTGATTCAGGATCAAGTTCCTCACCAGGGAGGACAAAGCGCTCAATTGCCATAGTCAAGATGTTGATGTTATCAGACTATTATTTTTTTGTCGTTCAGCCTTGCCGTAAGGTACCTTGGTAGTTGGTGGGGCTGGAAAGGCACATTTGGCGCTAGTGAAATTTTATTTTGGATGCTTCTTCGTACAAGACCAGAACCAGAGCTAGAAGCATATGATCTAGGAACTCGAGATTTTCGAGACAGAAAGACAAAAACGCCCTTCCACTCACCGTACATACTTGCACGGGTCTTCTCTGCTTCTTGACCTATAAGTCTTATAATAACAAGATGTCCGCTGAGGAAGCCCCTGCGCAGGGCGCAACGCCCGGAGAGCGTGTTGCCATTGGGATCTCATTCGGAAATTCCAACAGCAGCATTGCTGTGACTTCATTCGACGACAAAGCTGAGGTTATTGCAAATGAAGATGGAGGTAAGGCAGCCCCGAATGAAGCATACGTCTACTACGTGGAAATCTGACACTATACCCAGATCGTCAAATCCCTACGATAATCTCTTACGTCGATGGGGAGGAGTACAACGGTCAGCAAGCAAAGCAACAGCTTATTCGGAATCACAAAAACACCGTCGCATACTTCAGAGACTATCTAGGACAAGAGTAAGACTTTATCCTTCCCCTTTCTTTGCCCCTGCTAACCTCGATGCCAGCTTCAAGTCGATAGATCCTACCCACTCCCATTTCTCTGCCCACCCCCAAGAGCACGACTCGACAATCGCATTCACAATTCAAGACAAGGAAGAGAGCGAGCCATCCACTGTTACCGTCTCTGAGATTGCCACCCGCCACCTGCGCCGTCTGAAACAATCTGCTAGCGATTATACTGGCAAGCAAGTTAATTCTGCAGTCATTACTATTCCCACAAACTTCAGCGAGAAGCAAAAAGCAGCCCTCACAAAGGCAGCAGCGGATGCCGGCCTGGAAGTATTGCAGCTCATCCACGAGCCAGTCGCCGCGTTATTAGCATATGATGCCCGCCCAGAGAGCAAGGTCGCGGATAAAAATGTGGTTGTGGCAGATCTTGGTGGTACTCGATCAGATGTTGCAGTTATTGCATCGAGAGGAGGCATTTACACCATCTTGGCTACGGCGCACGACTACGAATATGCTGGTGTTCACTTGGACAAAGTTTTGCAGGATCACTTTGCAAAGGATTTCATTAAATGGCACGGCACCGATCCTCGAGAAGATCAACGAAGCATGGCCAAGCTAAAGCTTGAGTCGGAGGCTACGAAAAAGGCTCTAAGTATCGGCACGAATGCCAACTTCAGCGTGGAGAGTTTAGCAGAAGGCGCGGATTACGCATCAACCATCAACCGCCTCCGTTACGAGACAATTGCCCGCAAGGTTTTGGATGGATTCAACCGACTTATCGAGGGTGTCGTTAAGAAGGCCGGTCTTGACGTACTTGAGATCGACGAGGTCATTCTCTCTGGAGGAACCTCCCACACCCCCAAAATCGCAAAGAATTTCGCCGCCATCTTCCCCGAATCAACTGCCATCCTTGCTCCCTCCACCACACCCACTGCCATCAACCCATCAGAACTCCAGGCCCGAGGAGCAGCGTTACAAGCGTCCCTGATCCAAGAGTACGAGGCAGAAGATATCGATCAATCTACACACCCCGCGGTCACCACTGTCAAGCACCTCACCAACGCCGTCGGTGTCCTCTCCATCACCGGCGACGAGAGCAAAGGTATCTTTACGCCTATCCTGTCTGCTGAGACCGCCGTCCCTGCACGAAGAACGATCCACATCAATGTTCCTAAAGAGGGTGGTGATGTTCTTGTCAAGATCGTCGAAGGAGGATCACACATCAAGGTCACAAAGGAAGAGCCTGCAAAGACAAACGGCAACAAGGATGACAGCGATGAAGACAGCGATGACGAGCCCGAGGAACGTCGTGAAAAGGTCTGGAAGGTTGGAAAGGTGCTAGCTGAGGCGAGTGTAAAGGATACAAAGAAGGGTGGCAAGGTCGAGGTTATGATTAACGTAGCTGGCGATTTGGCGGTCACTGTCACAGCAAGGGAAGTTGGTGCAAAAGGAGGTGTGCGAGGAACTTTAAGTGCCCCTTGATTATGTTGAGGAGGCAGGCAGGCTTTGAAAAGATAGATACTTGTTCCACTGGGCTTTTGGTGGATGGATGTTCTTTTTTAGAACGCGTTTCCAAATGGGCTATGTATTGCGAATAGAATGCTAGACGTTGAAACTAGCTCGGAGGATGTTTTAGAGAAACGAAAAATGCATATTATTGATCCTCCAGCCCTGTGTGGGGAAGTCAATTGGTGATGGTCTCTATGAGCGAAAACGTTCCGATGGGTTTGGTTGTGTTGCTATTTCGTTTATTCTGGCTTCTATGCTTCTCTTATCCCTTCAGTTGAATGAACACCCTTCTCCCTGGTAAGTCGTAGCGGCTGGTAGACGGCGAGAATGAGCTTGATGACGTTCGCAGGGCCCTTCACATTTCCAAGAGACGTCGTGGGACCCATGGGTCATGGCGCCATTCTTGCCCATTCGTGCTCACCGGCCAGATCGAGTCAGACTTCAAAGGAGCGTACCTGCATCATCCAGATCAAAGGGCGGGAGATCAGCACCAGGTTGATTGTCTGAAGTCTGGGATTTGGTTCTACCAGTCCTAAATCCGGGGTACCGGGGATGTGGTGAGAGGTTGTATTGGTTTTCGAGTAGATGATGGATGAGGATATGGTCAAATGTAATGACTGCCGAATGCTATTACTACTACGATGAGAGAACCTTGGCCTGAAGTCACAAAAAGTACATATTGCAATCTTACGGCCTCTAGAAGGAAAAATCACATCCGAGAATTCTAGTGGTGTAGTATGATTCTTGTTTGGAATACAGTTTCCCATCGCCAGGTGGGTTCTAGGACACAGCTGGAACTAGCCGGGTCCGAGCCTCATGTTTACTACCCGCTTCCTCGAAGTATTGATACATTGCCCAGGTGACCTACCCACAAGTATCACTCCCCGGAAGAAGTCGAAAGCACCCAGGTTGAAGATACTACCATCATTCAAACATTGGCCTACCGAAGCCTCTCTACCACTCGGGAGGCACGTTTTGGACAGCCCAGGTCTCTCACACCCGAAAGTCAACTATGTTTCAAGAATATCTTACGACGTTCATTATCAACGTCCATGCGCGCAAATGTACCCGTTTATAACCATTCATATACATTCGACTTGGCCACGCGCGAGATGTTTGCGATTTCATACCAAAGGACCATTGCTGAACGGCTAATTAGAGTCACATCTGAGGTGACATACTATACGTTTAAGCTTTCGACGCTCACGAAGCAAGACCAATTGTGGAATTCTACCGGAGAATCTAGGGAGTACTTGCATATACAAAGTGCTCGGTAGTGTGTACCCACGTTGTTGTGGAGTCACGCACCTACCAGCACTGTATTATTCCGTCTAGAGGGGCCGAAAATCCCTCTATTTAATTCCGACGACAGCCTGTATGTATTCCTTTTGACTGTTTTGATTTGGTGGCAATATAGGACAAACTGCCAATTTGCCGCGATGGGCTCGAACTCCGCCAAGCTTTCCAGGTTCCCCGCCTTCTCGTCTCGCTGCTGGCGACGAGTTAACGACACTTCCATCACCCTCGCCCACCATGCTACAAACTACCAGTCATGCAGAAACCATCAAGCACCAATAGTATTTGCCAGGTGGTGATCGCGATCTGCTGCATTGGGTGCGGCCTTCTTTGCCCATCTCTGGCAAGGGTGTTCCCCATGGAGACTTCCGCAGTCGTTTCCTGCCTCAAATTACCTCAAAGCCATCATTGGCGGCCTATGCCTTCCGCTCTAAATGCCCTCACTAGATACCGCTCTGTTCTAGCTATGGTATGCTGCAAGCGAAACGGCGACCCTCCAAGTTTCAATCATAAATCGTTCATCCGGTTCCTTCAGGTAAACCTCTCGGCACCCGTCGCCGGACTGCAACCCTCATGGCGTGGTCTTGTCTCTTCTTGGCTTATACTTGGCTTGGTACTTTCGTATTGCTGAATTAATATTGATGAAGCACTATATCCTTGGGAGAATACTGGACGGAAAGTTTCGTCCTACGCCTTCTATGCCCCTCATTCGATGTATTGGAAGTCAAGCAATCACTTTCTGCACATGTCCATAGTAAATGAACTTGGTTTGAGGAAGCAGAAAGTATATTTATGTATCTATTGGCCGTTGAGGCTAAAGTTGCACAGTCATATACCAAGCATGGTTCTCCCAATAAGGCCAATTCTATGATTGATAATGTATCTCTCACTCTGGGGTATGTTCTATGATGTATTTTATCTTTTTTGTTCATCCCCCTGTCATTCCGCACCATGCTGAGAAGCTACCAGATGCTTGTGATAGTGCAGGACATTTCATTTGACAAATTACGCAGCTTTCACGTCAACTAATCAGAAGGTGGACTTGCAGACACATTTATCTTGGACACAATGTTTTGATCTTCATCGAGTGTTTCAGATGACGCTTGCAACCCATTTGAACAACTCCACCATTCACGTCCGGCAGGATAACTGGAGCCCTGGCCGATCCAGGTTGCTCTCAGGTACAGGAACGCTTTTTAAGGTCTAGTGCACGATCTTGGTGCGGAAGCAAGATTTCCTGGGGTCTTGCTAGCATGTCGTACAATGAACAGACCAGTTTTCTGAGATTGCGGGGAACATTAATCTTACCGGTCTGCGGCACCGAACCTCCCAACCCCGGCCTCTTTATCCATCTTGTCAGCTTTCCCCGTTCGTTTTGATATGTTCTCCTCTCGATGCTATCATTGCAATCTGAACCGGTATCCTAATTCGTTGGGCTTCATTTACAGCATAGCCACACACGGGACCACTTAACCAAACTCTTCATTTGGGAAAGTCATCTGGTCGTCAAGTTTTGACACAGAATATTGGATTGACATACAGCAATTGCCCGATTCTTTCAATTCAATACAGGCAATATGCCGGGGATGCCTCGTAAGATAACTCTACCCAATGCTAATGGCACCTGCCTTTCGGGCGACCCTTTCCAATGAAGTCACCAATACGATAGATCGACCTTGTCCCCTATTCCACCCCTATGGCCACAAAGCCGTCTCCCTTAAGCGGATTAACGACGGCTGTATGGGCGCTACTCCCGTCAATCCGCTCTCGCAAGATTGAGGGATGAACTTGAGAATGTTGAGCTATTGTGGAGCTATTTGCCCCATGGAGTGGTATAAAGTTCGGTGGTCCCTCGACAGCTTTACCCATCCACCATCCTTTTTACATTCCTCGTATCTTCATTCTACTTGGTACCTCATCACAGTTACACCATGTATCGAAGCTTTACTCTCGCCACCTCCCTGGTCGCTGCTGTTGTACGCGGCCAGCAGGTAGGCACGCTGCAGACAGAGACCCATCCTGCAATGACATGGTCGAAATGCACCTCAGCAAGCAGCTGCACTACCCAATCAGGAAAAGTGGTCATTGACTCCAACTGGCGCTGGGTTCATGACAAGACTGCGGGCAGCTACACCAACTGCTACACTGGAAACACTTGGGATGCGACCTTGTGCCCAGATGACGCGACATGTGCTGCAAACTGCGCTTTGGAAGGTGCAGACTACGCAACTACCTATGGAGCTACAACGAGCGGCAACGCATTGAAGCTCACCTTTGTCACTAAGGGAAGCTCCGCCACCAACATCGGCTCTCGTTTGTATCTCATGGACACCGATACCTCATACCAACAATTCAAACTCCTGAACAACGAGTTCACATTCGATGTCGATGTCTCCAACCTTCCATGTGGTCTTAATGGAGCATTGTACTTTGTTTCAATGGATGCAGATGGCGGATTGGCCAAGTACTCTACCAACAAGGCAGGTGCCAAATATGGCGTCGGATACTGTGACTCGCAATGCCCGCGAGATCTCAAGTTTATCAACGGTCAAGTATGCATGCCAACACCTCCTTGAACAACACATTATATCTAACAAGAGAACAGGGTAACGTCGACGGATGGAAGTCTTCCAGCAACGACCCGAACGCCGGTGTCGGTGGCCATGGCTCGTGCTGCGCAGAAATGGATGTCTGGGAAGCTAACTCAGTATCCGCTGCTCTGACCCCGCACTCCTGTTCGACCGTTAGTCAGACAATGTGTGATGGTGACGCCTGTGGAGGTACATACTCAAGCACTCGCTATGCCGGCACCTGCGATCCCGACGGCTGTGATTTCAACAGCTACCGGCAGGGCAACACGACATTCTACGGCAAGGGCCTAACAGTCGATACCTCCAAGGTCTTCACAGTCGTGACCCAGTTCATCGGCAGCCCCCTCACGCAAATCAAGCGCTTCTACGTCCAGAACGGAGTCGTGATCCCCAACTCCTACTCCACCATCGCAGGCACCACGGACTACAACTCCATCTCCACCGCATACTGCGATGCTCAGAAGGCCGCGTTCGGCGATAACTATAGCTTCAAGACCCAGGGTGGAATGGCGTCCATGTCGTCGGCTATGAGCGCGGGTATGACGCTCGTTATGTCTGTCTGGGATGATCACTATGCCAATATGCTCTGGCTCGACTCCACTTACCCAACTACGGATACTGCGGCCGGTGGACCCAGAGGTACATGTGCGGTTACTTCGGGCGTGCCGGCTGATGTCGAGGCTTCGAGCCCGGGTGCTAGTGTCATTTATTCGAACATCAAGTTTGGACCTATTGGCTCTACCTTTACTCAACCAGCTGGCACCTAAACCCTAGACTAGGCTAGGTTCAAGGCTACCTAGTGTAGTGCGGTGTATTCTAAAGGAAGGAAGTAAGTGGACTTGGATTGTATATATACACTTGCGCAATGGTGTAGCTTTCATTTCATGTTGCGCTTGGATTCTTCGTGTGTCCATACTCTCGTTTCTTGGTGGAGGCAGATGATTGTATATATCACATGAGGTGCAAAAGAAGAGAAGACTGTAGATAGGTTCGTAAATGCTACTGTCGCTATCTCCCACTCCTATGTGCTTTCTGCCTACCAATTCATGAATTCCCAGAGTCAGAATCTAAACTTACCTCACTAGCAGTATTAGCATCCTCGCCGGCAGCCTTTTTCTTTGCGACAAATTCCGCCCGCGACAAGCCACCCCGCGTTTCCGTCGTGTCAACCGGCTAAAACCAAAAGCGCAACCAGCAGGGGTTGGACCAACTGAGTAAGACACATCATAATAGAACATTTCCTTTTCTGCATCTCGCAAAGGATATATTCAAACACGCTTGGATAAAGATCAAATGAACTCAGCAAACTCCTAACGTTCCCCACGAGTACAATTACAGCTCGTGGGTCCAACACTCCCCGGACCATTACAGCCGAAGACAAACAAAAGGATATGAATTTGATGAAAATCAGCAGTAACATTATTATTAGTATCGTGGAGGCTGTTGCTGAGACTGCTACTCGGCCCCAAACCCAAGGACAAACAGGTACAAGCAGTAAATCCCAGGGAGTATCAGAAGTCGAGAGATATCATGGTATCAATGCGTGCCAGCTTTTCCGGTACTCCGTCATCCCTTGTCATCATTCATAAACGAGTGTTCTGCCCCAAATCTAGAAACGCCAAAAATGCAAATGCCAACCGTCTGTACAATTTCCTCCTCGTTATGATCATGGTTGTAGATATCCGCTTGCCACCTGCCCTATTCCGTCTGCCGAAGTTTGCACACCATAATTGTTCTTCAAAAAGCACACGGAATTTTCAAGGGGGGATGCCGCTGAAAACATAACCCAGCTGGCGGCGATGCACCCAACTGTCTGGGCGCAAAAGTCGAGACATGGCTGAAGCCCGCTTTTGGTCTGGTTCTTGATGTCTATCGTTTGTCCATCCGCGGGGAGATAATTGGTGTCGCAGACCTGGAGAAATTTCTTGCCTGGGACTGTCGAGTTGTAAAGAGATTTGTGTACCAAGGGGCAGAACGCGGCATCTTGTATCATCGTCGTTGTGCTGCCGGGAGAAATGATTGTTGCCGTTGGCATGATTGTTGTGGTGGAAGTGCTGTAGAACGTGTTAGCTTGACCCGGAAGAGCCTGTGGAGTTGAAGGGCAATCACATAGGTCTATCTTTTGATTTCTCCTTCGCTACCATTGCACCGCCAACACCACCGCCGATTCCTCCGCCAATTAGGAACGCAATAATGACTAGTATGACTGTGGTAATCAACCCAAAAGTTTTCCTTTTCGTTCCTGTTCTCTCCACTCGATCCGGCACGATGTTCGACGGCAGCTTGGGCATCGGAGAGGGGAAATGTCTGGTTTCCACTCGGTATGGGTCGACTTGTTTCTGAGATTGAGTCCACCTTCCAATTCTAGCATTTTCAAGCTTTTCAGATATAGCATATTTATCTGGGTAATCTGGTTGAACGACTTCAGGGCCTTCGCTCGACTTTCGCAGCGGACGCATGGTATGTGTTGTCGTCGCGAGAACATGCAAGCCAGACGATCTGGTCGCGGCGCTTCGAAGGAGTTGGCATTAATTCGCAGATAAAGAAAGAAACAGCAAAGATGAAAACAAAAGAGAAATGCCCAGTCCGAGGTAATATGCCTAAGTTCATGCTACAAACGGCACTTAACATAGTCGGTGGAACTGTGATATATCTTTCATTGTCTGGACTCTTGAGGTTCGAGGCGCAGTAGATCTTTCAATACTTTGCTGCATGAGCCCTTGTAAACACATGGAAATCGCGATTGGATCACTTGCATCTGGCAACTGTGCCGTAAAGATGCAGGTACAGCACTACGAGTCTACGAGGGGTTCTGAACTGTAAACCCCTATCATCTCTCTCAAAAATAAAGGGTTTAAAGTCACAAGGGATAGAAAGTAGGGAGCTCCACCGCATAGATTTCTTATCCTGACTCTGAGTTGTATATTGCAGCCTAGATAATTGAAGCTTCGGAATGATTTTGGAGGAAGTTGTGAAGTTCTAGAAATGATACCAGAAAAAGACGAGGTGCGGGGGACCTTACCCGCGCTATTGAAAATTCGAGGGCTGTGCCACACTGAAAGGGTAACCTGCTAATTTGGCGAAGGCTTGGGCTTACTCACATGATTACGGAAACTTGCACCTATGTTCCATTATTAGAAACTTTGTTTATCGCGAATAGAATTATTACTTGGTTGGCTTGATTTGGAAATCAAGATGACCAAAGTGGGATGATATTTTAGAGCCTCATCATCAACTTCTATATCCTCGTCAATTCACGTAAGACTTTCTCAACATGTCAGACAGACAGTTTTTCAATGTATGCCTCGCTTTGAGAGAAACTCGAACCTAATGGCAATGTGCTATGTAGTTGTGCGAATACCAATTTCTAGAGAATTTATTTTGATATTTACGTTTAATAATACCTTCATCGTTCCATCGCAAGCGTTCCTAGGCTCATTATGTAACAACATATAAGTTTAAAAATGGCCGAGCACACTCGTTTGAAACGACTTTCTGCAAAACTAGAATCTCCAGCATGTCGGCAATAACCAGGCCGCGGAGTTTCCTCCTTCCCCATCGCAACTGGCGAACGCATCTTGGGATCTGACCATATATAACAATATAATGATACTCGATGCATTACTTTAGCCTCGCTTAAACCTAAGATCATATGGCGCACCATAAATTCAAGGATTGACCTGAAAAGCCACGAGAGATTTGTAGAAGTTAGAAAGATTCTAAAGGAATTACGGCATCTGCAACTGCTAGAAGTCTACAAACATGATTGAGTTCCAGAGATTCAGACGAAAAAAAAGTCTCAAACAATTAGAACTCACGCAGTCATGTGATGAATCCCCAGCTACCACCAATGAGAAGCCTAGAGTTGTCATTAGCTCCCAGAGCCTCGTGGGCAATGAAGAGAGCCTAACCTGAAAGGGGATAGCTATTTAGGGCCGCAGGCTAACTACATCAGGTGCTTCGCTGCGCTCGCTAGAGCCACGCCCCACCCTCACGGGGTAAAATACGATACAGCGAATAAGAGAGAAGATGGTTCGTATTTAAGAGGGCTGAAACGATCCCAGCGCCAGATTCATTCCTCATGGTAGCCATCTGAGAACAACATCAAAAGTCTGCTAAGTAAGATAAGAAGAGATGACAACGCGGCTTTTGATTGCTCGGCTGTTCCGGCATGGCCATCTACCTCCCTAGGCAAGAGATATCTCCTCGAATTTGCTGAATTCTGTAACACTACATATATTGCACGCTACACCAACTGCGCTCCTATTTCTTGGTAATCTGCTGCTTATTACTTAGTGCTGATTGATGATCTGACTCACCCTTTCTCGACAGTCTTAAACAGAACTGTCCATCGTCACTTTTCGAGTAGCTGCAATGGTTGTTACTCACGATGAGGAAGGTGCTGCGTTGGCTTCTGAGTCGACACTAAATCCGACATTAACACCGACACCGACCAAGAGATTACGATGGGCTACCCAGTACATGAAAGGCACAAGCGCGAATTTGAGACGGGTGTCTATTATGAACCGCTTGCATCATCGAGGATCCCATAGAAGTGAGAGGAAAAGAGACTCAGGGGAACCCGGCTCTATGGGCGCCAATATCAACAACGTTCAAGGAATCGCGAACGAGAACGCTGACCCAACCGCGGACAGTGATGAAGAAGAACGGCGACAGGTCCACTTCAACATACCTTTACCTCCAGACGCATTGGATGATAATGGTTATCCTAACATATCTTACGGCTCGAACAAGATCAGGACAGCAAAATATACGCCTCTAAGCTTTTTGCCGAAGAATCTTTGGTTCCAATTCCACAGTATTGCGAATGTATACTTTTTCATTTTGATTATCTTAACAGTAAGTGAAAAAAAACCAGTCATTTTATGCTCAGCTAACCAAATTTTAGATATTTCCTATTTTTGGCTCAGCCAATCCTGGCTTGAATGCTGTTCCCTTGATAGTCATTGTGGTCCTCACTGCCGTCAAAGACGCAATCGAAGACTACAGAAGAACAGTTCTCGATCAAGGCTTGAACAACTCCCCAGTTCATCGACTAGTTGATTGCAACAATGTAAACGTGGGCACCAATCATATCTCACTATGGAGGAGAATCAAGAAGGCAACCAGTCGATTTATGGCAAGTCTTTGGACATCGATACGAAACTTATGGAAGAAAAATAGACAAGGAGGCGTAGACGATCCCTTTGACAAAATACCGGGGTCATACGAAAATCAACAGAGAAACAGAAGGCAGTCCGCTTTCTCAGCGCAGAGCCTACGAACTTCATTCGCCCCTGAACATGACAATATTCAAATGGCCCCTGTTTCGCCACACTCACCTCGTCAGGAAGGTATAGGCGTCCCCACGCACGAGGAAATCACAGCAATGCCGAAAGAAGGGCAATTCCCCCCTTCGAGCAAAACTTTTGGTTGTCTAATCAATCCGAAATTGCCAGCTGCCGGCAAGGCTCGGTTCCAGCGCGATTACTGGAAGAATATTCAGGTGGGTGACTTTGTTCGCATATATGACAACGATCAATTGCCTGCAGATGTGGTAATTCTGTCGACTTCTGATCCCGATGGGGCGTGTTATGTTGAAACCAAGAATCTCGATGGGGAAACAAATTTGAAGGTGAGACATGCCCTCCGTAGTGGCCAGAAGATCAAGCATGCCCACGACTGCGAAAGAACAGAGTTCGTTATCGAAAGCGAGCCTCCCCAAGCCAACCTTTACCAGTACAGCGCTGCTGCGCGCTGGACACAGTACGACGACAAGATCCCAGATTCTCTAGGCAGGTCAATGATTGAGCCAATCTCTATCAACAACATGCTGCTTCGAGGCTGCAACCTGCGAAATACGGACTGGGTCCTCGGGGTTGTGATTTTTACCGGTTTCGACACTAAAATCATGATGAACTCTGGGTTGACGCCTAGCAAGCTCTCTCGCATTACACGAGAACTCACCCATAACGTTATCTACAACTTCGGTATTTTATTCGCCATGTGTGTGGTTTCTGCCATCATTGAAGGCGTGGCTTTTGGCAAGTCAAACACCAGCATTCAGGCTTTTGAATTTGGTTCTATTGGCAGCTCACCTGGCGCAGATGGGTTTATCACGTTCTGGGCGGCGCTCATTCTTTTCCAGAATCTGGTACCCATCGCGTTATATATCTCCCTGGAGATTATAAAGACCCTTCAAGCTTTCTTTATCTATAGCGACATAGAGATGTATTACGAGGAACTTGATTATCCTTGTACTCCCAAGTCCTGGAATATCTCCGATGATCTCGGTCAGATTGAGTACATATTTTCCGATAAAACCGGCACTTTAACTCAGAACGTGATGGAGTTCAAGAAAGCTACTATTAATGGTGTTGCGTATGGAGAAGCGTATACTGAAGCCCAGGCTGGAATGCAAAAGAGGCAAGGCATTGATGTTAGCAAAGAAATCATAAGGGCACGCCAAGAACTTGCTCACGCCCGCGACCGGATGTTGGTGAAGCTTCGCCAACTATACGACAATCCATACCTTTACGATGATGAGCTAACTTTTATTGCTCCTGACTTCGTCGACGATCTTGCTGGCGAAACCAGTAAGGAGAGACAACAATCTTGTCAGCACTTTACGCTTGCTCTTGCCCTTTGTCATACTGTTATCTCTGAAAAGTCACCTGGAGACCCTCCCCGTATTAAGTTCAAAGCGCAGTCACCTGATGAAGCAGCCTTGGTTGCCACAGCTCGAGATGTCGGGTATACGGTGCTGGAGAAATCACTGGATGCCATACGACTGAATGTGCAGGGACAGGAAATATCATACAAAATTCTGAACACCATAGAGTTCAATTCTACGCGCAAACGAATGAGTGCTATTATTGAATTGCCAGATGGAAGAATCATACTTTTCTGCAAGGGCGCAGATAGTATGATATATTCTCGTTTGAAGCGAGGGGAACAACCACAGCTACGTAGAACTACTGCTGAGCACTTGGAAGTCTTTGCGAGGGAGGGGTTGAGGACCCTTTGTATTGCCGAGAGAGAACTTGTCAGAGCAGAGTATGAGAGATGGAACCAGGAATACGAAATCGCCTCGCAAGCAATTCAAAACCGGGAGGACAAAATGGAAGCTGTAGCGGATTCTATAGAAACCGAATTGACGTTGCTAGGAGGGACTGCTATCGAAGATCGTCTACAAGAAGGTGTGCCTGATAGTATTGCACTCCTTGCCGATGCGGGTATCAAGCTTTGGGTCCTCACTGGGGACAAAGTCGAGACTGCGATTAATATCGGATTCTCGTGCAACCTCCTGAATAACGACATGAAACTCATCATCTTGAGGTTCGACGACGACGAGTCAGCCGAGATAGAGCTCAACAAACATCTCGCATCGTTTGATATGACTGGGTCCGACCAAGAACTTGAAGCGGCAAAGAGAAATCACGAGGCCCCTGCCCCGACCCACGCCATTGTCATTGACGGAGATTCCCTCAAACTTGTACTGGGCGAACAACTGCGGCAAAGATTTCTGCTTCTTTGTAAACAGTGTAAATCAGTCCTTTGCTGCCGGGTGAGTCCTGCGCAGAAAGCAGCTGTTGTCTCGATGGTCAAATCTGGTCTGGACGTCATAACCTTATCAATTGGAGACGGAGCCAACGACGTTGCAATGATCCAAGAAGCGGATGTAGGCGTCGGTATTGCAGGAGAAGAAGGCCGTCAAGCAGTCATGTCGTCCGATTACGCCATTGGTCAATTCCATTTCTTGCAAAGGCTGATCCTTGTTCATGGTCGCTGGTCATATCGCAGGTTAGGAGAGTTTATTGCGAACTTCTTCTATAAGAATATTGTGTGGACTTTTACGCTATTTTGGTACCAGATCTTTTGCGACTTCGACATGACGTACCTTTACGACTCTTCCTATATCACCCTCTTCAATCTAGCTTTCACCTCTCTCCCTGTCATCTTCATGGGTGTATTAGACCAGGATGTTAGCGATACTGTCTCCCTAGCAGTGCCACAACTATATCGCCGCGGAATTGAGCGCAGAGAGTGGACTCAGACCAAATTTTGGTAAGTGATATCTATCAAGAAACAATAATAACTAACAAATTTTTAGGTTATATATGCTTGATGGCTTTTACGGATCAGCTATATGCTTCTTTGTAGCATATCTTCTATTTCTAAATGGCAATTTCGCTGCCAAATCCGGTATAAACATCGATGATCATGAAAGTTTCGGGATTTTTGTCGGCCCAGCTGCAGTCATAGTTATTAATCTCTATATTTTCATCAATACCTACAGATGGGATTGGCTCATGGGACTTCTGGTGGCAATGAGTATTGTGTTGGTATACTTCTGGACAGGCGTCTACTCTGCTTTTACGTCCGCGGAATACTTCTACAAAGCCGGTGCTCAGACTTTTGGCCAGCCAGCTTTCTGGGCGGTGACAATTCTGTCGGTTGTGTTATCTCTGATGCCTCGATTTTGCATCAAAGTAATTCAAAAGGTCTACTTCCCGCGAGACATAGATGTCATCCGCGAACAGGTCCGGCAAGGAAAGTTTGATTATCTTGATCGTGGCAACAAGCCTGGCGCAATATCAAAGGAAACCTCTGCAGCTTCATCTCGTACCGCAAAGCTCAGTAAATACACCCAACATCCCAGCGAAGACCAACGGCCATTTTACCCACCGTCCATCGCTCCAACTGCCACAACACACAACCCCCGAAGTCATTATGGCAGTGATGGGACAGAGTATACGCGCCATAGGTCGACATCAAATCAGCCGCTTTCTCGGACGTCGACTGATAAGACAAGGCCATCATTCGAGGAGATGCGCACCTCTATGGATGTCATGCGACCCTCTCACGAACAGAACGATGATTTCACGTCTGCAGCAATGCTCACACGAGTAGAATCTAGCCATTCTTTCGCCCCTGGCCAGAGCAGGAAACGATGACATCGAATGGCCCAAGCAATCACTTCTAAATGGCAAAGTATCTCAGCATGTTGTGCAATACAATACGGCTTGGACCCTCATAAGGATGAGGCATTAGACCCTGAGAAGATGCATGAGTAATCCCTGACATGGGTTTTCCCACATGTCTTTGTTTGCTTGCTGGAAGGTCATTACGAGTTATGAAAGGAACTGGGAAGATGGCTGGACCCTTCATTCCGTTGTTATAGATTTTGATGAACAGATCGCGATCGGCTACCTCCAACATTAGGAAGCTGGAAGAAAGAAGTCGGGAATTGAGTAACACATAAGCCTAGGGAGAATGATAGGGTATCTGGATTGAGAATTGAGGGGCTTCTCGCTAAGCTAAGCGTACGGAGAGTAACCTGTGACAAGTAAAGATTTGGTGGAGTTTGGTAGCAGTAGAGGTTCATTCTAAGTAAATTAAATAGAATCATATCATCTATTTCCTACTATTATTACGGGGTCGTTCATACTTAAAAGGCAATACCTCATGTCAAATACTCATGCACCTAAGCTCAGTACCTAGAGCCTGAGGCACGAAATGCTTTAGCGCGAGGCCAATTCGACGAATCTTCTCTCGGCCGCTGGACTTAGGCTTTCTTTATATTAACCCATTTCCAAATCTACGTTTCAGCGTGTCTACAATACCACGGCTTGGTTGATCAACTCAATTCTATTGCCTAGGAACTATATCATTGGTACATAGTATCCCGTGACGACTTACTTGCTTACCTGCTTATAAATCACAGGGAATCCCGCGCTAAGCTACAGTACAGTACATACGTGCGTCTGCACACATCTACAGTACATCTCCTGTGACAGTACATCATTTGTCGGTTTCTCTGTGACAATTTTAGGGACTGGTTCCATACTTTGTTTATTTTTCCGCGCGTATAGTCCCTTCAGAACCTTGACAGAACACCGTCTAAGCTGGCGAAACTCTGTCGTGCGGGGTCATGGACATGGACCTGGACCTGGATGCACCTCGTGGTCCTCGCCATAGTAGCAGTATAGTTGGAAACTCTCATGGCTGTTGGACTTGTCGACTCCGGCGCAAAAAATGCGACGAGCAACGCCCTGTGTGTGACACCTGCGCTACACTCCATATCAACTGCTACTACAACCAAGACAAACCGGGATGGATGGATGGCGGCGTGAGACAGGAAGAGATGGCCGAGGAGCTCAAGCGCGAAGTTAAAGAAAAGGCACACCTCCGCCGTGGAGAGCGCGCGCTTCATACCTCTAGCATCCGCGTCAGACTTCCACCCCAAGTTCCCCAAATATCCACTGAGGTGGCTACTCACGTAAATAATCTCTTTAAGACATCTTCAAATAATCAGGAGCCACACTTTCAACATGGGCCTGATTCTACGCTTACCTGCAAAGATGCTGGTGAAAGTGGAAGTCTAGCTTTCGGCCAGTCCGACACGGTTCTTATCATGTTTTACCTTGAGAATTTATTCCCCTTCCTGTTCCCATTTTACCGCCCTTCTGTTCTTCACGGTGGTAGAACATGGATTCTGGAAATGATGATGAAAAGTCTGGTTATGCGGCAGGCTACTTTATGCCAAAGCTCCTATTTTTTCTCCCTCGCGCATGGCACGACCACTCGCGATCTAGTTTGGGAGACAGTGCTCAAGCAGACCAGAGATGCATTTGGTGTGCTAGGACAAGCGCTGCAAGTTATTCACGGGTCCGAAATCACCGAACATCTGCCTGGCGCTATCAGAATCATGGCAAGCGTTATGCAGATACAACGTTTCGAGATCGCTATCTCGAGCTTTGGCAACTGCCAATCGCATCTAAATGCCGCTTTGGCCCTTTTCAAACAGGTCCTCGACAGCCCTGGCCCTGTCGATCCGGCAAGGCTCAGTTCAAACTTCAACACTATCATAAGTCGACTAAGGCCTCCATGGGCTTACCCTGCCTGCCAGTCTCTGTATCTCCATATTCCAAGTGCCGAACAGGCTGCTTTCCGCTTCTCGTCGGCACTTCTGATATTTGATGATATTATTGCTAGTACAGTACTTCTGGAGCAACCTAGACTCTACGAATACCACTGCAGCCTCCTTGGTAATATCGATGGCACTGGTCCAGCTATTAATCTTGAGACTGTTGTAGGATGTCAAAATTGGACGTTACAGCAAATCAGCGAGATTTCAGTGCTTGACGCGTGGAAACAGCAATGTAAGCGAGCCGGAAGTCTCGATGTCATGGAGCTGGTCCACCGCGCCACAGCAATCAAGGACTCGTTGGAAGTGCAACTTACGCAGCTCGAAAGTGATTCAGTCGTCATTCCCAAAGAAGATAGCAGTTTACTAGATGCCTTTACAGCAGACTATGGCCAGCACCCCAAACCACCGGCCAGCCAGAACTATTTGGTTACTCGTGTCTGGGCGCATGCAGCGCAACTTTATCTATTTATCGTTGTGTCCGGATGGCAGCCCGCTAGTATTGATGTGCACTATCACGTTGGTCGAATTATCGAGCTGCTATCGCGTCAAATATCACCACCGGCATTGCTGCGCACCATGGTGTGGCCATTCTGTGTAGCGGGCTGCCTTGCAGAGCCAGCACAAGAGGCTCAATTTCGAGGAATGGTGGATAGCTTACAACCTCCAAGCGTTTTTGGCACGGTACGCAAGGCACTTGAGATCATGGAGAGTGTATGGAGAAACCAGGACGCAGGAGATGCCGCGAACCGCGACCTAGCTAAGTGCTTTGGAAGCCAAGGTGATCTGGTATTACTTGTTTAGAAGAATACTCATGTAAGACACGAGGGCCTTCTCTCTGCTATTTTCAGGGTATTTGATCCAAGACATTGCCAATGATATTGAATTTTATCTAACTTTCCTCTAGATTCTCATCCCATCTTTTAACATGCACACCTGGTGCATCAAGACTCTGAACCTTCCCGAATGGTCATTAAAGCTTGAACTTCTTACTTGAATTGGACATAACCCTTGCCCTTCACAAAAGTGGCGTGCCAAGGAACATTCCCCTCATGGTCTGCCAACTGCGAAAAGAAATCGCCGTGGGCGGGGCCGTCGATCTCATGCCCCCCAATTGTACCATCTTCCTTGCGCTCATCGGCATAAAAGAGTCTGAGGAGCCGAGCATGTCAGAACCGATTTACTGGGGAAATTCTGTTTGGAGACTCACCGAAATCCTCGGGGTGCAAGCGTCATGTCAGCAAGCCCAATCCAGAATGCCGAAGCCGACTTGCCCATGCCTAAAGTCAACATCATTGGCATGGGAATAATGGAGACGTTCAAGATGTTGCCGGTGTATATGAATGTCTTCTTGGTGTCCTTGGGCAGTGTCTCCCAGCCGCTGATAGCCTGCTGCGCTGCGACATACGGGCTAATAGTGTTGATGTTCAAATCAGACGTAACAGTCTCCGCTGTGACCGAAAGAACTACATCCTTATCGGAAGGCATAGAGAGCGCCCCTGCGTTGTAGACAACGACGCTTGGAGCGGTATGAAACTCGGTCTTGACTGCCTCGAACAGTGCTGGGATCGAGTCGGGCTTGGTGAAGTCTGCCTTGAGGGAGAGGAAGCCTTCGGCGGTTTTGGCGCCTGTTCCCTTCCGAGACGCAACTGCGACTTTGTAGCCGTTGCTTGCGAATGTCTCGGCGACGGAGGCGCCAACCCTGGGCCCGGATCCGAGGATAAGCACGACAGAGTTTGCTGCCATTGTGATATATTTTTCTAGTGGATGGGAAATATGAGATTTAGGATGTTTGGGCTACAAAAATGCTCAGATATGGGATGGAAGATGAGGATTATGTTGGAGCGGATACGCCTTGTCTTTATACTCCTTGGAGTCTACACTCAATCGCACCGCTTTAATCCCATGCGTTTTATCCCCGAGGATTTGAAATCGATCCTCTTCCTCGAAGGGTTTGAGAGCATGCAAGTGACTATGCTCTAAACGCAGTTGAAAGTCGAGCAGGCGCAATGGCACCACACCATTCCTCATACTAGTACCGGAGTAAATCATGTTGTACGACACAGTCGATAGTGGTCTATAAGCCGCGCGCATTGATCCGCAAATATGTAGGCCGCGCGGGGTGGGTCCTGAAAGTTACATAAGCCGCGCGGGGTGGGTCTGGGCTTCTAATCCACTAATGTCTCTTCAAAGACATTTTGAGAGCTATGGAATCGGATGTGATTGGCTTGAAAGAACTCATCAATACTATGGTTTGCGGAAATGTCTTTGAAACTGAAGTTCATCACACAAAAACGTGCATACGTTACAGGACATCGAACCCCGAGCACGCGCGCCGGTCTTCTAAATTCCAATCATCTCCGTATTTGATGAGGGATTTATCAGCTTTCTGGCTGAATGATGGCATTTATTGATAACGATGTATTCGCAGCGCGCCTATTTATTCCCTATATCTCGCAAGACACCAAAAAGTCGGGGGGAAGCAGGACATAGTAATTTATGGACTTATGTCCCTGACGCCATCACCCAACCGTTCAGCTATTCGTTCAAGATACAAATACTTTGCTGTCCTCCTTGTCATCTTTGCCATCCCTCTCATTTATGGCACCACCTACTCGTACACAAGAAGCATCTGGCAAATTCCCACCCTACAATCAACCGCAGGAGCCGCAAGTATGGGTTCTGATTCCTCACGTCCCAAAGC
The DNA here is from genome assembly GCA_032629725.1 of Gremmenia infestans. Taxonomy (NCBI): domain Eukaryota; kingdom Fungi; phylum Ascomycota; class Leotiomycetes; order Helotiales; family Hamatocanthoscyphaceae; genus Gremmenia; species Gremmenia infestans. The sequence goes on from JAFEVB010000020.1 coordinate 287,363, forward strand.
TCTTCACGAACACCCGTTTACTTCCTCGGCATTGGCGGGCCCAACTTCATGGAAAATACGGAGCATCCTGCGTATTCCACACTGGCGGCAATCGGGCAGGAGATCACGACGAAAGTCAAGCCAAAGGCAGTGGATGTCTTCTCTGCCCACTGGCAAGATGGCCCGAGCAAGGTTAGTATCAATGTCGCCGAGCAGACGGATATCATCTATGATTCTTACGGCTTTCCACCGCATTACTACGAATACAAGTTTCCGTACAAGGGGAGCCCGGAAGTGGGCCAGGCACTGGAAAGCCTGCGGGCATTTTAATCGTTGGCGCGGAAATGGCTGTGCACAATCTGCGTGACTTCCGCACCATACGGGACACCGGCAAGACCATGCCGTAAGGGAATCCCACTGGCAACATAAAATTGTCTGTGTTCCTACTAACGCTATTTAGTTAAGTTACACCTTCAGCTTTGATGGGGCATTGAAAGAAGCTGCCAGCGCAGAACAAGAGGAACGTCGGGCGAAGATGTTGACTTTGATGGAGCGAAGTGACGCCCGGAAGGCACATCCAAGCTTGGAGCATATTCTTCCGATTCATGTTGCTGCGGGTGCTGCAGGATCGGACATCGGCGACCAATTGTGGACTTTTCCAGAATTGAGTTTGAGTTGGGCGCAATATCGTTTTGGGAAAGTTGAAGCAGCGTAAAATAGCAGCATCAAACCAAAGCAATTCAGATTAACAGGTATTTTTGGTACTCGGATGAAATCAACCGTCGCTGATCAATTCCAAGAAAGTGATAGCATTGTTAGGATGTCACAGTCATGCCTATTAGTTTGGGAAATAGGAAAAGCACCAAACCTTGGTACAGTAATGAGGCATGGGTATAAGAAGTGAAGTAAGCCTATAGTATTAAAAGTTGCAGGTTTTATATTAGACCCAATGGAACGCATGACTTGTCACGCGCCCAATGGAAAAGGATCCATTTTACACCACCACATTCCCATGATAGCAATCAATCATATAATTCGTTTCCGGCAATACTTACAAGAGAGCAAGACTTCCAATCATCAAACCAACCGAAATCAAGAAACAGCTGGGAATGCTGGCCTTGGCGCCCGCTGTCACAGCTGTAGGAACGGCGGCACTGCCACTTTGTGTACTGGTAGCTCCCGCTTCAAGCTTCTTCCCGCCATTTGAAGCCGTAGCTTTGATTGGGGCTGGGGACAGTGCTGCCGCTGCCGATGCAGTTGGGAAGACTTGCACCATCGAGTTCGACATCGGGTAGAATGGGACATTGGTACTCGCAGTTGGGCAGTACGTATTCTGGTAAGGGAGGTTGATGGTCGCAAGCACGTTTGTCGTCAATGAAGGTCCAGTGAGGGTCATACTTTTGACCTGTGTAAGCGTGGCGTACACATCGAATGTTTCGACGATGGGTTCGCAGGTTGTGAGTACTACGGCGTTGGTTGCGCCGGGGTTACTGGACCAGTGCTTAGGCCGGGGGTAGTGCAGCCGATAGTGGCTGGTACTGAAGCCGCGACAGAGGTCGCCGATGAAGGTGGTGCGGGGAAGTGTGTCTGCGTAACGGGGCTGTTTGTTGAATTAGCATGTATTTTTCTTCTTGGAGAAACAATGGGAGTAAAGCCGCATCTGAAGGATGGAATTTGACTTACCACACGGTTGTGTAGGCATAGACGGTATTGGTTTGTATGACTGGTGACTGGTGACTGGAGAGATGCCGGGCAGTTAACGACGTTGGCAAGGCAGGATGTGGGGGTGCTCGTAGAAACACTGGATATCGTTCTTGTTGTTAGATCCCTGGCCGCTGTGGTTGATGAGTTTCCGTATGGAGCAGCGCCTGTAGATATCTTCTGAGTTCCGCCTGTACCGGTGCTGAGAGGTAAGATGCTTCCTCAAACGCTCGTTGAAGTGATGCTGCTGTGGACCGCAGATGACGGGTTGAGTGCTGTAGCTGTGCTCTTTGCCGCCGATGAAGTATTCTCTTGGGCACGAGGGGCAGTGGTAGAGATTACCATCTTACTAGTAGCGACAAATGGCGCCGTTGAAATATGCCCCGGAGATGTAGGACAGCAGGCATTACTAATTTGTACTTGTACGAAGTTACTCTGTATTAATAGAATATAGGAAACTATAACCAAGTTGTTCAAGAGTTATAATTTCTGAGCATTACCTATCATAGGGACTCAGGGGCTTACACGAAGCCGACACAGAAGTCGATCCAGAGGCGGAAATGGAGTCTGTCAATTTGATCATGTTGGCGTCGTGTCTATGAGATAAGACATGCGGAGTGAGAGCGAGTAAGGGGCTGTTGGCGTTTTTTGAACGTTTGACCATTTACGCCAGGCGGCTCGCTTATATCCGCCGCCCCTTTTCCCGCCATCTAACGCAAGCTTAATCCGTCGGGGCAGCTTTCGAAGGAAGTAAGAAGGGTTCCATAGAGCTAGTCAACAAGTTGATTTGACAAGTATCTACAATTTAGTCTAGTTTGCTATTTGGCATCCACTATGAATTTCTACGTCCTTCAGTAACTTCAATTCAGTTCAGTTCATGTGTCGGGATAAAAGTTCACATGTATTACCACATGACTTAGCGCGGATGACTAAGCGAAGCAGAGGCATGGCATGGTGGCATCACTTCTTCGCCTTGTCATCCACACTTTGACTTAGACACCTAGACGTGATTGACGAAGCAGTTCACATTACTAGCGAATGCCCGTATAAAATATACTCACTCACGTCCGTTCACCAATCCCCTTTTCCATTAAAAGTTATATGACTGAAATTTTGTCTAACAGTCCACCATTTATGCTCGCGGACTCACTCACCCACTCACTCATTTCTATACTTCGCAGTGACAGGTTCCTTAATATGTTGGTTGACCTTGAAGTGTGAGAGCGCTTTCGAGATCCGAAAGCAATCTATGGATAACTTTGGAATGCGCAAATCAGATTCACAGATACTCGCAACGGTGAATAAATCCTACACACCCGCTCTCGATTATTATGGCGTGGGCGACCACGTGTTCGGCGTCCCTTTTCTCGCTTAAGTACTACATACCTTGTGTTAACAAAAGAAAAAAACATGAAAAAGGAAAAAGGAGGAAATAAATAAAACATAATGCACTCAAAAGAGCAAAACTCACAGGTCACCTATAAGAGGGGACCTATTACTAAACCCTCGGACGGGTTTTATCGAGAAGGAAACTCATGCTCAAGCCAAAGCCAATAAAGGGTAGCGGCGATGGAAACCCGGATCCATGGGTTTTAAAGTTTGTTGGAGTACATTTGCTTATTTAGCTATATGGATTCACCTGGTATTTCGGGGACTTGTCGGTCTGAAAGCTGCCGAGGTTTGTAGGTAGGTAGGTACTTACCTACCCAGGTAACAAGATTTGCAGCTGTGAATTGCAGCATATATAAGAGCAATACCTAGCTAGTTGGACACTCGAGTCTATCTCTCCGGCGACGCTTGAAATTGCTTTTATTTGCTACCTACCCTTAATAAAGCAACTTTCAACGGGGTTTCAATGAGCTGTGAAGTATACGTACTGGCTGCTATACTCATTCCAGTAATCAATCTTAGGTTGTAATTGAGATGCAATGTAGTGCTTGCCATAGCTACCGGGCAAGGATCCACACTGGCTGCGACGGCAATGAATGGATTTTACAGAGCAATTTATCGCTAAAGCCTGATAGAATATTATAAAATGATTCGAGGAAAGTATGACCTTATCTTCATCACCCCAGTCCAGGGGCTCAAGCGAGTTCGGTACGTTATAACTCCGATTGACATAAAATGCCAACTTGTACGCAACATGGCTTGTAATTTTCACTTCCATCCATTGCCATACGTCATCATGACTGCTATATGATAAATCAGATCTGTTTTAAGTTCTGGTCTCTAAATTCAAGTGAAAAGGAGGCAGAACCAGCCTCGCGTAGGTAGGCGAAAACATCTGTTCCGGTTGCTTCATGAACCTGACCCGTTCACGGATAAACTACTATGATTCATAAATAAAATAGTTCACTTGTACGTGCACCTCACTCGTGAATCTTAGCGTAGATTCATGACTAAACTAGCTAAGTTCATGAATCGCTTATATCCATGAATCAACTGGAAAGCATGCAACCCCGCCCCGCTAGACATCACCAAGGATCGACCCACGCCGTAGTCATAATGTCACAAAGCGACCTTATAAATAGGCAACCTTCCTCTACAAATCTGTTATGAGAATTATGCTTTTCTCGCGGAGCGAGAGCTGGGTTTCCGACTAGAAGTGATCAAGTTTGCTGGGATGGTAAATTAGGATTCTCTTAAGACAGTGTAGGTATTTTTGAATATACACTATATTTATATGACCAAAGGGGAGAAAAGAGTCGCATACACGTAACGAGCCAGCGCTGAATTTTAATCCCGATTCAGAGCAATGATACTGATAAGAACAACGAGAAAGAATCCGTACCCAAGCCAAGTTACAGCAGCCAAAACCCAACAACGCCTGGTATTCGCAAAGAATGAAATTTGAACGGAAGAGAAGAGGAGAGAGCATCAAGCTCGAGAATTTACTAGAAAAAAGAAAGTTCACTGTGCAGATATCTCACAAGCCCTTACCACCTCAACCAAAGAACGCAAGAATGCATCAAGGCACTCCGTCCCAACAGGAGACTCGGGCATGGTTTGCACAAGGCCGCGGATGCACAGCATTAGCCCCTTTTCCAACCTCGTAAGCGGGGACGCAGAGACTTGGCCATCTCCGAGCTTGTCATGAGTGGCAAGCTCACCGAGAGAGATTCCTAGTATGCTAGCTGCCTTGATTGATGACCTGTCGTTGAACGGCTGGAGATCACTGATGAATATGTACGCTAGGATGTGTGCGTAGAGAGCTGAGGTGCTGCGTGTGCTATTTGGAAATATGCGGCGGAGGGCTTGGAGTGCTGCTGGATTTGGAGACTCGTTTTGACAGGGTTGGTAGGCTACACGAGGAATGTCCGTCTGAGGGGTCTGCGAGTACGTTGACCATGAATCGCTCGTATCCGTTGTGCATGTACTAAATGTAACTCGTCGTTTGTGTTGAGTATTAGATCGAAAAGACGGCGTATCATGATTGAGAAGCGGCAAAGATTGGGGAGGACTTTTTGACAGATGTTCATCTGATCGGCCGAGAAGTGTTCGGACGCGGACAATGCAGGGTGTGTCGTGCATTAGCTCTGTGACTGGGAAATAGGCAATCGAGTCTTCGAGAGCTTCGATAACATCGAGTGTAGAATTCGTGAATGTCAATGATGGGGTTGGTGGATGACCAAATAGTTCCAGATCCGGAAAGATGGGAAATACTTCGGGATGGAAATCGGTAGAAGAGGCGTGTTGATGTTGACACGGCGAGGCAGGTGGACTGAAAAGTTCGATACTAGATCGCCTTTTGGGTTCAGGTGAAGTCCAGAATTCTGGCGTAGTTGGAGACTCATCTTCAATCCAGCTTTCATTGCTGAGGTTCGGCGTAACCTGCTTGGCATGTGTACCCTTCAAAGACGACAACCTAGGGGGAATGCTGATCGAAAGACTAAATGGACGTCTGGTATTCACTTCGATAACACGGCCCTTCGAAGGAGCCAACGAAGTTGCTTGAGCCTCGGTGAAGTTAGAAAGAGTTAAACCCAGTGGAGACTAGAAAATTCACCAAAACATCGTCCTCATTATACTCATCATCCTCATCTTCGTCATCGGAAGTGCTGGCATCACTTAGCCATGACTCGACTTTCCTCGTTTCCGGCATGCTTCTGGACAGAACAGGAGGACGAGAACTAGGACAAGGCCTGGCAAAATTGCCATCAGAGTGTCCAGAAGGGCTTCCGAACCAAAAAGCATCATTGGGAACCGGCGATTCACCCATGCATTGGAATGATAACCCCGAGTCTCGACAGAGGTCTGTTGGGATTGAAGCCCATGGGTTCGTATATTCTCTGTGGTCAGTCATCTGGCCTGCATTTGACGCACTCTGCATGATATTAGTTCGAGGTCTCCTTGGAAGAAGGGAGATAGATTTACTATAGTCTTATAGTTTCCGTCAATCTCGGTATTGATACTACTGCCGTCGTCCATCGTGTCGCCACAGGAGCTGGGTGGTGAGATAGGAAAGTTGCCTAATTGCGGTGACCCAGGTTTGTGGTAGACAGGAGTATCTCTGTATTGAATTCGAATTGGTAAGGGCAGTCGAGTATACTTGCCGTCCTGCCTTGCTGAGTATCGATCCTCAGGAAATCCTCCGGGTGTTTTTTGAAAGTTGCGGGAACCCAATGTTGATCTATTGAACGGCAGCGAGCTTTCCACATCTGCTACCGACCGAGGTGTCAGCTGAAGGGTCAAAGGACCCTTTATGCCAGAGACAAATCTTCTGGTGGAAACAGGCTCTTGTGCTTTCTCTGAGGTGCGCATTCTGTTCTTTATGTGACATATATATGGAGAAAAGGGCGGGACTTGCATGCATCGTCAACGTGCAGAAGATGCAAAGGAGTTTGAAAGACTGGGTCAAGTGAAAAGAGTGATACTTCTGCAAGGCATAGGCACGCTGGATGTCCCTAAGGGACATCATGTGAAGCGTGCATGTGGTTTATTCCCACTCCCTTGACTCGATGGTTTTAATCATACAGGAGGCAATTTGTCTATCCGGTATAAGGAGCGTCGACAACTTTGCCGAGGGGAAGGAAAGTGGTGGCGGTGAGATCAACAATGAATTGACAGATATATGCGTGTCTTGCAGCTGAGGGGATATTTATGATATATCAGAAGTGTCCGACAAGATCCTGCAAGGGATCTGTTCCCCGCGGGCCGCGGAAGCTGCTTTGGGGAAATGGTGAGTTACTGCTCATCTGGTAAGATACACTAACATGGGCGGACAGAGAAAGAAAGGATCGTGGGAATGTAGAATATATATGTTCATGTACTTAGATGCAGAGGCAAGAAGGACGAGGCGAGTGAAGGAAGCAAAAAGGAGGGGTGAGAAGTTTGCCGACAGAGCAAACTGGGCCGCGGCCGCATCCTGTTCCAGAATCGTAAAAGTAAATATATTTTTCTGCCACCACCAAGAATCTGAAACGGGTACCAACACCACCACCACCACCACAGCTGCAGATCCCCCGCATATTCCTTGTCTTACAAATCGCATTCAACCATTGTATGCTTTGTAAGTTCGAAGACCTAGACCTGATCTTCATTTGACGAGTCGCATTCTCCCGCTGCGTACTCTCTCCAGGACAGCAGAGAATTTCGCTCGAGACCTCTACTACAAGACTCAAGCTGGCTACACGGTGAAAACTAGACATGTTATCCGAAGGCCTTATCACGTCGATTCGTGCCCAGCCGAAGTCTGCCAATACGGCCATTGCGAAAGATGTCGGCATATATCTACACGAACTACACCCAACGCACACGATCAAATCCTCATTCAAGAAGAGCTCCACACCAGTGAACTCGCTGGTTGCAAGCTCAACCCACATATTCGCTGCACAGGCCGACAAAGCGGTTGTCCATGTCTATTCGAGGGAGCGGGGAAATCAAGAGGCTTTGATATCGTTTCCAGAGAGAATACACAGCCTAGCGCTGGTGGGGGATGGCACCTTGGTGTTAGGGACCGCTGAAGGGAGGATTATATTATGGGAGGTGAGCATCATTGCTCCTGTATAAGAAAGAAGTCCACTGACTCCATTTAGGTTTGTACCGGCCGGCAAGTGTCAACTCCAGCTGCCCATCTGCAAACTGTCTCCTGCCTAGCTGCAACCCAATTACATTTGGTTACCGGCTCCGAAGACTCGAATATACATGTTTGGTCGATCCCACGCCTTCTCTCTCTAAACTCAAGCGAAACGCAACAACCCCTTCGAAGCTTATCCAACCACCGAGCGGCCATAACATCTCTTGCTATTGGCCACAGTTCAAGCTCAACAAACATCTGCGTTTCAGCGAGCAAGGATAACACAATAATCGCCTGGAACTACCACACTGGGGACTTGCTTCGAACATTTCTGCTCCCGTCAACGCCACTTTGTCTAGCTCTCGATCCGTGCGATAGGGCTGTGTATGCTGGTTTTGAAGACGGCTCACTGCAAGGTATCGAGTTCAGCCAGCCAAACTCAACCATAAACCCTCTGTACGATACCACCTTGCAGACGACACCAGTACAGATTACAACCCCCCCTTGGACGTCGCCATCTGAGCCAGGTGCAGCATTATGCATTGGTCTTAGTTATGATGGAACATACCTTTTCTCGGGACATGCGACTGGCAAGATTGCCCAGTGGGACACTGGTCGGCGTGCCTTCTCATCAGAGCTTTCGGATCTGAATGCTCCTGTTACCAATCTTCTCATGTCATCGCCCTTCCCTCCAAAGAGATTGACTCGGGCAAGTACAGTGGTTAAACCTAAGCTCGGTGAGGGTCAGTATGTTTTTACTGCTCAATTGTCTAAATCCACGGCTAGCAACAACAAATTCGGTCGCGCCGTCGAGACCCAAGGGCTGCCCGCAGACTTGCTCGAGGATGCCATAGCCAGATTCTCCCAGCCTGCCAGTACTTCTACACATGCCGCATCTTCAAGCGGAGATGAAAAGCTTCGCCAAGAGAACGCAGAGCTTTGGATAGTCGTGAATGAACAGAGAGCCCTCCAGAAGAAGACTTTTGAGAAATATACAAAGCTCAAATCTGGTGGGTCCTGAGAAATTGTGGGCATTGTTTCAGGCCGTGCTTCATCTGGCGTCCGTGCCTTTAACGCATTTGACCTCTAGCATGTCGAACCCGCCAGCGGAGTCCAGACAGTGCCATGTGGCAGTCACCATTGTTTATTTACGTGCCATGTGGCAGTCACCATTGTTTATTTACGTGCCAAGGCTAAGATCTGACTTCCACATACCATCAACTCGAGAGATAAGCACATTTTGTGTCTTCAAGTATCGCAGTTGATTTACAGTACTTTATTCGTGGGATGCGAAAGCTTGCTTTGGTGTCCCGAGCACTCTGCTCTGCATAAGGTGGGTCCTTCGGGGATTTGTCTATGCGATTGCGTGGCAAGAGCGATTTGCAAACAAAACGCGTCTCACTGAGTCCGCGAGCCTTAGCAAGATTTACGGCAACACATAATGAGAAACCCTCAGCCCGGGACTGCCACTATCCTCGTGATCTGAGTTTCAGTACAGTCATACTGGAATATTACATAGCACATCCCACATTATGTAGCAATATATGGACGAGATCCGTCTTGAAATCATGAAATAAGGTGCTCTAACTTAGCATTGGCAACATTGACATGCGTGCTCAGGATGTTGTTCAAATACTTGCTGCCCTGGTGGTAGCAGTGTCTGCATCTCCAATATCAACAACGCGCCATGTGGTACACGAAAGTCGATCGGCCCCTCCATCAGATTGGTCCAAGCAAGGTCGCCTACATGCAACATCTGCCATTCCAGTGAGGATAGGACTTGCTCAGCGGAATTTGCATCGCGTGGACGAGTTCATCGACCAGGTCTCGCATCCATTCTCCAATTATTATGGCAAACATTGGTCAGCAGCACAGGTGTCAGAGACATTTTCGCCCAGCCCGGAGACCATCTTTGCGGTCAAATCTTGGTTGCATGGCTTTGGGATTGAGCCCAGCCGGATAAGAACGTCAAAGTCGAGGAGTTGGATCGAATTTAATGCTACAGTGGGAGAGGCTGAAAGCCTTCTAAAAGCTGAATACCACATGTACAATCATCATGCTGGTCACAAACATGTTGCTTGCGAGGAATATAGCATCCCTGCCCATCTCATGGATCACATCGATATCATAACGCCAACCGTTCACTTCGATAAGAAGATTGGTGCTCCTCGGCGGGTACAAACCCATGAGCGACTACCAGACCCATTGTACAACCTTAACAGGCGGGAAGTCCAAACCTCTTCTGGTATACTTGGATCTGCAAGTGATGCGTCAAATCCAAAGCAGGGTAATGAGGTGAAGAATGCTTTGATGACTTTAGATAACTGCGACACAATGATTACTCCCCCTTGTCTACAGGCGCTTTACAATGCTCCACCTGGAAAGAAAGCGGGTAAGAATAACACTTTGGGAATCGTGGAATTCACTCCACAAGCATTTCTACAGTCTGACATGGACATGTGGTTCAAGGAATTCGCACCTGATGTCAAACAGAAAACGCCAAGTACGAATCTAATCGACGGAGCCATTGTCCAAAATACAAGCGAGAGCTTCAGCGTCAATGGCGAATCGTCCCTTGATCTCCAGTACGCCATGGCACTCATCGCGCCGCAACAAGTAACCTTGTACCAAGTCGGTGATACTGTTGAATCAGGGAGCTTCAACAACTTCCTTGATGCCATTGATGGAAGCTACTGCACGTTCGAGGGTGGCGGCTCCAAGGATTCAAATGTAGATGGGCAATATCCTGATCCACAACCTGGGGGCTTCCAAGGACCCCTTAATTGTGGTGACTCTACTTCAACGAAAGTTATTTCAATTAGCTACTCTTCCAACGAAGCCGACTTGACATCAAAATACGTTCAACGACAGTGCATGGAATACATGAAGCTTGGACTGCAAGGAGTTTCTATTCTCTACTCGTCTGGCGATTCCGGGGTAGCTGGAAATGGCGGAACTTGCATCGATCCTCAAACTGGAGCTTTTAACAACGGGTCCACTGGAAAGTTCAATCCATCGTTTCCGGGAACGTGCCCATATGTCACGTCTGTTGGCGCTACCCAGGTCCTGAACGGGTCCTCAGTCCGCGCACCAGAAAGTGCCTGCGAAAAGGTCATCTTCTCCGGTGGAGGCTTCAGCAATGTTTTCCCGATGGCTTCATATCAGAAAAACACCATGTCGTCATTCTTTGCTCAGAACAAAATCCCCTACGGCGCAGAACGATTCAACAACTCTCAAACTGTCCGGGGATATCCTGACGTGTCTGCAAACGGTGCTAATTACGTCGTGGCTGTTGATGGGAAATTCTCTCTTACTTTCGGCACCAGCGCCAGCTCGCCGACCTTTGCATCCTTGGTGAACATGATCAACGAAGAAAGAATGGCTGTGGGGAAAGGACCAGTGGGATTCTTGAACCCGACGCTATATGCAAACCCCCAGGTTTTGAACGATATTACAACTGGAGGAAATCGTGGTTGTGGGACGCCGGGCTTCAATTCGACGAAGGGGTGGGATCCGGTGACGGGTCTGGGAACGCCTAATTACCCCAAAATGTTGAAGTTGTTTATGAGCTTGCCTTGATGGCTTTGAATGCTTTGTTTCGAGGACCTCCATACCTATAGAATAATCAATCAATCATGCAACCTAAAATTTCCATGCCCATGCTCCACTCCACATGCATTCCATTTCCATTTCCACATCATGCCTCCAAATCCTTCACAAGCACAACACTCATCCTCTCACACGCCCCAACAAGCTCTTCATCTAACCCCCTCGCTCTTGCTCTAAACGCCTCATACTCTTCCCCGCTTGCCCACCCCGTGATAACCACCCTCTCCGGCTCGCCCTCATCTTCATCACACCTCTTTCCCTCAAACACATCATACGTCTTCCCCTCTCCCTTTACCTTCATCGCCATCTCTTCTTCCACCGCCCGTCTATACCTCCCCACAAATCCCCCTCCATCCTTCCCACGCACCCGCATAATCCCTAGCACTGGCGCATCCGGCACTCCCTTTCCCTCTCCCTCGCCAATCTCAACATGCACACCCCACCGAAACTCCAACCCATCTTCCTGCGGCCCCAAAATCTCGTCCTTCAGCGGCGAGCTGAGGAAATCTCGGTGTGCGGTGACTGAGGGCCAGGATCCGAGGATGTAGATTTCGCCGGAGGGGGAAGTGGGCGTGTAGAAGCGGGAGTGTGTGGGGTGGACGCGTGAGGCGAGGAGAGTGCGGACTTTTTGTAGGGAGATGAGGATTGCGGGGTCTGTGGGGAGGGTTGGTGGTCTGGATTGGAGGAGCGTGAGTTCTAGGATGGGCATTTTTGTTTGTGGTGGGGAATCACTAGGGATGTGATATTGGATTTGGGGTTGAGATATTTTTAGGGGACTAGTAATTGTGGCAGGAGGTTGAGACTTATGCTCAGGTAAGTGATGTGATGTTGTAGGTAGTGCTTATCCCGGGTGATGTGAGCAACTTGTGAGCTTCACGTGATTGACCCCCTCTGATAAGAATACTTAATACGGATTTTTGAGAGAGTTTAAGGGGGATTTAAAAACCTGCTATTCTATCGCCAGCTAACTACGCATCTTCACCATGCCATTGAGCTTTCTTTCTTCTCCAATCCGGGGATACACAGCTAATAGAGAGCACGTGATATATTCATCTCGCTTACATAAAGCTTGCTCTTCTCTTCTCTCTTTCAAAGCTCACCAGGTTGTAGCTCTCCTTTTTAGACAGAAAAAGTTGCACAGCGCTAATTGATATGCATTCATTTCAATGCCCCCGACGACTATGGAGCTTCAAATATGTACCGCTTCCTCCCACGACAACTACCACGTCTTGCAGTTAAGATGTAGGATAAGGCCAAATGTCTCTGCGACAAGGACTGGGGGGTTGCTGGTATGAAAGGAGACCAACACCAACGATACGTCCTTCGAGATAGTTGTGTCTATGGCTAGTTGGATGCTCGTTGGTTGCCCGCTTTGTAGGAACGAGAACTTCATGTTCATGTCAAGGAGTGCACGCTCGATATCTTTCGTTACATGACCATGGACGCTTTGCTACCTCGTGCTGTGACTGGCATCCTGAAACCGTATCTGGTGTCGTTGTCGAACTCGTTGTCGAACAGGTGGCACGTTATTGGGATCCATAAGAATACTCTGCATTTTATCAAGAAACGCCCGGAAGGACTGGCATACAACGATGACAGTCTAGATAAGCGATGGATGGTTCTGATGACTACAGTTCGTGGCATATCCGCTTTGCGCAGATGGAAGGAGCCCCTCGGCACTAGATCCGATTCTATCGCCTCTTACATTCTGTCGATACAGTTCGCCACGACATTCAGCACACGCTACGTCCTGACCTACCTCGCTCAACATATTCTTTACTGATGCTGCGGAGGGAATCGTTGAGGTCTCCGTGAGGAAGTCGAACACGTCTATACCGAACATATCCATGACTAGATGAAGCAAATCCTTAGCAAACTCTACCAAACTCATTCAGTCATTGAAGATTCTCTCGGATACTCCTGACTGATGGGACATGGCTCGTGGCGCAAGGCCGTTGCGAAAGGCGGCCTCAAAGACGAAGAGTCCGGCATGAAGATCCCCTGCGGTGGCATGATCGGGTTTGATTTCTGCACTTGCCATCAAAAATCTATGAACAACCCGACAAGTGCGATGTGTTCCGATTCTCGCGCCCGCGAGAGGATTACACCGTGCAGCATTCGGTCGATCTGACCTCAGGAGAGTACTTGCGGATAGAAAGTCTCGAATACACTTACTCCCGGAGCGACAAGCGACGTTTGTTAGTGTTTCGTATAAGAAAACATCCTTGGTAAGTTCTCACCCCAATCTTCCATGGAGCTAAAGCTGCTTCTTGCATATATAATTATCATATATGATATGCTAGAATTTCAATGCGTGGTGAGCCATACTCTAGGGGATCTCCCTGTAGCTTGTCGAGCAGATGGCATCCATATGAGAGGAGATTACAGAGCCGTGGTAAGTCCTACGTGTTGTAACGTATGTATTCCTGTCGTTGGAAGGCTCTGAGCATAAGGAGCATAAACATGTGGATCGGATCTTCTGAGAGCCTCGTACTCGGGTTCCCCAGTCTACGCGACAGTGCGGCACCAATAAAAATATATTGCAACCACCAGTATAGATTCGGACATAATGTCTACATCAAGGCAGCACTATGGAATTATGTCTACTGCCTTGAAAGCAAAGGGAGTAGGCAAGTCATATCACTACGCCAAGGACCGAATAGAGCCTCACAAGGCCCTCGCCATGAATAGTGGCCAGTTCTGAAGAGGCCCCCAACAAGGGTACCTGATCACTCAATTGTCTAGGGCACTTGTATGCTTTGTGGGGCTCGAAGGATCATTACCATTCATCAAAGGGGTGCGGACAGCGGGGTAGTAACACATAGCCTATTCAAATCTCCTCAACAATATTCAAGTAGGCCATTGAACCATCCATCCCCAATCACTCAGGATGACTCGAATCAAGCACATGGTTCCAATTAAACTTTAGACTGCTATACTAAGCTCGACCAGAGTATTCCTCCTGACTGACCACCTACGAACGGCCGCCTGCATTCAGCTGGAACCTGGATATTAAGCTACCAATACTGGGCTGTTCGAATAACCTTACCCACGAAACATCTTCGACGTGGTATTTATTATTGGAAGCTTCTTCTGATTACAGCCAATCTGGGACCCCTTTTCAAAACAAATCGTTGAGGAAAGCCGCTCCGACTTCTTGAATTGGCTACTCAGCTCACATTGCTCAACTCGCATAACTTGTAAGTCTTATGTTCTGTCGGATATTGCCCCGGTAAACCATGTACCAACCAAGAAACTGATCTTTTATAAGCTTGCCGTTCAGAAAAGATGCTCCATCGCCTTCCTTGTTCGCCTACCCGGTCTCGAGGACCCACGAGATGGCCTCCAATCCTGTACTTTTCTAGCATTGGCGCGAAATCTCCACGTCCCTTGTTGCCTATCACTACGTCCCTTTGGGCAAAAGAACCTCTAAAGATCGTAACTTTCACCGATCCCTGGAAGCGCAACTATCTTTCCTCCTTGAAGGATGTTCTTCGTGGAACGATCCGGCCATCGAGAGCAGGTGTAGTGCTATTCTCGGCACTCCCAGCTAAATATCTGAAAGTTTATATTCAGACAATTTACGAAATCAAACCTCACCTTCCAATCAAGAGCCACAACTTCTTCCCCTACCTACACAGTTATAAGGGCGGGGCGTCTAGTCGAGTATGTTTAAAAACCCGACCAACACCCGCTTTAGCTCGAGTAGGTCGCATCATCGAGGAGGACTTGAAAGAACGATTGCCTCGAGCTATGATGAATAAGCTCGCACGCATCGACTGGAATCAGGAATTAACGACTGACATTGACTCTGTAATGCGAACACGAGAAGCGCTGAAACTCGCGAAAGACTTCAGGAGAACCTTTCGCGGAGGTATCAACCTCGGGAACTTCACCGAAATAGGGATTTTCACGTGGGAGGACCGCGAGCTGCTTGCGTAGATCTTCCTATATAGACCCAATATAACTGGACTGGGCCACTGCGTCTCAGTGTGTAGTCAGCCCACTGTTCGGCATGAACAACCCTGTATTTCGACTTTGTATTGGAGTTTCGCAGCTGATGATGGGCATACTGGTTGGTGGCTTAGATGAAAAGGCCCTTCCTAGGCATAAGTGAGCGATTGCAAAGATATGCTAAGTATTTATATTAGTAATGTAATATTTGTTCGAAATGCACTCCTCCAAGCGCGCAGAGGAATACCTTTCCCCACTCCTTGATGAGCTGCATATTAAATTCTCTCTTAGCAACGAACAGAAAATTGGCATATTGTTCCTCTTATATCTATGATTACTAAGACAACCATGTTCAATATCTACACTAATAATCATACACGAAATAGCACCGAAAAACAAAGAAAATACCACTCTCCTCTCTACCGAGACGCATAAAGCTGATCAAGTTGTCGAACAACCGACACCGACAGGTCCAGGAACCAACGCAGTCCTCTCCATGGTGTAATTGTACTGCCCGAGTTCATTCTGCGCCAAAGCCTGATAGATCAGATAACTATCGAGATACGCGCGCATCTCCACAATCTTCCAGTCCTTGTTCCAGCGACTGATCCACGCAAACCGATTGTCGTACAAGAGGCCTATATAATAAAATACATGTAAGCCGAGCTGCCCCCTATTAACGTGTGTACAAGGATACGGTAGACTTACCATTCTTCAGGTACCCGAGCCCGTGTAGCTCCTGCACGCTCCACTCCTCCTCTCCGCCGCCAATGACGTGCGTGAGATTCAGACTGAATGGCCTGTTGGGATCCGCGAGGGAGTTTAGCCGTACGATGCTGTCGGTGAGGAACACGGTGCGGTTGTGGAAAGAGCCGGCGAGAGGGTGCGTGCCCATGAGTGTCCAGTAGACGTCGAGGGCGACGTTGGCGAAGAACTCGGTGCCGTCGGCGTTATTCAGCAAGTCGAACAGTGTGGTAATGTAGGCTTTGTCGGGATAGCAGGTTTTCCGTGCTGAAGTGTCAGAGGAGTTTGTGGTGGTACCAGTGACCAAGGTTGATAGATATCCTACCAGGACGGCGCTGCGGAAGCTGGAGAAGCGAACCATGCTGTATAATTTGGTCTGGAGGAGTTTGTTGTGAGGCTGGTATAAAGATGGTATGAGATGAGAGTATAATAGCTTAACTTCTGGCACTGCGTATTCCTTTATATATTTTGTGATCTGGTCAGGACTAAAATACTTACAAGTAATCCTTTTGGTAAGCTTCTTTGACACCAGAATAGAAGGCGGAAGACGATGCGAGACAACGCAACTTCAGAAAAGTGCACAGAGTAAATTCCAAAAGAAACGACTAAGGCATTCCGATGTTTCTATTTGAGTTATAGTATCATAGGCTACCCCGCAAAAGCGGTGATTTGGACCATGAGGTTTGAGTTAGGGCTATGTCACTCTTTAATTTGCCTCAAATGGATTTAATGTCATATCAGGTTCAGACCTTGGAGAAGGTATTGATAGTTCGTAATTAGGTGAAACGAGAGCTCCTCGCCCCTATTACCCGAAATGGTTTAGGCGAACGGTACTGAAAAATCACTGCACAGTAAGCCCTACATCACGGCTTCGAGGGATTGAACAGCTCCAAATTGTCAACCCGACTTCTCTCTATCTTACCTCTTCATTGGCATCAATTAAATTTCCAACACAGCGGGATCTGACGTTTATGTAACCAGAACATTTTGCCATGGATTGCGCTGACCAACATGCCTAGAGATACTCCTTACTCTGCTTGTAGCGCCCGATACGTGAAGGCCAAGTCTCGTAGATACGATCCTATAGAATTCATCCTGTCTGATGAGACATTGCTGTCGGTTTGAGTATGATGAAGCTATGACATACTGTCAAAGATATGTCAAAGCTTGTACGAAGTAAGCAACGCTTCCTCGCAAGTTGCAAGCGGACATGGGAGTTCTAGAGAGATTGGTTTATATAAATCTCTTGCAGTTGGGGGAAGAGTGAAAAGATGTTGGCGACCTCTGAGCGGCAGCATGACTTAAACTTCAGGCCCTGCCGCCAAGTGAAAGAGTTTAAGTGGGCACAAGTCGTTGGCTCCCATTAGGACTTCCATCAAACTACCTTGGCATCTTTTCATGTTATTAAGAGTCATGTATCTTGACGCGGAAGCCCTTTGATATGGAGTTTGTCTATTATAAGTGTGAAAGGATTTCACGAGAAACTTCATAGAATCGACCTCCAAAAAGTTTTTCGGGTAACATTCTTTCGTATTTGAACCATTGTAGATATGCTCCATGAAGTGGACAAAGTGGCTATTCTTCTCTACCCCCGTATCCACTCGCGCTTCCGCATCTACTTCCATGGTCTCGGAGTCGATACTGCCAAAATTTACAAGGTTTACGCTGGATAGAAAATTCATATTCAACGTCAATGCTATGCTTGCGCAGACGAGACCCCTAGCTTCTTATAAAGGGCAAATCCTCTATAGCCCCCGGCATAGTACAACATCACTGCTCCGCCTGCCTTTGAAATTCAGACAGTGTCCACTTCACACCCTCAACGATGAAATCCGGCTCCGTCAAATGCACATTGTGTCCACTATTTGCCACTTCGATGAAGCGAGACTTCGTCGAAAGCAGCAATATCTCAGATTGCAGCGCCCGATCTTTTACATCCCACGTACTCAGCAGGTCTCGAAACCAAATCTCCTGGGCATCATCACAGTTGCCTCGAGCCAGGCCTGCATTCAAGAGCTTTTCAAGATGCACCCTATTATCACCTTTGACGATGCAGACAGGGTGGTCACCAAGAATGGGGGTCTCTCTGTGTAGCTGAGCCTTGGCTTTCAAGACGGGGTGGCTTTTGGGGTACTCAGTGATTTCTAGATCGGCTTGTCGCCGGTGTTGTTCCGTGCCCTCGATATCTTTATAGATGCGCCATTCATCGCCAGTGAGATTGTGTGCTTGTGTTATGCCCGTCGCATCATCGTAGTCGACGCCGGTCATGAGGTCTGACAGAGCAATCGGCCGCCAATCCAGGACTTCAAGCGTGCGTTCCTGATTTGCGTCGACGAATACCATTCCAACTACGTCTCGAGGACGCAAGGCCAGAAACTCCCTGCTGAGAACACCACCCCATGAATGAGCGACGGTGATATAGGGTGGCAGTATATTTGCGGCTCTTAGAAGCAGATCAAGCTCTTTGGCAATCGTTGTCGCTGTTGGCTTCTCAGGTGAACACTCACTTCCTCCATATCCCGATCGCTCGTATTGTAGGACTCGAGTAAAAGGCAATAGTCCGCGACGAACGGCGGCCCAGCCTGCCGTGCTACTTGTCAAGCCTGGTATGATGATTACTAGCGGCTCGCCGGCTTTGCGATCTGGACCACATACGGTCAACCATAGCTTGTGGCTGCCAATACTGACGGGTCCTGATTTTTGACCGACATTCCAATCATTAGGGGGATCTGTAGCCATAATAGAAAATGTTGGAGAAAGGTTGGTGAGGCCAAAAATGCAAGATATATATTGCCGACTACGGAGTAGGCGACCGTTGTCAGGTGACAAGCAGTAAGTTTGTGAAGTAAAACGAAGAAACCCCTACCAATTGCAGGCACATCTTTCACACAACAGAGAGGAGAAATCACTATACCATTCGTTATTTGGGGTATCTAATCCAATTCCATTTCATCTCCAAAACAATAAGAGTCTACCTGTACATGTTCTTGTACCGCTTCTGAAACAATTTCAGGTCCAACTTCTTCAAGTGAGACAGCATTCGGCGACCAATCCATATCATCTAGAGGCTTTTCACTTATCTCCTGTAACGCCCTCTGCAACTTGCTTCTAGCAGCCTGCGGATCCACTGCATTCAAGCTATTCCACTCGCCCAACTCAATCTGCAAATAGTACAATTTGTTCTGCCTCGTGACATCCGAGAACATCGCCATCAAATTCTGAGCTTGCAGTGCCATTCGCTTTATCTCGATATTATCGCTCAAGTGACGGTGGACTGCGGAGTTGCGTATCCGTACTGCATTTAATAAACCTTTCTCGAGAGATGTGTTTGGAACGTCCGTGATTGCGTTCGGAGGCAGAATTTCGGGCAACATCTTCTTCCATGTTGAGAGCTCCACTGCTTCGGGGCAAGTCCAGTTGTACTCAAACAGCTTATTTGGTACCCATCTTGACGCAAAGTCATAGCACCCATCCTCTAATATTCGTTGAATCATTGCGAGAATATAATGTTGTACTTCGTAGGGAAGGCCGAGGTCAGGTGGTTTCGAAACAGGAGGGGAGGTGCAATTCGTTTGTAGTCTAGGCTTGGCGACGGTCTGTTCGTGTTATTGTTAGCACTTTTAGCTACACAAGTCTTCTTCACGCACCCGTGTCCATATCTCAGGTCCATCTGATAGCTGCCGTCCTGGTCTGTAGTTCTTGGGCGCCCAGCGACTCGTCGCCAAGCCGTATTTCTGAGGATCTAGCAGATCAATGGCTGGAGGAATTGACGCCTGAACGGTCCGCGGTTGGTTTCCATGACTACTTTTAAGTGCCGCAGGATGTCCATCATGGTGTATGGGTTGCCAGCTGTAGTCTACCGGAGCATGTGTGGTGTGCCCGTTAACGTAGACTTGGTTGGCTCCGTTCTGATGCACTGAAGTCTGCCGCTGTGGGATTATACCAGATGCGTGCCCGAATGAAGGATCATCGTTGCCTCTCGGAGCCGTGCATTGATTGCAAACTGTACGCCTAGCAAAGTTGGAGTAGCCACAGATGCAGTGCCAATCTGTCGGTTTGGGGCCATAATGGTCTCCCTGCTTGGGAGCCCAGATACTCGCAGACAGCCCCTCGCCAAGCATAGTGCGACCCAAGCACTTGTATAGTATCCGTAGGAGAATAGAGGACAGAAGGGAAAAGGAAAGATTGTTATGAGAAAGTGGTTGACAAAGACAAGTCCCTAATTGATGTGGTGTGGGGTTGCATGTCTTGTCTTCCTGAGCGACAAGGAATAAGTTTAGTATAAGTCTGCGAAAAGGGAAGGGAGTGAATGGTATGAGATGATTTCAACGACGGCGAGTGAATAACTTGGATGTTGGGGCGGGAAGATAAAATGCCAACGAAGTTGAGTTGGTTGTTCTTAAATTGACACTGGCGCGTACGTAGGAAGACTCGACGCGGATGTCACCCTGCATGTTTCACGGGCTAACACGTGACCATAATTCTAGTTACCTCGGAGCTTTTACCATACAATGCATTCCGATTTCTTGCTACTTTCCTTTGACTTTAATTTTTATTTCATATTAGTCTCTTCTCCGCCTCCAGCCTCAAAATAAAGACAAAAACCGCTTCTTATATCGATGTTTACAATAATTGTTCACAGTCAATTCTCAGCAGGGCCAATAAGCATCCAAATTCCGATTTGGCGGTTGGGCATTGTCATCCCAATCCCCTGCGTTAATCCCCCACAAGTCCGTCGGCCCTTTGGGAATACTCGAATCCAAGTTATATCCCCCGACATCCACATTGATGATGTAATCATTGAATCCATAATTGACAGGATGGCTTCCCCCCACCATTCTTCTTTCCATACCTCCCTCCCCCGCTCCGCGCATCACCATCCTTTTCGTGGGAGTATTGGTCGTGAAGACAACATTGGTATCGTACCGAAGTCCACTATCCGTCCTGGGGATTGTGACTGTACTTCCCCACTTCACTTGGTCGGTGCGTGGAATCTTTTTGGTCGCGAGAGTATTTCCACTGCCATCCCTGAGCGTTAGTTCGATGTCTAGAGGTGCGTCTGAGGAGCCAGATGCGGCTTCTTCATATATGTGCAAAGAGCATATCCCGGTGGGATAAGGGGCAGCTGTGGATGTTGTAGTAGTTGGCGCAGGTGCTTGAGTTGAAGAACCTGGGAGGAAGAGCGTAGTAATACTGCCAGCGCAGAAGGTGAGAGTGTAGCCGGCGACATGTTCAGTTGTGGTCGTTTCGCAGGCTTCTACTTGGCCCTCGAGAAGTGTTGTTGTGATGGGGAGATGGTTAGTGCTTGTCGTGCTTGATAGAGCAGGGGCTATAGTCCATGGACAGGGCTGATATGCTAATCCGATATTGGTGCCTGTGGAAGAGGCAACTGGTGTGCTTGCGCCATTGCTACAGGTACACAAGTTTGCGACTCCTTGTACTAGATCTGCATAGGTATGACACGGTAACGGAATTGGTGTTGATCCTGGTGAAATTATGGCGACCGATGAAGATACGGCACCAGAAGAAAATTTAGAGAAAGTTGTTGACACAGAGCCCGATTTTGGTTTAGAGACTGACGATGATGATACGGTAAAGTTTGCTGAAGTTGAAGACGATATTGCTGATAGAGATTGAGCTTTGGTTATCGATCCGGATGACGCTGTGCTTGTCATGGACATTGATGGCGACGCCGCACTTGAACTCCTGGAACCCCCGATTGAAGTAGAATTAGACTTGGCAGTGGTTTCGGTAGGACTCCAGGTCACACGTTGGTCGGTAGTATCAGCCATGATACCCGATATAATCGATTCATACCAAGATAGAGGTTTAAAATCGTCTCCAACTATAGTTAATGTAGGTACGCTGCTATTGCGTGCCGTCGTCGAAGATCCAGTTATGGAGGCAGAGCAAGCCGTCACAGTCGAACATGAGAGTGTAATAGTTGATGTAGACGCAGTGGTCGCGCCAGTCGGTGTAAAGACAGAATATGATGTTTTGCACGCGCTTGCAGTCCGCACCAAACAAGAGCTACTACTGGACGAAGACGACGAAGACGAGGATATGGAGGATTGCGAGGTGGAGCTTTTCGTCTTGCTGGCTTTGGATGATTGCTTCACAGACGACGACTTGTTATCATCGTCATCGTCATCTCCCTTATTTTCTAGCTCCTGGGCAATCTCCGCTAGACTATCGGTCAAATTCTCGAATACTCCAATGTCAGGCGGCTCTTCGTTGACAACAGTGTCTATACTCTGAAGAACATTACTCGCACAGCTGAAGAGTGTTCCGATATCATGAAGAGCCCCGCTGACTACATTATCTATACCTGGTATGATACTCCTATCACGAAGTATGGCTCTGACCTGTCTCTCTGACAGCCGCAGATTTCTCTTTCGCTTTGTGTTTGAGCAATCTGGGGTGTCTGGAGGCTTAATACTTAAGTCCTTAAGTAAAGCAGTAGTCTCGCTCTGTGTCTTTTTGACATTTTCAAGCAATTGAGGCTTGAGTGTGGGATCTGTGAGCCATTTTCGATTAGCTTGGAGCGCAAGGAATAATGCTCCTAGGAGCACTGCTTCAGATGTCTCTGCTGCAGCATTTGTTATTGTCACTGTCGGAACGTTAAACCATGTAAACGATACAGGTGTTATCGAGCTTGTCGGGTCTGTCCATGACCCACTAGCACTCAAAGAACCCGATGAAACTCTTGTGGGTGGGGAACCAGTCGAAACTGGAAAGGGTAAAATGCCAATTCCCGGTATCGAATTGGATGACGCTGACCCGTTGCTAGCAGAAGTCAAACTGCTCAGTGGTGGCAAAGGAGCATTCGAACTTGATGCGCTACCTGTGGCAAGATTCCCTGTTGAACCCGTTCGGCTTGAGTTGGAAGTTACTCCAGTTGTGGATCCTCCGGACCCAAAGCTCAATAAAGATGCCGTCTTAGGCAAAGAAGAGCTGGATGAAAATCCACTGCTGATATTTGATGATGGGCCCCTCGAGACTGATTGGCTGTTGATACTCAACGACGATCGACTACTCGAGTAGTTCTGGGTATGAACTGAAGTTAAAGTGCTGAATGTGGAATGTGTGCTATAGCTAGCCGCGCTTGTTTTTCTGGAATTATTTGAACTTTTCGAAATAGTTAGGATTACTGATGCCGAAATAATAGGAAAGGCAATAGTAGAATGGTCGTAGACGATAGCAGATTTCTCCAAGGAGATGACATCGGTACCAATTGTGTATACCTGGCCGCTAGAGAGAGTCACAGGGCTCGCAGATGGTACAGAAAACACGAGACCTGTCATATTGAAAGGCTTTAGTACAACAGTTGCATTATCAATCTCCACTGCAAAGAGTTAGTAGAAAATCAAGGAGAGACACAGAAAAGGGTTCAATACGAGTGATATTTGGATCACGGCGCCCAGGGGGGTAGATTTGTTTGTGCGTATTCCGCTTTGGGATAATGCTGGGCATGAGTATTTCAATGGTGCCGTCCAACATTACTCTTTGAGCCGGCACGCTCGTAGTAGTTGGCGTGATCATTCTGGCTCCAAGCGCAAGAAAAACATAGCTGTCCGCATTGTCTATGATTCCTGCACGGCTTAAGTCCGTGCAACTGACCCATCCTAATGAGCAAAATGTTAGTTTTACTTCTTCGCATTTCTAGGAAACATATCTCGTAGATCTCTTCCTAGACTTCAGTCTGGAAAGAAGTTTACAAGTTCTCAGATGATTAATCAGAGATCAAGGAGGATTCAATTCTATTACCATATGCAGTTGAGCCATCGGGTGTGCCAATATTGTGGAGAGACAATACAACCGCGGACTCTAGGCTAGGATCTGACTTATAGTTTTATTATTATATAAATATATATATTAAAATAAACTATATAAAAGAGTATATTATAGAATAGATAATAATCTAAATTTAGTAAAGTGCCTGATTTTATAAGGTATAGTATAGTACTAGCTATATACCCCACTTTATATAATATTCTATTTAGTCTCTACTATATTTATCTCTCCCTTAAAAGCTTACTTAACCTAAGTAATATACTACTTTTATTAATTTTACTACTAAAAGAAAGATAAAAAGATATATAAAATTAGTTCCTTTAAGTTTTCTTTTAAGCATACTAACTTAATAATATCTTTTTATTATTATCTCTAAGTAAATTAGTAGCGCTAGTCTACTTTTATTACTAACTACCTATAACTTTTTCTACTTTACTACCTTTTTTAACTTTAACCTTTTTATTATATACTACTTTACTTTTTATTCTTACTTTTTATCCTTCTATTATTCTAGTATTAACTTTCTTATTTGCCTTTATTTCTTATTACTTTTATTATTTTTTTTTCTTATTACCTTTACTACTTTCTTATAACTTTAGTAACTTTACTATTACTATAAAAGCATATAAATCTGTAATTTGCTAAGTTTTTTAACCTCTTAATATTCTATAGATAGCTAACTACTTTATAAAGTATAAATACTTTAAATTGCCCTCTTTTTAATAAGGTTATTATACTATTCTAGCTCTATTTATTACTTTTATAGCTGCGGTCTTATTAGCGGTTTATAGTCTTTATAGTATATATTATAGGTTTAATATACTTTCTAGTACTAAACTTGCACTAGCATTTAAATATCCTTTTCTAGCTATATATGCCTATAATACATTTAACTTTCTAATCCTTTTTAGGTTTTAATAATTTTAACTTTATTTTATAAGCTATTTACTTAATATATTACTTCTAAGATTACTATACTAATTTATATTAACTTTTATACTAGAATTAGCACACTTTACTTCTTTGCTTATTTTTCTATAAATAGCCTATTTTAATCTATTAACTTTAAGTTACTTTTTTTTTCTTTAAAGTCTATTATTAATATAGTATTAAAGCTTATTATCTATATAGTATTAAGTATAATAGTTAGGATAAAGCGGTAGTATATAAGTATTAAGATTATTAATATTATCTTAAATATAGTTACTAAGTTTCTCTAAGATTATTAAGCTTTTAGATAATTTGCTAACTTAATATCTTAGATTAGTTTTTTTTTCCTTTTTAGTAATAACTTTAACTTTTTTCTTTAGTACTACTTTATATATTAGCGTCTTTATTTTTAGAAAGTATCCTCTACTTTTTATAGTTTACTTTATTATTAACTCTACTTTAGTTTAATTAAAGTAGTCTAATATACTTAGTTATAACTTAGACGCTTTTAGAATACTATTATAAAAGAGTACTATCTATAGATAAATGCTTTTTTCTACTATTAGTAGCTAGCTACTATAAGCTACTACTATCTAGATCTTTATAGTAAGTATTATACTTTTAGTTACTACTTTAATTTTACTATTAGCTTTTACTATAAGGTTACTTAAGAAGTATTAGAAGGATTAGACATATTATAGTAGCTTGGTTTATTATAGGAAAATGTAAGTATTCTTAGGCTATACTATTACTATTACTTTTTACTAATTTTATATAAATTAGTATTTTTATTCTATAAAAAAGTTCTTTTTTTTTCTTATCTTTAAGAAAAAGGTAAAAAGGTACCTATTAGCCTACTTTAAGAAAAGAGATCTAGGTCTTAATAATCTCTATAGTTCTTAATAAAACCTTTATAGTTTATTCTTAATAGTATTTTTACTAACTTTCTTTAGAGCTTTTCTTATATAATATAAAACCTATATACTTATAAAACCTTTCTTTTTATCTTTTGCTTTTATAAATAGCTACTTATTTATATTATATTATATTTAGCTTTGCTTTTTATATTACTTTTTAGCTTTATAGTTATATTTGCCTATAGGTATTTAGAAGCTTTATTTGCTTTAAAAGCTATATTACTATATTATAATAGTACTATCTTCAACTATATTCTAGTTTTTAAAGGCGCTATAGACCCGTATTACTAAAAGTAGTAGAGATATAAATTTATTATATAGTTGCTAGCAAATTGCTAAATATATCTATAACTTTTCTAATTAATAATAAGTTTAAATAAGTTATTCTTTTCTTTTAAGATTAATAACTATAATTATATTAAGATTAGATGTTTTTTATTAGCTTATTCTATTAGCTTAGCTTAGTTATAGAAAAAGGTGCTAGCTATAAAAACTTTATATTAATAGCTTTATCTTTTAGAAGCTTTCTTGCTTATTAATTAGTAATATTATTATTTTAGTTAAAGCTTAACTATAGCTATTATATCTAAGATTAGTAATTTATTAGATATTTATTTATTACTTATAATATAGTATTATTTGCTTAATTCTAAGCTTAGATAAACCTCTTTTACTAGCCTATCTACTAAAATTTTACTTTTACTAAAAGCTATTTCTTAGATTATAGAAATCTCTAGCTTTAATAATATATCTAAGTAGAGAAAAGATAATATAACTAAGAAACCTTATTTAAGCTATTACTATAATAGCTCTTAATTAGACTAAAGATACCTAGCTTTAGTACTTTATAAAAGATATAGTTAAAGCCTTTAGTAAACTATATTTAATTTATAGTAATTAGCTTATACTTTTTTCTTAATAGAAAGTTTTATTAGTATTTTACCTTTTTCTAAATATTTACTAAAGGTGCTAATATCTATTTTAAAAAGTAGATATATAAATATAGTATTATAGTAGTCTTTATTAGTAGAAGCTAAAACATTTCTAGCTTTATATTAAGATGCTTAGGCTTTATAGCATTTTAGTAATTTATATAATTTTTTATAACTTTTTTTACTATTATACCACTTTGTTTTTCCTCTAAAATAAGGTTTTAGCTCGCTTTTAAGCTTATTGCTTTAGTAGACTTAGAAGTAGCTATAGGCTTTTATATTACTATTATTAAATATAACTTTATTTAGACATCTTAGTACTATCTATAGTAGAACTACTTATTACTTTTAGTATCTTTATAATAGCGTTTTACTTCTTTAACTTATACTATCTTTTAACTTTTTCTAAAGTATTATTAGATAATATAGATATTATTATAGCTTTTTCTGCTTCTAAGTAGAACTATCTACTTTACTAGTAGTATAGTTTTAGCTTATTAGTAGATACTATTTCTTTTAGCTAAGCTTTATTAATCTCTAATTCTTTTAATAGAAAGTAATCTTTATTAGTATTAGCTGTTTTAATTTTATATAGTTCTAGCTACTAAAAGTCTAGTTTTATAGCGTTTAATATATTAATTTTATATATTAAATCCTATTATAATATAATATTGCCTACTTTAAATAGTCTTATCTATAGTATATATTTAGTATCTTAAGCTTTTTTTCCTTTTTAATACTTTTATACTTTCTATAGATATGCTTTCTAAATGTTTTTATCTTATATCTAAAATTATTTTACTTTAATTATAATAAGGTTATCTTAGTTTATAATCTTTTCTTTTATAAAAAGGTATTACTATATAGTTGCTATTACTTTTATAGATAGTATTACTTTCTATCTATAAAATATATAGAAAAGTATTAAGCTTATAGGTTTATAAATAGTTATTTTTTCTATAAATAGTACTATAGAAAAGTTATCTACTTATAGTCTCTTTATTTTTAATAGAGAGTTTTTTAAAGTTATATAACTTTACTTAATTCTTCTAGTAGTCTATATATTATAAGTACTAATAATAATTTAGTTAATACCTATTTTATTTAGAAGTTAGATAATTTTCTTTTTAAATTCTTTTTCTCTATCTACTTATAGATAGTAGAATAGGCTATATTTATAAATTATATCTTTCTATAAAAATTCTACTATATAATAGGTATATTTACTAGCTAATACTTAAGCTTTAAGCTATCTAGAAAGATTATTTTTAGCAACTATTAGATATTTTTTACTTTTAACTTTAAATATAAATATAATATTAATATTCTATTTTTCTATTATACTATTAGCTATTTATAAGTATAGCGGTTTTTCTAAGCAGATTGCTAGCTTAAATTAGTATTTTATATAGGTTTTAATATAGTATTCTATATTCTTAAATAGGCTTTTCTAAAAGTAGCAGCTTGCAATCTGTATATATATACTTTTATATCTTTTATAGCTTATTTTATTATATAATTTCTTTATAATTAGTAGTTTTATCTTAGGTTTATTTACTATTAATTTTATAGGCATTTTTTTAGTAGATAGTTTTTATAACTACTAGTAATATATCTTATAGTAGAATGCTTTTTTCTTAAAGAGCCTAAATTTAGATAAAGTTATCTCTTTTAGTTTCTTAAAAGTAGTTAGAAAATATACTATTTTTAGATAGTACTTCTTATATTTATAGGTAGAGAAAGGTTAGTTATTATCTATATCTAAGATATCTAGATAGTTATCTATATTAAAGTCTATTTCTTTTTCTAGTTTTTTCTAATATATCTATATTTTCTTTTTAATCTAATACTAATTTAAATAAAAACTTTTTTTTTACTTTATTTAAGTTTAGTCTAGTATTAGAAATATTAGCATCTTTACTTCTACTAGTATCTATTATAATAGTTGTAATTTCTAGATTTTCTAGCTTAGCTAGTATCTAGTTATTAATATCTTTATCTAAAATATCTAAATTATCTAGATATAATAGTTTATATAAAAGTATATCTGCTATTATATATGTTTTTTCTATAATATAATATACTTTAAAGTTAAAAAGTTAAATCTAAGCTAACTATCTAGTAATAAGTATATTTAGGTAGTCTATAGCTACTTTATTTAGCTATGCTACTAAGATATTAGTATTAATTTCTAAGATAAAATACATCTCTACTAGCTATACCTAGAATTTCTTTAAAATCTTTAGTACCTTTTTTGCTTTATATTTTATAGTATTATAGCATTTTTTAGTATTATTCTAAATACTACTTTTATACTATACTAAGCAGACCTTTTTACTAGTTAGATCTTTTTATCTAAGATATCTTTTTTATCTATTAATACTTATATCTACTAGAATTATAATTTTGCTTGCTTTTTCTAAGTAGTTAATTTAAATAAAAACTAGAAAGCTTAATAATACTTATTATAGCTTAGCTATTATAACTTTCTATATATTAAAGTTTTAGATAAATAGTTTATTCTTTTTAAAGAGCTTATAAATAGAGTTATAAATTATTATATAGTCTTTAATCTAAATATAGAAGTAGCTTATTATTTCTATAAATTAATATATCTTAGTAATATCTTTATATTCTTTCTACTTTAGAATCTTCTAAACTTTAGCTACTAAAGGTTTCTTTTTTTTTAAGTTATAGATAAAACCTATTATATCTAGACTATTTATATAAAATTTTAACTTTACCTTCATAGCTATTCTAGCTTTTTTAAGCAGTTCTAGCATTTAGTTAATATTATAAATATATTTAAAAACAAATTACTTTATTTCTAGTAGTAATATTATTTTTTTTTCTCTATAGTTTATATAGAGTTCTTTAATACCTATATTATCTATATAGGATTACTATATAAGATATTAGTACTTCTAATATAAATAATATAGTTTATATAAACTATATAACTAAATTTATTACTTCTATAGGTAATCTTATATTCTAGACTAGTCTAATTAGTATAAAGAACGCTATTATATTTTAACTTCTTAGATCTAAAACTTAGTTATTATATCTAAAGAAAATATCTACTAGTAATACTATAATATAGCTTATAAACTTTCCTAAATATTTATCTACTAAAGAAAGCAAATTGGTATTCTAAAGCGTTATAGTATTTAGTTTTATTACTAAATTAATTAGCTTATAAGTGCTTAGCTACTTTTTTACTACTAAGAACTATAGATTATAGTATAGTTTATCTAAATACTTAATAACTTCTTTTTCTATATATTTCTTTAATATCTTAACTATAGTAGATAATAAAGCTTAAAAGCATAGAAAATTTATAGCTTACTATACTTTATATTTAATAATTTATAGTAAAATTAGTAGTAATATATTTTTATAAAAGGTTCTATATTAGGTCTAGTTAAATGCAATTGCCTTTTTCTTAGCTAAAAGCACTTTTTCTAAGTATTATCTTTTAATTAGTTATAGCTTTTATATAATATCTAACTATTTAAGATTCTTTTTTATTAGATATAAGCTTTATAGTATATCTAAGAACCTAGAGATTATATAGTCCTTAAATTCTTCTATATGCTTTTATAAAGTATTATAAGCTTTTAACTTTTTATACTAGTCTTTTTTTCCTCTAGGTATACTACTACTACTACTATCTTTATCTACTAGCTTAACCTTTTTATTTTTAGTTTTATATATTATATTAACTTCTACTTTCTATCTTTTAGCCTACTACTTAAAGTTATAGTCTATAATAATTTTGTTTATTATAGCTTTTAGTGTCTTATTAGTAAAGATAACTCTCTAGTTTATAATTTATCTTTAATATAGTATATTATAAAGTATCTTTTTTTTTATAATATCTAGTATTATATTAAAGAAATCTATTATTATCTAAATCTATTTTTTACTATTAGCTAAATATAGATCTAGTTGCTAGCAGCTAGCTAGATTTTATAATAATAGTTTTATTATAATTCTAAAGTTATAGTTTTTTATAATTAGATACTACTAATATACTATTTCTGCTAGTATTTAAGATGCTTCTAGATAGTATTATATAAAGTGTCTATTAATTACTTCTTAGCTTCTAACTACTACTAGGTTAATATCTAATTACCTATATATAATAAGTATAGCTTTAGGTCCTTTTTAGGAAAAATTTTACTTACTTTTAAGCTATAGTATTTAAATATATACTCTTTTACTAGTGCTTTAATATTTATTTTATATTTCTATATTTAGAAATTGCTTTTTATCTAAATATATTTTTCTATATATATAGTATTTATACTTATCTGCTTTTCTAAATTAATCTTTTATATAGTTAACTTCTATAGTAACTTTATTAGACTTAGTCTTTTTTATAGTTTTCTAGTTATTATTTTATTACTAATCTAAATCTAATAACTCTATATCGCTTAGAATTAGTCTTAAAGCTTAACTAGCTTTATATAATATAGTTATATTATTTGCTTTAAATTAGATTACTTATTCTATATCTAGATTAATAATTATACTAATTACTAATCTATTTTTTTTATTTTATAGATATCTAAATCCTATATAGCTTTATTAGAAAAATAGTATACCTAGTAGTATCTTATTATCTTTATATTCTATAATATAAAACCTAATATATATAACTATATCTCTAATTATAATATAGATATTATCTATATAGCTTAGAAATTTGCTTCTATCTCTAGAAATTCTAGTTATTATTATAGTTATATTCTAAGTAAAATTAATTTAGATATCTATAGCTATACTACTACTTATAATATTAACCTTTGTTTTACTATCTAGTATTATATTATAGTTAGAAAGCTTATTTTTCCCTTTTATAATTAATAGCACTTTTAGTATAAGCAAGTAGTACCTTAAATAGCCTAAGTACTCTAGTAGTTCTACTTT
Organism: Gremmenia infestans; assembly: GCA_032629725.1. Lineage (NCBI taxonomy): Eukaryota > Fungi > Ascomycota > Leotiomycetes > Helotiales > Hamatocanthoscyphaceae > Gremmenia > Gremmenia infestans. Next base: position 318,874 of record JAFEVB010000020.1, read on the forward strand.
TATATTTAGGTATAAGCAGCTTACTATTCTAATTATTATATCCGTTATTAGCTTTTTTATCTTTTAGTTAATTACTTTTTTAATAGTATATTATATGCTTTTATTTAAATCTATTAGTTTTAAACTAATAAGCAGTTAACTAAAGCTAATTCTAAGTTCTAGTAGTTTGATAAGCATTTAGACCTATGCTTTATAGAAAGCTTTTTCTATAATATCTATTACTTTTAGTACTTTCTATATTTTTAACTACTTTATTAAATATAATTTAGATATATTTTTTGCTTATATAGGTTCTACTTTTATATTTTCTATTTTAGTATCTAATAATAAATCTGCTAGTTTTATAGCAGCTTTTCTCTTTTTTAATATAGTTTTCCTAGATCTATTATCTAGTCTTAGTAGTCTATTATTTTTATTATAAAATTAGACTATAATTATATCTTTTACTAGCTTATTATCTATATTATTTATCTATACTATCTTTTATTTAAGAGACTTTATCTTAATATATCCTTTTTATTCCTAGATCTTATTTTATATAGTTTTTAACTTTTAATATAAACTAAAGCATAGTCTATTAAACTTAGCTGCAGTAGGCTAAATTAAAGCTTCTAAATAGTTTTTTATTAGAAAGGTCTAAATGTCTGCTTTTTTTTCCTTTAAAAGTATTTATTTTTCTACTTTTATATTATTTAGATTCTAGTCTCTTTACTTTTTATATATACTAACTATATCTATTATACTAGTAGTCTTTTCTAATAGAAAGTTCTTAGCAACCTATTATACTTTTATAATATTTCCTAAAGATTTGCTTTTATCTACTATTTTTACTATTACTTAGTAATATCTAAGCTAACTATCGGGATATAAGTGGTTAGATATTATTATATAACTTAGCGCTAGCTTAGTTAGTAACTAGTAATAACTTTATTATTATTATAATATACTTAACTAGATTATAATAAATACTAGTTAAGTTTATAATAACTAAAATATAATAGAAGTGATTATATATCTATAATACTAATACTAACTTATATTAAATTATATTAGATAGAAATCTACCTTTTTATCTTTTAGATCTAGATATACTTCTATACTATTTAAAGTATCTTTAGCGCTTTTTTTTTCTTATAAACTAGTTCTAATCTAATAAAAGTTATATAGTTCTAATATTAGTTTATCTAAGCATATTTTTAGCTAAGCTACTATTCTAAGATAAGTAATATTATAATACTATCTATAGTTATTAAATTCCCTTTTTTAAGCAAAATCTGTATCTTTAGTAAAAGTTTATAAATTAAGTATATTTTTCTATATTTAAGTAACTATTACTATATTTATATATACTATTATAGGCTGCTTTAAAAGCCTATTAGCTACTACTTATTTAATTTAAAGACTTTAAATCCTATTTATAATATTATCTACCTATTAGTTTAAAACCTTTACTTTCTAAGCTTAATAATATCTTTTATCTCTATTTATACTTTTTAGTAATTAAAGTGCCTTAGATAGTTTAATAATAGATCTACTTAATACTAATTTTACTAGTAAGTAGATTATAAATGCTTCCTATTTTAATTTATATAGTAATATTACTATTATCTGCTTATTAATATAATAGATTATATTTTTTATATTAGTAATATTTTCTTTAATATACTTATAGACTTGCTTATACGCTTTTATATAATATATACTATATAAAAGACTTTTATAGGTATACTTTAGCGCTTTATCTTATAACTAATTTAGTAGCTTTATTATAAATCTTATTATCTTCTAGATATCTAATAGCTTATTATTCTATAATAGTTTTATAATAATAGTATTAAATTCTCTATAGTATATTTATATCTGATTTTTAGAAAAGCTATTAGATAATCTGCTATCTACTAGCTTTTAGAAAGCATTAATATATTAGTCTAAGTATTTTATAGTATACTTTAGTTATTTTATATTACTTTATTAATACTTTTTATAAAGGATATACTAAAAGTTTTTCTAATATATTAAGCTATTTTTATTCTTTTATAGATAATCTATATTATATCTAATACGCTAGTCTATATATTAGATAGCTTAGTTAATTTTCTCTACTAATTTATTTATCTTATAGGTTCTAAAGTATTAATCTAGTATCTATAAGTATTTTATAATATCTTATCTATTAAATATTAGCGCTTTAATAGTTTCTTTAATAGGTATTAGATTATAGAAAAGCAGTTGCTAAACTACTTTCTTTATTAATTGCTTTTTTTTATAACTTTACTTTAACTTATTATGCTTCTTAGCTTATTTTAGCTCTAAGTTACTTTTAGATAAAAAAGAGCTAGCTAATAATAAAGAGTCTTTAGATAATAGAGATACTAGAGGCGCCTTTTGCTTATCTTGCTTCTTTTTAGGTTCTTTATTTATTATTACTTAGCTTTTTATTATTAGAACATCTTTTATCTTTACTAGCTTCTTAGTTCTCTAAATCTCTCTTATTACTACTATATTAGCTACTTTATTCTAATCTAGCTTTATTACTTCTATAAGCTTTCTATTAATATTCCTACTTTTTTCTTTAGGTCTTATTTCTAGTTCTAACGTTTTTACTATCTTTTTAGTTTAAGATTTATTAGATTAAAACTAGAGCTAGTAGCTATTCTAGTGCTTTCTTCTAAAATGCTTAGCTTAAGTTAGTTAAATTTTAAGAGGCTTTTTATATCTATAGCTATATCTATTAGAGGCACTACTAAAATGCTTGCTATAGCTACTAGAGATTCTCTCTAGCTAATTACTATATCTATAGTATATATTTAGATGCTTATTTTTCTAAAAATAATATAAGTAAAGTAATAATAAAGATAGTAATTAAGTATAGATAGTAAAGATAATTTTATAGATAGTATTAGTTTTTAGTATTTCTACTAAAACTTAACTTTTTAGTAAAAAGTAAAAATAATAGATAAGCTTAGACTTTAATATACCTAGACTTCTATAAGTATAAACTACTAATCCTAACACTTCTAAATCTAACTACTTTTTAAAAGCTGCTTTTATATTTAAAATTTACTAATAAATTTTTAGAAAAGGCATCTAGAAGCTTTTCTAGTTAGATAACTTTAGAAAACAATCTAAATTCTTAAATCTTATAGCACTAGCTACTATTTGCTCTCTACTTTCTTAATAATAATATATATCTTCTTAGCTTCTAAGCTAATAATTTCTGCTTCTAAAGTTTAATGCTTTTACGCTTAGACTTTAATCTGCTAAGCTAGCCTTTTAATACTAAACTTTCTAATAATAGCTTATACTTTTACTACTTTCCTAGTACTTTAAGAATTAGTCTTAGTTTTTTAAAGATTATCTAACTTAATAGGTTCTTATTAGACTGCTTCTTATAGTTCTGCTATAACTATTACTTTTTATAGATATTTTAGATAGATAGTATTATTTAACTAATTTAGTATTTTTATCTGCTTATTACTATAGTAATAAAGTATACTTTATTTTTATTAACTACTTCTTATCTACTATTATATATATCTTAATAGCTTTAGTAAAGGCTTTTTATGCCCTTTTTAGTTATTAATATTTAATAAATCCTATAAGCTATAAAGAATATCTTACCTTTTATAGTAATTACTAAAATATAAAGAGATAATATAACTACGGACTCTAGGCTAGGATCTAACTTATAGTTTTATTATTATATAGATATATATATTAAAATAAACTATATAAAAGAGTATATTATAGAATAGATAATAATCTAAATTTAGTAAAGTGCCCGATTTTATAAGGTACGGTGCAGTACTAGCTGCATACCCCACTTCACGTGACATCCCATTTGGTCCCCACCACAATATCCTCAGTTTGAGATGGATACGTGATTGCGTGTGTCAATTCATGAAGGATAGTCGCGTCAAGTAAAACGGCCATATCAATTGGCCTTTGACGGGGGGCTAACAGGCTCCATATCTGTGTTGATCGTAGGGCTAATGAACCCAAGTCTGCAAAGGTTTTATACTCAAACCCCGCCATTCTTTGCAAGTAGTGAGGACACAGTTGCACTTGGGAGGGCATGTTCAAGCCACTAGCACCAAACGACATGGCCCAAGCCTAACTGGAGTCAGCAGTTGTAATTGTATTATTGTTTGAGATGAATTCAAGCCACCTGGATGTCGCTGGTAGGATCAATGCAATCGTGAAAACCCTTGTTCGTAGGAATTTCTTCAAGCGAATTAGCATAGTAACGAACCATTGTTTAGAGAGGGAGCAATGGTGCCATCTTAGGAACTAAGACATTCTGTTTCTCATGATAGCACTTCGATAGCCCGACGAAGTGCTATCTAGGCCCCGGAGCAGTTTAGGAAAACTTAAACGTTTTGCACAGATATAAGACTTACCAATCCCCGCGAACTCATCACATTTCATACCCGGACGGTATGACCCGTCACAGCCTTCATTTTCGTTCTCTCGGTAGCGACTATAATCGCAGAAGAAGACAATATCCCGATAGGTCAGAATTCTATAGAAATACTTATCCGTAGCTGAGGCCGCATCCAGGAAATCGGGATTTTCGCCGTCGATTTTATAGTCGAGGACCGAAGCGAATCTGTCCGTCACAGTCTTCTTCAGAGTTGAGTTCCCCGAAGTTGCAGCAAACAGGTACGCGATGAGGTCCTGCTGAGCCTGCAATTTATTCCTATCTGTGCTAGGTGAACTAAAAAGATCAGAGCCGGCCTGGGCGAGATCAAGAGCACCTTTCATTCCTGCAGTAATCATATCTGCATAAGGAGTGCAACCGCTATCCAGGTAGTAGCCATGGCTAAGAGCTAAAAAGCCTAAACAAATGGCAAGACTGAAATTCATACTTCAACGAACAGAGCGGGTAAAAGATTTCACGTCTGCAGAAACGATTGAAAGGGTAGGACATTCAGAAAGATCGAATAAGAGTAAAACGTTGAGAGGGCGTGAACCATATCTTATATCGTTCTAGTACATAGTAATAAGACATCTGGAAACGCCGAATTTACACATAAAATTAAATATATCATCCTGACATAGCCTACTGGTCCTAATCTAGAGTCTCTCCTCACTACTTAGCAGGGATAGATATAATCCTATGTATGTAATCGGGTGGTTACTAGCCTAGTAGGCTACAAGAACGAGGCTCGTTTAAAGTATGATCCCGGTCAAAGTCTCAAGGATCCTTAAGGATTGAAAATCCAGGCGAAAAGAAAAAGAGGGCACGAGTTATCAGAGATGCATGCGGCGCTGCGACTAGAAAGCAGCGGATAAGCTTTTGGTATTTGACAAATAATAGGGGCGCATTTGGAGTGTCTTATTGCGATCTCTTAATGAAGAGGTTTGGACTTTCTATCTGTCTATTATAAGATCCAAATGCCGTAACTTTGGTTCGCCAAGACAATCCTTGGCACTTTTCCTAATTTGGCGCAGAGGTCGTACATATAATTAGAAGACTCACAAGGTTGCAACAATCTAAAAGACACACTAAGCTCAAGGCTACAGTCTAAGATGTCGGGAAATCCTTTCAGGAAGCGTTAGCAATGAGTCCCTTAAGGATCTGAAAGATATACGGAGCCGCTGCGCCGGGCCCGGCATTGTTTGTTTTAGTGTGTCTGTCGTTCAGCTGGCCAATCAAGTAAAGCCGTCTAGTCGCTTATTCTTAAGCCTGACAAACTCTAATGCTGTACATTATATTATATACCGTATCATCTATATATAATTTGATAGGACTCTATTTTAAGGTCCTCTAAAAGCTAAAGAAACTGAAGCAGATGGATTGATTCATATTCAACCCTCCGTGAAACCGATCCTGACATCTGTGAAACTATATATCGATCTTCAGAAACCAAACTAAGTCACGTATAAGTCTCTACCTTGAGTTGATTGGGGAAGTACAGCTATGTCATATAGTATGAACATACGTCTTTATGAACCTTTTCGTCCTAAGGAAGAAAAGCTATGTGTTTGGGGGGGCATACAGGGGCAAAATAAGGGGGAAAATGGGCCTATACCCGATGAGTTTTAACTCACCAATGCGCCATATTTTTAGGCGATTACCCGACCCGTTAGGCGGCACCAGGGGGTTGGGGGTCCCAGAAACCAGGCCCTGGTTGCCAGGGACTCCAAGATACTTTTCTGTATTATAATTAGCTCTTGCCCTCAGGATATACCAGCAGCGAAGCCACTCTTCAAGTAAGAGTAAGACTCCTGTTTTAGAGCTTTCAAGAGCATCATATTTCGTCAAATCGAAGCTCTGTAAAAATCGCGGAACGAATAGTTATAGGATAAGTATTGTAAATACTAGTCGACCAAAAAGTAGAAGATGGGAGGTGGCTGTATCGGTTAGGGCTATTCGTCAAATGTGACTCTGAAGAGGGGGAAAGTGTCGCCAGGGGGCTATAAGATATTTTGTGAAACGATTCTAGGGGGTAATCCTATGTATGATCTCTGGTCTTGATTTCCATTCTAAGACTGATGTAGAGTCAAATCAGATACCCTCTATTCCTGCCTACGCGTATCAAACTCAGCACAAGAAGAATTCCCCTCTTAAAAGCCTTGCACTTGATTCCATTTATCTACCATTTACAGCTAGCTAGCGTTTACCAGGTCCCCAATTACTCGGAAACCGAGTACTAGGTCCCGGTACCCTACGCGGCTCTAGCATTTGGCCCGTCCACACCCGTTCACTGTGGTAGCGGCTCGCATCTGTTGTAACGCGGTTCACGAGCCTGGCATCTTGGATGTGAGAGTTGGTTTTTGGGGGTAGAAGTTTGCGGCCGTTGGGATCCATGGTTGGCGGTGTTGTGTTGATAGTGCGTTGAGTTAAGTTGTGAAGAGCTGTAGCGTAGTTGGGGTTCTGATGTAAGAACTAAGTTGATATTGTGTTGGAAGAGGTATGCCTTTTGGTTTTGGGTTGGATTGGAGGAATGAAACAGGGAAGAGGAGGATCGTACTTATAGGTTGGGCATTCTGGCTATGAATGGTGCAAGCGGAAGTGATTGATTGGCATGCCGTACCATTTGATCATTGTAGAACTCTTAACATTCACTAACTCTCGTTTTGAAATGTTCTACGCTATAAGGTAATAGTGATATTCGGCTTTGACATAATGAAATCTTCATTCGCAACTTTATAGATATGATCCCCTATACACTGATTGAGACCCTATAACCTGGTAGTTGGTGTAAAATTGGTAACAAGAGGCGAAATCTACCTACGTAGGCTCTGGCAGCCTTTCCTAGAAACCCGATTTTCTACCGTATATTCACATCTAAGTTGTTCCCAGCTTCACCAATGACCATTGACCAGGCAACACTTGAATCCCTACTATCCTTCCAAGCAAGTAACCTCAACACTCCACCCCATCCCATCCCACAGCACAAATCCACAACACACCCTTCCAACTCATCTCCCAACTCTCCCAACCAATCCACCCAGACCGCAAACCAAACACCACCAAGAAAAATGGGATCCTACTGCGCACCTACCCCCCTCCTCGCCTGCCCAGAGTGGGAATCCAACGGCTGCGCCCTCCGACAGCACATAACGAACCAATACCCCGACGTACTTGCCAACTGGGACATATGCTGCCGCGCCTCGCACGTGCCCACCAGCGCCTTCTTCGCCTGCGATTGCTACCTCTTCTGCAACACCACGGAAGTGCAGGCCGTGACGGACTGCTTGGGTCCTGCACTGGAAGCTTTGAATCCACCGGTGGATATCAATGCGATTGATTTTCACTGTGCGCCGGCCGCTATTTATGTTCCGGGTGGAAGTGAGAATTCTAGTTCGACTGGTACGGCTACGGCTACTACGGGAGGGGGAGGAGTGACGGAGACGGTAACTGAGATGGCGACTGAGACTGCGACGAATACTGCCACTATGATGTCAAACCAGGTGGTTGGGACGGCTGCGATGGCAACTTCGACGGCTAAGGCCAAGGCGTCTGTTGGTAAATCGGTGTCGATGGGTGCTACGTTTATGGTTGGATGTCTTCTCCTTGGACTTCTCGCATAGCATAACCCCAGGGGGAAAGAGCATCGCCGGATGAAAGACTTTAGGGTAGGCATGCTATGCTACTGATGAAAGGGTTGCGTTAATGTGGGTAGTAATGGTGGCAAGAATTGAGATTTGATCATGGAGGTAGATATCATATGGATGGAGGGAGTAGTAATTTAGATTTCCGATAATTGGAGTCAATTTACGCATGCGTTATCATTCACACCTTATGCTTGAACCAAATGACTCTTGTGCCATTGATAAATAATTCCACTAATCTGCCCATTGAAGGAGTGAAAGCTTTGGGGGGCCATGTTGATAGCGGCCATTATGAAGACGCGACAAGTATGAGCTCGACCCTATACCCCGCAAAAGCGCACCATCAAGAATACGGCATAGCTAAGAGTCTAAGACCATCCATTTTGTAAAGGGCATCAGCCCACCGCACCCAGAAAATACGATATTTACGAGACACATATATACTCTCGTAAAGCTCCTTATTTATAAGCCTCCATCCATTGAGAGCGATGTCTATCAACGAGGATCTCGAAGCCTTGTTTCCCCAGGGTATCTTTCAAAGACCAGGACAAGAGACACATGAAAACATCCAATTCCTCCAATTACAAAACACTCCAGATTGAAAGAGAGGGATAAATCAGCCAACAAGAAGAGAAGAAAAGAAAGGAGTATATGTTGGAGGAATTTCCGTATTAGGTAAGTGCTACTGTATCCACAAGCGAAAGGACAGCTATTTACGTCAGCGTTTCTTTTGATGCACTAGATGAAGCACCTGACTTTCGCATTCCAATTTTATGTAGCTCATTACATATCAGTATACATGCTTCTATCCTTACACACTAGCTTCGACCCCTACAGTGTTCCATGGCCATCTCCTTAAGATGGGCGCGAGAGGCAGCTCATTGACATAACTCCTTCCAACATTACAAATGGCACGTGGTCATTTTATCTCTTAATACTACCTGGGCATACAGCAGACCCGCTAAAGTAATAGCCAAGAAGCCTGCCCTTGAACAGAAAAATGAAAGCGCTGTATAATCTACAATATGTCAGGAAGCTTGGGGCATTAAAAGTCGATGAGAACATGTGCCGATTTCTGTGTCCATAAACTCAGGGGTTTATAATCGACGGTCTTTTGTTGGGGAAGGCCGTAGAATACTGTAGGAGCCAAGAATCTATTACGTGGTTTTGTAAATTTATTCGTTAGGAAGTTCTAAGGTTTGACTACGAAAGGGGGTATATCTAGCAAAAAAAGCCAAAAATGCTGCTTTGAAGCATCCCGTAATCTATACACGAGTCCCAAGTATCTATCCACAGCGAAACCAGTATCCCAAGTCTATCGTGAAATCCGCGACGTGGGTATCAAAATCCAGTACCTAGCAGGCCAAATATTCCTCCAAACTCCACTCCCAAATGTTAAACCTCAAAACCCCAAAACCCCAAAACCCCAAAATTCCAGACTTCAAGATTTCTTGCCTCCCCTCCCCTGTAACTTCGACCCCTGCAACTTCTCCCACTTCGTCTTGGTATAAAACTCCAGCACATCTTTATCTATCGGAAGCAGCGTGCGCTGAAATCCCGTCACCCTCAGCCCACCCGCATCCGTAGCCCTAGAAAGCGCCACATAAAGCTGGCCCGGCTCGAAGATATCCCGCGAGGAAACCTCGACATATTGCAGAGTCATGCCTTGGCTTTTATGGATAGACAGTGCCCACGCGAGAGTAAGCGGGATTTGCGTCCTGCATACAACGTATTGCTCGTGGATTTGGGCGCCGCCGCGTAGAGACGCAGAGGCGATTGCGGGAATGAGATGGGTTGTGCCGTCGGCGAAGCGGACGAGGGGCCGCATGTTGTTGTTGTTTTGTTTATATACGATCATGCAGTCTTTTCTGAATGATGGGTGCTCTCCGGATGGGTCGATTCTTTCGAGTTCCTGCGCGTGCTCTGCGGGTTGGAATCCGATGATCACGCCTTGGGAGCCGTTCACGAGAGTAGTCGACAGGTTGTATAGTAGCACGACGCGGGCTCCGACTTTCAGAGTCAGATCATCCAGGAACCTGTGATCTCGAAGGGAGTCGGCGTATTCCTTGCATTTGTATGATGCTCCTATCTCGTGGAAGCTGCAAGAGTCAGTGTTGGGCGATCGATGGAAATGTGGAGTGGGGGGAGGAAATTAGAAATCCCAAGACATTGCAAAAAGCTGGGTATAAAATGCCCGCAGAAGTTGCTTACCCATCTTTATCCTTGACGAGTTTGATACAGTCGTCCTTTGCTCGCCATACTTTGGGCGAGCATCGAAGTATTGCCAACTGCTGCTCGTTGAATTTCTTTACCTCGAAGAGTTTCGACATCAGGCGGATAGCAAAGGCATTCCGAGGGAGCTCCTTTGGGCGCTCAAGATGGTACCATTCCTCAACCGTGAGCTCAGTGCCGCTACAAATTTTGTTCAAGACGGCCTGGAAGTGGAAATCCTTTTGCCGATGGATTTGTTCCAACTTGACATGGCGTAGCTTCAGTTCTTTCCACACGTTTGCCTCGAAAGCCCATTTAGAACTCCAGGTAAGGCCCACGGCTCCTTCCGGCAACTTGCATCCCTTGGATGTGCAGTTTGGTTCTTGGCTATTGACGGGTATGTCTGCTCCGCATTGCAAGCAGCGAGCAAAAGGTTTAACCGGCGGAACTGGGGAGAGCGGGCGTTAGCTGACATTTTTGGGCGTGTTTGAGGGGCAAAAAACAAAAAGTTCAGGAGCGATGAGACAGATTTGGTTCTCAGACATGCGATAATAGGAGATATTTGGGATGTTTGGTAGCTTACGTTGATGGAAATCGCCCAGAAAAATGACTTGCTTGCCCCCAAAAGGTAGTGTATTCTCCATGACGCTTTGGAAAAGCAGATTGAGACGCTCTAGGAACTGGTTCTCAACCATTGAGATTTCCTACAAGGCTCTCATCAGCAGGGCGCTTTCAAAACAAGGAGTGGTGGCTCTCGAGCCCCGTCCCAACTTCTCGCCTAGAAAGGTTTGCTGACTTCGATGATTAAAACGTCCAGATCTTCAATGCCTTTAATCGTGCCTTTCCTGCGCTTTTTGAGGAGATCTACTACGCCCTCCCGGAAAGAATCCGGATTCCACTGTTCATTGTTAATATTGTTTTCATCCCCAGGAAAGTCCGAGGGCTGCTTACGCCAGCGAACGAGTACGTAGTCTTCCCACCCAACGGCAAAGCCGCAATTCCCGTCGGCGCAATAACTTGCACTTTGTTACCCTTCTTTTTCATCTTCAACCGACTCAAAATCTCCTTCAATGTCACCGTCTTCCCCGAGCCCGCAGCACCAGTAAGAAATATATTATTCTTCCGCATGGCCATGTTGACGACTCTCTGTTGTTCATCCGACAGCTCGACTTTCTTTTCCTCAGCCGGCGCCACCACTACTTCACGCTCGAGACGACTCAGCTCGAACTTCTCCAGCTGCGCCTCCGCATCGTGTTCTATCTTGAATCTCTTCGCCGCCGGATCCTGATTTTCATCTTCTTCCGTGAGATCAATGAAGGTTGAAGGTCGTTTGAAACTGGGTTGGAATTGCACTAGAGGGGAGGAGGTTATGGTAAGGTCGACGGCACTTGGTGGTCTCTGCAAAGGTACAGGAGCCTCTGGGGAAGGATGAGCATACGAGTAGGTGGTTGGATGTACTGGGATTCGGAAAAGGGGCGGGTCGGAATAGAAAGGGAGCTGCGGTGATGAAGATTGCGAGGGGTCCGACGAGGTCCCATTCCAGCCTCGGGATGCACCTCTGTTCAACACCTGTGCCTGCGGCATAGAAGGCTCAATCCAGGCTGTTGGAGGATGTACTGATTGAGCCCACATTCTTACTGAAGTTCCCGGAGCTGGTGCAGCACTCGCAAGTTTCGCAGTAGCTTTTCTTTGCCACTCGGCCCATTGTGCCTCTGCCTCAGAGAAGGTTTCAAACCTCTGGAATTTCGCTTTTGGAAAGCCGTGGACCTGCGGACTGCATTCCGTTCCCGATCACTGCATTGAAGTAAGAAAATATCAGCGGAGCTAGCGAGTAGTGGGTTGTTCTATCGTATTTAAACTGCAATTGAGGGTTGTAGGATGTCAATACGGTACTCCTGTTAATATTATTGCCAAGTAAACTTTTTATGAACGCGTCGGGGTCAAGGAGACGCGTCTGTGCACGGACCATTTCAGGATTAATGTGAGAATGTCCTCCTTAATTACATTTCAATTTTCAGAGCACAACACCACAGAACGAGACTGGACAGAAAATACTATTATTCTCAGGTAAATTATGAACGGCGCGGGAAGTTGTATCGCATCGAGCACGCTCCAAACCATAGAAACGTCACATGTACAGTAAGATTCCGGTTCAGAAACCGAAACCGAAACCTAAAACTCGAACTACCGGTAGGTAGTTGCATCTAAATACACACAGGAGTCTCAGATCATATGTCCTAGTACTGATAATATTTTGATTGGGTTGATGATTGACATGGTCGATGTGACCCCCATTAAAGAGCATACGGTTGATAGCAGAGCGAAGCCTAGGTTAATGTTTCCTGATGCCTTCAGTACCAAGCGCACTTGATTACCCATGACCTGAATACACCAATTGTTTGTGCCATGGTATTGTCACATGTGTTGCCTTTCCGGTCGTTCTTTCCTGACCTATGTTAATCGTGATTGAGGATCAATAAACATGTCCAGTCGTCCTGCTTTAGACACCTTTCGTATTGCTCGGAATTAGCCTACGCCCTTCCATCCATGAAGCAGCGACGAATATAAAACCCTGCGAATGAAGGATTTGTTCCAGGATCTAGCTCGAGAGTAACGAAAGTGCCCAATCGCTCTCATAATAAGTCTCTTGGTTGTGCCTTTCAGGATTTTTCGTGTGTATTGCCAGTCAAATTCTCGGTTGTTTCAGTAGAGACAGGAAGTTTGCTGGCCACTGGCTGGCCACTCGAAGTTGCCTTTTGACTTCTTTGTTCTCATTCCCCATGGCATCTTCCCTATCAAGTGCCGCTGTCTCCCCCTCGAGTGCCTGAATCTCCCTTTCCATTGCCTGGTCTCCTCTTTCCTGAGCTCGTTGGAGTTTGACATCTTTGTCTCTGAGCAAGCTCTCTAGCTCAGCAACCTTTGCTTGGAACTCCCGTAGTTCGGCTTCTAGAATGAAATGAGCGCTCGCACTTTGTTGAATGCCATCCATCGCTGTTGTATCCCTTCCGGTATTTTGCTCGAGTGCCATGTTGTTCAGCGCTATAGGCTGACGCGTGAGAGACGTCGAATCAGAAAGAGTTGGGATAGATGGGCGCTTGGTAGCCAGATCATCATCCTCCAGTATTGTTGAAAAACTATTTCCAGTCTCGGATTGAGGGGCTTCAGAGTTTCTGTGACTTTGATTCATATCCACAGACGCATCATACAGATCATCCACATCAAGCCCGTCCGCGTATTCCAGCTTTCTCTCCTGTTCTGACTGTTCAGCTTCTGGCACATAGCTTCCCATCATCGAGTTCCTCAGACTATTCGCAACTCCAGCTCTATATGTAACATCTGGCCGCTCGGGACTGATATTGTCATCTTCCTCTTTGTCCTCTTTTCCTTCCAGCGTGTTTACTAGACGCCTAGTCGATACGATCCATTCCTTCTTTTTTTGTTGAATTTCAACTTCCGACAAAGGATGAGCACCACGTCCGGACCCCCGGCGGTAATTCGTGAAACTGTATTTCTGCTGGTACTGTTGCATGGTCTTCAAATTGTTGTTTTTGTTCAAAGTATTCTGCTCCCGAGCGTATAGATTCCAGGTGGCAATAATTACATTGAAATCTTTCGTCACGATTCCATCGTCACTTGTTACCATCCCTCTGGTGGTCCCCTCGGCAACCCTCAGATGCCGCAAGAACCCCTGATGTAGATCGTCTTCTCGACCATCAAAATCGATGATGAACCTTTCAGGTCGAGTGCGACGACCATGTTGACTTCCTAGCCGATACCAGAGAGCTTGCCGAATAACATGGTGGATGTACCGAGGTCGACCGAGAAAAATGGGACACGTGAGGATGGTTGCGAAAGCGCCACAGAATATGGCGGCCCAGACAGCGTTTGGGGGGCCAGGTCTTAAAATTACGCTTGTCTGGCCCACAATTTCTCCAGGAGGGAGAAGGTTCGGCGGACTGAGGGCGAAGAGATGATGGGCTTTTCTCCACAATGCATATTCTGCTTTGCCAATTCTTCCCAGGAGGACATTGTCCTTCGGGGACCAGTACGTTGTAGCATTTTCTGTGGCACGACGTTTGGCCGGACGAGAAGCCGAGCTTGATCTTGCGCGTTTTTGTGGGTGTGGCATCTCTATGGCCTGTGATGGCATTTCGTGTTATTTGATTCCGTGGTAAAGATGCATCCCTAAATATGAAGTGGAAAGAAGACGGTGAATGCAAGCAAGCAGTACAATGACGATAACATACCATGCCGTAACTGGCTATGAAATTCACAAGCATAAGAAATGGATTGAATTGTAGGCAGCTTGAGACACTTGCTAGTGCTTGTGAAGAAGAACCATACTTACGTCTAACCATTAGATCAAAATGCTTCAATCTGCCTTAGCCCAAAATCAAGTGGTTTCGCGGCAATCACAGACTCCCCCTTCACATACTCAAAAGCAGACACCGCACGTCGACGCCATCCTTCGACGACCTCCGGCCCATCAAACTCCACGCCTAGTCCAATGCTCTCACCCATAAGAACATTAGAGGCCACCTTTATGTTGTATAGAGAGCGCAGGATTCGATCGATGGTGACGAGTGCTGTGTTCGCCACGCAATCTACGATGCCAACGAGGAGATCTGGGTAATGGATATACCCTTGCAGTTCAATAGAAGATGAAGAAGAGAAAAGGAATAAGGGCTCAGCTTCAAGTGTCAGCCAGCTCTTTACACCGTTGAGCATCGTTATTGCCTTCCCAATCAGCAAGTCAGTTCCCTCTTTCCCTGACCCTTGGTACATCTCACCCCCGCCGGCTTTGGAATGATAGTAAATTAGGCTCGGCATCTCCGACAACGTGACGATGAGACGAGTGCGCAAGCTTAGTGAAGAAGCTTGCGTCGTATGATACGGCCTGACTGGACCCTGCTGTAGCAACGTCTGCCATTCCGGTGAACTCAAAAAACAATGCTCTTTCAGCTTCAAGGATTGGCCAAACTATTTCCATTTTCAGTAACCACCAGAGCAATGTTTGGCAAAGGAGACGTACGACATGTGGTAGCTGGCACTCAAGCATCGCGAGCTCGAACTCACTTGAATACCGCTGCACACCCCTCGAAGAAAGCAGCACCGCTGTTCCGCGCGCCAGACTTCCCCAATCACCTCTACCTGTACTAACAACCAGCTACTTCCGGTCAACCACAATTCCCCGTCCGGCCAGTCATGGAAGATACAATACGCACCTCACACATCTGCAACAAAATTGATGCACAAAGTGTCTCCGCCTCCATCCGCAGAGAAGCATCGCTCAGACACTTGCGCAAAGATGATAAAGCCTTGACATAGCTCTGGTAAATTTCTCGGTCCGCAGTATAGGAGATGGAAGGTCTGCGGCAATATATAGCGGAGATGCAAGATACCGCATCATCGAGCGCAACGTTATGCCCCAATCGAGCGGGCACGAAATCAAAACACGAGCCGGAAGTCCGGAGAGAAACCAAGGAGCCGTTTACTTTGCTGTCCAGGCAATATACGAAAGCTGGTCCGAGGGGATTGATCTCGTGATATCGAGGGATTGAAGACTTGATTTGCTCTTGCTTCCAGGACATGACTCCTTTCAGGTTTGTATCTTGATCTTCATCTTCATCGAAGTTTGAGGAAATGCTATCGTAGATGTATTTTCGTCCCGCATATTGGGAAGCTAGTCGTGGGGCTTCATCTACGAATCTCCAGGGCAGGTGGGTTTTGTAGCCAGGACAGCTCCAGCCTGAACGGATACATTCTGAACATGACGGCCGCTTCTCGTCACACTATGTAACGGGGCGCACGTACGTTCAGCATTCATTTCTTGGATTTTTGGAAAAGGGTGGAAACATACTTTCTTCTTTC
The DNA here is from genome assembly GCA_032629725.1 of Gremmenia infestans. Taxonomy (NCBI): domain Eukaryota; kingdom Fungi; phylum Ascomycota; class Leotiomycetes; order Helotiales; family Hamatocanthoscyphaceae; genus Gremmenia; species Gremmenia infestans. Next base: position 335,017 of record JAFEVB010000020.1, read on the forward strand.
GTATCCGGCAATTGTCACAACGGTTGCTCCTCCGCACGCCGACCATGTCGGATGTCTAGAGCATCACACAGAACTCCGTACATTGGTGGTAGAGAAAGTTCGATGTAGGATTCAGCAGCCCCACGTTTCAACGTGAGGTTATTTTGGCCATGTGAGATAGAGTGGCTGAGGATTGTGGCGCAGGCCGACATCCCAAAATCTGGCTTGACTTTGGACCACGGTCCATCCTATCTGCTCCAACCACCAAATCGAAACTTCGCGTCCTGCCGTACCTCGTCTGTGAAACGGAGATCCTATATGAATCAACGCGGACACGTTTTATGTCCCATTCAATGAACCCAGGTTCGACAGAATCCAAAGAGATCTCGCAACCGTTTGGCGGTAAAGCTTTCATCACATGGAAATGATCCAACACCCCGTACCAACTTCATGGCTTCCTTACCCGGAATGGCATACTTTATGATCTGCTTCAGGAGACTGACTTTCTTGAGCGCAAGCTGAGCTGGCCATATCTTCATGGAGTTCGAAACATCCTCATTCTGTTCGAGGCGTTCCTGTCTCGAATTCATTCGGAGTTTCGAACTCTCGGGCGAGCTCGAGGATCGGGCATTTCATTTGTATTGAAGGACGTGTGCTATCATTACTGTAGAACTCTAGGTCTAGTCCCATTGTTGCAGTTCGAGTGTCGGGCCCGACCAGTATGTGAACAAAGATTGGTTTCTGGTTTTATGGGCGACGGCGGCTTTGCAACGACAGCTTAGTACCGATATTTGACAATTATGCCGAAGCCAACATATCTCAAAGGGCGTTTCTTTGTAGGTTGGAGTGTGGAAGAGAGTAAGAGGAGAAAAATGTCGTGGATTGAAGACTTCGTAAGCTATCCATCTTCGCGGGTTTGAGCGGCAAGTCGAGATGCTGGAAATTGTTATTCATTAAGGGATAGGTCTCGACTATATCCTCGGATGTGGGACTGCATTCTCCTAGCGTTCTGGTCTCATCTTGCGGAAAGGCTGGGCCGAAGTACTATTTCAGTTACACTTTTTGATACACGGCTCCGGTCTGCACGGTCCGCAAGATCGATATTGGCATGGTGCTTGCAGCACTAACGTCTTGTAGCTCAATACATATAATGTTTCCGACTCTACGCGCGTTCTTTCAAGAAGTAGCCTCGTACACTCGTATTTCAAAAGACTTAGATCTATGGGGGCTAGGTTTTCGGCTCTAATGCACGCTTCTGATTGGCTGCTGCGCAACATCTTCTCACTTGAATCGCTAATTCCGCTAAATCCTCAAGAGGATTAAATGAACAGGGCGAACTTGAAGGATCTAAGATACAAACGTTAAACTATAAAATGAACATGATAAATTCAAATTTCTCCCAAAGTCGCAATTTCTTTATCACGTCTCACTCGGATTCTCATCACCCTCATCACAGTTCTTGTACTCATCCCCAACATCCACGCTTCCTCACATATCTATCCAACAACTCAAACTCACCATGCCATCCACCAAGATCTCCTCCATAGCAGTAATCATCTGCTCAACCCGCCAACCCCGCGTCTGCCCCCAAATCGCCTTATTCGTAACCTCCACTCTTCAATCCCTCCCACCCCTCACCTCAAACACCGCCACCCTCTCAACCATCGACCTCTCCACCTGGAATCTCCCCATGTTCAACGAGTCCGCAATCCCCGCGCAAACTAAAGACCCCTCCGCCTACACTCAACCACACACCCGCGCCTGGTCCGCGGAAATCAGCAAACACCAAGCTTTCATCTTCGTGCTCCCGCAGTACAACTGGGGCTATCCGGCGGTCCTGAAAAACGCGCTGGATTATCTGTTCCATGAGTGGAGCGGCAAGCCAGCGATGGTGGTTAGTTATGGTGGGCATGGGGGTGGGAAGGCAGCGGAGCAGTTAAAGCAGGTGCTTCAGGCGCTGAAGATGAGGGTTTTGGAATTTATGCCGGCGTTGACGTTTCCGGGGCATGATGCGGTTGTTGCTGCGGCGAAGGGGGAGGAATTTGGGCTTGCGGAGGGTGTTTGGGATGGGGAGAGGGAGGGTATTAGGAGGGTGGGGAAGGAATTGTTGGGGATGCTTGTGGAGGTGGAGCTTGTAAGCGTGGCAAAAGAGGGGGACAAGGGTCAATAATGCGGGAGGCATATGTTAGGTAGATTTTGCCGTTGATTACGTGTAGTCTCAACTCCGAAAGTGGTCTAGGAGGCAGAGTCTTTGACGCTGCAAAGCTGATTGATTACAGAAGAAAGGTTTACGGGATATAGGTATAGATTAGTTCATAGGGATTATGAATGGCGTATTGCTGCTCATCCCTACGGCCGATCTTCATGATAGTGCGTTAAAACTGGTACACTATGATACAGAAATATTTCCAATTGCAGGCGCCCTCCTTGCGAAATCCAGTCCAACCTATGTCTGAAAGGAGTCAAAGCAATGCAATCTGTTTACTAGTTTTTTGTCTTGGAAATTCAAAGCGCTAATGCGTTAAATTCGTTTGCTTCAACTTACGTAAATCTATTTCGAGAGTGACAAGTTGCTTACAGGATTACCTAGTCAGGCATTCTCGCTTGTTGAATAGAGGGAAGTATTAGAACTATGTGCCTCCTAGGATCATTACCTCTAGAAGGGCACGTAGACCACATAGGGATATAGTTAGGGAAGTAGGTTAAAGGGGTTATATTGGCTTAAGGAGGAAAGCTACTATAGAGGTAAAGATAAGGTCCTTATAATCTTATACGTATCTGCTAGTAGCTGCGTTACCTAATACCGCAAAAGCTATATTTCTAACACTTTTCTATAGCTTTTACTATAGCATCTCTTTTTATTTCGTTTTTTTCTACTTTTCTAAATAAGAATAATAACTAACTACTAATCTATTATAACTCCTAGCTGCTCTAAGAATCCTCTAAATATAACTTAACTAAGGGGTTTTATAAAACTATCTATAAGTATCTCTAATATTAATAAGTATAAGACCTTTATTTTTTTCTTTTTAACTAGATCTTAGATATAGTAGTAGTATATATTAATATGCTTTAATTATTTATAAAGGTAGGGATTCTAAACTAAGGCTAGAGCGTCTTAGTTATCTCTATATATATTAACTGCTTTACTATTACTTCTAATATACTTTAGCATTCTTAAGTTTTTAAAGATTTATACTATCTACTAACTCTATATAGTATATATTACTTAGGTAATATACTTTAATTTATAGCTTAACTTAGCTACTAATCTTTACTTCTTTAATATCTAAGAGAATAGTTCTTTATAAAAGATTTTATCCTCTAATACTAAGTTATATCTATCTTTTTATTATTTTTATTTGCTAGCTAAAGGTTATTATAGCTATTAGCTAGTATTAGTTTGCTTCTATATTTTACTATAGTAATTCTAAAACCTATAAGAACCTTATTAAGATAGTGCTTTTAATTAAGGCAGATAGTTCTATACTTTTAGTTATAAGTAATCTTTATGTTTAGTATCTTAGAAATCTCCTCTAGAGGCTTAGTATTAAACTAGTATAAAAGCATATTAAAGAACTAGTTAATATTATATTGCTTTTCTATAATAGTAGTAATATTATTAATATAAACTAAAAGGTATATCTTTTATATATAGTAGATAAAGAGATATAAATTAGCTTAACTTTATTTAAAACTATATATCTAGATAAGATAACTTCTTAGTAGAAGATTCTAATCTTATCTTACTTATTTAAGACTATAAAGGCTTTATAGAAGCTTTAAGCATTTCCTAGTTGCTACTTTAATACCTTATAGTAGAGCTATATAGATTACTTTCTTAAGATATAATTCTATAAAAGTATTCTTAATATTAAACTAGAAGTATTATAAGTTGCGCTTTATAACTATTAGTATTATAGATATATAATCACTTCTATTATATTCTAGTTGCTATAGACTTAACTAGTATTTATTATTATCTAGCTAAGTATATTATAATAATAATAAAGTTATCGCTAGTTGCTAACTAAGCTAGCGCTAAGTTATATAATAATATCTAACTATCTATATTCTAATACTAGCAATTCTCTCTTTTATTATTAATTGCCTTATTTAGAATATATAGCAATAGAGTATTATCTTTCTTATCTACTACTACCTATACTATATAGATCTTGCTATAACTAGATATATATATTAAGTGATACTACTAAAAATAAAGCGTAGAAAAAATAGATTATAGCTTAAAAGCTTAGATCTAATAGACTAATAGTAATATAGGAAATTAGGAAAAACTAATAAGAAACTAATAATATATAGATTCTTAGATTGCTTAGAATTATAAATCTAAATCGCCCTAAATTACTCTATAAGAAAAACCTAAAGCAGCTAGACTAATCTGTTACTCTAGCTACTTTCTAATATTAATCTATACTTCTATTCTAACTATATTTATATTATCGTAAAAGCATTTGAAAGGTATTTATAAGAGCATTTAGAAGGCTTTCATAAGAGCATTTAGAAGGTCTTTTGCCTGTTATTGCTTATCTTTTTCCTGCTATTTAAGCTGCCTTATATTACTATAGTATACTAAGTATAATAGCTATCTATTTCGCTCTGCAGTTTTAATTAAAGATCGCAATTGCGCGCATACACCTTTATATATAGTAGCAGAGCTAAATAGCGCTAAATCGCATTCTTTAACTCTATAGTATACGCTAATAAGTTAGTCACATATAACCTGCTCTATTTAGTAGCCTTTTTCTATACCTCTCTAGATAACCTGAAGTTTATTAAAGAGTATTTAAAAGCATTTAGACTTAGTTTTCCCCTTAACCTTATTATTACAGATGATTTGCAGTAGCGTTATTTCCCGCCATTCTAAAAGGTAAAGCTGGTAGTTTTTATCCGTTTTAAATCGCTCTTTTATCATCTGAACCATAGTATGGAAGTCGTAGCCTCGATTTGATATGCAGTCGTAGTACATTTCGCTTGCTTTGCCTTTTAGCATAAATGAGTATGCGCGGTGGTTCGCACCTCTTAATTGAGCGCCAGCGACCCCAAAACGAGAACATTCTCCGTCTTACAGCTATAGTTTACGCCTACGCTACGAGGACACCCTCCTTCCACGATAACTACAGCTTCTCCAGAAGCAATAAGAGCTAGCACCTGACTGCTACAACACGCAGAGCCTTCCACACATCTTCAGAGCCTCCCACACGTACGTAGAGCCTCCCACACGTCTGCAGAGCCTTCCATTCTTCAAAATCACCATTAATCCAATCCCATAATACCTCGTCCATATGGCCCTCAGCATCATAGAACATGATGCTGTATAGGAGGAAGCCATTAACGTCTTTTGTAGTATACCCGACGCTATCCCAGCCGTTTGCGCTCTTCTCTTCCCAGGTCTCGTGATTGACGAGCGACTGCCACTGCTCTGGGATTTTCATGCTTGCAAATGGCCTAGTGTATAGGGCTTCTTTCGGAGGTATAAGGGGGTGTTTTCGGTCGTGTGGGAGGGATCAGTGTTGGTATCACAGGTATGTGATCACTTCTACTGCATTCTGGTTGCTGTAGACTTGACTGGTATTCGTTATCATCTAGCTAAGTGTAACAATCGCCCTTTCCGCGTAGTGCTGGGGTAAGTCTTATGACTTAAGTTAGGTCCCTCCTAGACCTAGGTTATTGTTGGGTTAATGTTGGTATCTGTCGATAGATTACTAGTTGCTATACTTAGGAGTATAGCTTGTTACGAAGTATAACGTAATAAGCGTATATTAGGAAATACTATTTAAGTTAAGCATAAAGCTCCTATCTATTAGGTAATAACCTAGCCTTATATAGAACCTTTATATCCTAGATTATATAGATTATCCTAATCCTACTAATCCTAGATTATATAGATCGCTGCGATCTAAATAATCTATCCTTATTATATAATATATTACGTAACTAGCTAACTATTATATATAGTTATTATATTAGCTACTATAAAGAAACCTTTTTCCTTCTAGGGGTTCTCCTATGCCTAGCAAGCTAGATATTAAGCCTAAGGTCCTCTAGTTATATATTATATTCGTAACACTATTCCTCTTCTAGTTAGCGTTGTTCTAACGCTTAAGTATAATATAAGAAATATTTTATAACGCTTATAGCTTTCTTCCTCTTTTATTATACCTGTTAGTTCTACTAAATATAAGTAATATATTTATTATAAATATAATATATAACTAAAGGACCTTAGGCTTAATATCTAGCTTGCTAGGCATAGGAGAACCCCTAGAAGGAAAAAGGTTTCTTTATAGTAGCTAATATAATAACTACGTATAATAGTTAGCTAGTTACATAATATATTATATAATAAGAATAGATTATTTAGATCGCAGCGATCTATATAATCTAGGATTAGTAGGATTAGGATAATCTATATAATCTAGGATATAAAGGTTCTATATAAAGCTAGGTTATTACCTATTAGATAGGAGCTTTATGCTTAACTTAAATAGTATTTCCTAATATACGCTTATTACTTAATACTTTATAATAAGCTATATTTCTAAGTATAGTAACTAGTAATCTATTAATAGATACTAATATTAACCTAACGATAACCTAGGTCCAGGGACCTAACTTAAGTTATAAGACTTACCCTAGCACTATATAAGCTAGGCGATCGTTACACTTTAAGCACTAGTCTTTTTATCGACGGAATAATATCATCTACCGGATCCGCTAAAAGAAAGGATACCCTAACCCTAACGCCAACTCCAGCTTCTATACTAGCGCTAGCTTAAGCTCTTGCGGTATAAAAATAAACCGTAGTTGTTAAGATACCTAATATATTCTATAGGGATAAAAGTAAGTTAGATAACTTCCTAATCTTAATAGATATCTATATCCTATTTAACTAATACTTATTTGGAACTAAGATAGTAAAGGTTATCTATATAATCAGTTATCTTTAGAACGTGGCCTTTAACTAGGTTAAGACCTATATTAATAACTTTATAGCAAATAAAACCAGTTAGGGGCGAATTACGACCGGAGCTAGGACCTTAACCTAGGCTATATTTATAAGCTATAAAGCATTCAAGAAAAACATCTAATAAGTCTTTAGTAACCTTAAATAGTAGAGTACAGCTAAGTAGAAGCTATAATAACTAAAGTAAAACAAGTTAGCCTCTAAGTATATAGCTAGGTTCTAGTAGTATTTAGATATAGTAGGATAGAGCAACCGCGCCCTAACTAGCTAGTACTACGCAGAACTAAAGAACTTCGTTAAGAATAAGCTAACTAGAATAGACTAACTAACTAGTTTTACTAAGATAATTAAGAAAGCGGTTAAGATTAATAACCGATTCTTTAAGAGGTCCCTTAAATAGAAAAGGATCTATAACTTTAGTAAACGGTCGGGAAAGATAGAATTAATAGAAAGAAAGAACTAAGAGGACCTAATAGAGATTAATGCCGCTTACTAAAAACTAAACCTACTCTTTAAGAAAAAATAGAATAAATAATATTAGAAAGGACTTTATTTTAAGTATAGATTGCCTAGGCACTTAGTATCCTCTTATAGACAGAAAAAGAGGAAAGGACCCTAAAAGAAATAAAATATAAGCGCGGCTATATAAACCTTAGATATAGTATTATAACCTAACTTTAAGGGATAGAAGTATAGTATGCAACTACCTAAATATAAAAGCTAGGAAATAAACATAGAAGAAAAAGCGAGCTTATCTTAGGATTCTACGGACTAGCTACCTAATATAGATAAAGAATAGATTATAGCTAGTAATAAGCTTTCTGTAGGAAACTGGTAGAAACCTAAAAAAGGGGATAAACCGGCCTTTAAGAGAGACTTCTAGCTAGGAATAGAGAAACCGGAAAAGGGTATCTACTATATGGTTATATATTAAGATATATAATAAGTTATCTTTAAAGCACCCTAACAACCTAGGATTATTAAAGGCATTCTAGAAGAAGAAATACTAAGGCTAAGCTTAATTATCAAGCTAGGAGAAATCTAGGAAATTGCTAGTAAAAGGTTAAGTAAACGTATTTAGAGGAAAATAACTTTTTCTCTATTTCCTATAAACCTAATAATCTTTACTTAGTAATATATTAGTAATAAAGCATAAAGCGTATTCGCGCTAAACACTCTATATAGACTAATAAAGTAGAAGAGCAGTTACTAACTATAGGAAAACCAATTTATAGGATATAAGGTCCTAGAAGAAAGATAACTAGGAAAGTAAGTGGCGGCTATAAAAAGCTAGAACTATATAATACTAAACGCTTATACTAAAGGAAAGAAGCTACGGGTTATACTTAACTCTAGTGCATAAAGGAACTTTATCTTACTAGAAGCTATAAAGAGGCTTAATATACTAATATAGGAAAAGAAGGAACCCTACCTACTTACTATTATTAATAGAATAGCAATTAGAATAAATAGAGAGATAGTTAAGCATAAGACTATACCTATATAGGTAATTATTAAAGGTTACTAGGAGGAAATCAGCCTAGATATAATCTGTATTAGGGATAACCAGGCTATTTTTAGTGTTTTTTAGATTAGATAATATAATCTAGAAATTAATTAGAAAACTTATAAGGTAAAGTTTATCTAATATAGCTATATATTAAAATAACTATATAGCTATAGAGAGGTTAGCGCTACCTTCTATAACGCGCTAGAGCACGCAACCTAAGACCCTCCACCGGATAATAAAAAGGTCGAAAAAGAGATACTAGTATAGTATAAGAAGTTTAAATAGATATTTAATAACCTATAAGATAAAAAGGCCTTACCTAAATATTAACTATAGAACTATAAGATACTACTTAAGAAAGGATATAAGCTTTCTTAGAAACCACTTCGCTAGTATAGTAAAGAGAAAATAAGACTATAAAAAAAGTATATTAATAAGATATTATCTAAGGGATAGATAAGAGAGTCGCACTCCCTATTAGGAGCGCTAATACTATTTGTAAAGAAAAAAGATAAACTAGATCGGTTTTATATTAATTACTAAAAGTTAAATAAGATAACTATAAAAAATTAATACCTACTACTATAGGCAGATAATATATAAAACCGTTTAAGAAAAGCAGTAATCTTTATATAACTAGATATAAGAGACGCATATTACCTAATTTGTATTATAAAGGGCAAAGAATAGAAAACGGTATTTTAAACCAGGTTTAGTTACTATAAGTACTAGGTTATACCATTTAGGCTAACTAACGCTCTAGCAACCTATTAAGAAGTTAACTATAACGCGTTAAGAGCTTTCTTAGATAGGTTTTATATATATTACCTTAATAATATACTAGTATATTTAGATAATAAGGAATAATATATAGGATATATAATATAGATCTTAGAAGCACTTGCGGTAAAGGGATTCCGCCTAAAGCTATCTAAGTGCAACTTCTATATAAAAGAAATCACCTTTCTAAGCTATATAATTATACTAGGGAAAATCGGCCTGGACCCTAAAAAGGTCCGAGCGATTATTACCTAGGAGATGCTAACTATAGTTAAATAGGTGTAATCTTTCCTAGGATTTATAAACTTCTACTAGAAGTTTATTAAGTTATATTTAAAAAAGGCTCTACTACTTATAGACCTAATAAAAAAGAAGCAGAAGTTTAAATAGATAAAGGAAGCGAAAAAGGCATTCTAAGAGCTAAAGCAGGCCTTTATAGAGGAGCCTATCTGCTAGAACTTTTAGCTAGAACTTAAGTTAATAGCTAAAATAGACGCGTTAGATAAAGTAATAAAAGGAGTACTTATATAGAAATATAAAGATAGCAGCTAGCATCTAGTAGCGTACTACTTTAGAAAAATGATATCTATAGAACTTAACTATAATATATATAATAAGAAACTCCTAGCGATAGTTAAAGCATTATAGAAATAGAGAGTTTACTTTTAGGGAGCTAACTTCCTAGTAATAATTCTTACTAATTATAAGAATCTTATTGGCTTTACTATAACTAAGGACTTAAATAGGCGGCAGATAAGATAGATAGAGATACTTGCTACTTATAACTTATAAATTAAATATATAAAGGGAATAAAAAACGCACGCGCTAATATACTAAGTTAAAAACTAAGATATAAGGTAAAAGAGAAAATAAAAAGCGTTGCGATCTTCTAGGAGGATAGTAATAATCTTATTTTAAATAAATAATAAATCATAGCTGCAATCCGTATTAATAGCAACCTATTTATAAATAAAATCAAATTGGTATATAAAGGGGATATAGTAGTAGAAAGCATCTTATAATACTTCTAAAAGAATATAAAAAAGCTCCTACTATATAAAAATAAGATATATATCCCTAAAAGCATCTAAAAAGAATTTATTAAAGAATAGTATAAGCTACTAGCTTATAGATATTAAGGGAATACTAGAACCTAAAAGAGGCTCTTATAGAGGTACTATTTCCTAGGTATACAAATAATAGTTAAGGAGGTTATTAGTAAATATAATACTTGCATATAGAATAAGGTATTATAATACGCTCTATATAGTATAATATAATTACCTAATATACTAAAGACTCCTTAAACATCTATTATATAGGACTTTATAGTTAAACTACTACTATCTAAGAACCTAATAATAGAAGTAGAATATAATTCTATTCTAGTTATTATAGATAGGTTAATAAAATACACCTATATAATACTCTATAAGGAATTAAGCACGGCTAAAAACTTAGCTTAGGCATTTCTTTAAGTAGTAGTAGTAAACTATAGCACGCTAGAAGAAATTATATTAGATAGAGATTAGCTCTTTACTTTAAAATTCTAGATAGTATTTACAGCTTTGCTAGGTATTAAAAGAAAGCTATTAATAAGTTTTTATCTATAAACCGATAGATAAACTAAACGGATAAATCAGATAATAGAAATATATATCTAGTATTATATAAACTATAAGTAGAACAACTAGGTAGAGCTTCTACTACTCGTCTAGTTTATATATAATATATTTATTAGTAAAAATTTTTCCTATTACGAAATAGGCGAATAATTTTCTTTACTAAAGATGCTAATAGCTTATCTTTTGCTCTGGCTTAGCGCTAGCCTAGCTCTAACATGTCCCCTTTTATAACTTAAGTAACTATAGTTCTAAGCTGGTATCGATATAGCACTATTCTAGTAACTATAGCTTCTATTCTTATTAAAATTTAGAAAAAGCTTTATTAAATTTTTATTGCAAGTAAAACATTTTTTGCAATTAGAGAAAGTTTCTATTTATATTTATTAGTACTATAGATTTGGATTATTCTAATAAGGAGATTACGGAAAAGCTGATTAATTATAGTATTATAGCATTCTTATAGGGTATAAAAGGATCTCTCTCTCCCTTTTAATTTTAATAGCTAAATAGTTTAATTTATACTTTATTATATAAACCTCTTATTATAAAGGTAGAGGCAGTAGGTAGAGGCAGGTAGTTAATATTCAGATCATTTTAATATAGAGGTTGCGGAAAAGCTTAATAATTATAGTATTATAGTATTGTTTTTACTTATAGATCTATATTACTATTAGGCTTTTATCCGCTGTTATCTTTATATTTACGTTTGTTTAGTCGATTATATAGTAGATTTTAGGGTTATTATTACTATAGTCTTATAGTAAAATTATTCTCTTATTATTATAAATCTGTAGTATCTTTAGTATCTTCCCTACTTGGATATTATTATCTATCTACACCTTTTATTCTCCTACTAAGCTATACTTTTAAAGTATTCATAAAACATATTAAGAGAAAGCATCTAGAGGATATTTATATCCCTCTTAATACCCTTCTCTTAACTACTCTCCGCCTCTTTTAGTATTAGAGTATTTAATTATTTTACCGATTTAATATATAGAACCTTAAGTAACTTAAAAATCCACTACGGAAAGTATAGGTATATATAGTAAAGAAAGGATTAGGAAATTCGAAATTGCTATAAAGCTTTTATACTCTCTATAGAAGACAGTATATAGTGCTATAGAAAAACTACTAGAGCGTCCTAAAACAGATAGGATTATAGAATACTTCTAACTATCTATTTATTCTAATAATTTCCTAGCATTTTACTTTTATATAAAATAAATAAATATTAAAATTAGAATATCTGCTATTAATTATATATTGCTATTAACTATAGTAATACGTTTATCCTCTTATACTATAAATAGAAATAAGTAGTTAATTAAGAGAGGCACTATATATAACCTAGTATGCATTTTCTGCTTAGGAATACATAGCATTTAAAAGTAAATAAGTTAGCTATCTAAAACAGACAAGCGCCTATATTCTTCTCCTTCTATAAAGTTCTTAAAAAGCTATATGTTACGGATATAATATATGACTAGGGGACCTTAGGCTTAGTGTCTGGTTTCAGACATAGGAGAACCCCTAGGAGGGAGGTTATAGTCTTATATATATATATTTAGGTACGTTTATTAGAGAGTAGGCCTACTAATAGTTAGTTATCACACCATATGATTAGTTATATGACGCAATCGACTGGTCGACTAGTAAGCAGTCGACTAGGTTAATAGTAGTCGAGTTAACTAGGGTCAACCAGCAGCATAAAGGGTTCTATATAAGGCTAGGTCGTCACCTATTAGATAGGAGCTTTGTGCTTAACTTAAATAGTATTTCCTAATATACGCTTATTACTTTATACTTTATAATAAGCTATACTCCTAAGTATAGCAACTAGTAATCCATCAATAGATATTAATATTAACCTAATAATAACTTAGGTCCAGGGACCTACTTAAGTCATAAGACTTACCCTAGCACTACGTGGGCTAGGCGATCGTTACACTTTAAGCACTAGTCTCTCTATCGACGGAATAATATCATCCACCGGATCTACTAAGGGGAAGGACACCCTAACCCTAACGCTAACTCTAGCTTCCACGCCAGCGCTAGCCTAGACTCTCGCGGTATAGGAACAAACTATGATCGTTAAGACACCTGATACGTTCTATGGGGACAGGGGCAAGTTGGACAACTTTCTAACTTTAATAGATATATATATTCTGTTCAACTAATACTTATTTGGAACTAAGGTAGTAAAGGTTGTCTATATGATTAGTTACCTTCGGGGCGTGGCCTTTAACTAGATTAAGACCTATATTAATAACTTTATAGCAAACAAGACTAGTTAAGGACGAGTTACGACCGGAGCAAGGACCTTAACTCAGGCTATATTTATAAGCTATAAGGCATTTAAGAAAAACATCCGATAAGTCTTTAGTAACCTTAAATAGTAAAGTATAGCCGAACGGGAGCTACAACGACTAAAGCAGAATAAGTTAGCCTCCGAATACACGGCTAGGTTCTAGCAGTATTCGGACATAGCAGGATAGGGCGACCGCGCCCTAACTAGCTAGTACTACGTAGGACTAAAGGACTTCGTTAAGGACGAGCTAACTAGGATGGACCGACTAAACAGTCTTGCTAAAATAATCGAGGAAGCGGTTAAGATTAATAACCGATTCTTTAAGAGGTCCCTTAAACGAAAGGGAACCTATAACTTTAGCAAATAGTTGGGAAAGATAGGATTAATAGGAAGGAAGGACTAGGGGGATCCAATAGAAATTAACGCCGCTTACTAGAAGCTAAACCTACTCTCTAGGGAGAAACGGGATAAGCGATATTAAAAGGGACTCTGTTTTAAGTGTGGATTGCCCGGACACCTAGCATCCTCTTATAGGTAGAAGAAAGGGAAAGGACCCTAAAAGAAACGAAACGTAAGCGCAGCTATATAAACCTTAGGTGCAGCATTATAACTAGACCCTGAGGGGTGGGAGTACGGCATGCAACCACCTAAGTATAAAAGCCAGGGAATAAACGCAGAAGAGAAGGCAAGCCTATCTTAGAATCCCACGGACCAGCTACCTGATATAGATAAAGAATAGATTATAGCTAGTAATAAGCTTTCTGCAGAAAACTGGTGGGAACCTAAAGAGGGGGATAAACCGGCCTTTAAAGGGGACTTCCAGCTAGGAATAGAGAAACTAGAAGAAGGCATATACTATATAGTTATATACTAAGACACACGACAAGTTGTCTTTAGGGCACCTTAACGGCCCAGGATTGTTGAAGGCATCCCTAGAGAGGAGATGCTAAGGCTAAGCTTAATTATAGAGCTAGGAGACGTTTGGGAAATCACTAGCGAAGGGTTAGGTAAACGCATTTAGAGGAAAACAACTTTTCCCCTATTTCCTACGAACCTAATAATTTTCGCCTAGTAATATATTAGTAATGAAGTATAAAGCACATTCGCGCTAAATACCCTGTACTAACTAATAAGGTGGGAAAGCAGTTACCGACTATAGGAAAACCAATTTATAGGATACGAGGTCCTAGAAGGAAGACAACTAGGAAAGCAAGTGGCGGCTATAGGGGGCCGAAACCACGTAATGCTAAACGCCTATACTAGAGGAAAGGAGCTACGGGTTATGCTTAACTCTAGTGCGCAGGGGAACTTCATCTTGCTAGAAGCCGTAAAGAGGCTTAATATACTAGTATAAGAGAAGAAGGAACCCTACCTACTTACTATTATTAATAGGACGGCGATTAAAATAAATGGAGGGATAGTTAAGCATAAGACTATACCTATACAGGTAACTATTAGAGGTTACTAGGAGGAAATCAGCCTGGATATGATCCGTATCGGAGATAATCAGGCCATTTTTAGTATTTCTTAGATTAGATAACATAATCTAGAAATCAACTAGGGAAACTTATAAGGTGAAGTTTACCTAATGCAGCTATGCATTAAAATGACTATATAGCTATAGAGAGGTTAGCGCCACCTCCTATAACGCGCTAGGGCACGCAACCCGAGGCCCTCCACTAGATAATACAAAGGTCGAAAAAGAGATACTAGTGCAGTATAAGAAGTTTAAACAGATGTTTAACGACCTCAAGGTAAGGAGGCCTTACCTAAACATTAACTATAGGACTATAAGATACCGCTTAAGGAAGGATGCGAACCTTCTTAGGAACTACTTCGCTAGTATAGCGAAGAAGAGATAAGACTATAGAGGGAGTATATTAATAAGGCGTTATCTAAGGGATAGATAAGGGAGTCGCACTCCCTATTAGGAGCGCTAATGCTATTTGCAAAGAAGAAAGATAGACCGGATCGATTTTATATTAACTACCGAAAATTAAATAAGATAACTATAAAAAATCGTACCTACTACTACAGGCAGATAATATGCAAGACCGTCTAAGGGAAGGCGGTGATCTTTATATAACTGGATATAAGGGACGCATATCACCTAATCCGCATTACGAAGGGCAAGGAATAGAAAACGGCATTTCGAACCAGATTTGGTTACTATAAGTACTAGGTTATACTGTTTAGGCTAACTAACGCCCTAGCAACCTGTTAAGAAGTTAACTATAACGCGTTAAGGGCTTTCTTAGACAGGTTCTATATATATTACCTCGATAATATACTAGTATATTTAGACGACGAGGAATAGCATGTAGGACATATGATATAGGTCTTAGAAGCACTTGCAGCGAAGGGATTCCGCCTAAAGCTATCTAAGTGCAACTTCTATATAAAAGAAATCACCTTTCTAGGCTATATAATTACGCTAGGGAAAATCGGCCTGGACCCTAAAAGGTCGAGCGATTATTACCTAGGAGACGCTAACTATAGTTAAATAGGTGCAATCTTTTCTAGGATTTGCGAACTTCTACTAGAAGTTTATTAAGTTATATTTAAAAAAGGCTCTGCTACTTATAGACCTAATAAAAAGGAGAAAGGAGTTTAAATAGACAGATAAAGCGGAAAAGGCATTCTAAGAGCTAAAGCAGGCCTTTATAGAGGAGCCTATTCGCTAGAACTTCCAGCTAGAACTTAAGTCTATAGCAGAAACGGACGCGTCGGATAGAGCGATAGGGGAGTACTTATATAGAAATATAAGGATGGCAGCTAGCATCTGGTAGCGTACTACTCCAGAAAAATAATATCCGCAGAACTTAACTATAATATATATAATAAGGAACTCCTAGCAATAGTTAAAGCATTATAGGAATAGAGGGTTTACCTTTAGGGGGCTAACTTCCTGGTAATAATTCTTACTAATTACAAGAATCTTATCGGCTTTACTATAACTAAAGACTTAAATAGGCGATAGATAAGGTAGGGTAGAGACACTTGCCACCTACGACTTATAGATCAAATACGTAAAGGGGATAGAGAACGCATGCGCTAACGCACTAAGTCGGAAGCTAGGATATAAGGTAAAAGAGGAAATAAAGGCGTTGCGATCTTCTAGGAAGACGGCGACGACCTTATCCTAAATAATACAAATCGCAGCTGCGACCCGTATTAACGGCGACCTATTTACGATAAAATCAGATTGGTATATAAAGGGGATGTAGTAGCGGAAGGCATCTTGTAATACTTCCAGAAGAATATAGAGGGGCTCCTACTATATAAGAATAAGATATATATCCCTAAAAGCATCCGGAAAGAATTTGTTAAGGAATAATATAAGCTACCAGCTTACGGATATTAGGGAAACACTAGAACCTAGGAAAGGCTCTTATGGAGATACTATTTCCTAGGCATGCAAATAATAGTTAAGGAGGTTATTAGCAAGTCTATACTTGCATATGGAATAAGGCATTATAATACGCCCTATATAGTATAATGCAATCACCCGACATGCTAAAGACTCCCTAGACATCTATTATATAGGACTTTGTAGTTAAACTACTACTATCTAAGGATCTAATAATAGGAGTGGAATATGATTCTATCCTAGTTATTACAGATAGGTTAATAAAATACACCTATATAATACCCTATAAGGAATTAAGCACGGCTAAAGACTTAGCCTAGGCATTTCTCTAAGTAGTAGTAGTAAACTATAGCGCGCTAGAAGAAATTATATTAGATAGAGATCAGCTCTTTACTTTAAAATTCTAGACGGCATTTATAGCTCTACTAGGTATTAAAAGGAAACTATTAACAAGTTTTCACCTATAAACTAATGGATAAACTAAACGATAAATCAGATAATAGAAATATATATCCGGTGTTATATAAACTATAAGCAGAACAACTAGGTAGGACTTCTACCACTCGCCCTAGTTCGCATATAATATATCAGCCGCGGAAAATACAAAGATCTTACTAGCATACGCGAATTATAGTTATAACCCTAAGGCCTACCGCTCTGCGATAACCTTAGGAGTAGATAACCAATCCGCAACCATGCAGGTAGAAGACCTTAAAGCACTTCGGGAGGAACTAGCTAGCGACCTAGCATTCTTCATAAAGAGAGCAGCATCGTACTACGACGGAAAACATAGTATAGAACCTATACTTAAAGAGGGGATAAGGTCTACCTAATATGAAGAAACATTAAGATAAAACACCAAGCACGAAAACTAGACCATAAGAAGCTAGGGCCGTTTAAAATCAAGCGAGTCGCAGGACCAGTCAACTATAAATTAGCACTACCTAGAATAATAAACATATATCTAGTATTCCATATATCCCTCCTTAAACCAGCACCACTAGGGGCGCTACCCGCGCCCGTCACGGAAATCCAACCAGTCAACCCTAACGCCAAGTACAAGGTCGAAGCAATACTAGACTATAAGCGGGTTAGAAGCCATACCAAGTACCTGGTTAAATAGATAGGCTACCTACACTTAGAGAACACTTAGGAAATAGAGGCAACACTTAAGAGTCTTAAGATATTCGCAGGCTACTAAGATTAACACCCTAATCTAACTAGAATAGATCTAAGGGATCATACGCCGCAAGAGACGCGACGAAGGCAGGGTCGTTAAAAGGATCGGAATAGGAAGAAGGGTTATTACCAGACCTAATACTAGAGGAAGCAGGCGGGCCCCTGCGCTTGCGCTCCCTCCCCTTACGCTCTTTCCGCTCCTCCTCCTTAAGAGTATTAAGCTTATCAAGAGAATTCAAACCAGTAGCGATTATGCGCTGCTCCTTATCACCTAACACCTCTTAAAGTTTCTTAAGTCGCAGGATCTTCGTAAAAGCCTCGGCCTCCTCAGCACGAAGTTTTTAGCGCTAATGCTCTAGCAACTCCCACTCTACAACTTTAGGCATCTGGTTAACCTGGCGAACGTTGCAGGTTTTACCCTAACAGACACACTTAGCACAACAAGTATATTTAACATCGCAAGGCGCCACGCACTATCTTTTACTCCTTTTATAATAAGAATAAGGAGCCATGTTTCGTTTACTAGTCTTTTCTATAGCATTACTAAAAGAGAGAGAATATCGGTCGCTATTACATTTAGGTGGCATAATAAGAAGAGAAGAAGGCCGTAGGCCTAACAAGATGTTTTCCTATGTCATACTTAAGCGTTAGGACGACGCTAACTAGGAGGGGAATAGTATTACAGACATAACATATAACTAGGGGACCTTAGGCTCAGTATCTGGTTTCAGACATAGGAGAACCCCTAGGAGGGAGGTTATAGTCTTATATATATATATTTAGGTACGTTTATTAGGGAGTAGGCCTACTAACAGTTGGTTATCATACTATATAATTAGTCACATAACGCGATCGACTAGTTAACTAGCAAGCAGTCGACTAGGTCAATAGTAGTCGAGTCAACCAGGGTTAACTAGTAGCATGAAGGTTCTATATAAGGCTGGGTCGTCACCTATTAGATAGGAGCTTTATGCTTAACTCAAATAGTATTTCCTAATACACGCTTATTACTTTATACTTTATAACAAGCTATACTCCTAAGTATAGCAACTAGTAATCCATCAACAGATATCGATATTAACCCAATAACAACTTAGGTCCAGGGACCTACTTGAGTCATAAGACTTACCCTAGCACTACGTGGGCTAGGCGATCGTTACACTATAGTAAACTTCTCTTCTATTCCTATAGGCATATATATATATATAGGGCTTATAAATATTATATCTAGTAACTCTCTTTATTATATAGTTCGCTTAATTATTAAAGTCGAGGTATTTATATCCCTATATAGTCAAATCTACGTATCCTTTATAATTATGCGAGACTATAGTTATAGTATCCCTTTTATTATTATTATCTGCTTAAACCTTTTATAGTAGAGTATTTAATTAGGTCTTAGGCTCTTAGACCCTTTAATATAGGGTGTTAATAGGGTTTTCTATTCCTCTTTATAATCCTTTCCTAGGGAAAGCTTCTAGGGTATTTGCGCTTTCGCTTTATTCCGACTGCGCTATTTTATTAGTATTTTAGATAGGGTTATATCTAACTTCTTAAGAGTTAAAGTTGCCTAGATCCTAATAGCTTTATGGATATAGTATTGCTCTTATTATTACTTTATAGCACCTCTATATATATATAGCGTAGCTATACGAGCATACTAATTATTCTACGTAATAGATGCGATAATAGAACGTCTATATATGCCCGGAGGTCTTAGGTAGGATTTTCGAGATATCTATTAACTACAGGACCTCTATATATGCCTAGTAAGTTATTTAGACCTTATTATTACTATCCTCTAGCATAGAAAGACTAACTATAGGACCTTTATATATATCTAACTATTTTCCTCTCTATCTTTTCTACTTAATACCTAGCTGCTTTATAGCTACCTCCTATAAGATTAACCACCCCTTAGTATTAGTATTACTAGTTAATATCTGTAATTACTTCTATACTATATAGAAGATATAATACTAGTTAATATTACTTATTATTTATAGTAGTATTAACTAGTAAAAAAGGTACGCCTCTTTACTAACTAAGCTACGCGAGATCATATAATAATAATCCGTTCTACTATCTGTTCTACTATCCGTTCTACCATCTGCTATCCCTTATAATCCGCCCTTGCCTTAGGCATCTCGACTAGCCTTAATATTTGATTTTTAGAGCTAATATAGTCTAACTATACTTCTTATATAGTTAGTTAATTGCATTCTTAATTATAACTATAGAATATTATTTCTGCATCTAAGAAGAACTAATTCTATTACTAATTAGTAAATATATTATTTAAGAAAAGGAATATCTAGTACTATAACTCTAGGCCGCAGTTATAGAAGTTTCGCTAATTAGAAAGGTTATACCTTTACTCTTTAAGCTAGTCTTTATCTATATATGCTTTTTCTCTATTTATAAATATTTACT
Source organism: Gremmenia infestans (assembly GCA_032629725.1). Taxonomy (NCBI): domain Eukaryota; kingdom Fungi; phylum Ascomycota; class Leotiomycetes; order Helotiales; family Hamatocanthoscyphaceae; genus Gremmenia; species Gremmenia infestans. The sequence continues at coordinate 355,193 of JAFEVB010000020.1, forward strand.
TATACTAACGCCTTTAAGCTTAAGAATCTATACTTTTTGCCTTACTCTATAGTTTAAGAGGAAAACGATTTGCAAGCTACTTATAATCTTTAACTTCGGTTTTAATAATATAGCTCTCTTTTAAATTAGTATTATATTCTTAATTTACTTATAACTTAGACGCTACAGCGCGCCTAATTATAGTAGATAGGCCTTAGCCTTAACTTTTAATTTATTAAGATTAGTAAAAGCGTCTGCTATATTATATTATAGCGCTCTAAGACGGATCTCTTAGTTATAAGCAAGTTGCTTAATCTAAGCTAGAATAGATTTAGCACTCTAGCCTAATTGCTTATAGTTTCTAGCCTATTAAGCTATAGAGAATAAAGTTAGTAAAAGCATATAACTATTAGAATAATAATATACCCTTTTCTGGATTAAGCTATATTGCTTATTATTAAGCTTATTAATATTTAACTTAACGGCTTAAAACATATACTATTCTAGGAATAGGCTCTTTATAGTTAGTAACTTATTAGTTATTATAGTGCTTAAGTAGATAGGAGGTACTATTCTAGGAATAGGCTCTTTATAGTCGGCAACTTATTAGTTATTATAGTGCTTAGCAACTTGTTAGTTATTATAGTACTCGAGTAGATAGGAGGTACCATTCTAGGAACAGGCTCTTTGTAGTCGGCAACTTATTAGTTATTATAATACTTAGTAACTTATTAGTTATTATAGTGCTTAAGTAGATAGGAGGTACTATTCTAGGAATAGGCTCTTTATAGTCGCAACTTGTTAGCTATTATAGTACTTAAGTAGATAGGAGGTTCTATCTATTAGCATTTAACTTAATAGCTTAAAATATATACTATTCTAGGAATAGACTCTTTATAGTTAGCAACTCGTTAGCTATTATAGTGCTTAAGTAGATAGAAGGTTCTATTTATTATTATTTAACTTAATAGCTTAAAACATATACTATTCTAGGAATAGGCTCTTTATAGTTGGCAACTCGTTAGCTATTATAGTGCTTAAGTAGATAGAAGGTTCTATTTATTATTATTTAACTTAATAGCTTAAAATATATACTATTCTAGGAAATAGGCTCTTTATAGTCGGCGACTTATTAGCTATTATAGTGCTTAAGTAGATAGGAGGTTCTATTTATTATTATTTAATACTTTATCTACTTTAAGATATCTCTTAGAATATACTATACTTACTATTTAATAGTAGAAAGCAGATAGAGTAGTATTATAATACTATTATAGATATTAGAAGATAATTAGAAGGAGATAAAAGATCCCTCTCTATTCTAGCATATTATAAGTCCTATAAGCTAGTTATAGGCAAGTTTTTTACTAGACGTCTAACTCCTAACTTCTACTAGTAATACTAAGCTTTTATAAATCAGTTAAAATTTTACTAAAGGCGGGATTATTAGCTTTATAATAGGCACTATTTCCTTCGCCTACCCTTTTAATTTCTCCGGCTTTAGAATCCTATACTATAAAGTTAATAATAGCTAGATTAGAAAGCAGTTAAATCTAAATCTCTCTACTTAACCTAGAACTAGTAACTGCTATATCTTTATATATAGCTGCTATACTAATATCTGCCGCCGTTTTATTAAGTTAGCTTAATATCTAAGGTAGTATATTATTTAGAGGTCTTAATATATCTTAATAGGCCTAAGGTTTTATTAAACTATAAGTTCTATATTAGCTTAATATCTAAGGTAGCGTATTATTTAGAGGTCTTAATATATCTTAATAGGCCTAAGGTCTTATTAAACTATAAGTTCTAGTCTATACTAATAGTATAAATATATAGAAAAGCGGCGGGGAGAAGCAAAGATAGCATCTTTAGAGTTATAAAGGATAAAATATAATCCTCTTTTATTCTAATAGTTAAGATCTAAGAAAACAGATAATAGGTAATTAATAAGACTATCTAAATACTCTTTAGCAAGTAATATAATAGACCTGATTTTAATACTATCTAAGATAAACATTCTTAAGATATAGAGGTTAACTATAGAATTAGTACTTATAATCTTAAATATGTTTATTAACTAAGGATATACTTAATAATATAACTATATATTAATCGACTATAAATACTCTTAATAATACAACTAGTATTTAAGACAGCTAGATCTATAATAGTAGATAGCGGGCTATTATCTTTATCTTACTAATCTATTCTATTCTATTTAATAATATAACGGCGGTTTAATCTCCCTTAGCTATATTTATATAGTATGCTTTATATCCCTAATCTTTTCTCTAACTTTCCTATACTTAAATTGATAATATATCTTAGTATTCCGTAGTTATTATAGTCTTTAAAGATATAGCAGACCCCTTAATTATTCCGAAAACACCTATAACCTTACTTTCTTAATTCTAATAATTAAAAAATATGCTTTTAAATCCTAATATAATACTAGTTCTTATAACTATATTCCAGATCCCTTTATAGAAGTCGGTTTCCTCTATAGGATTCTTATTGCTACCTCTATAGGGAGTATAGTATAGTAATAGCCTACCGTTTAATATAGCGCGTTGCAAAAAAGTTCTTGCTAAATATATTATATATATCTGCGACTAGTTATATAAAGAGTGCGTATAGAACTATAATTATAATACTAGAGTATAAGTTATACTTCTTCTAAACTCCAGCCTGCTTAATAGCAACTGTAAATAAGCTGCCTCTCTTACTTCTTATATAGACGGATTAGAAGATAGATTAGAGGATAGAATATAAGACGGATTGCAGGATAGAGTATAAGGCGGATTGCAGAACGGATTAGAGGCTAGATTATAGAATAAAGTGCAGAACGGATTATAGGACGGATTATAGAATAAAGTGTAAGACGGATTGCAGAACAGATTAGAGGGTAGATTATAGGATAGAGTATAGGACGGATTATAGAATAAAGTGTAAAGCGGATTATAGAATAGATTAGAGGGTGGATTTTAGAACGGATTAGAGAGTAGATTATAGGATAGAGTATAGGACGGATTATAGAATAAAGTGCAAAGCGGATTGCAGAACGGATTAGAGGGTAGATTAAAGGATAAAGTATAGAATAGAGTGCAGAATAGAATATAGAGCGGATTGCAGGATAAAGTGCAGAATAGATTAGAGGCTGGATTATAAAGCGGATTAGAGGACAGATTAGAGAACGGATTAGAGGACGGATTAGAGGGTAGAATATAAGATAGAGTGCAGGACGGATTGCAGAACGGATTATAGTCTTAGTTTTCTAGAGATAAAACTTTAAAAACTGCTTACTAGAATACTTCTATTTAAATATTTATAGAAATATAGCCTATTATAATAGTTTATCTTTATAATCCTTATAAAATAGTTATTTCTTTATTTATACCTAACTATCTTCTTAATACCTTAATATATTATATAGATCTAAATTAAACTTCTACTCTAATAAAAATAATATTATATAATTGCAGACTACCTCTTAATATCCCTATTACCTTCTATAATTACATATATCTTAGTTAATATACTAACCTTATAAAAGTCCTAATCCTATTTTATTATAGCGCTTATTAAGCTATTCTAATTCTTAATCTCGCGTTTCTTAATATCCCTAACCTTATTATTTACCTTAAAGTAGAACCTTATTATATCTACTTTAAAGTTTTAATAAGTTAATTTATAAGCCTTAAGAAATTCTAGCTACTTTATATCCTTCGCACTAATATCTTCCGGGTTTATTTTAACCATAGTACCTTAAGATAGCAGGGCACTAATACTAACTAAAAACTTATTCTATAGACCTAATTCCTCTACTAGCTTAGTTACTAGAAGAATGCATATGCTTTAATAAAGGAGAGACCAAGTAGTTATTAGTTTTTTAGGTAGAGTATTTTATATCGCTAGAACCGACTCCCTCTATATATATTATCTTTACTTATTATATCTTAAGAAAAGTAGTAATCCGCTTAAATGAAACCTCTTAGTAGGGGGGCAAAGAGAGGTAAGATATATTAATATTACTCTACTATAATATAATAGTATTAATATTATAGCAGATATTTATCTAGAAGTTAACCTTACCTCCCTATTATCTTTACTATTATTTTATACGTCTATTATTTTAGTATTCTTATCTGCTTTCTTCTTAATCTTATCTATTTACTCTTTTATCTCTACTAACTGCTTTAGCTTCTACTTTTTCTATATTACTATCCACCGTCTACTAATAGTATTAGAGGTAGCCTTTAGCTAGACTTCTACCTTATTTTTCCACTCCTTATCTCTATACTCCTACCTAAGTGGTTTATATAGGGCCTAACTAACTCTTGCCGCCTGCTTAGATAAAATCTTTCCTTTTCTAAGCTAACCTCCTAGAGCTTATATGCATTTTTCTTAAATAGTAACTATAAAATCTTTATAGCTAATAACTTTAAATATCGCGTTTTTAAGGTCCTTCTAGTCCGCCAAGTCTTAATTGGTTCGCTAAATATTATACTAGTATAAGAAGTTATAGTACTTAGGGTTTATAAGCTATACTTTATAGTATAAATATTGTCCCTTTTCTATTTAAAGCCGGATAGCTAGTTTTCTTCGAGTAATTTATATTAGTATTACTCTAAATTATACTAAAATAAAACTTACTTAGAGCTATAATACTGCTAATTTATTAATAATTGCAGGAATAAAGCAGGGTTCTTAGTATTATAAAGATAGATATACTTAGGATAAAAAGATAGCTATCTTAAGAGCGTAAGGGTTCTCGGCGTTATAAAGATAGATATGCTTAGAATAAGAAGACAGTTATATTAAGAGCATAAGATAGATATAGATTAAGGTTATTAGTAGCTTAAGATAAGAGGTAGTAGGCTGCTAGAGTTATAAAAGTGGTAGAGGTTTAGACGCGAAAGCTATTAATATATATTAAGCGAAAAAGCAAATAAAGAGTAGTGCTTAAAGTAAATAAATTACTACTTTAAAGTAAATAATATTACCTATCTTTCTTTAATCTATTAATATAATAAACCAAATTTATATTCTTATCTATCTACCTCGCTATCCACTCTACTATCCGCTCTAGCATCCGCTCTAGCATCCGCTTTATTATCTACTCTATTATCTATTTATCTATTTACTAGCTAACCTAATACTACGGCCCGATCTACTAGCGCCGCTGCCTTATAAATTTATATCTTATTAGCCTTATCTACTAACCTTTAAGGTCTTCTACTAAACCTCTAGATATTCCTTTACTTGAACCCTCTCTATCTTATTATAAATTTATATCTTTTCTACTACCTATTATATTAATAATTCTTATATTACTAGTAAGCTTTAAGCATTTAGTATATTATCTGCAAATTTCACTCTCTAAACCCTAGTTAGAGAATACGGATAAACCTAGTTAGAGAATATAGCTAATTCTTAGAGCTCTAGATAATATATGCTCCCTATTATATTCTTCTTTACCTTTCTTATTATAGTGCTCTAGGGAATTTTATTATTAATAATTATAATTAGCTACAAATCCCTTTCTATAAGTTAGTACTTTAATAGAAATGCTAATTAGATCCCTCGTCTTAAGACTTGCTCCTTCTAAGTTCTTCTATCTTAAACTTATAGTTAAGCTAGTATAGATAGTAGTAGTCTTAAGTAGAAGCCTTCTAGATTAGATAGTATAATATTCGGTCCTCTACTCTAATCTTAGTTTAAATTCCTTCTAAAGAAATATTAGAATATTATATATCTTAATAATAAAAAGCTCTAGAAATAGTTTAAGAATAGTTTTAGTATTACTTTTAATAAAGATAAGATATTTAAGCTAGGCTATTATTTGCTTTCCGCGTCCTCTACTACTAAGTATATATAGATAGTTATAATACCTAGCTTCTATAATATATTTAGTATCTTATATAATACTTTAGATAAAGATAACCTCCCTATTATTACTCTCTATCTTTAGTCCTCTCCTCTAGCACTTAAGCAGTCCCTCTTTTACCGTCCTATTTCTTAAGATAGGCCTATAGTACCTGCTTCTATCCTAGAAGCTATATCCGCTTGCAAATTACCTTAAGTAGAGCCTGCTACTACTAGTCCTAGTAAAGGTAGTCTTCTCTACTAAGGTGCAATAACTTCTATAAGACCTTAATCCTATTATATAACCTAGTCTGCAGAACCGGCACCTGCTACCGCCTCTAGTGCCTTATTATCTAGCGAGCCTTCTATATTATATATACTATTAATACCGCTTAAGTTAATAGACTTAAGTAGTAGTAACTATAGTTCTAGAGATAATCTAAATATTAGATCTACTATATCTAACTATTAGTAAATAGATATAGATCTTAGAGATAAGTCTACTATTTCTAAGCAATTAAGCACTATAGATTAAGATAACTTTTATAAGCCTAGACTAGTTAATCTAGAGGAAATAGAAATCCTACTAACTCTATAGCAGAAAGAATTTAAAAGTAGGCGAGGATAGAGATAAAGATTTTAAAAAGTAGTAGGATAAATATATAGTAACTCTTTAATCTTAAGATACTCTAGAGTAAGCTTATAATATACTCTTTCTGTTTTATTTAAGATATAGCTAACTTTAAATATTATAGTCTTTTAAAACTTATTTAAAAGTAAGGTCTACTAATATCTTACTTAGGAAATCTAGTATAATATATGCAAGCTGTTCTTATATAACCCTGTATATATTAAACCAAGGTATATTATTAAGGTTCCTTATTTAAAGCGATTAACTATTTCGCCTATATAGGCCTACGCCTGCTACTAGGCCTTGAACTATATTATAGTCCGCTAGAAATAGTACTTCTTGCTTATATTATAGGCTGTAGCAAAACTATAATCGTTTATCTTTATTTACTATATTTAAGCTATATTTAATCGAATATAGTATAAGATTAAGAGCAACCCTAATAACTACTATTATACTAGAGACAGCCAAGTAAGTTAATCTACTACTTGTTCTACTAATAAGATTATAAAGGAGAAGTTTAGTTTTCTATGCCCTACTACCTAAATAGCCCCACCTATTTTATTAAGCAATTTTATAGTATTACTACTATTCTAGTTCCTCTAAGTCTATTAGATTAGTAGATAAATAAGCTAGGAAAGATTTTCTATACTAAAAAAGAGAATTCTAACTACTATATAATATTCTTCTAAGCGTACAAGGACCTACCTATAGCGCGCCGCTAAGGGACTTTATAGATTTATGCTCCGGGTTAAGTAGCAATCTGCTATTAGATAAGATATTAACTAAGATAGATAGTACTTATAGATGCATTAGGAAAAGATATACTCTAATAGTTAAAAATAGCTATGCCTTTATTATATTAACTTTCTACTCTTTAAAAGAAAGTTCTTAACGCATTTTATAATATATTACTAATATAATATAAAGTACCTAGAGATAAAATCGATCTGTAGAGGTAAAGAGGTAGTATTAAAGGCGCACTTAGTAGCTAAAAGGACTCTAGACTATCTTACTTATACTATTAGATTCCTTTTTTATAATAAATTTAATATTAAATATAGAGAAGAATCTATTAACTAGACGCTTATTAACTATCTTAAGACCCTATATTTCTACTATCCTCTTTAATATATCCCTTTTAGCAGGACTTCTTTAATAAGTGGCCCTAGTAATATAGCTCCAACTATTAAGAATATAGTACTTCTAAGATAGGCCTAATATCCTATCTTAAAAGACTAGATAGAGGAAGAGCTTACTATGCTTAGTAATATATAAAATAAGAAGGTAAAGAAGATCTAAGCTAAGAGAAAAGAAGGTAAGGCTAATAGAATTACTAGTAAGATTACCCTCTTTTATTAAAATACTTTTCTATAGTTCTACTATACTAGCAAGTTCTTTAGCTAGGATATTATAGAATTACCTATAAATCGCTTTAAATAGTTAGACTATAAGTATAGTAATAAATAGAATAAATATATTACTAATATTAAGGCTATAGAAGATATAGAGTATAATAGAAAGAAGGCATAGTATAAGCGGAACTACTATAGCCTAGCTAGCAGATATAAGCCTTTTAAAAAGGATAATACTAAAGTTTATTATCGCTCTTATATCTATTCTTTTTTCCTCTATATAATAGAATTAAAAGATAAAGACGGCATGCCTCTTAAATTAATATAAAGCAAGTGGTTATAGCATATATAAGAAAAGAATAGTGCTTTTTGCTAGGTTTAAGAGACTAAGTCTAATCCGTATTTTGCTAATATAGATGCGATCTTTAAGTTATCTAGCAAGATTGATTATTTACGGAAAGTTTTTAAGAAGTGGAAGGATTATAAGAATGCTAAAAATAAACCTATATATTATATTTTTATATCTTTTTTCTTTCCTATTACCTATTATATATACCTTATAAGTTAAATCCTCTTGAAAATTATAAATCAAGCCTCTAATTCTACGGCTTTAGTTCCTAAAGTATAAGGTTAACTAGCTTAAAAAACCCGCCGATAATAACTTAATCTTTATAACTTAATTAAATAGTTAATCTAAGCAAACTAAGTAGCTTAATTAGTTCTCTATAGACTTAAGCAGCTCTATATCTATAGCTAACTAAAGAATCTCTTATTTTATTATTACTATAAGTAGTTGCTTATTATATAGTCTTAATCTGCCTAAAGCTATATCTATTACTTTCTTAAAAGTTAATTACTAACTAGGAATAATAGACTAAGCTTTTTATTATTACTATTAGCTAGGGAATAAGAACGAGTTTATCTACTACTAGACCTTTACTAATATTAACTCGATAGTTAAGAATAGTATTTAAGAGAGAAATAACTTTAAAAAGGGTATTATAATTATAGTAATATAAAAGGTTAGTAAGCTTAAGGGAATTAATAGTAAAGGCAAAGGTAAATAGAAGGATCTAGTATTATTATCTTCTTAAAATAGCCTCTTAAACTTCTAATCTTAGTATTAGCAGATAGATAAGGATTTTAATAAAGTCTAAAAAGGCGTAACAGATTAGATTAGAGTATTTAGGTTGCCTTTTTAGGGTGGATTTATAAACTAGTAAAAGGTGCCTAATAATAAATAGGAGGAAAGTTCTTTTCTTTATGCCTTAGCTGCTTACTAACACCTATTACTTAAACTAATATATATATATATATATTTTTAAGTGGCAAAACTCTAATTTAAGCCGTATTAACCCTTATTAGACTAGTATAATCTTGTAGCAACTATACCCCTAGCTCTAAAGATTTGCTAACCCTTAAGAAAACGTTCTAAAAGGTATTTCTTATATCTTTCTACTAGCCTAGCATCTGCAAGTTAATATTAATTAAGATATACTTAGATTCTATTGCAATTCGAGCCGTATTAACCCTTATTAGACTATTATAATCTTGCAGCATCTATACCCCCGGCCCTAAAGATTTACTAACCCTTAAGAAAATATTCTAAAAGGTATTTCTTATATCTTTCTACTAGCCTAGCATCTGCAAGTTAATATTAATTAAGACATATTTAGATTTCGCTATAATTCAAGCTATATTAACCTTTATTAGACTATTATAATCTCGTAGTAACTAAACTCTATACTATAAAAATAAACTATAATCCCTTTTTTTATTATACCCTCTATAGAGCAGAGGTGTATTTAATATTAGAAGAAGTATAGGATACTATAAAGTATTACCAAATATAAATACGTAGTTTTAAAAGGATAAAACCTTCTATATATAATAAAAGATTAACCTAGCCTTTTAGGTATAATACTAGTAATATCCTTCTTCTTATATTATAATAGGGCAGATAAAGATAGGTTTAAGATAGATAAGAATATATAGGTAGGTGATAATTACAATATAGAGCAAACGCTAATATATTTATTAGAGAAGTTAATATATAAGTAGCTAAGAGAGAGAGAGGCGTGTAATATTCTAGGTAGTTAGTTATTTAGAACGCTAGCTTATTATTATAGGCTAATAAATAAGTAGCTGATAAAATAGGTATAGAGAGTATTAAAGACGAATTCGCAGATTTTAGAGTACTAAGCGCGCTTTAGATCCCTCCTTTTATATAGCTACTACTAGACGCGTAAGATAAAATGGATATTAATATGCTAAACCTGAATAAATATAGTAATATAGACGTATTAGACTTAAATAAGATATAAGATAGCTCTCTAAAAAGCGATAGTAGCGTAGTAACCTGATATATCTTCTTTAGAGATAATAAATAAGATAGTAGCTCTACTATAAAAACTTTAACCTTAAATAACTTAAAGGAAGACTATACTCCGCTTAAAGACTAGCTAATGCCTTCTATAATATTTAATAAGAAATAATCCTATACTCCTTTTATTTCTAAGTATAACTAGGATCTAGCTAATTGGTTTTTAAGAGCTCGAGTTAGTAAAGCTGCTATTAAGAACTACTTTAGCTAGCTATTACTTAGGAATAATGCTTGAAATATAGATAGTGCTATTAATAGCTATATGGATTTAATATATATAACTTATAAGATTTCTTATAAAATACTAGGTAATAATTAGTAGAAGATAAAAGAGATTATAGTTAACTCTTAAGTAGTTAATAGAGAGCCTAAGAAGCATATTCTTTATTATCGCCTAATTTAAAGAGTTTTAGAATTTATACTTAGTTATAAGCCTTTTACTAAAGATCTTGTTTAGGCACCTGTTTAGAAGTATTAGAATAATAGTAATAGGTATAAGAGAGTTTAAGATAAGATGTATACTATAGATTAGTAGTAGAAGATATAAAAGAAAGTTTCCTTCTAGTAGAACGATTATTCTAGTGCATATTAGATTAGATAAAACTTTAATAACTTAATATAGAGGGGATATAACTACTTAGCCCCTATATGCCGTTCTAGCGAATTTGCCTCAGGCTCTATAATATAGCTAAAATCGACCTGGAATAATGCTTATTATACTATTACTAATATTAAAGCAGGTTATAAAAAAGTTAGATAAAGATATAGCATAGAAGCTATAATTAGAGCTTTATTATAAAAGTATAAGTATTATATTATCGCATAAGTTCCTAAGGCTTTTTTTACTAAACCTATACTAATAATAGATAGCTCTTACTAAACTAGCTAAAAGTAGGTAGCTAGTCTAGTATACGGATAATAAAATTCGGGATTATTACCTAATTCTTTTAAACCACTTAGTAGACTATTAAGAAGTAGCTCTTATTACTAGTATTAAATTCTTAAGATAGTATAGAATATATTAGATGCCGTAGAACAAGTTATAAAACATTCTAGAGAAGTAGCTATTACGCACCTATAAATAAATAAAAGATTAAATAAATTAGTAAAACGCAGAAAATATTCCTCCGACTAATTCTAATTAGATCTATTAAAATATATACTTTACTTAGAAATATCCTTATACTAATATATATAAGAGTATCTTAATAGATATCCTTTATTAACTACTTAAGAGTATATTTTAAAACTTGATTTATTAGGTTATTAAGCTAATCTACGAGCTAATATCTAGCAAGAGAGCTATAAAGGGCTTTAAAAGATCAGATAGAAGTTATAAGTAATTATCTAGTCTGGTTTTATTAGACGCTCTTTTTAATCTTATACCGGCCTTCCTAGAACTAAAGCATTTCTATAAGTTTAGTAACTTATCTTAGATAATAGAGAGTAAAGAGCTTAACCTCCTTTAAATTATTATCCCGGTTATTACTCTATTACTAGTTAATACTATACCCTTAGCACTTTTCTATACTTAGGCACTTATTAACTTTATATTTGTTTGCAACTATAAAGTATAAAATAAAGAGATACTAGACTACCTTTATTAATATCTTATTTGATTAGATGCTTATAAGAATGCCTTTACTAAGTACTAACTAGTAGGAAAAGATAGCGATGCCTATTAGCACTATCCTAAATTTTATACTCTATGCTACTATATTAAGTTTATTATTTAGTTTAGAGCTACGAATAGATATAATACCGCGTTTATAGAGACGCTATACTAATTCCTTTTAAAAGACTTTTTTAATAGGATAAATAAGAAAGATAGCATTTATAGATAGTTAACTTAGATAGCTAAATAGAATACTTAAGATATAAATCTTAGGGCAATAAACTTAGTGCTGCTCTATTATATAATATATCTATTAAAAATAGTATTTAACCCTAAGAGATAATAGATAATAGTTATAGTATAACTATTATAAATTAGTATATAGAAATGCTCTTTATTAGTATATAAGCTTAGACTATCTTTTACAGCTATAAAATTTAATCTAAACGTTACTACTTTAGCTGCCAAAGCTTAGAAAGCTTCTAAGTTAAGAGGTTTCCTAATAGCTTTATCTTAGTTTATTTAAGAACGCCGATTAAAAAAGGAGCCTGCATCTACTACTACTAGGAGGCCGAAATTCGAGCTAGATCCTAAATAGCTATATAATTACCCTATCTAATTTGCTGGTTCGGCTTGGTATTAGAAAGTAGATAGTTATAATAAATCTAATTCTAATACCCTTAAGAGCAAGATAATTAGATATAGTCCTAGCTAGTATAAAAAGGGGCCTTGAAACAATTACTATTAGGTATAAATAGATATACTAATAGATAAGAATAAGTATAAAGATAATAAAACACTTTAATAAAATCTACTAAATAGAAAGAGGGTAGCTAAAATCTAAGCTATCTTGCGCGTGTTTAATCTAAAGAACCTAGACATAAAAAGAAAGCCTATCTTATATCTAGTTTTTCTTCTTAATATATATCCGCTTAAAGAGAAAGATAGGGAGCCTTATCTGATTTATAGAATAATTAAAGTCTTACGTCTAAGAGTACTAAAAGTCTAGAAGCTTAAAGGACTATAGAATTAAAGGTGCTAGATACTAGAAGAGATTCTTAGAAGTGCTTATATTCCAGCCGGGGGGTTTTATATAAAGCTAATAGCCTAAGATACTTTTTATATTAATAACTATATTGATTATTAGTAATATATAATATTATATAAGAAAGATTAGATTAAAAAAGGGATTCAGCGAGCTGAAGAGGCTAAAAAACACTTTAGTAAAGAGGTATATACGCAGGTCTTTAGTTTAGAGTTAGGAGATAATAAGAAAGATAAGTAGAAAAATAGAGATAAGGATATAAGTATTATTAAAGATAATAAGAAGATTTACCTACTACCTAGCGTTATATTATCTCTCCTATCCTTATATCCATTCTATAATCTATTCTTTTATCTATTCTATAATCCATCCTTTTATCCACTCTATACTCTATCCTATAACCTGTTCTAAGATATATCCTCTCTTTAGTACATACCTACCAGATATCTTTACTTGCTTTATAAGTAATATCCTCTTTTAAGAAAGCATATAGCAAGTTTTAATAGTATAAAATATAACTAAATAGAACGTTAATTAAGTGCCTAATTATATATAGCTCTTAAGACGCAGGTATAGGCTATGCTAGAACTACTTAGTAGTAGCGCTAAACCTAACTTACTATTATTATTTCGGTTACGTTCTATCTCCTTTCTTCTCTAATTTTTATCTTACTTTCTATAAAGCCTTAATCTCTTTAATAAACTATTTCTATAATAAAGCACGTTTTTTATTTAAGTACTATATTATCTTAATTATGCTATAAAGAAGAACTTGCGCCTAATATAATAAAGCTGCTAATATTAACTTAGATAATAGGAGACTGCCTTAAATAATGCCTTCTAGGAACTCTATAAGTGTTATTCTATCTTAGATATTACTATATATAAGATCCTCGATTAGTATACCTATAGCCTTTGCCTCTTAAGTATATATTTACTCTTATATATCCTATAGATCTTATCTAGAAAGAAAGCTAAAGGCTAGGCTAATACCGCCCTTAGTTAAAGGATAAGGCAGACTTTAGAACGATTCCCTAGCTAATAATATATTTAAAAAGAGCTCCGCGTCTAGAGTTTATATTACTATAACTACTCTATATATTATCTAGCTTATTATTTAGAGTGCTAATAATAATATGCTACGACGCGTTTAGTAGAAGGGTCTATTCTAATAAGCTCTATAAATAATAAGTTTAAGCTAACCGTCTACGCTTTAAGCTTCTAATAAGACTTATCTCTATATAACTCTTAGTATAACTTAAGAGGCTCTTTATCTTCCTTGCTTATATATTTATTATATAAAGACCATACCTTTTTAATTCGTTTAAGCTCCTTAGGTGCAATTAATGCTATAGTATATTACTATGCATATAAGACTCTATTATAGGAGAGTAGTAGGAAAAGAAGCTATGGTATTACACGTAATAGCAGATATATTAAAAGTAGTAAAGCTAGAGAAATAGATGCAAAGGAGCCTTAATATAAGGTAGATGCTAGTCCTTTATTATAAAGCGATCTCAAATAAAAAGATAGGCGAGGAAATCTTATTAGGTTATAAAGAACTCTTTACTTAAAGAGTAAGTATAATCTTAAAGCCTCTATTATATTAGCTGTATAGGCAGCAGGCAAGCTAGGACTGAAAAACCGTATCTAGCTAAAGGTAGATATAGTAAACCTTAGTACTTCTATTAGCAACTGCTAGGAGTATATTATATTTTAATAAAAGCTTAAAGGTTTTAAGCTCTAGTCTCTTAATAGTAAGTTTTAGATTACTTATAGAGTATATAAACATATCTTAATACTAATAGAAGTAATAATACTAATATACCTATTAGATAATTAATAGCATAGAAAAAAAACGCTTGTTTCTAATAACTAAGATTTATAATAATATGCTTTTAACCTTTAGTAAAGATAGAAGATCTAAAGTTAAAAATATAAAGAGGCAATTTTAGTATAACCTAGCTATTAATTATATAATCTTATTGCTTAATCCTATAAAGGTCTAGTAATATACTTTCCGGTTGGATAAAATACTAATAATTACTAGCCTAGCTATAAGAAGTTCCTAGCGCTAGTTATTATTAAGTCTTTAATTTAGTTCTATAATATAAAAGGAACATATGCTTATTATAAAGTTGATGCAGTTTAAAAGTGGTTTAAGACTATTCTAACTTAATTAATTATTCTTATATCTATATTTATTATTATTATAGCTAAGGAGCAGGCAGCTGGTTCTTTAAGTTCTTAGTTAGAGTATAGTACTACTGCCTGTATATTATCTATTTGCTCTTATTATAAGACTAATATTTTAATTTAGTTATATAAAATAGTATAAGAAAGTTATAGATAAAGCAAAGTGCCTAAAAAAGAGAAGAAATATATACTATATTAGTCTTTAAGGTAAAGAGCTATATTACTCGAATAGATAGCGATTATAGGAATAATATAGCTAATAAGTTTAAAGAAATTATTATAGATCTAGAAAAGAATAAAAACTATATAGTATATACTTTAAGGGTTTTATCTTTCCTCTTATACTAGAAACTAATAGTATATAATATTAGGCAGCTCGGCAGCTTCTATAGAAAAAAGAAGCAAAGGTATAAAGATATAATAGACCTTATAGGCAAAAGATATATACTAATATCGCGATCTAGGATATTATATATTAAAGACTACCTATAGGTAGCCGCGAGCCTAGAAATGGTTATATGCAGCTAATTAGTCTAGAGGATAGTTATTCTAGATTCTCTCTCTTATAATAAAACGATAATAGTAAAGGTATTAGCTCTAAAAATAAATTAAATATTCTTCCTCTACTATTAAAAAAGTAAAAGGTTTATATAGTAATAGATAAATAGCTGGAAGATACTATAAGAGGTAAGAATTATACTTATTCTATAGAACTAGTTACTAAATAGTTAGGTGATAAGAATACAGATTAAGAGTAAAAAGGAAGCCTCTATAGTTAATAATAAGCCGCAGCTTTTTTTAGTTAGCTAGGTATAGTATTCCTCTTTTCTAAAGATTATACTAACTACTAATTCTTTAAGGATTATCTAATAAGCTTATAATAGTTATTTATTTTAAGACTAGAGATAGTATAGAGGGTATAGCGTATAGGCTTGATAATAGGCTAGATTAGGAAATAATGCGCGGTAAATAGCAAATAAAGTTAGAAACCGTAAACTATTATATAATAGAGAAGTAGTAATATAAATAGAGAGGGATAAAAGTGCCGCGGAAAGTTATATCTAGTATTAAGAATATAAAGGATTTGGTTTATAAGGCGTAATAGAAGGTTAACTAAGCGGAGAGGGTTTTTTTTATTAGTATATTAATAAATATAAGGTAAGCGGATAAATAAAGCTAATAGATCTATAGACTTTACGGTTCTTACTACCTTTTAGCGTTAGTATAAGCTTATAAAATATATTTATATAATTTATACTAAATGCAATTAAGTTTAATAAGAATTATTAGAAAAGAGTAGAGGGAAGGATAGATCGCGGAGTAGAGGGAAGAATAGATCGCGGAGTAGAGAAAAGGATAGATTATAGAGTAGAGGGAAGGATAGTTTATAAAGTAGAGGGAAGGATAGATCGCAGAGTAGAGAGAAGAATAGATTATAAAGTAGAGAGAAGAATAGTTTATAGAGTAGAGGGAAGAATAGATCACGGAGTAGAGAGAAGGATAGATTATAAAGTAGAGGGAAGAATAGATCGCGAAGTAGAGGGAAAGACGGATTATAGATTAATATAGAAAAGAATAAATAGAAAAAGATAATATTTAATCTATATTTATATTCTTTACTTAATATAAAAGTTATAACTATTATTATAATTACTATTAAGCTAAAATTGCTATTATAGATTCTAAGTTTAATATTATCTATAATATAGATTTATATAAAGATATCTTAATTTAAGCTATTAAATACTATACTATCTATTATACTTTCTATATTAATTATCTATAAAAAATAGAAGATATAGTTAGTATCTTAAGTATTAAATCTAAAAGTAATCTTATATATAAAAGTATATTATAAGAAGCTAAATAAGAGAATATTATAAATAATAGATATAGAAAATAAAATATAAAATATATTATATAGATAAGATAAGCTTTTAATATTATTAGAGCAGGCTTAGAGCAGGCTTAGGCCCTTACTACTAACTTTTCGCCTTAATAATATTAAAAAAATCAACTTATAACTTTAGTAACTAAAGCTACTAAAAACATTCTAATAATATTAAAAAAAGTTTTTAGTAGGATTTAAATTCTACTAATATTAGCTGCGGAAAATATAAAGATCTTACTAGTATATACGAATTATAGTTATAACCCTAAGGCCTACCGCTTTATAATAATCTTAGGAGTAAATAACTAATCCGCGACTATATAGATAGAAAACCTTAAAGCACTTTAGAAGGAACTAGCTAGTAACCTGATATTCTTTATAAAAAGAGCAGCGTTATACTATAACGGAAAACGTAGTATAGAACCTATACTTAAAGAGAGAGATAAAGTCTATCTAATATAAAGAAATATTAAGATAAAATAATTAAGTATAAAACTAGATTATAAGAAGCTAGGGCCGTTTAAAATAAAATAAGTTATAAGACTAATTAACTATAAATTGGCACTACCTAGAATAATAAATATATATCTAGTATTCTATATATCCCTCCTTAAACTAGCACTACTAGGGGCGCTACCTGCGCCTGTTATAGAAATCTAACTAGTTAACCTTAATACTAAGTATAAAGTTAAAGTAATACTAAACTATAAACAAGTTAAAGGCTATACTAAGTACCTAGTTAAATAGATAAACTACCTATATTTAAAAAACACCTAGGAAATCTTAGTAATACTTAGGAGCCTTAAGATGTTTATAAAGTACTAAAACTAATACCTTAGCCTACCTAAAAGAGGTTAGAAGGATTATACGCAGCTAGGGATATGATAAAAGCAGGATTATTAAAGAAGTTAGAACTAGAAGAAAAGCTACTAGTAGGAACTATAGTGGAAGAAGCAGGCAGAGCCTTTTGCTTATATTATTTATTCTTTTTCCTTTTATCCTTTTCCTTTTCCTCTAAGATATCTAACTTATTAAGAGACTTTAGTCTACGACGGACTATCTCTATACTCTATTTGCGGAGCTTCTATTAATAGCGTTTAAGTTCGCGGACTTAGACTAGACTAGCTATAGCTGCCTTAAAAGCTATATCTCTTTTAAACTTTAGGCGGTTTTCCTTTAGATAAAGGTCCTAGAGATTATTAACCGATACTTAAAAAGCATTGCATTTTGCTCTATGTCAAACGTACTCTCCACACTACTACGACTTGCTATTTAGAACTATATATTAGTAGTAATAATAAGTATAGTTAGAATAAGGCATATTTGAAACACTATATAATTAAATAGTTTTAAAAAAAGTAATATATTACTTATATTTAGCGGAGCTAATAGGTATAATAAAAAGAAGAAGAAAGCTATAGGCGTTATAAAATATTTTCTATATTATACTTAAGCGTCGGGATAACGCTAACCGGGAGAGAAATAGTATTACGAATATAATATATAACTAGGGGATCTTAGGCTTAATATCTAGCTTACTAGGCATAGAAGAACCCCTAGAAGAAAGAAGGTTTCTTTATAATAGCTAATATTAATAACTATATATAATAGTCAGCTAGTTATATAATATATTATATAATAAGAATAGATTATTTAGATCGCAGCGATCTATATAATCCGGGATTAGTAGAATTAGGATAATCTATATAATCTAGGATATAAAGGTTTTATATAAGGCTAGGTTATTACCTATTAGATAGAAGCTTTATACTTAACTTAAATAGTATTTTCTAATATACGCTTATTACTTAATACTTTATAATAAGCTATACTTCTAAGTATAGCAACTAGTAATCTATTAATAGATACTAATATTAACCTAATAATAACCTAGGTCTAGGGACCTAACTTAAGTTATAAGACTTACTTTAATACTATATAAGCTAGGCGATCGTTATAGTATTACTCTCTTTAAAACTATCTAGTTATATAATATTCTAAATATGCTTTATTCTAACTATACTTATTACTACTACTAATACGTGGTTTTAAATAATAAGTCGCAGTAGTATAGAAAGTGCGTTTAATATAAAGTAAAATATAATACTTTTTAAGTATTAGTTAATAATCTTTAGAACCTTTATCTAAAGGAAAAGCGCTTAAAATTTAAAAAAGATATAGCTTTTAAGACAGCTATAGCTAGTCTAGTTTAAGTTTATGAACTTAAATATTATTAATAGAAGCTCTACGAATAAAGTATAAAGATAGTTTATTATAAGCTAAAGTCTCTTAATAAGCTAGATGCCTTAGAGGAAAAAGAAAAGGATAAAAAAGAAAAGAATAAACAGTGCGAGCAAAAGGCTCTGCTAGCTTTTTCTACTATAGTCCCTACTAGTAGCTTTTCTCCTAGTTCTAATCTTTTTAATAATCTTGCTTTTATTATATCTCTAGCTATATATAATCTTTCTAATCTTTTTTAGGTAGACTAGAGTATTAGTTTTAGTACTTTATAAATATTCTAAGGTTCCTAAATATTACTAAGGTTTCCTAGGTGTTTTTTAAGTATAGGTAATCTATCTATTTAACTAGGTACTTAATATAGCTTCTAACTTACTTATAGTTTAGTATTACTTCGACTTTATATTTAGTATTAAGGTTAACTAATTAGATTTCTATTATAAAGATAGATAGCGCTTCTAGTAGTACTAGCTTAAGAAGTAATATATAGAATACTAAGTATATATTTATTATTCTAGATAGCGCTAATTTATAGTTAACTAGTTCTATAACTTGTTTGATTCTAAATAGTCCTAGCTTTTTATAATCTAGTTTTATACTTAGTTGTTTTATTTTAATATTTCTCTATACTAGGTAGACCTTATTCTTTTCTTTAAGTATAGGTTCTATACTACGTTTTCTATTATAGTATAACGCTGCTTTTTTTATAAAGAATACTAGGTTGCTAGCTAGTTCTTTCTAGAGCGTTTTAAGGTTTTCTATCTATATAGTTGCGGATTAGTTATCTAGTTCTAAGGTTATCGCAAAGTAGTATGCTTTTAGGTTATAACTATAATTTGCATACGCTAGTAAGATCTTTGTTTTCTCTGCAGCTAATATATTATAAAAGAACTATATAAGTAGTAGAAAGCCTATCTAGTTATTTTACTTATAGTTTATATAATACTAGATATATATTTCTATTATCTAATTTATCTATTTAGTTTATCTATTAGTTTATAGATAAAAGCTTATTAATAGCTTTCTTTTAATACCTAATAAAGCTATAAATACTATCTAGAATTTTAAAGTAAAGAGCTAATCTCTATTTGATATAATTTCTTTTAGTATACTATAGTTTACTACTACTACTTAGAGAAACGCCTAAGCTAAGTCTTTAGCTATGCTTAACTTCTTATAAAGTATTATATAGATATATTTTATTAATCTATCTATAATAACTAGAATAGAATTATATCCTACTTTTATTATTAGGTTCTTAGATAGTAGTAGCTTAACTATAAAGTTCTATGCGATAGATGTCTAAAGGGTCTTTAGTATATTAGATAATTATATTATACTATATAGAGTATATTATAATATTTTATTTTATATATAAGTATTATACTTGCTAATAACTTCTTTAACTATTATTTATATACTTAGAAAGTAGTATCTCCGCGAAAGCTTTTCCTAGGTTCTAGTATTCCTTTAATATCTATAAGCTAGTAGCTTATATTATTTCTTAACAAATTTTTTCTAGATGCTTTTAAGAATATATATCTTATTTTTATATAGTAGAAGCTTCTTTATATTTTTCTAAAAGTATTATAAGATGCTTTCTACTACTAAGTTCTTTTTATATACTAATTTGATTTTATTTATAAATAGGTTACTATTAATATAGGTTGTAGCTATAATTTGTTACTTATTTAGGATAAGATTATTACTATTTTCCTTAAAGATCGCAACGCTTTTTATTTTCTTTTTTACTTTATATTTTAGTTTCTAACTTAGCGCGTTAGTATATATATTCTTTATTTTTTTTATATATTTAATTTATAAGTTATAGGTAGCAAGTATTTTTATCTACCTTATCTGCTGCTTATTTAAGTTCTTGGTTATAGTAAAGCTAATAAAATTCTTATAATTAGTAAGAATTATTACTAGGAAGTTAGCTTTCTAAAGGTAAACTTTTTATTTCTATAATGCTTTAACTATTACTAGAAGCTTCTTATTATATATATTATAGTTAAGTTCTATAGATATTATTTTTCTAAAGTAGTATACTACTAGATGCTAGCTGCTATCTTTATATTTTTATATAAGTACTTTTTTTATTACTTTATCTAATATATCTATTTCTGTTATTAACTTAAGTTTTAGCTAGAAGTTTTAGTAGATAGGCTTTTCTATAAAGGCTTACTTTAGCTCTTAGAATGCTTTTTCTGCTTTATTTATCTATTTAAACTTCTGCTTTTTTTTTATTAGATCTATAAGTAGTAAAGCTTTCTTTAAATATAACTTAATAAACTTCTAGTAGAAGTTCGCAAATCTTAGAAAAGATTACATCTATTTAACTATAGTTAGCATCTTTTAGGTAATAATTGCTTAGATCTTTTTAAGGTCTAGGCTAATTTTCCTTAGCGTAATTACATAGCTTAGAAAAGTAATTTCTTTTATATAAAAGTTGTATTTAGATAGTTTTAGGTAGAATCCTTTTACTATAAGTGTTTCTAAGACCTATATTATATATTCTATATATTATTCTTTATTGTTTAAATATACTAGTATGTTATTAAAGTAATATATATAGAACTTATCTAAGAAAGCCCTTAATATATTATAGTTAACTTTTTAATAGGTTACTAAAGCGTTGGTTAGCCTAAATAGTATAATCTAGTACTTATAGTAACTAAATCTAGTTTAAAATGCTGTTTTCTATTCCTTGCTTTTTGCGATACAGATTAGGTAATATGCGTCTCTTATATCTAGCTATATAAAGATTACTACTTTTCTTAGGCAATCCTATATATTATCTATCTATAGTAGCAGATATTAATTTTTTATAGTTATCTTATTTAGCTTTTAGTAGTTAACGCAAAACTAGTCTAGTTTGTCTTTTTTCTTTATAAATAGTATTAGCGCTTTTAATAAAAAGTGCAACTCCTTTATCTATTCTTTAGATAATACTTTATTAATATACTTTTTTTATAGTTTTATCTTTTCTTTACTATACTAGCAAAGTGGTTCCTAAGAAGGTTTATATTCTTCTTTAAATAGTATCTTATAGTTCTATAGTTAATATTTAAGTAAGGCTTTTTTACTTTATAAGTTATTAAACATCTATTTAAACTTTTTATACTATACTAGTATCTCTTTTCTAACCTTTTTATTATTTAGTAGAGAGCCTTAGATTGCGTGCTTTAGCGCGTTATAGAATATAGCGCTAACCTCTTTATAGCTATATAGTTATTTTAATATATAGCTATATTAGATAAACTTTACTTTATAAGTTTTCTAGTTGATTTCTAGATTATATTATCTAATCTAAGAAACACTAAAAATAGCCTAATTATCCCTAATACAGATTATATCTAGGCTGATTTCTTTCTAGTAACCTCTAATAGTTACCTATATAGGTATAGTTTTATACTTAACTATTTCTTTATTTATTCTAATTACTATTTTATTAATAATAGTAAGTAGATAGAGTTCTACCTTCTTTTATATTAGTATATTAAGCTTTTTTATAGCTTTTAGCAAAATAAAGTTCCTTTACGCACTAGAGTTAAGTATAACCCGTAGCTTTTTCCTTTTAGTGCAAGCGTTTAGTATTATATAGTTTTAGCTTTCTATAGCTACTACTTTCTTTCCTAGTTATTTTCCTTTTAGGACCTTATATCTTATAAACTAGTTTTTCTATAGTTAGTAACTACTTTCCTACTTTATTAGTTATTATAAGATATTTAGCATAAATGTGCTTTATACTTTATTACTAATATACTACTAGGTAAAGGTTATTAGGTTTATAAAGAATAGAGAAAAAGTTGTTTTTCTCTAAATACGTTTATCTAACCTTTTGAGTAATTTCCTAGACTTTCTTTAGCTTAATAATTAAGCTTAGCCTTAGCATTTTTTCTTTTAGAATGCTTTTAATAATCCTAGGTTATTAGAATGCTTTAAAAATAACCTATTATATATTTTAGTATATAATTATATAATAGATACCTTTTTCTAGTTTCTCTATTCTTAGCTAAAAGTTTTCTTTAAAGGCTAGTTTATTCCCCTTTTTTAGTTTCTACTAGTTTCCTATAGTAAGCTTATTACTAGCTATAATTTATTCTTTATCTATATTAGGTAGCTAGTTTGTAGGATCCTAAGATGGGCTTGCTTTTTCTTCTATATTTATTTCTTAGCTTTTATACTTAGGTAGTTATATACTATACTTTTATCTCTTAGAGTTAGGTCGCAATGCTATATCTAAGATTTATATAGTAGCGCTTATATTTTATTTTTTTTAGAGTCTTTTCTTTTTCTTCTACTTATAAAAAAATGCTAAGTATCTAAGCAATCTATATTTAAAGCAAAGTCCCTTTTAATATTATTTATTCTATTTCTTCTTAAAGAGTAGGTTTAGTTTTTAGTAAGCGGCGTTAATCTCTATTAGGTCTCTTTAGTTTTTTTTTCTTATTAATTCTATTTTTCCTAACTGTTTACTAAAGTTATAGGTCTTTTTCTGCTTAAGGGACTTTTTAAAGAACTAGTTATTAATCTTAACTGCTTTTTTAATTATCTTAGTAAAACTAGTTAGTTAGTTTATCTTAGTTAGCTTATTTTTAATAAAGTTCTTTAGTTCTATATAGTACTAGCTAGTTAAAGCGCGGTTGCTCTACTTTACTATATCTAAATACTACTAGAACCTAGCTATATACTTAGAGGCTAACTTGCTTTATTTTAGTTATTATAGCTTTTATTTAGCTATACTCTACTATTTAAGGTCGCTAAAGACTTATTAGATATTTTTCTTAAATGCTTTATAGCTTATAAATATAGCCTAGGTTAAGGTCTTTGCTCTAGTTATAATTTGCTCTTAGCTGGTTTTGTTTGCTATAAAATCGTTAATATAGATCTTGACTTAGTTAAAAGCTATGCTTTAAAAGTAACTAATTATATAGATAACTTTTACTATCTTAGTTTTAAATAAGTATTAGTTAAATAAAATATAGATATCTATTAAGATTAGAAAGTTATCTAACTTGCTTTTATCTTTATAGAATATATTAAGTATCTTAATAATTATAGTTTGTTCTTATACTATAAAAGTCTAAGCTAGCGCTAGTATAGAAGCTAGAGTTGGTATTAGAGTTAAGCTTAGAATGTTTTTCCTTTTAGTAGATTTAGTAGATAATATTATTCTATTAATAAAAAGACTAGTGCTTAAAGTATAACGATTGCTTTTTTTATATAATACTAAAATAAGTTTTATAACTTAAGTTAGGTCTTTTTTAGACCTAGGTTATTATTAGGTTAATATTAGTATCTATTAATAGATTACTAGTTGCTATACTTAAGAGTATAGCTTATTATAAAGTATAATATAATAAGCGTATATTAGGAAATACTATTTAAGTTAAGTATAAAGCTTCTATCTATTAGGTAATAATCTAGTCTTATATAGAACCTTTATATCCTAGATTATATAGATTATTATAATTCTACTAATCCTAGATTATATAGATTATTTCAATCTAAATAATCTATTTTTATTTTATAATATATTATATAACTAGCTAACTAGTATACGTAGCTATTATATTAGCTACTATAAAGAAACCTTTTTTCTTCTAGAGGTTCTTTTATGCCTAGCGAGCTAGATATTAAGCCTAAGGTTCTTTAGTTATATATTATATTTATAATACTAAGTATATTATAATAATAATAAAGTTATCGCCAGTTGCTAACTAAGCTAGCGCTAAGTTATATAATAATATCTAACTACCTATATCTCGATAATAACTATAGCTATAAAGATATAAAGTATATCTATTTATACTATTAGAATAAATATCTTAGTATAATCTTTTTTATACTTTTAAGTAAAACTATATATTATAAGTTAAGCTTTAAAGCGCTTAATTTTATTATTAATAGTTTTCTTTATATTAAATACCTATTTTGCAGAAACTAGATTTACTTCTTTAAGAAGTATAAACTTTTTCTAAGTGCTATTTTAGATTAGAGTCTTAATCTTTTCTTATATTACTATATTCTATTCTTTTATATACTTGCTTTTTATTACTTTCTTATATATATAAAGGATATAAATCCTCTATTTAACTAAAGTAGATAATATAGTTTTAGATAAATAGTTATATATCTTATAAAGTAGTATATAAAATATCTAAAAGATTTTCTTTTTTCTTTTGCTTTTATTAATAGTTAGTAATAAAGTAGTAATAAAGTATTTCTTAATCTTAGATAATTCCTCTATATTTAAATAGTCTAATAATTCTAGAAATAATAATATAACTATAGTATAAACTTTCTTAGCTATCCTTTCTTTACTATTTTCTCTAAAGTCTTTTTTTTTCTAGTTTAAAAGAAAAAGTAAAGCGGTTTAGCTTAATCTTTCTTAAGTTTCTTATTTATAGATTTTACTTTATTTTCTTAAAATCTATTTATAGATAGCTTTATAATAGTTTTAAAAGAGTTCTTTTTAAGGTTAACTATACTTTTTAAGATAATTTTAGAAAAGTTATTTTTATAGTTTATTTTACTTTCTAAGATAGTCTTAGAAAGGTTGCTTTTTTAGGTTTCTATATTAACTAAGATAGTTTTAAGAAGCTTAACTTACTCTATAGAGTTTTCTAGAATTATTAGAAAGTTTAGTTAATACTTAATAAATAGTATTACTACTATTAGCTTAGAGGTTTTCTAAGATTCCTATTTTATAAGCTTTCTAGCTAGTTAGCTTTATAGTTTATAATTAAGCAGATCTAAAGATATTTCTTATTCTATAACTCTACTTAGTAGGTTTTATAGCTAGAGTTCTAAGTCTCTTTTTTTTACTAACTTATAAAAGATAATAGAGCTTAATCTTTATATATAACTAAGGTTAGTAAAATAGAACTAGTACTACTTATTAGTTTTACTACTATAGCTTAAAAATACTACTTTCTACTTTTTATTTGCTTGCTTATTATATAGCTAAGTAGCTAGAATAGTCTTTAGATCTATATATATAAAGTATTAGCATCTTTATACTCTTAGGTAGTTAGAGATTTATTTAATACCTATATATACTTTTTCTAAGGATATTCTTTTGCTTATAATTTTAGGTTCTCTAAGTAACTAGTTTCTAATATATATATTAGTTTTTATTATAAAATACTAGAATTCTAATAGTAGTTTAGAGCTTTTTATTATTATCTTTATTATATTTTTAGTTATCTAGATTGCTTTCTTAGAAGGTCTATTTTAGTATAATAATATAATAGTTATATACTTTATAAAAATACTATTTTCTTTTTTCTATTTATCTATAGTATCTTTTAGTTCTAGAGTATTATCTAATCTATATATAATTACTTTCTACTTTCTTTTTATTTTTATCTTTTCTTTTATTTCTAAAGTCTTAAAATTACTTTATCTTTTAACTTTAGTAGAATTATTTAGATTTTCTAGGTAAAGTTATTAATAATATATAGGAAGTACTTAAAACCTTAGATTAACTTTATAAAAAGTCCTATAATATTAATTAATATAAGTGCTAAAGGTTTAGACTTGTAAATAGCTAGCGTCTTATTTATTATTTTTTGTATTTTACTAATTTTATACGCTTTATAGATTCTCTAGTAAAGTATAGAAATCTTAATTGTTTTTACTTTAGTTACAACTTTATATAGATATTAGAGAGACTTAGTACTATAGTAACTAAAACGCCTATATATAAGTTAAAAGTGTTATTATTAGTTTTTTAATATATTATCTTTTTCTAACTTATCTAGGTCCTAAACGCTCTTAGAGTTACCTTAGTATTCTATTTTTTTAAAAGCAGAAAATACTATTTCTAAATAATATTTTAAGATAGACTTTATATAGTATAGGCTATTCTTCTACTTTATAGTAATAAGTGTTTTATTTTCTTTCTTAAAATATATCTTCTTATTATTAAAGTGTTCTTAGATTCTATCTTTATATAAATATCTTATAGAAATTAAATTAATTCTAAGGTTAGAAATAAAAAAAGTATTCTTAAGAAAATAAAAAGATCTATCTTTAGTAATAATTTTAGCTACTTTATACTTATCTAACTTTAATATTCTTTTCTCTACTTATATAATCTAAGATAGAAAGCACTTTTTTAATAGCTTTTTAAATAAGTAAGATTTATTAGTTATATATAATAATACGCCTAAATTAATAAGCTATATAGTAGAGTGCTTACTTAAAATTATTCTTTTTTACTTCTTAGTAATTACTATAACCTCTTTTTTATAGTTATTAGATAAAAAGTCTATAGAAGTTATATTAAAGTTTAAGTTACTTTTACTTCTAAAGTTAGCTTCTAGAAATCTATAGTTTTTTTTTAACTTAAAGTTTTTATTATTTTATCTGCTATAAAAGAATTTATAGTAAAATAAACTTTTATAGTTAGATAACTTCTAGTAGGATCTTTTTCTTAAAGTAGCTTTAAAGCTTATCTTTAGAACTTTAGAAAAAATAAGCACTTTAGTACTATTATAAAAGGGAATAAATGCTCGTATAGATAACGGTCTATACGTAGGCGTAGAGCGTAGAAAGTAAAAAGTAAAAAGATAAGAAGTAAATAAAGATAGTAAATTCTAAGCAAGTTACTAACTAATGCTAAAAACTATAACTTAAGAGCAAAAAGAGTATATTATAGATAGATAATATTCTATATAAACACGTATCTACTAAGTATATAGCTATAAGCTATAGAACTATAACTATTATATAATATCAGATAACTAGAAAGAAACTAAAAAATCCCTACTATACTATATACTTTTTTTTATAGATATAGTATTTAGAACTATTTTTATTAGATAAGTTCTAGGATTAGTAGTAAGAATATTTAAATCTCCTCTATATAGCTAGTCTATGCTTAGCTTTAGTAGTAGTAAGCTTTTTTTTTCCTAAAAATACTTAATCTAGTTATTAACTAGTATTATTATTATAGCTAAAGTATTAACTATTACTTTATAGCTAAGTAGTAAAGTGCTATAAAGTAGAAAAAAAAGAGTATTATTAAAGTACTAATCTTTTACCTTTAGGTTAGTAGAGATAATCTTATAGCAGATCTCTTTTAGTTTATAAAACTATTAATTACTATAAGTTCTAGTATCTACTTAAAGTTATAAAGCTTCTTTATAAACTTCTTTATAGTAATCTTACTTAGTTAGGTATACTTTATCTTAAGGTACTTCTAAAGCTTCTTTGCTATCTTATATTTATCTAAAAGACTTTAGTTATTATTACTAAGCTTTTAAAGAAAGTAGAACTTAATAGTTTTTTTATCTTTTTTATACTTTACTTTTTTCTTAATATTAAGATAAATTAGTATAGTAATTAGTATTATTAAAGATAAAAAGGCCTTAGATAAACTTAGGGTATTATTAAGTAATAAGTCTTTTAATATATCTATAGCCTTAAAGATATCTTCTATAGTTATATATTTTATATATTTATAAATGCTTTTATTAATAATATACTTAATTGCTTTCCTCTAAAGCTTAGCTCTAAGTAGTTGGAACTACTTCTTATAATTCTCTTTTATTAAAACTAGTATCTTTTATAACTTGTTCTCTACTATTATATTAGTCCTTTTTATAATAGTTTTTATAAAGGGAATATTTATAAAAAGAAGATCTTATATATTAGGTTTTTCTAGATAGCGCAGAAAAGGTATATAGCTAAAGTAAATAAATATAGTATTAAAAAAATATAAAAAATATATAAAGAAAATTAAAATAAAAGTGTAAAGCAAGTTATAGCAGCTTGCTTTTTATTATATATTATTTATATATAAAGAGGGTATAAAGCAAGTTATAGCAGCTTGCTTCTATTATTTATATTAAATTTATATATAAGAAGGGTTTTTATAAAGTTATGCTCCTTTAGAGCTAAGAAACCTTATTTCTTTTATCTCTTTTTTTTACTTCTCTAAAGCTTAAGAAATAACTATCTTTTTTTTATTAATCCTTAATTAATAGACTATATAATACCTTTTTACTCTAGGCTTATTATATTATATAAAGTTTAACCTTAGCAGATTGCTAATAGCTTTATAACTATCTATTCTCTTTATCTATATCTTATAAATAGAATCTAAAAGCGTTATTCTTTTAAATATTACTCTTTATAGATATGCTATATTATCTCTTTAAATATTACTTTTACTGCTTATAAACTGCTCTTAAACTTATATAGTAGCAGGATTATTTAGGTAGAAACTAAAAGCCTTTATCTTTACACCTAGGCTTATAACCTATTAGAACTATATGCTTCCTAGAATTATTACCTCTAGAAAGGCATATAGACTAGATAGGGATATAGTTAGGGAAGTAGGTTAAAGGGGTTATATTAGCTTAAGGAGGAAAGCTACTATAGAGGTAAAGATAAGGTCCTTATAACCTTATACGCGTCCGCTAGCGGCCGCGTCACCTAACACCG
Source organism: Gremmenia infestans (assembly GCA_032629725.1). Taxonomy (NCBI): domain Eukaryota; kingdom Fungi; phylum Ascomycota; class Leotiomycetes; order Helotiales; family Hamatocanthoscyphaceae; genus Gremmenia; species Gremmenia infestans. The sequence goes on from JAFEVB010000020.1 coordinate 384,851, forward strand.
CGAGGGCTGTATTTCCAACAGGAAGTATTAATAAGACCAAAAACGGCAACTGCAAATTATTCCACTTCCTAGACAGTATGTTTTCAGCTTCTAGAGATCTGCTCCTTGGCGCCAGTTTTTGTGACATCGAATCCCCCCAAACACGTGATCCAATTCGTGAAAACACGCCAACCCACTCTTGCCCAAACTCATCTCCATGTTATCTGACACTCTTCCTCCCCACACTCGGCCATTGCGATCTCAAGATTCCCTCCCGAAATGGCAGCATGTGACATATGCCATCGAAGGAAAGTGAAATGTGATTCGCAAGGGTCAGAACAGTGTTCAAGGTGTCGTGAAGGGAAGCTTCGGTGCACGTTCGCAACCCCTGTTCACTGTTACTATAGCTCTGTGGCTGATATGACGAAGATTCGATCTAGCGAACGCGCATAGGACTCCAAATCAGAGGAGAAGAACACCGGTGACAGGTCGTTCAGAGAACCTCCAGTCGATTCATAGGGTACTAGCTGTCAGCAATGTCAACCCGACAGGAGGCGCAAGCTCAAGCCCCTCGTCCCTACCACCGCTAGCCCCATCTGGCAGTGGGACACCCCAGACCTTCGTCCCGTCCATGGATGATATCGTGGAAGAAGAACTTTCTCGGACGGCTCTTACGCAGTTTTATCAGCGCGGAATTACTGGAGCTGCCACCTGGTTTCCTTACAACGAGGGCCATGATATCCGGATTGCGTATATTGGCACGTCTACCTCAAACCTTGCTCACCTAGTGCACGGAGAGCTCGACGCACATGATAACCATGACTCTTCGCTACATTATCCTTTCCCGTCCATTCGACTTCCAATCCCATGGAAGCCTGACAAGGAACAGCCCATCGTCAAATGGTATTCGAAATTGGCGGATAATGCTGGGGCCCTACCGATGAAGGAAGTCAGAGACGATTTAGTCTATTCTTTCTTTGAAAAGATTCATCCCGGTTTCCCTATCGTAGATGAGGTGCAGTTTAAGACACGCTACGCGGATCCTGAAAACCCCCCTCCACTTTTACTTTTACAGTCCATCCTCCTTGCTGGGGCTCATGTTGTAAGAATTATATGATTCCATAACTCCTTTGATATATGATAGTGTACATATAAGCAGCAAATATTACTGCCTTTGCTGCCATCCACGAGAAATGTGTCCGGCATATGAGTGCTGACTTTCAAATCATGTAGTCTCAGCATCCCAAGGTCGCAGAGTCCCGGTCCCTGGTCAAAATGGCTCTGTTCCGGCGAGCCAAGGCTCTTTTTGATATACATTTCGAAAACGATCGTATGCACTTGGTCCAGAGCGCTCTTCTTTTCACACTGCATTTTGAGGTTCGTAATAATTTGATTTGTGTAGATGTTGAGTGATCTGAAAGCAAAAGTCTTACAATTTCTGCAGGGTCCGGACGATGTATCTTCAAATGCTTATTACTGGGTAGGAGTTGCTACTCGTATTGCCTTTGGTCTTGGAATGCATAGAGACCTTGGTCCTTCTTCCTCAACTCGAATGCCATTGGGTGATACTCGTATTTGGCGGCGTATTTGGTGGACATTGGTTCAAATGGATGTCCTCGCAAGCTTAACTCATGGCCGCCCAACGATGATAGATCCTGACGATACCGATCAAACACCGCTCGCCCCAGAGGACTTTATTGAATATTGCGGGCATAAGAACCAACATATTAACATCGATTATTGCATTCAAAACTCGGCATTATGCAACATCATTATTTCCATTTTGAAGTTGTCTTCTCCAGGATCTTTACGCCGGTGTCGTCTTAATCCAGAATCCCTGGAAACTCAGAAATCTACTCTCGATGCCAGACTGATCGGCTGGTACTTACGATTGCCATCAGCTCTGGTCGATGCCAATAGTAATACATCGGACTTCTGGGCATTGCAAATCCAATTGCACTATAACCTTGCTCTTCTACATTTGCACCGACTTACTGTAGAAAGAAACAACACAAGCCAAAGTAGCAATTTGCAGCAAGAGCAACAGAAGTCTCTAGGTATTCGCCATACAGCTTCCCTGTCGATTGCCAAGATTTTTGACAATATCATCGCAATGAATGCGGTTGATAGATGCTCGTTCACATGTTTGACGGCGCTATTCTCTTCTGCGATGCAGATGAGTTTCGAAGCACGATCGGCTGCTGCAAGAGGAGAATTTGTACTAGCACTTCAGTCACAGACCAGACTAGAGAACTTACTTCCTGCTATGAAAGACATCGCCACTTACTTGCCGAGTGCTGAAGCAATTGTCAGGGTCTTCAAGAAAGTGTCCCGGGAAGTCAAGGAACAAATCAAATCGTACTTTACGGCGTTCGAATCGATACCAGAAGACGAGAGCGCAGCCTCGAATGGGGTAGATATCGCCTCGAGCAATCATAACATCTCCGATTCACCGGTTTGGGACCCCAATTTCAACGGTTCTTTTGCTGCTGGATGGAGAAACATTTTTGGTCTCCCCGATCTGAATGCATTCGAGAACTTTGAGTCATTGGGGCTTATGGATAGCTGGCTCACGATTCCTGCTACTACGGAGAACAACACCTTTTTTGGCTGAAATGTTTACGATTCAAGGCCTTCGGCAAAATTCATATCGCGGGATCTGGGGGATGCCATGACGTTCGAAGGGTGGCCAAGCCTCAATACTGTTCCACTTCAATGTAGGACCCCGTTCTTGAGAGCATGGTTGCCAGTCGTCACGAGTTCATTTACCCTTCCAGAAATGTATCGTGGGAAAGAATTAAATGTAACACTCATCACTGTCTAAAATGCACGACGTATATGCCAGAGCCGGGGTCTACCTTTCACTGAGCGGTGGACTTGATAGGGCCATGAAAGAAGTCTCGACACTCTTTAAGGTACGATTGTTATGATCACCTATAAAATGTGGCAATTTTATGCATTTACCACATTGTCCAAGATTTCCGTTACGGCAATCAGCTCTTCATCTTGGTATGGAAATCCAACAACTTGCAAGCCAACAGGTTGCGACGAAAAGAGCTCGGGGTCATCTAGATCATAATGCTCAGTATCTGGAACAAGAGTATGAGGGAAAAGAACTTACACATATCATAAGTCGATTTATCAAAATGGTTGTCTAGGGGCTTATACTCCATATCTCTTGGGTCTTTCTCGGCTGAGATTTTGAGGTCTTTGACGGGAAGGGTGATGGAGGGGTAGTCGAGGATGTTGAAAAGACTTGTGTAACCCCACCAACAAGCGAAATCGTGCCTGGGTAAGTTATATATCGCCATTCTCTTTGCCCCCAATTTCAAGCGTTGACTTACGGATAGCCTGCAGAAGGATGTACCGGGCAGATCATAGCATCTATAGGCATTTTGAGGGGCAATTTTCCTGTCTTCGTTTCAGCGGCACTTGTCCAAAACGTCGCCATCTGCGCTTTGTATGCCGCTTGCTTAGTATTGCAGGCAAACAATTCGGATACCGAAAGCTCTTCGATATCAAAAATCTCCAAATGACGTTTAAGTGAAGGAATCATCTGTTCCCCGCCTTTTGCAAGGGTCGCCTTCTGCTCCGCAGCACCCGTTTGGAAGTATAATTTCCACGTTGTAAGGGCTACTTCCCAGCAGTCAAATGGGAGCCTTACAGGAATAACTACACCTCATTTAGACTCTATTTGCCTATGGTAGTAGGGGAAGTAATACCTTCGTGGCCTGCGGCTTTCAATTTCGCAGCCGTCTCTCTTATCGCCCGCAAAATGGGTGGGTGTGGCATGCACACTCCATCGAACTCGAAAATCCCAATAGTGAGCTTCGTAGGTTTCTGGACCTCTCGCCATGGAACGGGTATAAAACTTCCATCATATTCAGCAAGCGGGTGGCCATTAACAACCTTTGTAAACATCTTCAGATCGGCCATACTGTGACACGCGGGACCACACGATACTTTAATCGAGAGCTGACCAGGAGCAGTAGTTTGCATGCCTCCTTTAGGTATTCTTTCCGAGCTCGGACGGATGGAATATAAACCGTTAAAGGCTGCAGGTGCTCTGATAGAGCCCCCGATATCTGACATTGGCCCGATAGGGCTGCCTTTTAGAGCTATCAAGGCGCCCTCCCCACCTGAGGAGCCTCCTGATCCTAGCTTGTTGTTGCGTGGGTTGAGGGTTCTTCCCCATAGGGTACTCCATGTTTCAAGTGCCATTCCCGTCTGGGGCATGGTGGTCTTGACGTAAAATACAGCTCCAGCATTGCGGAGAGCTTTCACCAGAGTGGAGTCCTTGTCAGCGATCACCTTTGCCCATGATACATATCCAAGAGTCACGGGGTGTCCTGTCACGTTGTACATATCCTGGGATATAGTCAGCCGCTGGACACAGAGGTTGTAATTGAGGTCTATTACCTTGATCGATACTGGTAGTCCATGGAGAGGGCCGACAACCCTTCCCGTGCTCTTCAAATGAGCATCTAAATTTCTCGCCGCATCCAAAGCTTCATCAGGAAAGAAATCTATCAAGCAATTTGTCTACATACTGATAAGCATCTTTTCACCAGAGTGGGTGGATTGCAAAAATACATACAAGCTGATGCGCAATTGCTGCACGTGCCAAGAAAGCCTCCGTGGCCTCAACACTGGACAAAGAACCAACTGCTAGTTGCCCCAAGAGTTCCGTGGCTGTTTGTTCAGTGATAGCGATTTGTTCTGGTGTTAAAATGCCACAGGCCTTTGGGATGTCCATCACGTTTCTTTCTGTGTTCAACTGTGCGGATAGCTTCCATTTTGCGGGAATAGAGTCGAGCACCCCTTGTTGAGCTTTGCGTGCGATTTCTTGCACCGACGACGACATTATTAGATGTGTATAAGTTATACTAGAATCGGGGCTGCCAGAATTGTCCACCACTTGGACAACCTAGGTGCTATTTACAGTTTCCTAAAACACCACCACGTGAGGCAAGGATAAGATATGCAATGAAATGTGGAGTTATTGCTCTTATAGAAGGTGATAGATAGAGATATGCAAGCCCTTGTTTATCAGCCCGCTCTCACAATCCTCGGGGCCGACCGATTAGGAGGATGGCTGACGCTGACCGACCATCCAGGGAAGTGGATGGCCGTAAGTGGGATGTGGGGCCAATTCCAGCTTCGGGCTTTGAACGAGGGGGGTATATGGCAGCGAGGCAGGTGGGGGAGTCTTAGGCTCAATGATGGAGTATGAGCAAGAATGTGTTATCTGTGCAGGTGACTCTTTGATCTGCGGAAGGTGTTTGCAGGGTGAAAGGGGCTCGCTTAATCAATCACTTCCCCTTAACTTTGGTTAAACCCAACTCACACTACACCCCACAGTCTCATGGTATTGCTTTTCGACCTACTTTGATAGACGTTATTGCACAACTCTTTTGCTGCAAGTTGCTAGGCATGAATGCTTCGGAAAAAGCGTAAGGATTTCCATTCGGGCTTCTCCATATTGAATACTTAATGTAGTTTTTATTTTACAAATGTCTAATTGGACTTGAGGTTTCAATTTATTTTTCCTGATTGTATTGGAATGCTTGATCACAATTGGATAGAGTTGGAGAGAATGACAAGCATTGACGGCAGGCCTTCTATCCACAATGCCCAATTGAGAATATGCTGCAAATTGTTTGGTGCTCTTTCCTACCATTCTCTTCCAGGAGCCCAATCGAAAAATAACGCATTGAGGCGGGTCTTCTGGTTCCAAACACCATTGAAAGTGCGGGGAGTTCCCATCCCGGTCGCCTGGAATGCCTCGTGGAAATCGTGAGGATTAGGATAAGTGGGTGACACATTCAAACGTGTGGTAAATCATAACTTCGCTAGGCTTAACGTCAAACCAGAGTTTGGGGACAGATCATTTTGCGTCTAGGTGTTCTTTGGTGGCTCTCTACGTTGTAGGTCCATTTGTTTAAGGAAGGCTATTGAAGTTTGTTTTTCTTCTAGGTGTGCCTTCATTATTTGACAGATATTTATCTAGATGGCTGGGCTGCAGTTGGCCCATCAACTTGGGGAAGCTATCGAAGGCTGAAGGAAAGTTCCTGTCACTCTGTTGTATTTTATATAAACACTCGACTACAGTACTACAATTCTTGTTGTCTGATTACGGTAGCTGCATGTGGCGGTAGTTCAACTCTCACAAACACCTTTTACCGCCAAGTGAGAAACTTCATCTTTGTTATGGTGGCCATTGCACAGCGAACCAGGCTGCAACGGGTATCACTGGCCTACTGCTCAACCTACGAGCATCCAGACTGTCGCTTTCAAGGTGAACGATGCGCCTAGCAGTTTGCATCGTGTGGGGGGTGGCGGGCGGCTAGTGCACTCATTCTTGAGATCAACCGTTTTCCTTGCAGAGCCTCAATATTTACAACGCACAGGCTTCCGTCATCCATCTGTTCGGGAGTTTCGGAGGGACGTACAACTGCGTCAATATCTGAAAGAATATTTAGATAAAAAAAGTAAATAATATACAATGACGGTGGTGGGGAATAGTAGATTAGGGTTACACTGACCATGACTCAGCAAATTCCTTCACTACCCTGTTCTCTCTCTCTCTCTATGCCAACTCCCTTTACTCCCCTCTGATTTTTCTTCTTTCTAGATTGAATTCATCTTTCATTAAAAAGGGGACTACACTAAGCTTTCACAGATTGATTCACACAACAGCTTCATAGCATTATTTTCGATACGCTTTAACAGAAGTTATCATATAACTCTTGTTTTCGCGAACTTGGTGTTATCTAGGCATTCATAGCTTTGCAATCACCTTGGCACTATTGCTTGAAAGAGCCTGGACTACTTCTGCAGCCCCTCTTTCGCCTGAACGAATTGCACCTTCCATGTATCCTTTCCATTCAAAAGATGTCTCAGTCCCAACAAAATGAATGGCATCAAAGGGTTCCCTCAAAGCCTTCCCAACGTCGGACATGATGTTCGGCGGTGTTACAGGACATGGACAGCCTTGGCTCCATGGATCTTTGACCCATTCTTGCTCGAATATTTCTGTTGGGGCCCTGATATCTGTCTCATTTCCAGAGCCGAACAGCGCTACAAGTTGCGACAGGATCGCTTCTTTCCGACCTGCAGCACTCAGTCTCGACCAGTCTCGTCCTGGCTGTCCAACGAGGAAACATGTCAGTGAAAATTGGCCTTCAAGGTCATCGCTAGTGTCTCTAGTGACAGATGCAGGCCCGACGAAGGATTGGGTCATTCCACAATACCCATCCTTCCTCCACCAAGGCTTGTCCCAGATCAGAATCATCTTTGCATAATAGCCCAATCTGCTGTTTGAGCTGTACTTCAACTTGTCTAGTGGAAGTGGGGGTTGAAACGTGATTTGTTTATAAGTTGGTGTTGGGATGGAGACAACTACCTTCTTGGCATGATATCGAGTACCATCTTCTGTGGTTACTATCGCTACTCCGGAGCGGCTTTGGAAAATGCGGCTGACTGGTGCCTCGAGAATTACCGAGCTGGGCACCATCGTTTCTGCAATTTTCTTGGAAAAGGATTGTGTTCCTTGAATAAAGTCAATCCAAGGGCCAGAGGAAACACTTTCAAAAGCACATACCTGTTCGCAACCTCAGATGTTGCCCACCGTTCTTCTGATCAGATCTCATTTGGAGCAAACCTCCGCCACTCTTGCAATAATCAAGGAAGTACAAGGCGCTGAGCTCCGAAGGCTCGCACCCAAGCATTGCTCTTGACCAGATTCCGACTGTTGCCAGGGCCTTCACGCCAGCCCCTTGCTGCTTCACGAACTCCTCAAGAGTCACATCATCATTGCCTGCAGTCCATGGATTTTGAATGTCAATGGTGTGACAGAGCTCTTCAAAGCCGTCTCTGATTCTAACAATATCGGCAACATCTTTCTCTCCCCACTGTGAAATGTAAGTGATTAGTAGCAAACAAGCAGGGGGCTTTTCTTTAACTTACTGCAGGAACTTCTCCATATCGAAAAGTAATTGATGCTTTTTCTGGTACATGTGCTGCGCAGTTGCCGTTGGTATTTTGCTCGATCAGCTCCAGATTGAACTTCTTTGTCAGAGCAAACATCTTCGACTGATTGGAATCATTAATCCAAGCTGCTCCCACGTCTACAGTGCTTCCACCTTTCGTCGGCCGACTCCATGTCTTCCCACCAACCCGATCACGAGCTTCTAACACAATGCAAGAGTACCCAGCTTTCTGAACATCATACGCTGTTTGTAAGCCACTCAATCCCCCGCCAACTACTACGACATCTACACTCAGGGAACCCAGAGCGGCTGGTCGCACGATAGGTGGGATTGCAGTTAGATCTCGGACTGCTGCGACTGCTTCGATTTCGAAGTGGTACTCTGGTACAGCCAACGCAGGAACTGGGACAAGGGTTGACGGAGGTCGGTGTCCGTTCATGAATTTGAGAAGAACTTGCGCGTGATACTGATTCTCGGGGGAGTAGTTGACAATGTAGTAGGTGACTTTCACAATATCGGCGGCCGTCGCACCTGCTGCGAGGAGAGCGTCGCCGAGGTTTTGGAAGGCTAGCTCGACTTCTTGCTCGTAACTTTCTGGTACGACTCCATTTTTATCTCTCCCAACTTGGCCAGCAGTATAAATGAACTTCGCTGGACCTTGTACAGTTGCAACAGGTGAGTAGTACGGCTTACAATCTTTCAAAGCTGATGAATCGATGGTAGTGACGTGAGGAGCCATTTTCACGTTTGGAAGTTTCGGTGGAATAGATCAAATCAAGCGAGATCTGATCTTGGCTGTACCTTTGATTTCTTTTTTGCAGTCCAGAAGATATCTGAGTCTGGCAGGATTGTCTTTACTAAGGTATTCCGAACCCGGATCCGTCTTGGACTCTCGATGTACTTCCGTAGGTTCGGATCATATGGGTCAGTACTTCAGATTTGATAGCGCCAGATCTTGCTGATTTTGAAAATGACGTTTGGAAGGGAGGTTGTGTTGAAGTCGGGTCAAAATTTGGTTACCAGGAGTCTCGTGCGGGGTAGCAATATACACCGCAAGCGCATGTCTGAATAGTTACAATAAGCTGCTCACGATAAGCTTCCTGGTTCCATCATATATGTACAGGGTATTCGGCGAGAAAGGAGGTGTTTGTGAGACCCGAGTCAAGAGTGGGATACGCCAATCAAAACATTCCCTCGCTTCGGCGCCGAGGTTTGTCGATCTCCATCCCATCTTGTCATTCTCGCAGGACGATTATGCAGGAACTGGGGCTTGAGATATCAAAAAGATACTAGTCAGTACCTTGAAGTCAGTTTTTGCGTTATCTTCAGCACGAAACCTTGAGAATCCGGGATGGACCTTTATTTCCATGTTTATCTCCATATCTCCTGCAGGTAAGCACAAATACTGGTAATTCCCTTCACAGCTTTCTTCTTCGTCCAAGTTTCTTTCGCTTCTCGCCATTGCACGCAAAAACGTAGATATGTCTTCCGAAAGCTCTGTCGAGCTTCAGCTCGTTAAACTGCCGTTCCTGAGACGCAACAAGTAAGCTTTCTCTTCAACACCCAAGGCCGCTTGCTCATAGTCATGCAGTCCATTTATCCAAGTGTTGCTCAGCGGAGCCTGTCTCTTCTGTAATCCAGGTCTGTACTTGGCAATTACAGGCTTGGGAGCTGGAGGTGGCAAAGTGTCATCTACCGCCATGGCCGACATCAGTAACGGAGTGCTTTACGGGATGTTTGCTTTCTCTGCCCTGTTTGGTGGCACATTAATCAACACGATTGGGCCTCGTATAACTATGATGTTTGGCTGCACCGGCTATCCAATTTACATAGGTGGGCTGTGGTACTTCGACGTATATGGCAAGCTCTGGTTTCCTATCCTTGGGGGTGCATACCTTGGGATAACAGCTGGATGTCTTTGGAGTGTTGCCGGTTTGTCAACTGCTACATTTATGAACACTACATACTAAATGCCCTGTCTAGGATTCATGGGGAATGCATACGCCGAGGAATCCCAAAAAGGAACTTGGCGTGCCATTCAGTGGACATGCAATGCGTTTGGCGCGACGGTCGGGGGATTAGTGGCCCTTGGTATCAATCTTCACACAACCAGCGAAGGTGTTCCACACTCTGTATACATAATCTTCATCGTTCTACAAATCTGTTCAATAGGGTTTGCGGCCCTGATGCTGCCGATCGAATCCCTTCTCCGTTCCGACGGAACGCTCTTGGCAGAAGTCAAGCCCACAAATTTCACCCAGTCCCTCTCAGGCATGGGAGAACTCCTCAAAGATTGGCGTATTCTCCTAATGCTTCCTACCTTCTACGCCGGTGAAGTCTTCCTAGTGTTGCAAAGCAGCATCAATGCATATGCTTACGATCTTCGCACTCGCTCCCTCAACAACGTTCTGACCAACATCACACAAATCCCTTTCACACTCTTCATCGGCTATCTTCTAGACTGTGAGAAACTTGGCACTCGCCGTCAGCGCGGAATGATCGTAGTCCCAATCGTTGCCGTATTTGTAACGGGAACATACATCGCCCAAACAATCTGGCTCGCATCCTGGAAGTTCGATCGCAGCATCGCCGGACCCTCGATAGATTGGACCCATTCCGCGTACCCTGGGGCCGTCATCATCTATCTCTGTTACGGAGCACAGTACGGTATGTTTCAAAATACCATACTTTGGCTTCTAGGTACGATGACCAACCAACCTGCTCGGCAAGGACATATGGCTGGCCTTTTCGTGGGCGTGCTGAGTGCGGGCACAGCAAGTGCGTTTGGGATTGATAGTACGAAGACGCCGTATGAACGGGAGAATGGTGCATATTTTGCGCTGGCAACTATTAGCTGGCCTATCATGTTTTATATTGCTTGGAAACATACGCTGGATAGCAACTATTTCCGCGAAGAGGGCGTGGGGATTCCGGTACATGTTCAGTTGGAGCATGATAAGTTAGCTAGGGTCATTGATGGTGATACGGTGGCTGCAAATGGGGCGGAGGACAAAAACCAACCTCTTGCTGGGGCTGACGGAGTCGGGAAAGAGAACAAGGTTTGAACTGCGTCTGTTGGCAGGCTGTGAACCTGTATCCCAACATCAATCACCCAATGTCTTCGTCGTTTTGGAACCAAGGACCTTAATTTCTCAACTAGCTGATACAATAATCCATAACAGAGCCGTTGGGGAAGCTCTCATTCTCAAGTTTTAAACTCGCAAGTTCAAGGCTGCCGCCGTCGCCATTAGATTCTTATTGTGTACTTATGTCGCACTGTCGTATCGCCTTCGTAGATTTGATTGATATAAGCTGCAAAAGCTTCGAATAATGTTCGCCTTGACGAATGGCTTTCATTGCCATCCTAAGAATAGTCGAGGCGGAAGTGAGGATATAGATATATATACATCTCGATACACCTAGCTCTAGCGTACATCTTAGAACCCTACGTCATCCTCCTTGTCAGAAGTTTACTCGCGTTTTTTTTTAAGTCTGAGATTGGGTCCCTTTTTGCTCCACATTACCTGCTGCTGTGACCATTCAGAGGCTTGGATGGAGCCAATCTCTTTGAACACGAGCATCATCAATTTGAGAGCTTTAGCTTTCGTATTTCTTACTGTAATGCAGATCTATTCTAGGGTAAAGAGCCAGTCATAAGTGTAAGATCTGTCCTTTCCACGCTAGAAGGCTCCAGTTTCAGACTTAAGCGAAAAGCGAGTAGATCCTTATTAGGGATATTTTCCCCGCAAACTGATCGGAGATACTTAGCACGTGATACACATTTCTCGAGATCTAATAACCCCTATTCATCTATTATTGGAATTGGTCGCTATTAATGGCTGTTTGATGTTGCGTGGCTGCATGCGTAGGATTGCATCAGGGGTAAAATATAAAACTCGCTTCCATGCTCTCGGAAATCCTGCCGCCTACCAAAATAACCCCTGCTCATTGGTCAGCCTTGTCGGTAGTGGTACGTATCTTACGCTTAGCTGCTGACAAGAGAAATTAGCCCAGAAATTACGCCTCCACACGGATTAAATTCGCTCTTCTTTTAATCTCACCAACGCTAGGTTTCCGTCTCACGAATACTACACAGATATGATTTCGATTGTTAATATTCTTCTGGTACAAAATGTTCAGTTTTCGGCGTTTTCGCATCTTCAGTCTCTATAGAGTAGCTCAGCTTGCTTTTTTGGTGCTAGCGATTGTTCTTATCTCCCTCCACCTGGGGCTTCTGACGACCTCTCCTTTTGGCGGACCGGTGCCCAGTGATGGCATTACGACTTGGAATGGTGTTGCAAGTAAGTACAAATTCTAGTTCTACTCTAGTATCAAATACCAACGCAATATCACAGCAGAAAGTGATCCTAGCTTGAGTGAAGAAACTCCGGCGATAAAGGATGCCAATGTCACGCTGATTGAGGTCGATCCGCCTGTGAAAGAAGATGGCAACATCACCCTCATTCAAGCTGCTCCAGCTTATATAAATGCTATCATGACACCGGATGATACAAGTTTCCCCAGATTAGAATGCCCTGTTCCTACTCAGGGTCGATATGAATATCTTCGCACCCCGTCCAACTCCACATCCTTGGGAAAGCGACGACGGTACTTTTTCGCTGTAAATCTGCATGACAGTATTCACATTCTTCCCCGGCTCCTAGGGTCAATCGTCGAGGCCATACGGTTCCTCGGACCAGCACAGTGCGCCTTATCAATCGTGGAAGGCCGATCCGACGACGGAACCCTTGAGGTTCTGGAAGCGCTGAGCAGTGTTCTCAAAAAGGCAGGAATAGATTACACCCTCAAATCAGACGACAAAGATCCACTAGGAACCCCCGGAGCCCGAATAGCAAGGCTAGCCGATCTCCGCAACGAGGCTCTGGAGCCTATGATCAAGCATTCCGACCAGTACAGCACGAACGACACCACCGTGGTATTTCTCAACGATGTATCATTGTGTATGGAGGATATCCTTGAGTTGATACACCAGCGTGTGTACCAAAAAGCAGATATGACGTGTGGGATGGACTGGGTAAATCTGTGGCGCGACCCGACGTTCTACGACGTTTGGGTTGCGCGGGGCATGAACGGTGATAGCTTTTTCGAGATACCTCCTGATGGAAGTTGGGACGATGCGTGGAACCTTTTCTGGAACGATCAGGCTACGCAAGATCGCTTCGATACCCACCAACCATTCCAAGTATTTGCGTGCTGGAACGGCGGTGCTGTTTTCAATGCTCAACCTTTGCTCGAAGGAAAGATCAGATTTCGGGATTCGAAGGAGGGGGAGTGCTTTCAGGGCGAGCCGCAGATTTTTAGCAAGGAGATGTGGCATTTGGGGTATGGGAAGATCGCGGTGGTTCCTGCTGTGAACCTTGCGTACTCGGACGACAGGGCGAGGGAAGTGAAGAAGGGGAAGGGAGATGTGGCGGGGCTTTTACTGATGGGAGAGGGGAATGATAGAATCGAGTGGAAGGCAAAACCACCGGAGAAGGTGAAGTGTATGCATACTTATGACACTCAAGAGTGGCGGCCGTGGGATGAGTTTCTAGAAGCAACGACGGATGTACAGGATTTGTTTTGAGCGGGGGCGTTTTTTTATAGACTTTGTGTTTCACTTGTAGGATGAAGTGGAAGCCTTCTTCCTCGCTTTGCATATAGGATACCCAAACACCTCACCGATGATTCGACATCATGATGTCCTCATTCAAGAGCTTGCATGAAATGATAAATGTTTACGAAATAAAATAAACATTTCTCTGCCGTTCCCCAAGTATTCCTGCCCCAAAAAGCTTACTCCTGAAAAATTTTGCGCCCCCATTCTACCGCAAAAGAATTGAACAAGTTATCACTCATTCATTCTAGAATCTATTCAGTTCATTCTCAAACAGCCACAGTAATGAGTCATGCCCGGACATCCTTTGAACTATATTAAAAGTAAGAAAGCGTATAATCCTGATGCCTTCCCTGACTGGAACGACCACTCCACTAAAGCGAAACAAAGCTGATCTTCTGTCAAGAAATGATTGCTGTTAATATCACTCTCCATTCATTGATTTCTTTGGGAAGTTCTATGAACTCAGGTTACTCTAATATGCAACCAAAGTCACTTCAATCACAAGAGCTTTGACTTTTTAGGAAATGTATCCTGTGTCCCAGACATCATTAGCATTTCTCTATCGTCTATTTGTTTTTAGTGAAGGGTAAGTGACAAACCAGTCACTTTTATAGTCTTTATGTCAAGACCTTAATAGCAAGCTAGTCGAAAGCCTTTTTCTCTAGCTATCTTCACCCACCTCCCACATTCACCTGTGACCTGCCCGCTATTTAATCATGCATAGGAAACATGCTACACCTTTACTTGAATAATCAAAAGGAGAACCATTGAATTCATCCCTGGGACCTTTTATCCCGGGCACGTGAAATAACTATCAGCTTGAGAGTGAACTTAGAGGCAGATCCACAGATTGCTGGGAAATTCCTTTCTTGTAAAATTGGCCATTCAAATCCAAAAATGTCTCGGACTTTACAGCAGGAAAAATACTGTCAAGAACAAACTTGCTGTCACCCACTCCTCGACTTCACATCAAACTATCTTTGCGGACGGAAGGTAAGCCTCCTCTTTATACTATATGGGTTCTACTCTCCCCTCAACCATACGTACCCATAAACAGGATCTTATTTCGTTGCAATCTGTTGCTTGAATGCTGGATATGAAAGTGTATGCCTTATCTGTGTAATCTGTAAAGTAATGAACCGAAGACTTGCTTTATATTTTTATGCCATGCCGCGGATATTCTCGGGAAGGTCTATCTTGGCTACCGTTTCATGGTATCTTAGTGAATGGCGATGCTGGAGGAATAACGATTGCTTGAGTGCTTTTTCCTGAAGAGGAACACAGAAACGGGTTGGGGGATTGGGGCAGGTATATAAAAGACAGGAGGAAGGGAAGAGTAGGGAGTCAAACAAAAGAAGAATGACCACAAAATTGAAACAAGGAGTGCCTAAGTGAGATTTCGATCTGGCCTCCAAGAACCATTTCCACATACCCGAACCAAAGGACCTTTCATGCTCAACCTAGAAGATGGGGATCATATTCCATCAAATCCAGTTGTGGTATTGCTATCCAAAACATAGTTGCTGTCATTCCCGCCACTCATTCGTTCATTCGTTCATCCATTAATCCCGACGCAACAATTGCAACATCACCAAAGAAACGGGAATGAATTCCTTGTATAAGTTTACAAAACAAGTGACCAACCAATGTGTTAATTGAATGTCTATCCCAAAGAAAGCCTGCAGCTAAACAAGAGCATGAACGGCAATGCCGTTGATGCTCCTCTAGGTGGTTGGTTGATTAAGAATTTGGAAGAAGTGATTCGTTTTATACAATTTACAAAATTAAACTTGAACGATTGCATGAACGCTCTACTTGTTTCTTAAAGTGAACGAGATGATTTATTCACTTTTCCACACAAAGGACGTAGTAATATTAATAACGTATACAATCAAACTAAAGTGTGACTATCTATATATCAAGACCTAAGCCATGCCGACTAAATGACATGACCAAAAGCGCAATGATCCATTTAACTTTCGACACATCACTCACTTATTATGACTGGTAAGGAGACGTATTTCCAAATGAACAGAACCAGTAAACGTGGAGGTTATAAGTGCTTTCAATGCTTGATACCTCAAGATAAAAGATTTTCTACCAGCCCATATCCCCTTCCCCCTCCTCTCTCCTGCCCTCTATCTTCCACCTCCCCCCCTCCCTTCCTTCTTAAAACACAAAACCAAACATCCACCCCCAGCCCAATATACCATATACCCAAATAACCGAACCCCCCCTCCTTTTCCCTTCCCCTTTCCGCATATACCATATCTTATCACAGCATATAATATGAAAGCCCCCAAAACTTCACGTTCGCAAACAAGAACCCCAACAACACAAGCATCTCTCGACTCATATATGTGCAACCGGACAGGAACTGTTACTGTTACAATTACCACTTCATCCTCCCATCCTACCACCGAGCCAGTAGCACATATACATACATACGTAACCCCCCACCTTCACCTCTGCAACAAAAGAAAGTTCTATCAAGAGGGCATTTCTACTTGTTGTCATTACCCCAGTCATTCGTTCGTTCATTCGTTCGTTCATTAGCTCATTCGTTCGTCGATGATTAAGATTAACGCTCAACTGAGTCATTGCTTGCTCGACAGTAGCATGGAAGTGTAGAAAACACAACCAGGCGAGTGGTAGAATAGTGTAGCTACGCCAGCACTAGGATCAGCACCAGTGTCAGCGGCAGCCAGTTGTACTCGGTTCTTGAACAAGTGTTGTGCGTTGATGAGTATGAGTGAGAATGTAGGGAGAAGGGTTGCGTATATACCTGGGATATTAGCAAGGATTTACCTACTCGAGCGAGCACAAGCACAAACATTAGCACAAGTATAAAGACTCAAGATGGGACATTGGTGTTGGCAAGCACAGCTTGGTAATTCATTCCTCCCTCCTCGCTTTCCCCACTGCATCCACCGATTATACTATACTATCTACACTCTAGTTCTAGTCCAACATAATTATGCTATGATATGGTACAAATAAAGCCAGTCCTGCTCCTGCTCACGTCATAAAACTAACATCACTTCACATTACCCCCCCATCTTCCCCGATTATCCAAACAGGGTATCTCCCGCCCCCACCCCCACCTCCTCCCCGGCACCCCCAATCCATCCATCCATCCGCTAAAACGCTCAACACAAAAAGAGAAAATTATGTATGGTATAAAAAGCACCCACGAACTACCTAACACCCGCCCTCATGGCACTCGGTCCCTGAAATCCCCTCTCACCCGTTACGTCGCCCATCTCCATTGCAGCATCCGGCCCAACACCCTTTCCCTGAAACTCCTCCTTGACCGGCGCCGTTTTCTTTCCCCTCTTCTCCCCGAACCTCGGATCGCCCTCTTCATATCTCTTTTTGAAGTCCAGATAACTAGGCGGCCGCGGCCGACAGAGTACCACAAGCCAGTTCTTCAAAACATTGCCCTGCGTGAAAACCCGGTAGCGATCTTTCTTGAGAAATTTATGAGAATTTAGATATTCACGCGTCGTCTCCCCACGTCCCATCAAAAATATGTGATAGATCCAAAGCGAAGCCGGGTATGGGGTGGTGAGAGCGGCGTATATCAACATTGCGAAGGGGACTCTGAAATGTGAGATGGAATCGGTGAAGCTGATGTGTTGGGAGTTTTTGTAAGAGAGGATTTGAGCAAGGCTGAAACCGAGCACTAGGCAACCGAGAACGGTGACGGAAGTAAGGAAGGTGAAGAAGTAGCGGTAGTTGCGACGGCCTACGCAGTTGTTGATCCATACACAGTGGTGATCTTGGGTTTCGATGCAGGAGTCGCATGCGCGGCAGTGGTGGGCGCGTGGGGGGCGCCAGATGTTGCAGGTTTTGCAGTATTTTGTTGGCACTTCCATTGATTCTGAGCTCTTGTAGAATTTAATTAGGGTCCAGTCGCTTTGAGGTGGGCCGAGAGCGAGGGGGTCTTCATTCTCGTCTGGGGGTGGCATTGGATGGAGATTGCGG
This sequence comes from Gremmenia infestans, assembly GCA_032629725.1. NCBI lineage: Eukaryota > Fungi > Ascomycota > Leotiomycetes > Helotiales > Hamatocanthoscyphaceae > Gremmenia > Gremmenia infestans. Next base: position 402,428 of record JAFEVB010000020.1, read on the forward strand.
GGGAAAATCTGGAGAAATTAGTTTTTGTTGTTCATGTGGATAACGGGGACTTACTCCTGGATCTGAAAGTGATGCATGGAGGAAAGAAGATATGGATATATAATACACGTAGGCAAATACAATGGGTATCGCGGGTGAGATGTTGTGCCATAACCAAGGCGCTGAAAAGATAAAGAAAAGAATTCCTGGCAGGACCACGAGGAAACCGGTGGCGATACTGATAGGTCTGTCTCGAGTATTTTGTAATCGTCCCCCAAAAAAGAATTTGGTATTGCCGGTAAAGTATTGGTAATTGTTTCCAAGATTTGGTTTCTTTGGAGTCGGCTTCAAGACATGTGTTGGAGTCAAGCCTGGTGATGACGCTACTGAAGATAGCTTTTCTCTCCCTTTTGAGCTACGATTGGGGCTATTCGTATCATCCCCTCGAGTAGGTAATAAGAAGCTAGAACGAAAGGATCGTGGAGATTTCGCAGGTGTAGGGAGTCCTCCACCGCTTTTGTGTTTGCCATCCACGTTCAAGGTAAGATTCTTGGTATTCCCTGTAGGTCTTTGTAAAGGTCGCGCGCTCTCTGAAAGGCTTGCAGTTGTGTTGTGTTCTTGAGTAGGACTGCTTGTAGATGTGTATCCATGAGTAGGGCTAGTATTAGCTGTCACTCTCTCAGTCATCTCCGACACTTCAGTCCCTATCGAAGGTGGACGTTCCTCAGGTGCCTCCTGCCTTGTCGTATCCGAGGTGACACTGTTCTGCCTCCTTACGCTATTGTTGCCCTCGGCAGAGCCGTCATTGGTCGGTGATTTTTGTAACAATGATGGTCGAGATCCTCTCTGCGCTTGCAGTCGTTGTGAGCTCATCGGACGGAAAAAGGCGTGGGACGAGAGTGACGGAACATGGGTTCTACTGGTAGCGCTCGTAGGTCGACCACCAGATGTAGTCGAGCCAGATATGCTGCCCCGTTGTGCAAGGGGAGGAGGTCCTCTTCGGGATGGAGGTGCTTGGGACCATGCCCTTTGTTGTGACGAGACTGCGGTAACAGCAGTACTCGGCCTCGACCCCACATCCCCAGCCTGGGCACTGCCTCGTCGGTAGCCTTGTGGGGTTGGGCGGACTGTAGAATCTGCGACACGATCTCCTCCATCTTCTGAGGCTATATCGGTCATGCGCGATGACAATACACTCTCAGTATCGCCTATCTCGAGATGTTGATGTGGGAAGTTGTCGGTATCCGAGGAATGCGACATGGCTGAGTCATTTCGAGACGCCATCGCAGCGCTGGAGGAATAGACGTCCTCTTCCTTGTATTATCTGTGCGTTCCTTTAACCCGCATCTCTCAAGTATTCATATCAAGTAGTGTTGGAGAGCCGGCGGCGTATGGTGGTGTGGTTGATTAGCGCGCCAAAGGGGGATATTAAACTTCCATAAGTGAGGGGCGGCTAGAGAAGGACGGATGAATGTGAATATGGTGATGGTGCAGTGAAGAGGAGTTGAACCTGTGGTCACAATAAGGAGAGTATGATGCCAGATCTGAATTGTTTTTGCTTTACAAGGAGGGTGGGTGGATGGGTGTGAGGGAAGGGAAGGTAAGGTTTGGCTTGGACCATCGCTGGCACAAAAAGCAAGAAGCTGGAGTTTTGCAAAGGGGCACGAAATAGTCCGAGCGTTCGACTACGATCCAGCCAGCCAGTCCCAGTCCCAGTCCTGACATGGCCGTCCCTCGATTACTCCATTAGGACCACTTTGGGAGATTAATGCATAACGTGTATAATTGGCCTGCATTAAGAGGATACCTAGAGCTGCATAACAATAAGGGGGTAATGCGGTGGTAGATTGGTGATGTTTCTGATATTCTGACAAGTGTGTGTAAAATCTGCAGGTACCAGGAACTGAGAACCATTATAGGAGATTTTGATTGGAGGAAAATAGAAGAAATATTACATGGAGGTTCGGAGGCTTACAATTACCTGCAGTATATGATTTATAAAAACCACTCTATCATAGTCTTCTTTCTGTAAACAATCTGACCCACCACTCGCAGAGTCGTTGGCTCGGCAGAACTCAGCTCAGCTTGGCGGGCCAGATCACATGATCTTTAAATCCTGCCGAGCAATCCCCAACTTCCATGGCCGCATCGAACCACTTCCATTGAACTTCACCACATCCAATCCCACCACCCTCGATTACATCACAACACAATGTCCGGAGCTATAGGAAAAGCCGCACAGCAGGGCGCAAAGGCCGCTGCAGGCAACGTCTCTGTCAAGGGAGCCCGCAGAGATCCCGAGCTGTTTGTACGTGCCATTCCTGTTCCCCTCCTGCTCCTTCCAGCTTCAATTGAGATGAGATTGAGTCATAAGCTAATCGCTGCGTGGTTGATGCGTATATAGGTCCTGTTTGGAGTCATGTCTGGCGCTTTCGGTCTCGCGGGTTTCTACTTTGGTCGCAAGCCTACATCGTCGACTTCCGAGGCTAAGGTCAATATTGCGCAGGGTAGCATGCCATGGCAGAGGGAGAGCACAAAGGGGGATGAGGCTAGAGAGGAATTCAAATACCAGTATCACCCGGTGGGTCTTTGTTGGTCCTGGAGAGGTTATTGTCTGCTATGCTAATGATTTTTTTTTAGGGTGGTGACCCGAAGAACCCTCCCAAGGACGCTCCCAGTGCCTTGCACAGCGTGATCGTGCCCAATGTCAACTTGCCAAAGGTACGAAGACCCTGTTCTGTGATGTTTTTGGAGGGATGGAGAACACCAGACCCGGGATGGTGGAAATGCATGGAAGATGCGGATTGGGCAGATTCTTTTGAGGGGCAGACCTGACAATTGGACCCATTGGTAGGCATAATAATTGCTAACGTGTGACTATTTAGGAGCTGCACGAGAAGTACAACAAGTGGGGTAAAGATGGATACTAGATTGGTAGAGATTGGGAACAGGTAGATTGGGGGTAGGGGGTTGGAGGGGTCCCGTTGTAGATACATAGACTGGAATTTCTTCTTGCGTGTTACCGAATGATGATATTCAGGAATTATACATCCCAACGTGAAAGTGATGAGACCTACTGCATCAATTAGGGCAACTTCCAATCAAGAAGGGGTATTCTTAAGTGCTTGGGTAGCGGCGTCTTCGAGTGATGCGTGTTTAATGTAAATGTCGCGCACCGGCAACATGGGATTGAGTCCATAAACACTCAAACAAGTTTCTCTGACTGCAACGAAAGGGTCCCAGAGCTGGTAGACGCAGGCCATGAATCTCCTGCAAAGCCATGGAGATAGCTGCGGAATTGCAGCCCATGCGCGACCAGGCGTTAAGATGGAGATAACGTACTAATGGGAGCAGTTGTTCCCATGCCTTGGGCTGATCCAAGGGCAGTCAGATGTGTGCGTAGAGCTTTGGTTGGACGGTTTGGTTGAACTTCTTGTTTACGAGACTCTGGTGGAACTCGGTGCGTTCCAAAAGGCATGCGAGAAGATTTGCGAGAAGATTCCAACAGGAAAGAGGGGGGAGTATAATCCCTGGTGTTCCTCGCCTCGCTGATGGTCACGATATGATCCTTTGGATATACGACGATAATCAAGTTGGAATTTATTCTGTATATATGTATAAAAGGAAACTGATATGTTTCAGCCTTGTTCAGTGAGCAGGGATGTGTGTGGACGCTTTCCCTAATTTGAACTTCGTGGTTCTAAATTAAGAGTGCCGATTTGGGTGCTATAAAAAACATAATACGGAGTAACAGAACAGTCTTATGGAAAGATGTAAATTCTTCTGGAATACTCTTGCAAAGATAGATTGATAAACATAATATATTGCCAGGTCATTAAATATAGAATGGACCCCAAATTGATTGTTCATGATTCTAAAAGTAGACCGACTCCTCCAGCCGCGACTAGCTCTGGAGCTGCAGCTGCATGTCAGGGGGACTCGGCGGAAAAGATCTGGCTTGATGCCACGATTAAAGGGATACGATATCACCCCAAAAAGTTGCCGTCCTCTTTCTACCACCACGACACGCCCAACCTTCAACCTCAACCCGTCCAATAATCCGTGGATTTCGATGCAACAATACTTTTAATTCTGTCTGCGATTCTTTCTCCACATTCATTTACGGATTGCGACAATTAGAAAGCTGTAGGGCCTGGTGTGAATCCAGGAGTACGCGTGGGCTGTGAAAGCTCAAGACCTCGTCAGCCTCTCCTCGACATCTCAACAACACATCGCAAATATGGCGAAACCTTCGAAATCTGGCAATTCGGCCGTGGGAAAGATTCCGCGAAGCCCTTCGGCACAGAAGATTGTCAAGAAGTCGGACGATTACACCTCGGAAGGTGTGAAGGACCATGATATCTTCCTTTTACCTGGCTCCGACTATCAGGTCATGCTCGTGGTCACGGTGTTGGCTGCTATTGTGAGGCTATTCAGGATATACCAGCCAAGCAGTGTAGTGTTCGATGAAGTCCAGTAAGCTCTCCTGATCCCCAAGATCTGCGAACAATTGCTAATAGGCGCCCCAACAGCTTCGGAGGATTCGCATCGAAATACATCAAAGGCAAATTCTTCATGGACGTCCACCCTCCCCTCGCAAAACTACTCCTCACATTAGCTGGATGGTTAGCTGGATTTGATGGAGAATTTGATTTCAAAGACATAGGAAAGGATTATTTGGAGCCTGGTGTCCCATATGTGGCAATGAGATTGCTCCCAGCTATCTGCGGTATTCTTTTGGTTCCTACCATGTTCTTGACTTTGAAGGCTGCTGGATGCAGAACTGTCACTGCAGCTCTGGGATCGTGTCTGATTGTCTTTGGTAAGTTTCCCATTTCCCCTGCCCAGGCAATTGCTGACCAAGTTAGAAAATGGTCTCCTTACCCAAGCACGCTTGATCCTCCTCGACTCCCCCCTCATGATCATGACCGCTTTCACAGCATTGGCATTCACCTCTTTCACGAACCAACATGAACAAGGTCCCTCCAAGGCTTTCGAACCAACCTGGTGGTTTTGGCTTGCAATGACTGGTCTTGGATTGGGTGCAACTGTCAGCGTTAAATGGGTTGGACTTTTCACAATCGCCTGGGTTGGAAGCTTGACTGTTCTCCAGTTGTGGGTTCTACTTGGAGACTATAAGACAGTTACTCCTGTAAGTTCTCAACCCCACCTGTCCAGGGATCTTGCTGATCGGCATAGCGTAAATTCGCCAAGCATCTCGTGGCAAGGATATTCTGCCTCATTGTGATCCCAGTAACATTCTACATGGCCATGTTCGGGATCCATTTCCTCTGCCTGGTTAACCCCGGTGATGGAGATGGATTCATGAGCTCCGAGTTCCAGGCTACTCTCAACTCTAAGTCTATGCAGGATGTTCCTGTCGATGTTGGATTCGGTAGCCGCGTTAGCATTAGACATCACGCAACCCAAGGAGGATACCTGCACTCGCACAACCTCATGTACCCAACCGGTAGCAAGCAGCAGCAGATCACTCTCTACCCCCACAAGGATGAGAACAACGTTTGGCTCCTCGAGAACCAGACTCAGCCGCTTGATATCACTGGACAGCCTATCAACGGTTCTGATGCATGGGATACTCAGAACCCTCCAACATTCATCAAAGATGGTGACACTCTCAAGCTTTACCACTTCCAAACCCACCGCCGTCTACATTCTCACGATGTCCGCCCACCTGTTACCGAGGCCGAATGGCAAAACGAAGTATCTGCATATGGTTATGAAGGCTTCGAGGGTGATGCAAATGACTTCTTCAGAGTTGAAATCATCAAGAAGATGTCCGATGGAGAAGAAGCCAAAACCCGTCTCCGAACTATCCAGACCAAGTTCAGGCTTGTACACGTGATGACTGGTTGTGTCTTATTTTCACACAAGGTGAAACTACCCGACTGGGCATCAGAGCAGCAAGAAGTTACGTGCGCAAAGCAAGGTACCCTTCCCAACAGCGTTTGGTACATTGAGCAAAACGAACACCCTCAACTTGGTGAAGACGCCGAGAAGGTTAATTATAGAAACCCCGGTTTCTTTGGTAAATTCTGGGAGTTGCAGAAGGTCATGTGGCACACCAATGCTGGACTCGTCGAATCGCACGCTTGGGACTCTCGCCCACCATCCTGGCCTATTCTCCAGCGTGGTATCAACTTCTGGGGCAAGGACAACCGCCAGATCTACCTCCTTGGTAACCCTATCATCTGGTGGAGCTCTACCCTAGCAGTTGCAATCTTCGTTGTCTTCAAGGGTCTTGCAGTTCTGAGATGGCAGAGAGGATTCAAGGACTACGACAACTCGATCTTCAAGCGCTTCGATTACGAAGTCGGTACTATGGTTCTCGCATGGGCGTTCCATTACTTCCCATTTTACCTGATGCAACGTCAACTCTTCCTCCATCACTACTTCCCAGCTCTTTACTTTGCCGTCATCACCCTTTGCCAGACATACGACTACGTTGTGGCTCGTATTCCAGGTGTTGGTCTCCGCGAAAACCCAATTATTGGACGCCTCGGGGCTCTCGTCTTCCTGTCGTTGAGTGTTGTTGCATTTGGTCTTTATTCTCCTCTAGCATATGGCAACCCATGGACGCAGTCTGCCTGTAACGCAGTGAAGCTCTTCGACTCATGGGACTTCGACTGCAACACCTTCCTCACAGATGTACTTTCCCCCTCCCGCGGCCTCCCTATACGAGGGCACAGCTGACCTTCACAGTACTCCCAATACTCCTCCCAGTCCATCAACGTAAATGACAACGTCCACAAGACCGAAAATCCTCTAGTCCCTACTGAGGCAGCCCAAATCCCCCAGTTCGGCGACGGCTTTCAACAGCCTCTCGTCGAACAACCCCAAGGCATCTCTGAAGCTCCAGCCATGGTATCCCCACCCCCTGAACAACCACCACCACCAGGACAAAGCGTGCTCTCTCGTGAAGAAAAAGTAGAGTACAGAGACCAAGATGGTAACCTACTTGATGAAGAACAAGTCAAGTCGCTCGAGGGCAAAGTGAGCTTCAAAACCCGCTACGAGACACGCACACGCATGGTCGACGCAGCTGGTAACGAAATCAGCCCTGAACAAGCTGAAGCTGCCGGTGTAGCGCCGCCGCACCCGGATGTCGATGGACCAGATTCTTCGACAGCGGGCAAGCCGGAACCAGATAGCCAGGATGCGCCGAATGCGCAGAGGGAGGTGAAGGCCGATGAGAGCAAGGAGGAGAGTGTAGCGAAGTCCGAGACTGGCGCGGCCAAGCCGGCTAGTGAGGGGAATGAGGCTACGGGTGCTGCATAGATGTGTGGATGCTTGTGTATTGAATAGTATTGCAAAAAAAAACTTCTTTTGTATGTTTGGGCTTGGGCGGGAGGAAGGAAAGTGGGTTTTGGAGGTTGGCGATGTATACTAGGGTGCATACAGCGAATAATACATCTATAACTCCCATCCCCACCGTGTCGTGTCTGTTACTCGTGAGGTGAAGTTGCTCTTCTGACTTTGTTAGTAGGTATGCAACTAACGCCTATAGTGTTTAACGGCCGTCCTTATAAAAAGCCCTATGCTCTTTATGCTAGATAGAAAGAAGCGGCACTTGATTATTAAATTTCGATGTTCTACACTACCTGGTATGTTATAAATTAGTGCCGCTGTTCATATTCACCGCAAGTCTTGCGGCACAAGGCTTCTTCTTTTTATAGAGACGGCCGTAAAACACTAGAGTTGAGTGGCAGGTGTGTCCTATGACAATGTGCTAGATCAAAGGAAGGCCGGCCACGAGCGCTAATGTAAAGCCTAATCGCGGGTTTATAGGGATCTCTCCATAAGATTTCCTTCTTCCAACAAGTTTCTTCTTCCTCCCTTAGCTTCTAGCTGTTATGTAAATCAAATTGAATCCGTCTCTCCCACGGCAGGTAGACATTACAGATGAAATCTCCTGGTACAATTTGTCTCATCAAATCCAAATCCAATAGGAAACCTTCGTCGTAATGACTGTTTTAAAATTATAGATGAAAAGTATTCTACAAGGCGTCTACGCGAAACGTGACTAATGTTGAAGCGTTCCCTTGGGTCGTTCTTAGTCAAGATTCCATTCACCCAAATAGGCTTAGCTTAGTAGACTGGTATCAATTCCACATAACGCCCGATAGAAAGAGAATACAATATTGTATACATTCTCCAAAGAAACAACTTACGCACCACTTACTTATGGTACGCGCTTAAACGCCGCCTACCCCGGTTGTCTATGGGTGTAAGTTACACATATCGTGGGATGCGTTGCTAATGATTTGTCTTGAGAAATCACTTGGCTCCTGAATACAACCGGTGCAACCAAAGCCTCAATGTCAGCTCTCTATCTTCACAACCGTAGCAGAATGGCCGAGCTGGGCCCACCGTCCTCGTCGCCCGATCTCAAGAGAACCCGAGCAGCTTGCGATGGATGTCGTCGCCACAAGCGAAAGGTGGGTGGGTCAAGAGTGTGTTTCACAAGTCTTGAAGGTGATACTGATATACATATAGTGTGATGGACTAATCCCAGCGTGCACTCTCTGCTCACGCCTTGGACGTTCTTGTGTTTACGAGGTTAGAGAGCCTAAAAAGTAGCTCCTACCTCTAATCTATGCTCATAGAATCAAAGCCTGATATTAGCTAACTCATTCAATCTCAGACGAAGATATTGGGACGAGGCATTTTCCACGGCTTGGAGGAGGAGATCTCGTCTCTCAAATCTCGGCTGGATGCGACCAGAGAGAGTCAGATAGGGCTGTGGTCACCACAGACCGACTTGGGGATTGTGAAAACGTCTGCAAGTAGAAATCTGTCAGATACTGGCGATGACTATGCCGAGGACCCAAAAATTACTGCAAGGACCACGGAACATCCAGCATTAGACGCTATCGGAGAGTTAAGCATGTCAATGATCAATTTACAGGTTGGCGAATTGGGTGAACCTTCGTTTACTATACGAGGTCTTGCTTCCCAGTATGAAAATACTACCCCCCAGATTTCACGCAGTAATCTTGCGCCGATGGCATGTGCGCATGACCAGACTATACGCTCTTCAATTAAAGCCAAGGCCGCCAATGAGGCAGATGTACATCGAGATCTTGTACAAAGCTTTCTGACCTACGTGAACCCATTTCATCAAATATTTCCGCTAAATGCTGCCGAAGAGGTTTTAGAGTATCTCTCGGATATCTCTAAGGAGGCCTTAGATGTACAGTTCCTTGCATTCACGGTATTTGCTGTTGGTGCATGTTTTTCCAGTGCTCCTAATGCTAAGGAGCTCGGTTCGAAGTATAACGCGCTGGCTGTGTCTCTTTGTTTTCAGTCTTGTCGTGATCATCAGGCGGAGAATGTTGTTAACGGATTGGCACTTTTGTGCTGGTGAGCTCATTACTATGGAAATGATGGCTTTGGGTGGCAACTTCACTGTGAGTTAATCCACTATCTCTACATTTATATGGTCCTGCCTGACAAGAGAGGAAGGCCTGAATTCAGGTACTGTCTTAATGCAGGGGTTGCATTGGACAGGGCTGATTGAGCCAACACAATTTTCCTCGCCGAACCAGCAAGCGCGTCGAGATTCACGAATACGAACATTTTGGACTTATTTTTCACTGGAGCGGTATGTACGATTCTTGTCACTCAAATAATCCAATGTGCTGTATCTTTTACTTTAGAGCCTGCCGGTTCTAACCAAGGAGTACTGGAGCACAAAACCAATAGATATGAGACACAGTTGCTAAGGAAAATGCTCAAGGCTCAATACTGGGTTTCTAGGAATGAATTGTGCAATACCCTGGCAGCGAGTTCGTGTCCCCCCTTTTACGATAAGCCTACCACCAGAGAGAACTGGCATCGATGAGCTTGCATTCGATGCTCATGGTCGAATGTGGCACTTATGGGACTCTTGTTTAGATCAAGCGTGAGCAGAACCACCTTCACTGCTGGTATATAGAGAGCGTGAAACTGACTTGGGTATAACAGCCATGCCTTTAGCTGGACTGGGCTGTCTGGCGCTGCAAAGGCCGAATTGCAGCTTTCTGCGCACGAAGTACTGACTACTTTTTATAGTAGTCTTGATGCACGTCTCACCGTTCAGCATGGCGATATGCAGGCTAGCGTCGTATATCTCCATGTGGCATATAATGCTGCACTTCTCTTAGCACATAGGCCATTCCTCAACGAAGCTCTCAACAGCGATTCGATGAGGTTGGCCTTGAGATCGGTCACAACAGCCGCGAACACCATATCAAGTTTTATACGACGCTTGCGCAACAAATCCACTTTTGCTACTGCGCCTATGTATATTATAAGCTATATCTTCAGTGCTTCTGTTATTCATCTTCTCATGGCCACTGCTGGAAAACAAATGCCTGCAACACGTCGCGCTGTGAGCGGTCTAGCAGCTTGTATCAATGCATTAGAAGACATGCAAAAGGTCTACAGCTTCAAGGTTGACAAAACTCTACGTCGGCTGCAGGAATTGGCAGGAAGATGGCGTGTAACATGGGCTCTACCTCTGCGTTTGAGCTATCCAATAAGTTGGCCCGAAAGAACAGATGAAGGATCCGTACCAACACAGCGTCAGGGCCCCCAGCAGGTTGATTTACCCACGTTAGACAGTGATTGTGCACCTTTAGTCGAGGCAAATATCTGCACGGGATGGGACTTAGAAAGAACATTAAATTCTCTGAACGGGCTGTATGAGATTCAGGACGAGCTCAACTTGGATTGGCTTTTCGGTAGTACTCAAGACCTTGGAGAATAAATGCCATTCTCTGGAACTAGTGTGGTGTCAATGATGTTGGACATATGATATAGGAAGTCTGTACTTAAACCTGTTGATTTTGCGGCATTGTTTCCAATATGTGATTCGACAATAGCAATTACAAGGTAGTATATCATCCGGCGCCGATGGTCCAACACAACTCAAATTGAACAAGAGAACGCTCATTTGTAGTTCGGTTGCATCTAATCAGTCTCCAGTCACAGCAATCGTTCATAAGCTGGGGGCGGGGGGAAGAATCTAGACGTACATTTTTCTTCTATCTACAATCCGCTCCAGGCCACAATTTTGGGTCGATTACGAGGCTAATAAGTATCCAGAAATGCTCACGATCGTAAAATTTCATCAAAGTCCGTATACATCTTGCTTCTATCGAGTACTGACAAAGTCAAGAGCCCAAAGTCAGGACGGTGGTATACAGGGCAAAAGTTGTGTTAACTCCAATAGCTTTTTACGGCCTTTCCCCCTCCACAAAAGGACTGCCAACTATAACCCTTAGGCTCTTTATTGTGTGTCACTATGCTGGACAATAAGAGCGCTACTTACCTTACTCTTATCGAATTTTAATGTCCCCACTACCTGGCATATTATAAATTGTATGCTGATTTTCTTCTGTCCCCAAGGCTTCTTCTTTTTGCCAAGACTGCCGTGAAACACTGCAGGAGTTAACTTAGACTATAGTCATGACAAATATTCCAAACTCGACCGCAGGTGGACTCGCCCTGCCCTAGCTAAGGCACTTCTACCTCAAGTGAAATAGAAGAGTTTCCGCAGGGTTGCAGCAAAACAATAATACAAATCATGACTATCTGAGGCATGGTGCGGATGAGTGTTTACCGCATATGTTCTAACACGCAATCCCTAAGTCGCGCCATTCTTTGGCGGCGTTTCGTCAAGATCTACAACAATAGTGGGTAGTGCGGATGAGTATTTTCCGCATGAGATTTTGAGTTATAATCCTGCCTAAAGCATGATGCGGATGAGTGTTCACCGCATATGATTCGACGCGCAATTAGCGGCGTCGCTGAAGCAAGGTGGGAGAAGCAGATAAAAGAAACGCTGCTAAACAAGTCCCACATTTGATTACTGTCGATTGTAGAGGCTCCTGCTAGTTTACTTCGAGATGTTATCGGCATTTGCCTTCAAACTTTGAGTTTACATCATACGCGGAAAATACTCATCCGCATATCCCACTATTGTTTTGCGGCAAATCTTCAGAATATTTTTTATTATATCCGTTCAAGGAGTTTACCAGATTTAACTTGGTTCATATTAACAGAACGCTAGTAGTAGTGTTAGAGTAATATGGCTTATAGTTGACTATCCAGATATCATAATACACTAAGTGGTTATTACCTTAACGTACGAGCCTTACTAGGCGCCAGAGTAACAGCGGGTAAGAATATAAGAATGATCGGTCCAGAATTCGAGCACTGCTCATTGGTGAAGTTGACTAATTTGGCGAGAACTGCTCTATTGTTTAGTAATTGAGGGCTGACGGATCGTTACCTGGGATCTTCTTTCTGATATTCGAACAGATCTCAGTTAATAATATGCGGGGTTACTTAGTATACTGTCTATTTTATAAGACTTTAGCAATTTTGTTCATAGAAAGTTAAGTGCTTTCTATTTCTAAAAGGCTAAAATATTAATATGCTCTGTGTTTTATTATCCCGTTCGTATTATGTACTATGCTTCTTTCTTAAGAGGCTATCATATTTCAACACTGCTCCTAGAATTGTCTGTGCACCAATACTACAATTCTCAGGAGAGGCATATTCTAATGGGCTGTGGCTGATTCCATCCTTACAAGGAGTAAATACCATAGCGGTGGGCACGACCATGTTCGTATAGATGGAATCATGACCTAAAACCAATTAGCACTACTCTTAAGACGTATTTCTGGCGTACCTACCAGTATGACTACACAACCTTTCATAAGTATACCCCATATCCTTCGCTGCGCTCTCTACACACGCGACAGCCTCGCTATCAAATTCAGCCGGATCAAAGCTCCACACATTCTGATATTTGGTCACCTCCAGCCCACTCTTCTGTGCAGTATCATATACAAATTTCTTAATGGCGTTTGCCATTTCCTCCAAAGCTGACTTATCTGTATGCTGCATACTAAACGAGAAGTCGACCGAATCAGGAATGTTGCAGAAATTCTGCGGCGAAGACTTGAACAGAGAGACAGTCGCCATCCCCGTCTTGGAGGCTTTTCCAATGCGTTCAACCTCGAGAACGATTTTAGCAGCGCCTACAAGCGCATCCTTGCGGATGTCCATGTACGTGGTATCGGTGTGTCGTGTTACACCTCGGAGGGAGATATCAAACCATCGCATGCCTTGTACCCTGTCAACAACACCTACGTCCTTGCCGGACTTTTCGAGCCGACTCCCTTGCTCGATATGGATCTCGAAATGTGCACTTAATGGATTTGTCTTGAAAGAGACTTCCTTACTTCCATCATATCCTATCCTCTTCAGTTCGTCAATGATTGTAATGCTCTCATCCATTGTATCAGAGCATTTATGCGCATAGTCAATATCCAACTTTTGTGCCCAAATGGCAGAACTCATACATCCTGGTGTAAACCGCGCACCTTCCTCATTCGTCCAATTGATGACGCTGATGGGAGCATATGTCTTCTTGCCGCTCGCTTTCAGGACCTTCAACACTTCGAGTCCAGTAAATACACCAAGTGGTCCGTCGAATTTTCCTCCGGTTGGGACACTGTCCAAGTGAGAGCCAATGCCGATTGGTGGTAGATTGTTATTCTGACCCTCCATAGTAGCCCATTGCGAGCCCATTGCGTCAATTTCGTATTTACAACCCAACTCCTGTACTTGAGTTGCGAACCAGTCACGCGCGATCTTATCATTGTCATCGCATGAGAGACGTTGAAGACCGCCATCTTTCGCGCCTGCTATCTCACAGGTTGACTCGATAGTGTCCCTAGCATGATGTTAGATCCTTGATTCAGTATATTCTAACTTTGTGGAATAAGTTCAGAGTACATAGAATAGTAAATAAAGTGAAATTTCGGTGGGAGAGGAATATTCAGAAACCATACCAAAGGCGATTTTGTGATACCTTGAGGCCATCGAAAGAGGTTGAAGCATGTCGTATAAAGAGTGTGGAAGTATTAGCTAGTCGACCAGCAATTCTACATGAAGAAAGGGAGGCATAAAGCAGAGACATTTTGAGCCGTAAGTATTTGACAATCGAGAAAGTAGGACTTGGTGAGTCATGAACATTCTAAGTACGAGTTATAGTATTCGAGCTGCGTCTCCACAAAACGGATAATTGATCAGTCGGCCCTTGGGGTTTGTTATCCGGTTCTGAAACTATCATATTATCATAGATAAGCTCTCGCATCACCTTGCCCACTCAGATCAGCCAATCGGTGACTGCTTGAACAAGCTGTATAAAAATATGTTGTCGTCTTTACAAGCTTGCAGGTGTACATGCATTAGCTTGGATTCATCCTAGTAGCTTTAGCATTCGACCGGAAATAAATACTGATGGGAATGGCAAACATGGGGGAATCCGCTCTGCTCAAATGATAGGCTCCTGCTATGGAAGCTTAATGACTAACGCCGGAAAACGGCAACAGCTAGCAGTTGTTGATACCACACGCACTTCTCCGATACGTTATTCTACCGCATATCCTCGATAATGGAGAATTAACTATAGTAGATCCTACTTCATATGGACTAGGGACTCTGGGACCTGCAATTATTCAAGTTAGTCATTTTAGTATATTATTTCATGGATCTTGACAACTTGGCTCCCGTCTGGTGATTGACCGCCCCACAAAGGCCCGTAGTTCTGGTTTCGTTATCATTGCCTCTACCTCCACAGCCGCATTGTTTTTCACACCTACTACACTACAATATTACTTTCAGACTAGCAGGGAATTACCAGCACTCACACTCGCCTATGAAACATGATAGCGATGGCTAACCGTGCGAGCTTATCGCAGTGAAAGATGAAATGGTTTTGTTTAAAGGTGGACTGATGCAACTTCATCCAGTGGTTTTTCATCACTCATATACTATTATTAAGTTAAACTTCCTTCATTGTATTCGAAGTCCCAAGTTCTGAAAGCAGAGTTGGTGATACATCATGTTAAACTCATACGATGATATCGTACCTGGCACAGTTCATTTAGTGGACGTAGACCACGATATACAAAGACGGCATCTCGATGGCGATCAGGATATTGTTTTGGTGCCAAAGCCCAGTTCAGACCCAGAAGATCCGCTCAACTGGTCCAAGCAACGTAAAGGTTTAGCGATTGGTATGGTATATTGTTATACGATCGGACTTGGAATTTCATCCGCTGTGCAATACTCGGGTTAGTCTTCTAAATATGTTCATGTGATTCTACTAATATGTAATAGTGTTGACCCAAATCACTGAAGCGACTGGCATTACAAATGCCCAGCTCAACCTTGGCACTGGTCTACAATTCCTCTTCCTTGGCTGGGGAAATCTAATCTGGCAACCTATCGCTCTAACGTATGGCCGTCGAGGTGTCTATGTTCTTTCGGCGTTTCTCTGCGTCTTTCCTATAATATGGTCTGCGTACTCTACAAGCGCAGGTGAATGGTATGCGCACAGAATCATATTTGGATTCGTAGGCGGACCCATTGAGTCACTCCCAGAGATATCAGTGCCGGATCTCTTCTTTGCACATGAGAGAGGCACATACATGGGAATATACGTCTTCTTGCTATTCGGATGTAATTTCGTCGCACCGTAAGCCTGACTACTGTTGCATCTCCAACTGTGCTAATACACTCTAGCTTATGTGCAGGCTGGATTGATCTTGCATCAAATTGGCAATGGGTCATGTACTTCGGTGCCTTAGTACAAGCTGTGTCATGTATAATCATGTACTTCTTCTTAGAAGAGACCATCTACTTCCGCAACACAGTCGAAGGTGTTGACGACGGAGACATCGTAGGGAATTCTGTAGTGCCGCAGACCGATGACATCTTTTCTCAGAACAAAGAGGTTGACAATGAGCCTAAAATTGTTGAAGAACCTACCACCATATCTTCGGGGACTACATCGTCACAGAAATCATATTGGCAGAAACTTGCTCTGTTCGGATCAGTGCCTGGACGACCTTCGATTAAGCAGATGTTCAAAATGATGTACCGCCCGCTGCTGATGATGTATTACTTCCCGTCCGTCACCTGGGCCGGTCTGTAAGAATTCCCTTTCTTTCACATCTTCTTTATGCTAACATGTTTAGTCTATATGGGACTTGTCTATCATGGTATAATGTCCTCAATGCGACAACTTCTTCTCTCCTTAGCGCCTCGCCCTACTTCTTTTCCTCTGGTCTCGTCGGAACCGCTTATACCGCTCCACTTATTGGAGCTGCACTTGCAGGCCTTTGGAGTGGTTGGGTTACTGACAAATTCGCTATCCGGCTCGCTCGTCGTAATAATGGTATTCGAGAGCCAGAACACAGACTTTGGGCTCTTAGTCTCTCTGGATTGCTTTGTGCAGCTGGTTTGATCCTATGGGGCGTCGGTGCTGCAAATGATTTGAGTTGGGTTGGACTGGTCTTTGGGTTGGGCATGCTCGCATTTAGTGTGATTGCTGGTGGTTCTATTACGTTGAGCTATGCTGTGGACTGTTTCAAAGTAGGTGTTTCTTGGACAATCTTAAGTACATTACTAATAGAGTTAGGAAATCTCTGGCGAGACAATGATGTCTGTTGTCGTCATTCGAAATACAACTGGCTTTGCTATTTCTTATGCCATCAACCCATGGATTGATGCTATGGGTGTACAGAATTGCTTCATTACTGCTGCAATGATCGCTTTAGGTTGCACTGCAACATTTTTGCCTATGATTTATTATGGTAAGAGCATGAGGAAGGCTTCGGCAAAGAAGTATTGGGAATATGTTGCAACAGCAGCAACAACACATGCTTAGAGACAATGAAGACTAAGGAATATCTACGAAACGAGTTAGAAGATGGGGCAGGTTGGGTCGGCTTATATTTATAAGCTCTATATCTTTGCATAGAGCTCTTTAGAATTTTAGAATGTAATCAAAACGAGTTCTTAGTTCTAGGACGTACTACACATTTTAAGCTTATAGTTTTCGTTTACCTTGGCTTTTTATAAATCTACCAATAATTAGAGCAGCTCTACTCTTGTATCCCTCCTTCCCTGAGGACGGGAAACCCGTTCTGCTTAGGCGATAGAAGAGCTGGCCTGAATACTAGTATAGCACGTTAGCTGAATTCTGCGAATCTATTAAAGGTGCGTAGTAAGCTAAGTCGCGAGTTATCTCGAAGCGGAAATCATGTCTCCCTTTTTATTTTTCAGCTATTAGAAAAAAAATGCCTTCTTATTACGTCAAAATTCAGCAAGTCGTTCCTCTAAGGCCTTGTTCTCATCCTTGAATTTGTGGATTAATCTTCGTCTTGATTTAGGGTGCTATACAATATGCAAGTTGTATACAAGATTTAGGCGCGAGCCTTTTGCCGCGAATTTTCCCATATCTTGTACCAGGCAGCGATTGAAACATGTCCCGACCATCCACACTAAGAAATATCTGGCTCTTGTCTTATGATCCAATCCAGCATTTCCCGAGTTTGTGATGATTCTATTCTGCCAGAGAACGTCGGCCGGGCCAGAATATTCCAATATAGCAACTACAATGCGCAACCTTGGTAAGTCCATGTGAATCACTTTATAGTATTAGATGTAACATATCCCTCCTCCCCGCCTCCAAGTCACCACATCCTAGGGTACCATTTCTCAATACATCCACCTGAATTCCTTACATCCCGGTCCATCCTGCAATCTCTCCGTTGGCACATCTCCAGGATTCAACTTGACATCTTGTCTCTTATCTCTCCTCTTGTTGTCCCACATCATGTAAACACCCAATCCACATGTAAGTACAAAACCCGTAGCACCAAATACAGCCAATGTAGTAAGTACAGGAATATACTTCGGCACATCCTTGTTCCTGAAAATATTCGATGGTATAATTACACTCAAGTTCGCGAAAGCAATACCGCAGTATGTCAGAAGCAGCCGACGGCCATCATGTGGAGTGTTGTTGTTGTACCAGACATCGAGGAGAACTGAAGGTGCAAAAGTACCCCAGTTCATCATGAAGGTTGCGAAGTAAGCAGTATGGAGTGAAGACTTGACATCGATCGCAACAAAGATCATCATGCCAATAAAAGTGAATGCAAATCCAGCAGCGACGAATGGGAAACGCAGTTTGATATAATCCGATGCAAAACCGAGGATAATAAGCATCACACCACCTGAAATTGCTGGTGCAACAGTATACAGGTTTGTTTTGACTTTGCCATAACCCAAACGTCCGATAATTTGTGGTAAGAACAAATTCACACTGTTAAGTGGCACTCCAACGCATAGTTCGATAAGCATAATAACCCAAGTAGTGGGGTGTGCGAACACCTTTAGCGATTCGCGGATCTCGATGTCGGTCACGCCTGCAGAGGAGGAACTGTCGGTAACCAGGCGGAGACGGGCCAAGGCTTTTTCTTCATCATTTAAAAAGCTACAGTCTTCGGCCGAAGCGGGCAGGTACCATAGAACAAAGAATTCTAGTAGGACTGTGAATGTGCCTTCAATCAAGAAGAGATACCGCCAAGGGGTAAGTGGTCCTCCTTCAATATGGAAAACTCCGTACGCGAGGAGACCTGAAAATGCAGAAGCGAAACTATGGGCAGCATAGAAAATCGAGAGGCAACGACCAAGTTCACATCGACGGTAGAATCTGTTATTTGTTAGAGTTGAAAAGACAGGATGGTGCAGGAAGACTTACAGAGTCTGGTAGTAAATAACCAACGGGAACACAGCACTTTCAGCCATACCCAAGAACCATCGAATGGCAAACAGGCCGCTAAAGTTATACGCTCCAACAGTGGTCAAGGTGCAAGTGCCAAAAACAAGGACCACCAGAGGTAGCACTCTGTTGACACCAAACTTGCGCCCAGCTAAACTCAGGCAAGGCGAGGTGAGGACGTATGGGATGATGAAGAAAGTCAGGATTTGACTATACTGTTCGCCAACCATACCCAGACTCTTCTCGAACCCGTCAGTCTTGGCATTGCTCAAGTTAGACTTGTCGAGAGCGTTGCATAAATAGATGATCGATAAAAATGGCAGTATCCGTAAATCGAATTTCCAGACCAACGCACGCTCTTTAACCGGATCGATAAGTTCAACCATTGGTTCGTGCTTGGGTTGACTTTCAGGGTCCGAGACATACCCGACTTGATCTTTGATGTCGATGGCCGCTCCATCTTCTTTTGAGCTTGCCATTGTTGGAATAGAAAAGTTTCAAAGAAGTCGAGAAGTGATGATCTTCAAAAATTAAAAACCATGAACAAAATAGCTGCTTATAATGCAGAACTTCGGCAATCAGCCCTATCTTGCTATTTTTAAATGGATCGGAAGTCGGGCAGAATGGAATGCATAGACGGGCACCGGGATAAGATACTACTACTATAACAACTTTGAAATCCCCCAAAACCCAATCTTAAAGAGCCCCCGCCTAGATACACGATCTGAACAGAATAAGTCTATCGTCAGATGAAGGCAGATAAGCAACCGATTAACCTTTAAACTCATCTACGGGCATGGCTAGCTCTCTTAGAATGCCACCAAGCAGAGGCACCCTAAATTGGCATGATCCACATTATCCCATTTTTTGTTACAAAGTGGAGCTTTATTGCGTAAGTTTTGGTAGTGATAAGGTAGCATCCCATTCTTAGCTATCACTTGTTCTTCGCTCTCCCGCTAAACACACTGCTGCGAATTACCTTTCTACAGAATATTTTAATAACTTTATAGTGCTCTTATAATACTCCTGTACATTTTCAAGTAGGAATATCTGAGGCTTTTAAGTAGATTCTAATTCATCCAAAAAGTCTACTGCTATAAGCAATTACATGGAAGTTCAAAGTTAATAAAGTCATTAAGATTCGAAATAGGTAAATTATAGCTTAACAAAGTAGGTGAGAAGAAGAAGCAGCTCAGAATAGCGGGTAGCTAATAGTAAAAGGTACTACTTTATGTAGTCTAATAATAGCATTTAGATTATGCCTATCTATATGACAAAGCCCGAATTCATAATAATAAGCATTGACTTATAAGGCATAATTTGCCCATGGATCAAGTAAACTTATGGATCAAATAAACGAATTCTAAACAGCACCGATCCCTCGACTCGCTTAGCTTTAATAGGGGCGGGGCCCCTTAAAGTGCTGTTTAGACCTACTTTTGAATCCTTTATTTAGTTCGTAGCAACAGCCGTAACCAACGATACGGCCAATATAACCCAGATTAATAGGTACCAGCACGGCCAATATTATGCGGCCATCATATGTCGGAATTTCTATTCTAGTTCCGGCGTTGAGGCTCTTTTGTACCTCAAACTTGCTTGAAATTGTTTCCTGTCAACCTCCATGTTTGTCACAGTTCGGTGCAGTATAATACTAGGTTTTTATTGACTAAGAGAATTACAAAGAGAAAAGCTAGAAGCATAGAGGTGGGAAGTTGGGGATAACCTCAAGAGCACGGACGACGTCCCTCAGCGAGCTGATCTGTGACATGACAATATTCTGATGATCAGCTGCTTTTTGAGGCAGTAAAAGGCACTGGAGAATATGGCACAGTGGCTTGACTTCGGGGTCTTGAAGAAAGCTGAGAGGGGAACCCGGGAGACAGCTGGGGAAGGTATCCATACAGATTGAGCGTGGGTGCGAGTGGGGTGGGAGGCCACGCAGTGCCGGACTCGCGCGTTCCAGGAAAAGGGTTCATCCTTCTCTTATGATTCCCCTGTGTAAATGTGAAATGCTAAGGAAGAATGCATAAGGATCCATCCTATTTCATCCCCTACTATTGGCCATTGGAACGTGTAGAAGCAGTGGAACGCGCGACAGACGGTCTCTCAGGTCGAGTAAAAGGTGGCGCTCGGGATTCTTATATACTGACAAATACTACAAAACTTGCGCGCGTACCTAAAACTACCGCAAACTCATTTCGCCTCTATTTTCTCGACCTGAGAGGACGGTGTGTCCGGCTGTAGATGCGGGGGTGTGTGCTGTAGATGCGGGGGTGTGTCCAGCTGTAGGGGTGTGTCCAGCTGTAGGGCTGTGTCCAGCTGTAGGGGTGTGTCCAACTGTAACATTTAGCGAGCCACTAGTGGAGCGCGGTATATAACGAACCTCCCTCCTCCTTCGCGTCTTGGAACTTTGTTTCCATAATATACTGTTACGAAGCGAAGCAGGACTTGCGATATTGAAGATGTGGAACGGGATCTTTAGAGATGAACAAATGAAGGTGACGAAACGTCGTGTGAAGCACCAGGGCCATGAGCATGGTTCCCGTCGGCACAGCACGAGGGGAATCACGAGGGATGCTGATAAAGACAGGCGCCCGAATGGGTCGACCTCTGGTCGAGAGCGCAGGCCAAGTTCTACGAGTGAGGAGCCGAAAGGCGGAAAAGTTTTGGATAAAAGCACGGGCGGCGATGACGGTCACGAGAAGGTAGTAACCGATCTTGTGACGAGGTTTGAAAAGAACCAAGAACGGTCCGTTGAGGAGGTGAAGCGGGCGATATCAGAGCTGAGGCTCTCTGAAGTGATAGTGCGGGGGTACCAGGGTGGGGACAACGTTGGCGGTGCGGGGGTGGATGAGGCAGCTAGCAAGGGGCGGGAGAAGGACAGTGAAGCGGTTATGGTGGCAGTGCCAGGCGTCGGTGCAGACGCAGCAGGCATTGGGTTGGAGGGGCAGAACTGGCGGGAATTTATCATTGTTGCTCTATTATTCCTCTTATTATGGCGTCAACACTAGGGAGCTTGAGGTTGAGTTTTTGGTTCTACAATGGGTTTTAGGGAGAAGAAGCTTTCCTTCTAACCTCGCAGTAGAGAAAAAAGAGCGGCACTTTATCATAGTATCGATTTTTGATGTCCCACCTAACATGACATATTGTACACTAATGCTGCTTTTCTAACCATCACACGCCTCTCAAGCAGCCTTCTTCATCCCCATAACCAACCGCTTCAGCCTGACCAGCCCAAACATCCTCGGCATAACTAAATCAAACACCCACCCCCCAATCCAGCCCTGCACAAACCTAATCAACCTCGCTCTATTCCCCTCCCAAAACCATTTCTTCGGACACTCCCTCAACGCTTCCCTAACCACCCTCTCAGCGTAAACCCTCGCATCCATCGCCCCCTCCTGACTATGCGTCAGCCGCCTCTGAAACTCCTTCTCAACATCTACATACAGACTCCCTTCCGGCAGCTCCCTTTCCGTCCTCGCAATACGACTCCTCACCCCTCCGGTCACCACTACCATAACCCGCACCCCATACGGCTCTAGCTCCACGCGCAGCGTGTTGGACCACGAGTGTAGTGCTGCTTTGGACGCCCCGTACACGGACCCGAATGCATACGGGACGATGGCGGCTACGGAGCCGATGTTGAGGATTAGGGATGGGGAGGAGGATATTAGTAGGGGTGTGAAGGTTTGGGTTAGCGCGATGATGGAGAAGAAGTTTGTTTCGAAGGTAAGGCGCGCCTCGTCGAGGGGGACGTCGAGGGCGGGGAGGGTGAGATTGCGGCCGCTGGGAAAGTTAGCTCTTATTCTCTCGTCTCAGCTTAGATACCGGACTCGAGGACCGCATAGGGGTTCTGTGGGTTGCTTTTCCTGTGCACCATGAGGACGTTGGGAGGGCATACGCGTTATTAACCAAAATATCCAACCTCCCGCCTGTCAACGCTTCCACGTCCACCTTCGCAGCTGCTATACTGGCGCTATCCGTCACGTCCAGCGCAAGTGTCGACATGCCCATCTCCGAAAGATCTGTGATCTGATCGAGGTTTCGGGCCGTAGCTATGACATGGAGACCTGAGCCGGATTAGTACAGTGCATTATACATGAGTAAGTGGTGCTTGAGAGGGCGTCAATGAGAGAGATTTATTTATTACCTTTCGAGTGAAATTCCCTCGCCATCGCATTTCCGATTCCTCCGGGTGCACAGCTGTGTATATATATGTCAGTATGAAATTCTCAATAGATGGTGTACAAGTTTTGACTGGATGAGATGAAATGAGATGAGATATATACCCCGTGATCAACACGCTCTTTCGTCCATTAGCTGCTGGCATGTCGGAGCAAGGTTGCTTCTTCTCTTGGCTTTACTAGACAATTGAAGTATTTTTGGGTTTCTGTATTGAGTGTACCAATCACAATTGGCATAATAGAGAGGGGAGCTTGTCTGCTCAGAGATGAGATGTCGTTGTCTCAGCCTCGCGATTGTCTACCGAGCCGAGGCACGGGGCACGTCAGCTTTCTTACTGTATCCGTCTGATAAGCAGCCCCTAAAGTGGATACGAAATACCCGAGTAGACTGAGAAATAACCTCGTATGTACAACTGGTTATAAGCTTTCATCTGCACCCTAGTTAACTATATTATGAGATTTTGGATTAGAATATATAGAAGTACGGAATTTATCTGCTTTGATTGGTCTTTCAAAGCGAATCGTCATTACGTCACCAACATTGGTCGTTGGGTAGAGCGGCAGATCTGAGCATACATTAGAGTTTATTATTTCCGCAAATGCTACTTTATTCGTGTTTATCCCTTCCTTGAGGTACTCTTAAGACTCGTTCATTTATATTTCAACCTCTGAAAAATGATTTGTTCAACATCCCGACCACACATCGAATCACGCAATGAGTGCCACTTCTATGAACAAGGTATGTTACTGAATGTTCTTCCGTGTTACAAATATTGTTCTATTCAGCTGCAACAGACCTGTCGAGAAAGATTGTCAATTGGCTGACGTCATAGCCAATACGACTTGAGTATGATGTTGAAAAACCGCTCAATCGTGAGCCAGATATCGAAGAGCTTCTGAGAAAGTAAGTAGACAAGATTTGGTCTCGATTGATATAACAGTCTCCTGAAGTTTCACTCCTGAGGACAAAGATAGCTACATAACACATAATGCGCCCTACGATAGAAACCACGGCCCAATACCATATCTTGACCCAGACACGCATACACTCGCAATCGACGGCTACGTTTCTCGTCCCGTCACTCTCACCATAGCCCAACTCAAGAACGACTACCCACAACACGAAGTCCTCAGCGCCCTGCAATGCGCCGGTAACAGACGCCACACCATGCGCACACTGCTGAAAGAAGTGCAAGGAGTTGATTGGTTCGATGCCGCCGTGATGAACTGCGCCTGGAAAGGCCCGCGCGTACGGGACATCCTACTCAAAGCAGGCATTTCAGACGCCCTGAAAGAGCATGACGGCTCATCGTGGAGGGGTAATGTAGCATTTGCATGCTACGAGGTCAACTGCCAGGACGAAGACTGGTACGGCGGTTCCATCCCCCTGATCCGCGCCATGTCCATCGATGCCGACTGCATCCTAGCGCTGGAAATGAACGGCGCGCCGTTGAGTCCCGAACACGGCGCACCACTGCGGGTGATGTGCCCCGGTATTCTGGGCGCGAGGAGCGTCAAGTGGCTGAATCGGATTACGTTGCAGCTGACTGAGAGCACGAATTTCTATCAAAAGCATGATTATAAGATCCTTCCCCCTGAAGCTGTAGACGCCGAGTCTGCAAACGCGTTCTGGGATCGAGTGCCGCCCATGTGCGATATGCCTATTAACAGCGTCGTCGGTATACCGAAATCCGAGAGCGAGGTGGTGAGAGATGCCGATGGCATGGTGGACGTGCGAGGCTATGCACTCCCGGCTGGCGCCGACGGACCCGTCAAACAGGTTGAGGTTAGTGGCGATAATGGCAAGACTTGGACGCAAGCCGAGCTGGACTTTGGCAATTATATCAAGCCGGAGGAGCTGGAGACGGAAGAAGGGAGACGGGTAGTCAAATGGGCATGGTGTCTTTGGAACGCGAAGATAAAAGTTGAGCAGGGCCAGAGAAGGCGGATTGTCTCGAGAGCTAGCGATTATGGTTCGAATACACAGCCGGAACGATGTGCGTGGAATCTTCGTGGGGTGGGATATAATGCTTGGGGTGAGGCGAGGGATCTGAAGATCCTGTAATATCAAAATGATATGCTATACACTGCAAAGTCTTCACGTAATTTTATTTTTGTTTTACATTTTTCCTTTCACCTGATAACTTGTGTATTCAAACCCACTGAAAATTAATACAATCTTAGTATCGGCGCTGTAGTAGGAGTTGCCTAGGCTCCTAGCACCGGATTTGGGATCGAGGGCCAGAGACATGGTGCAACAGCACACTAGAGGTAAGATAGACAACAGACTCTGTACCTAGGCTATCCATCAAGAGTGACTGCAATCTCATTCGTATTCTTAATTAACAATGCTCGAACGTCGTGACATTAAACGTGCTTGCAAGCGAGGACCGGAAGGCGAAATACCGAAACGCCGCGAATGAGAAAGGTGCAGTTGGCGGAAATCCACCGTTCTTCTATCTTGATCTAGAATTCTTGACTTACAATTAAAGCTCCTCGTTGGCTGATACCATGTAGGTACTAGTTCCAGAATATGGAAGCAAATTGGTATCAAGGAGTACCCATGTAGAGAGCTTGCGACGAAGAAGCCATCGCTGATAGCTAACGTGTAACCCTGAATCTCGACCCCCGACTTTACCTATGTATGGGTATTTCCCGTACCTTTCTTTTTCCCTTTTCCTTTTTCTCTCAAATCACAAAAACCCACAAATCACAAATCACAAATCAGAAATCACAAAATCAAAACTGCCTTCTATTTATTCAGTCAATCAAGCATAACTGAATTTATCCGATCCATTACACGCCCCCCCATTCTTCCGTTCCTTTCCTTTCCTTTTCAACTCTAAATGTATTCAAACACCCCCCACCCCACCCCACCCCAATCCAATCCATACTTTTCATCTCCAACCACCATGACAAAAGAAACAAAAACCCGTACTCAAGCGGGCGCAAAAAAAAAGGGGGGAGTCAAGAAGCGAAAATGTATACTCGGCAATGAATGTGCGATATCCAGGTGGAGGGTTTATTGACCATGGTGTTTCCACCCATCAGGGCCTTGGGGCATATGTTGATGACCTGGGAAGTGAGGAGGCCAGTCATGAGGGTACCCGGGGTAGGCTGGGGTTGATGGTATAGCTGTGGCTGTTGCGCCGTTTTTGGAAGAGGCTGATGTGATGAGTGTCGAAGGGACTGTGGGGCATGTTAGTTACCGTTAATGTGATTAGAAGGAGAGGACGGGAAGGAGAATAGGGAAACTTACTCGGGTAAGCAGGTGGTGGTGGAGGAGTGTAATAACTCTCAGCTGAAGTCGTCGTCGTTGAAGCTCCCCCTTCACCCTCGGTACAAGTATTGGTTGCCTTTGAGCTTGAGCTTACAGCGCTGCTGTAGATCGATGAAGAAGAAATTGAGAAAGTACTAGTCTTGGTGATCGAAGAGCTTGTGAAAGTACTACTCCCGGTAGCTCCCACTGCCGTCGTCGAGTTTGTTGCTGGGTATGGAACACTTGATATGGTCGCAGACGCTGAAGTTGTCGAAGCTTCCTCCTCAGTGCAAGTGCTAGAGCTGACAGCACCACTGTAAATTGACGTAGAAGAAATGATGAAAGTACTGCTCCCGGTAGGTCCTACGGTCGTCGAGTTTGATGCTGGGTACGGCACACTGGATGTAGCCGTGGTAGCGTACGACGAGAACGGTGTGCTCGTGCTAGTGCTTGTATAACTAACAGTCGACGACTCATACGTGAAGCTGCTTTGCGTCGATGATATCGAGGAGTTGACAGTTCCGATTACAGTGGAGCTCGAAGGCGATGGGTCTGTGTATACAGCAGTCGACGAAGTCCCCGCACCACTATCCGTTGTAGACGACGTAGGATCCCCCGTCCCCGTAGCCCCAATACTGCTCGTGGAATTCGACGCTGTTGGGTAAGGTGCGCTTGAGTATCCGACGGATGAGGATACGACGCCCGAGACTGTGCTTGAGTGATGATGATGATGCGGCTTGGTTGTGCTGCTTGTCAAGCTGCCAGTTCCTGTAGCCCCAGCAGCGCTTGTGGAATTCGATGCTGTAGGGTATGGGTAAGGTGCGCTTGAGTGTTCCGTAGATGAGGATATGCCACCCGAGGCCGACACGGTGCTTGAGTGTCGATGATGGGGCTTTGTTTTGCTGCTTGTCGAGCTTGATCCAGCGCCATATGTCGAATTGTACGCTGGGTAACCCGCGCTCGAGGAAATGGATGTTTCTATTCCACTGGCGGATGAATAGACAGATGTGACGCTCCCTGGGACTGTCGGGCCAAGCGAGGACGTTGAGTTCGAGGCTGTAGGATATGGCACACTGCTCTCAACTGTCGACGAGACTGCACTCCCAGACACATAGGATGAGACTGAAGTGAGAGGTACAGTGCCAACTGAAGTCGGGTAGCCACCGGAGCCAGTTGAGAGAACCGCTGATGCCGATGTCGAATTTGCAGTTGGGTATGGCGCTGAAGGGGTTTCGGAAGATGAAGTGATGGCCCCAGAAACAACACCTGTACCAGTGGACAAGATGACACTAGACCCAGTTCCAGTGAAAGTGGACTTAGTTCTGGTCCTTGATTTGGTATAATTCCTCGAAGCGTAACCAGTAATTGATGAGCTTACACTTCCAGTAGGCAAGATTGTGACCGTTGCGTTTGAAATCGTATAAGGAGCGGAAGTTGTCCCGGCACTGCTTTCGGATGCACCAGTGCTCAGAGGAAATGAGCTTGAGCTAGTACCTGAAGTAGGGAAGCTCGCCGTCGTTGAGTTGGGAAAGCTGTATGGGCCGGACGAAGAAGTGGAAACTCCCGTACCAGTTGCTCCGCCCTCTGTGCCAGAGGAGCTGGGAATCTCGCTGGATGTGGAAATTCCATATGGCGCGGAACTGGTCAGAGAAGATGATGGATACAAAGAGCTTGAGGATGGGTCAGGCACCGTCACAGTGGTAGTCTGATAAACAGTTATTCGGGTTGTCGTTGTGATATCTGGAGCGCTTGCAGAATTCGAGATGCTTGCTAATGATTCTGAACTGCTGTATGCTGTCACAGAGACTGAAGATGTCACATGCACAGTGGTGATGGTGTCGCTGCTACTGCTTGGAGCGGGGTATGCATTTACACTAGACGAACTGGTGTAGTAGACAGGACTCGAGGCACTTGAAGACGTGGAAGTTAGGCCCCCACCGTTGGTGCTTGTTCGAACAGCAGACGAACTGGCGACGGATGCAGTAGATGTATGAATACAAGAGCAAGCTGACGAGATCTTCCAAGGGTTATCATCACAATTCGAGACGAAGTGAGGGAGGGCGGTTGTAGTGGGGTATATGCCAGCTGTATACGATGCGCAAAATTCTACTCCGAGAGATGAGATACCGATTATTTGACGAAGGCAATTGTTGTGATGACAGTCATGTGGCTTAGTTGTGGATATAGGGGGAATATATATTGATGTCGTTGATGGAATATAAATATCCGTGGTAGATTCCGATGTTGACTCGCCACCTGTTGCGGATGATGCTCTAGCACTTGAAGAGTCTGATGATGCTGCCACAAGAGAGCTGGATGAGGTGCCATAATCATATTCGATCGAACTATCTGTGTATAGTGGGGGAGATGCAGAGGAACTTGTCGACTCGGTTGTGACAGTTCCACCATTTTCCTCGCTTGACGAAGGAAGGTATGCGGGATAAGAGTATTCAGAAGAGCTGGATGAAGCGCTGGTGAGAGTTACTGGATAGTCCAGACTTGCCGATGCAGAACTGGATGAAGGTAGCTGGTCGGTGCCACTCGCTACCGAATTAGTGTTGGGAAAGTAGGAAATGTTGAATGATGAAGAGGTTGAGGGTTGGGCGATGGGGGCGGTGGAAGACCCAGCAGTAATTGACCCGGAAGACGAAGCAGGGAGAGTACCAGACACGACATACGAATATGAAGCTGATGACAAGGCAGTAGAGGCTACGCTCGGGAGGTAGCTCTCAGAAGTAGCTACAGAAGAAGCTAAACGGTGTAAGTTAACTGCCAAACAGTAGGGATGAAGTTCACCCACGGGTATACGCCGAATTGGAACTGGATGTGGTTTCACCCGAGGCTTCGGAGGTCTCAGATGTGGACGACAAAATAGAGCTAGACATTCTCTTCATTGTCGGGGAAGGACCGTAACCGCCATAGTTGTAGCCCCCATTTCCGAGAGTTGAAGTATATACCTCATAAGCTGGAGGTGCATAGTCGTTGTCTTTTCGAGGTTTGAGCCATGATGGAGCAGCTTGGGTAGCTGGAATTAAAGCTAGCAGAATTGAAGTGGACGCGATGCCAATGTTCAGAGTTGTGATTCTCATGTTGAGCTGATAGCACAAGTCAATATATGCATGTTTGATAGAAACGCTTGAAATAGGAGATCTTTTCGGTGTTCCAAAGATGGAGTGATAGAATCAAACAAATACAAAAGACTCACGGAATGTCTTCAGAGTGACTTGAGTTCTAAGTTGGTGCCACGAAAGAGTGTAATGCTGTCAAAGCAGGTTAGAGGTGGCGAAAGACAACTGATCCGTTAGTCGTTCACGAAAAGCGTCACGAAGACCAGCACGAGAAGACAAATTGGTGTCGATGAGGAAGGTTAAGGAGACAAAGCATCGAAAGAGAGCGGATGGAGAGGAATATAAATTATATGAAGGCTCCAAAAACAAGTGCTACTGAATAGCACCGGAATCACCTGGCCCACTCCTTCCCGTTCGCAGATACCAGAGCATCCTTCCTAAATCACATATCAAAAGCCTTTTTCTTTCATTTGCTTCATCAAAAGGAGTGAGAATTCAGCCAACCAAGATTGAAGTAACCGGTAGGTGGATTTCATCATAAACTGAGTACACACTGTTTCATGGGTTTCCTAGTACTGCGCAATATGTCCATGGCAGGTACCCGTTTTGTGACTACTGCACAGTTGAGATGGCAGCGAGCTTTCCATGGACCAAACCCAATTACTGGAGAAACATGTGCAATCAGAATCCAAGTCCATGCTCAGGTAATGGGAAAATCCCAGAAGCGACGCTGTACAGTAAAATTTCTCGAGCTCGCGAGAGTGTTCGAGTAACACTTGCCGAGGAACCATGCATACTTACCAATCTGACGAGACAGGGGTAGCGTGCGGCTTCCCGTTGCATATGGGATTGGTATGCTTGTTCCTGCATTTGGGGTCGATACCAGTTCGATTTAATTGTGATCACTCGATTAAAAGATGACAGTTCAGTTGGTTGAGTTCAAGCCATGTTTCGTCTAAACAGCATGTTGCTTAGCGTAGAAACTCTATTTGTGTATGAGACAGCATATGCCGAAAGGAATAGGGTTCATCTGATCTGACCTACTAGACCTGGGAGAGGAGAGGAACCCCGCCCCGTGAAATTCACGAGCCGCTAACCTGCATATAAACACTGTAGCAGCCGCGAGAAGCTCTCCTACCGTACCGCAGTCACGCTGCAAACGCACCGTTGGCTGCGGCTACCGACTTAACATCTCGAGGAAATACTCCGTTTGATTGGTAGATGCCCAAGTGGCGTTTGCAGCGGTTGTCTGGATCTCCGCTTTCACTGCAGCTGGAGAGCACCTGATGCTGTGCTGTCTTCTTTGGATTCATTAGAGTTGATGGATTCACGACTTTACAAATGCAATGCTGTGAGCTGTGCGCGCCAAAAGCACACGATCTTAACGCAACGTTTGCATTATCTAGATCGTGACGCAAGATGATGATACTCAAGAACCGATAATGGCACCGCCTACTTGATATCGCCGAGTATGGTTGTTGGCATCATGAATTTGACATGCAATAGGTTGTATTAAAACATTGATATTTCCTGTCATAAACGTTCCTTGATTCCCTTTTCCCGTTCCCGTCCTCAGACGCCACGCTGCGAAGCTCATATAACAAACGAATTGTAAAAGGAAAAGTGGACTCGAACCGACGAGGTGGAAATGTGGTGGCTGCAAGAACTCGAAAAAGTAACACCTGTGCCTTGGAAGCAAGTATGTATGTAACGACGCGATCGGACGATGGTAGTACAATCAGGTCTACATCTCGGGTGGCTACAGTCTATACTCAAGCGGCCTTCTTAGATTCATCCCGAGTTTTTGGGCTCTGCATCTCGGTCATTGAGGTATTATTGCTTTCAATACTGTCCAACCAATTAGCAGGGGGCTTCTATGGAGAAAGAGGGGAAAAAGCAATAAATGTGACTTACTCGGCTGCCCACAGGGCTGCACCAACTGTGAGGTGTCAGTAATGGGGAACAATTGCGGTGAAAAAGACTCATACCAGTGTTGGTGAAGGCGAAGAGAATTGATGCAATGGGGATCAACTCAAGGAGAGTGGCAATTGTTCCGAATCTGTTTGGTGTCAGGTGGCTGTAATGTAGCGCGTTGTGGAGACACATTAATGGCGGGGGGATTCAGGGCGACGGAACCAGTATACAATCACCGGTATAGAACATTTTCTTTCTCCGACAGCCATATCCACGCTGCATGGTGGCGCATCTTGGCGCATCTTGGCCGTCCGAGCACTTGTTCAGATATAGTGTTCGGCACGTGGTGTATATATACTGATATCGCCTTGAATGAGACACGGAATGAGAGCTAAACTTACGCGGTGTAAGGAGCCGTGTTCTCCTTGAGCCACTGCTCTCTCTGCGAGTTGGACCACTTCTTCAGCTGAAAGTACTTTGGCAAGGTTAGCAACCGCGACTTTACAGCAAGGGAATTTGTGACTTACGCGGGTGTGCACAGCATTTCCTCTAGCCTTTCCCTGCAACAGGACAAATATGACAGTGCCCACAATCGGGATGAAGTTCAAGGGCAGATACATGACGTATCGGATGAAGGCTTTTGGCGTGAACTTCTCAAACGGACTCTTAATTAACTTTCCCAGCTTCGCAATTGGATCATTAAAATTGCCGGCCTTCAACTGACGGCCCTCGGACAAGACTCCAGTTTGCTTTCTCGCAACCAACACACCGTCAAATGTATCCACCAACGCGTCTTGGATGAGGAAGTTCTTCGAGAGGAGGGTTATGATGGTAGAGGATTCGGAGAGCGTGAGCAGGATGGTGGTGATGGCTGCGAGGGGCCCATTGACGACGGAAAGCACAGCTGCTTGGGGTAGGTATGCGAAAATGAACATGAAGGATATGACGCCCAAGGAGAGGGTCATGGTAGGAGCAAGTTTCGAGAGAAGGGGCTTCCATAAAGAGCGGTGGGAAAGGAAATAAAAGATTCCCTGAAGGAGTCAATCAAGTGCAGAGGCGTCAACTGGGTGGAGGATGAGGATGAGGATGTACCTTGATGGGATAAAGGTATGCTCCAGATCTAGCAGCTGATTGTGCCAGTGCCTTTGCCTTGTTAAAGTCCTCGACGCTGTGAATTTGGATTTTAGATCAGTACACAAATGTATTACCATAACAGACAGAGCAGTCGCAGAGCACTCACGCAACCTCCTTGGCCTTGGTCTTTGCGCTGTCGATAGAGCTTGACATATTGGATGATGAGGGGGGGGGGATAATTTGGTATCAAGAGGGGTTCTCAGAGATTATCCGGGGAGAAAGATCTTTGGTGTTTTCCTTTCTAGGATTATGGAGGTGTTTGTACTTGTAGGCGGGGTTTTTTTTGATAGTCATCATATCATCATCCGCCTCGTTCCAAGCAAGCAAGTCATTGTGCATTACCTGGGTATTTCTTGCCAGGGCTAGGAATGAGCTCTTAAGCCGGTGATGTCATGCGGCCGCTAGGCTAAGTACGCTGGATGGGATGGCTCGGATGGATGGGATGGGATGTGGGTCTGGTGGGTAGCTTTAGCGATAGATCCTCGTGATTCAGGGGTAGACGGGTCAAGGGTCACGAGACCGTACAATTTGAACCTTAACTTCAGCTCTTTAACCTCCATTTCATCCTCAGCTTCAAAAACAATGTTCCATAGTACAGCCCTAACATGTGTGGAATCGATTGACTCGTCATCTATGGCTATTATATAGTTGCGTGTCATGTGGAAAGAATCTCATCATTAGTGTTGCTTGCAAGTACAGATGCACGTTGGATTCATGAGATGTTAAGCCAGGCGCGGGTGAGTATGTTGTTGCTAATTAGGGCGCATCAAGCGACGTCGAGATCCTCTCGATCAATGGTCACTGGTCACTCCGCACCTTCATCTCCAGCTTCAACTTTATCGTCTTGTCATTTTGTTTCTTGCGTTCCAATTGAGTTTTGCAATCTATATATGGAGTCAAGTATCTGGTGGCATTATCCTACAAACAAGTCATTCATCATCTCACCAAAAGCCGGAAAAATGAGCGACCGGATTACTGTTGCGGTGGTACGAACCAGTCATCCACTGTATTACCGCTACTAAGAAAAAATAACAACTCACAGCAACACAAATAGACCAGTCCAGAGCTCGGCACCAGGAAAAAACTGTTTAGTATACTGAGGGCATTGTAATGTCTGAATCGATGATAGTGGCTAGTCCTTTGTTTCAGCCAGCAGGCAAACACACGTGATAGGCATCCCTCCAATGTCTCACGGTCTATCACCATCAATCAAGTTTCTATCACATTTGGTCTCTGGGGCCTGAAGTATCTGGTAGGACCAATTAATATTATGCCGCGTATCATGTGTTTTCGTGTTCTTTTCGCGCAAGGGGGCGCGTTGCCTTGCGTCTCCCTTTTCCATCGCGCCTTGGAAGCTTCTATATAGATGACCAGATTCCACTTCAATCTGCTGCGTCATCATTGCAACCACAAATTTTCTATTCATCTTCCCAAGCTACCCATAATGGCAACTTGTAGCCAAGCAATATCAATCTCGAGCTCGTTTGATGATGGGCTCTCCTCAACCTCTGCTTTGGACCAGATGAAAGCAGCTGTTAATGGATACGTTTCAAACTACTGCTGTGGAGGGAACATCCCAATCACCACCGACAAAATCATCCATTCTGCAACTAGTGCATACCAACCAATCCGCGCTCCACCTGTCTCCCTCAGATGGGACCTTTTCAAGGAAGCTGGACAAGCCCGCTACATCCATTTCCCACTGGATGCACCTGTTGATGGTCACCACACCGACAAGCAAGACCACATGTTTCAGGAACTACTTGAAGCTTGCGACCCTGCTACCTTTGGACTAGGTGGGAGAGATGTTCTCGATGAGCAATATCGCAAGGCTGGAAAACTCGATACCAATCGCTTCTCTACCAACTTCCATCCTCACGATTATGGCATTGTCGATACGATTAGTCAGAGCTTGTTGCCGAATGCTCTTTCGCATATCATGAAGGATAGGGTCGAGCACAGAGGTGTTTTGGCGGAGCTTTATAAACTGAACGTAAGTTTCCAATCTGCCTATCCAAATTTATGAAACTTGCTCATACTACATGTCCAGGTTTACTCAGGCCCAGTAG
This sequence comes from Gremmenia infestans, assembly GCA_032629725.1. Lineage (NCBI taxonomy): Eukaryota > Fungi > Ascomycota > Leotiomycetes > Helotiales > Hamatocanthoscyphaceae > Gremmenia > Gremmenia infestans. The sequence continues at coordinate 436,693 of JAFEVB010000020.1, forward strand.
GCAAGTTCCAAGCCCACGTCGATACTCCAAGAGGCGCTACTCAATTCGGCTCACTGGTTGTTTGCCTCCCAAATCCATTTGATGGTATGTCTTTCCCGCATAGATGAGCACAATTCTCTACTAACGATGAGACTGTAGGCGGCCAATTCCATGTCACCCACAAGGGTCACTCCACAATCTTTGACTGGGATGAAAATGCCACTTCCATCCAGTGGGCGGCCTTTTACAGCGACTGCGAGCATGAAGTCCTGGAAGTCACAGAGGGAAATCGCATTACATTGACATATAATTTGTATTGTGTGGAGAATATGGGTGGGGTAGTGCAATCCCACCCAACAGCGGATGCTGCAGTCTTCCCATTGATGCAGACCGCAAAAGAACTTCTGAAAGATGACAACTTTATGATAACAGGTAAGATCCTATCTAACTAACCTCTCCTCTCATTCATTGACCGCTCTTTCAAAGGTGGAATCATGGGATTCTATTGCGCCCACATGTATGCCCACAACAACAAGACCACTGAGAAGCTCATGCCATTTGCTCTCAAAGGCATCGACGTCGCCATCTTCAGTGTTTTCCTGAAGCTTGGCCTTAAAGTCAGCGTGCGACCCGTGCTTCAGGATAAGGATGATTCCGACGACGAGTATTCCGACGAGGACATCTACGATTCTGATGAATCCCAGCATGCGCTATCTAAGCACGAACGTACCCAACATGTGGGCGACGCCTTCCACCCCATCAAGTTTCTAGAAGGCGGCGAAATGTCCGGGCATGAGAAACGCGAAGTACATACCCCTATCTCATACAATTACATAACCAGTAAACTTACAAATATCGCTACCTAGGAGTTGCAAACTCACTGGCCGAACCATCGTGTCCACGACGTGCTATGGCTTAACTCGCCGTCTCCGCTTCGCCATTACAATCCAGGCGGCGGCTGGGAAGTGGCGTATGCGAGGATCGCATATGGGAATCAAGCGGAGCTGGAATGGAGATACTCTCATGCTACGATCATGGTTACTATCCCATCGGCGGGAGAGAGGGAAGGTGTGTACGAACTGTGAGGTTGTGGGGACTATATAGTCCGTCATTGGACGGAGCTTGCTTTCGTTTTTGTTGTTTATTCTGGATGTGCTACATCTGTTTAATAAGGATTCTTGCAGCCTGCTAGCTATACGTTGAGGAATCTCATATCGTCCCGTTTCCATTTCGGTGCGCTGCAAAGTATCGCAGTATCCATTCCCTGATAAGAACCAGACAACAAGACCAGACAAACGAGCCCCTTCTCGCCAAATGCGCTCGAGAGAAAACAAGAGTGTACATCCATTAACCGATTCCGAATCTCCAGGGAATATTCATTATCAATATCCATACAAATGAATCCTAATCCCCCTTGTTACGAAGGCAACATGTAACTAGGGGACCTTAGGCTTAATATCTAGTTCGCTAGGCATAGGAGAACCCCTAGGAGAAAGAAGGTTCCTTTATAGTAGCTAGTGTAATAACCACGCATATTAGTCAGCCGGCTATATAACGCGTTATATAGATGGATTATTTAGATTGCAATAATCTATATAATCCGGGATCGGTAGAATTAGAATAATCCATATAATCTAGGATATAAAGGTTCTATATAAGACTAGGTTATTACCTATTAGATAGGAGCTTTATGCTTAACTTAAATAGTATTTCCTAATATACGCTTATTACTTTATACTTTATAATAAGCTATACTCCTAAGTATAGCAACTAGTAATCTATTAATAGATATTAATATTAACCTAATAATAACTTAGGTCTAGGGACCTACTTAAGTTATAAGACTTACCCTAGCACTATATAAGCTAGGCAATCGTTACACTTTAAGCACTAGTCTCTTTATTAATAGAATAATATTATCTACTAGATCTACTAAAGGGAAAAACACCCTAACCCTAACGCCAACTCTAGCTTCTACGCTAGTGCTAGCCTAAACTCTCGCGGTATAGGAATAAACTGCGATTATTAAGACACCTAACACGTTCTATAAGGATAAAGGCAAGTTAGATAACTTCCTAACTTTAATAGATATATACATCCTATTTAACTAATACTTATTTAGAACTAAGGCAGCAAAGGTTATCTATATAATTAGTTACCTTTAGGACATAGCCTTTAACTAGGTTAAGACCTATATTAATAACTTTATAGCAAATAAAACCAGTTAAGGGCAAGTTATAACCAGAGCAAGGACCTTAACTTAGACTATATTTATAAGCTATAAGGCATTCAAGAAAAACATCCGATAAGTCTTTAGCGACCTTAAATAGTAAAGCATAGCTAAACAGGAGCTATAACAACTAAAGCAGAATAAGTTAGCCTCTAAGTATATAGCTAGGTTCTAGTAGTATTTAGATATAGCAGGATAGAGCAACCGCGCCCTAACCAGCTAGTACTACGCAGGACTAAAGGACTTTATTAAGGATAAGCTAACTAGGATAGACCAACTAAATAGTCTCGCCAAAATAATTAAAGAAGCGGTTAAGATTAATAACCGATTCTTTAAAAGGTCCCTTAAACGGAAAAAGACCTATAACTTTAGTAAACAATCAAAAAAGATAGGATTAATAGCAAGAAAGGATTAGGGGGACCTAATAGAAATTAACGCCGCTTACTAAAAGCTAAACCCGCTCTTTAGGGAGAAATAGGATAAGCGATATTAAAAGGGACTTTATTTTAAGTATGGATTACCTAGACACCTAGTATCCTCTTATAGGTAGAAGAAAAGGAAAAGACCCTAAAAAAAACGAAATATAAGCGCAGCTATATAAACCTTAGGTGCAGCATTATAACCAGACCCTAAGGGGTAGGAGTATAGCATATAACTACCTAAGTATAAAAGCTAGGAAATAAACGCAGAAAAGAAGGCAAGCCTATCTTAGAATCCCACGGACCAGCTACCTAATATAGATAAAGAATAGATTATAGCTAGTAATAAGCTTTCTATAGGAAACTAGTAGGAACCTAAAGAGGGGAATAAACCGGCCTTTAAAGGGGACTTCTAGCTAGGAATAGAGAAACTAGAAGAAAGCATATACTATATAGTTATATACCAAGACATATAATAAGTCGTCTTTAGGGCACCTTAACGGCCTAGGATTGTTAAAAGCATCCCTAGAGAGAAGATACTAAAGCTAAGCTTAATTATAGAGCTAGGAGATATCTAGGAAATCACTAGTAAAGAGTTAGGCAAACGCATTTAGAGGAAAATAACTTTTCCTCTATTTCCTATAAACCTAACAATTTTCGCCTAGTAATATATTAGTAATAAAGCATAAAGCATATTCGCGCTAAACACCCTGTACTAACTAATAAGGTAGGAAAGCAGTTACTAACTATAAGAAAACCAATTTATAGGATATAAGGTCCTAGAAGAAAGACAACCAGGAAAGCAAGTGGCGGCTATAGAGAGCTAAAACCATATAACGCTAAACGCCTATACTAGAGGAAAGGAGCTATAGATCATGCTTAACTCTAGTGCGCAGAGGAACTTTATCTCGCTAGAAGCCGTAAAAAGGCTTAATATACTAGTATAAGAGAAGAAGGAACCCTACCTACTTACTATTATTAATAGGACAGCGATTAAAATAAATAGAGGGATAGTTAAGCATAAGACTATACCTATACAGGTAACTATTAGAGGTTACTAGGAGGAAATTAGCCTAGATATAATCCGTATTAGAGATAATCAGGCTATTTTCGGTATTTCTTAGATCAGATAATACAATCCAGAAATTAACTAGAAAACTTATAAGGTAAAGTTTACCTAATATAGCTATGCATTAAAATAACTATATAGCTATAAAGAGGTTAGCGCTACCTCCTATAACGCGCTAAGGCACGCAACCCAAGGCCCTCCACTAGATAATATAAAGGTCGAAAAAGAGATACTAGTATAGTATAAGAAGTTCGAACAGATATTTAATAACCCGTAAAGTAAAAAGGCCTTACCTAAACATTAACTATAGGACTATAAGATACTGCTTAAGAAAGAATACAAACCTTCTTAGGAACCACTTTACTAGTATAGCAAAGAAAAGATAAGACTATAGAGGGAGTATATTAATAAGGCGTTATCTAAGGGATAGATAAGAGAGTTGCACTCCCTATTAGAAGCGCTAATACTATTTGCAAAGAAGAAAGACAGACTAGATCGATTTTATATTAATTACTAAAAGTTAAATAAGATAACTATAAAAAATCGATACCTACTACTACAAGCAGATAATATATAAGACTATCTAAGAAAAGCGGTGATCTTTATACAACTAGATATAAGGGACGTATATTACCTAATCCGTATTATAAAAGGGCAAGGAATAGAAAACGGCATTTCGAACCAGATTTAGTTACTATAAGTACCAGGTTATGCTATTTAGGCTAACTAACGCCCTAGCAACCTATTAAGAAGTTAACTATAACGCGTTAAGGGCTTTCTTGGACAGGTTCTATATATATTACCTTAATAACGTACTAGTATATTTAAACGATAAGGAATAGCACGTAGGATATATAATATAGGTCTTAGAAGCACTTATAGCAAAGGGATTCCGCCTAAAGCTATCTAAGTGCAACTTCTATATAAAAGAAATTACCTTTCTAGGCTATATAATTACGCTAGGGAAAATCGGCCTAGATCCTAAAAAGGTCCAAGCGATTATTACCTAGGAAACGCTAACTATAGTTAAATAGGTATAATCTTTTCTAAGATTTGCAAACTTCTACTAGAAGTTTATTAAGTTATATTTAAAGAAAGCTCTACTACTCACAGACCTAATAAAAAAGAGAAAGAGTTTAAATAGATAAATAAAGCAGAAAAGGCATTCTAAGAACTAAAGTAGGCCTTTATAGAGGAACCTATCCGCTAGAACTTCTAGCTAGAACTTAAGTTAATAGTAGAGATAGACGCGTCAGATAGAGTAATAAAGGGAGTGCTTATATAGAAATATAAGGATAGCAGCTAGCATCTAGTAGCATACTACTCTAGAAAAATAATATCTGCAGAACTTAACTATAATATATATAATAAAGAACTCCTAGTAATAGTTAAAGCATTATAGGAATAGAGGGTTTACCTTTAGGGGGCTAACTTCCTAGTAATAATTCTTACTAATTATAAGAATCTTATTGGCTTTACTATAACTAAAGACTTAAATAGGCGATAGATAAGGTAGGTAGAGACACTTGCTACCTATAACTTACGAATTAAATATATAAAGGGGATAGAGAATACACGCGCTAATATACTAAGTTGGAAGCTAGGATATAAGGTAAAAGAGGAAATAAAGGGCGTTATAATTTTCTAGGAAAACGGCGATAACCTTATCCTAAATAAATAATAAATCGCAGCTGCGACCCGCATTAACGGCGACCTATTTATAGATAAAATCAGATTAGTATATAAAGAGGACGTAGTAGTAGAAGGCATCTTATAATACTTCTAGAAGAATACAAAGAGGCTCCTACTATATAAGAATAAGATATATATCTCTAAGAGTATCTAAAAAGAATTTATTAAGGAATAATATAAGCTACTAGCTTACGGATATTAGGGAAACACTAGAACCTAGGAAAGGCTCTCGCGGAGATACTATTTCCTAGGCATGCGAATAATAGTTAAGGAGGTTATTAGTAAGTGTAATACTTATATATAGAATAAGGCATTATAATACGCCCTGTATAGTATAATGCAATTACCTGATATACTAAAGACTCCCTAGATATCTATTATATAGGACTTCATAGTTAAACTACTACTATTTAAGAATCTAATAATAGAAGTGGAATATAATTCTATCCTAGTTATTATAGATAGGTTAATAAAATACACCTATATAATACCCTATAAGAAGTTAAGCATAGCTAAAGACTTAGCCTAGGCATTTCTCCAAGTAGTAGTAGCAAACTATAGCGCGCTAGAAGAAATCATATCAGATAAAGATTAGCTTTTTACTTTAAAATTCTAGACGGCATTTATAGCTTTGCTAGGTATTAAAAGGAAGCTATTAACAAGTTTTCACCCGCAAACCAACGGATAAACTAAATAGATAAATCAGATAATAGAAATATACATCTAGTATTATATAAACTATAAGCAGAATAACTAGGTAGGACTTCTACCACTCGCTTAGTTTACATATAACACATCAGCCGCGGAAAATACAAAGATCTTACTAGCATACGCGAATTATAGTTATAACCCTAAGGCCTACCGCTCTGCGATAACCTTAGAAGTAGATAACTAATCCGCGACTATACAGGTAGAAAACCTTAAAGCACTTTAGGAGGAACTAGCTAGCAACTTAGCATTCTTTACGAAAAAAGTAGTATTATACTATAACGGAAAACATAGTATAGAACCTACGCTTAAAGAGAGGGATAAGGTCTACCTAATACGAAAAAATATTAAGATAAAACAACTAAGTATAAAACTAGATTACAAAAAGCTAGAGCCGTTCAAAATCAAACGAATTATAGGACTAGTCAACTATAAATTAGTACTACTTAGAATAATAAACATATATCTAGTATTCCACATATCCTTCCTTAAACTAGCACTACTAGAGACGCTACCTACGCCTGTTACGGAAATCCAACCAGTTAACCCTAATACTAAGTATAAGGTCGAAGCAATACTAAACTATAAATAGGTTAGAGGCTATACTAAGTACCTAGTTAAATAGATAGACTACCTACACTTAGAAAACACCTAGGAAACCTTAGTAACGCTTAGGAACCTTAAGATATTTATAAAGTATTAAAACTAATACCCTAGCCTACCTAAAAGAGGTTAGAAGGATTATACGTAGCTAGGGACGCGATAAAAGCAGGATTATTAAAGAGGTTAGGACTAGGAGAAGAGCTACTAGTAGGAAATATAGTAGGAGAAGCAGGCAAGGCCTTTTGCTCGCGCTATTTATTCTTTTCCCCCTTAATCTTTTCCTTTTTCTCTAGGGCATCTAACTTATTAAGAGACTTTAGCCTGCGATAGACTATCTCTATACCCTATTTATAAAGCTTCTATTAATAATGTTTAAGTTCGCAGACTTGGACTAGACTAGCTATAGCTGCCTTAAAAGCCGTATCTCTTTTAAACTTTAGGCGCTCTTCCTTTAGATAGAGGTCCTAGAGATTATTAACTAATACTTAGAGAGTATTGCATTTCGCTCTACGTTAAACGCACTCTCTATACCACTACGACTTGCTATTTAGGACTATGCATTAGCGATAATAATAAGTACAGTTAGAATAAGGCATATTCAAGACACCGTACAACTAAATAGTTTTAAAAAGAGTAATGTATTGCTTGTATTTAGCGGAACTAATAGGCATAATAAAATAAGAAGGGAGCTATAGGCGTTATAAAATATTTCCTATTATTATACTTAAGCGTTAGGATAACGCTAACCAGAAGGGGAATAGTGTTATAAAGGTAATATATAACTAGGGGACCTTAGGCTTAATATCTAGTTCGCTAGGCATAGGAGAACCCCTAGGAGGAAGAAGGTTCCTTTATAGTAGCTAGTGTAATAACCACGCATATTAGTCAGCCGGCTATATAACGTATTACATAGATGGATTATTTAGATCGCAATAATCTATATAATCTAGGATCGGTAGGATTAGAATAATCTATATAATCCAGGATATAAAGGTTCTATATAAGACTAGGTTATTACCTATTAGATAGGAGCTTTATGCTTAACTTAAATAGTATTTCCTAATATACGCTTATTACTTTATACTTTATAATAAGCTATACTCCTAAGTATAGCAACTAGTAATCTATTAATAGATATTAATATCAATCTAATAATAACTTAGGTCTAGGGACCTACTTAAGTCACAAGACTTACCCTAGCACTACGTGAGCTAGGCGATCGTTACACCCCTCCACTTTCACGATTACGGATAGGGTTCACTATAGGTCCCTATAGGTCCTAAATTTAGACCCAGACCTAAGCCATAGGGGATCCAACCTACCCTATAGGACCTATAAATCATATGCCTAGACCTATAGGTACCTGTAATATTAATATTAATATAAAAATGAATAAAAATGAACAAGGCTTATTCATATCATAAGCTAGTTTCTACTACTAGCTAGCTTATATAATAAGCTAGGCCAAATAACTAGCTAGGTTATATAATTAGCTAGCTTCTATGTTTAGCTTATATAGATAGCTTATTTCTAGCTTATTTTCTTAGCTTGCTTCTTTATTTAATATAATTAAGATCAGGATTTATATTTTAGTTTTACTAAAGTATATTAGCTAGCTATAAAAGCGTGATACCAACATATATAATAATATTCAATAATAAATGTTTTTGATTAATAGCCGATTTTATTTTATATAGAATCTTTTAAATCTTCTACAACTTAGAAGAACCTTAAAAATACTTTCTTAGTACTCGTGGAGAAGTGTTCTATAAGGCGAAAGGACAAACTAGAATGCTTATTGTTGGTATCACAGGTGTTGATACGTGATCACTTCTCTACTACGTAGTATAGACTTGATTCTGGGTATTCTGGTTGATGATGCTTAGCATTTAGGTGGTGTCGTGGATGCGAAGAGGTGATGCCTCTTCGCTGACTAAGCTACGCTAAATCACATGACTAGAAAGGGCGGGATGCATAATGCGGTTCGCGATGCGGGTCACTTATATCCCAACACTTATCCTGAGCTTCTAATATAAAAACCCAAATCAAAGTCTAAGGAGACCGTTTATAAAATCAGTAACGAAAAGACAATTTAGGCGATGGAAAGACCTCAGGTCAACGGCTCGTCGATTAAATTACTTGTATTCTCAAGGCGGCTAGGAAAACCTCACCGTTGGGCTGGCGCGGACAAGACCACTTGCATTGATCAAAGCCAACCCTTAACAACGCCACAAAGCACGTTCTATGGTCCGCTTGATGATTTTAACCGTAATCGCCACCCCTATAGTATCTTTGGAGCCTGGGATCTCAATGTCCGCCTTCGTGAACAAACTCCTCCCGCAACTCTGGTGCACATAGGTCTTTTAACACAGGCCCAAAGTTCGGATACAAGGTATCATGAATGCCCCAAATATGCGCTGTGGGAATATGAATGAGTACCCCGTCTTGTTTTTGTTCACACCGTCGGATTTCTTGCTGTTGGTGAAGCAGTATTGGATCACACGGAATGCCGCCAGAAAAAAAGATGGCACATTTGAAGATTGGATGGAGCCGTTCTTGTATGCGGTCCTCCTGGTGCCTTTCAATCAATAGCGTGGCAGCTAGTGCAGCTCCGATGGAGAACGCCATGACCGCGTCAAAAGGTCCCTCTTGGTCGACGAAATCCGCAAGGTCTTTGAGAGCTTCGCTACAGCTCTGGGCTGAACTTTCGTCGGTGTAAGTAAAGGTTTCGGTTCCAGGGGGTGCAAGATTTGATATTCCTGTTGCTTTGTGTTAATGCACTGCGAGCATGCTGTTTAGGAAATAGGAGGATGTACCAGGTGCCATGGGGTAGGGAAGTGCTCCTTCTACGACTTCATACTGATGATGGTTACCAACGCCATGTCGTATCACAGCTGAAGATATTAGTTACTAAGGTATCTTGTTGCCATCTCAGCGTTCTTACCCGTTTGCATTTGGAATATCTGAGGTCAATTTTAGCCATATATTCGGGTGAAGTGCTCCATAAACTAGATGCGTAATAGAAGAATCTATTTACCTCGCTATTGGTTCCAATTCCATGGAGGCATAAACATCGCATATTTGCTTCTCGATAACTATGAGAGTTAGACTTCTCCCTTTTCCTATGATTGTCCTTCACATCTCCATCGAGCGTACCAACAACCATCATAATATTGGTTGGTTGAGAGATCACCCGTTGGAAAACAAGATGCGGACGAATACGTATGCGGGTGCGGGTTCCCTTCCTTGTTGGGCTGCTTACCAATTCAATAAATGCACGTTGGTGGCAGGGAGCCTGAGGGAATGTAACTTTTGAAACAGATGTACTCACCTATTTATCCGCCCCGGCGTGGTCCCTGTCCTTTTCACTTTCTCGCTCTACGGTGGTACAGGCCAAAAGTTATGTCACTAGGGGTCATTGCAGGGTTGTATCTGGGTGATGTTTTTATGGTTAGCGAGACTGCAGCTAATCAAACCCTTAAGGATAGGAGCCCTCAGTTGACACAACTTTTGACCGGTACCACCGTAAGAACACAGCCTGCTTGCTTTCGTCTCCGCAACCACTTTCCAAGCCCCCTCCATCACCCCACACTCCACAAGAACGAAGCGCCTTTCAAGCATCCAAATTTGACGGACCAGAATGCCTTTTGCTACAGTTAGTGGTGTAGCGTTGATTACCGGTGTAAGTGACTTCTGAATCTCGTAAACTTCCTTGTTCACAGGTGAATTCTTACGGACTTACTTATAGGCAGCCGCGGGCATCGGAGAAGAGACTGGGAATGCCTTCGCAGAAGCGGGTGCCCTCGGCGTTGTCTTCGCAGACGTAAATGTCGAGGGAGCAGCAGCCAACGCCGAGAAGAGCAAAACTTATGCTACCAACCCTCAATACCGAGCTCTCAGTATCATGGTTGATACTACTGAGCCCTCGAGTGTCCAAGAGATGGTTGATTTTACTCTCAAGGAGTTCGGCAGAATTGATTATAGTATCAATAGCGCTGGTGTATGTCACTCCAACCCCATTTGTAAAACTCGCATAAATTTAAGCTGATTCATTCCTCCTTGGCCTAGGTTGGTGCTACATCTCTCGCCCCAACATCCGACCTCGATATTGAAAACTTTGAGAAGACCCTCGCAGTCAATGCTAAAGGCACGATGTTGTGCGTTCGTGCTGTCAGTAAAGCCATGATTGCACAAGAGCCGAAACTGCACAAGGGAAGGAATGGAAAAGAACGAAGTCTTGGGCGCGGATGCATTGTTAACCTTGGCTCGGCACTGTCCTATGCCGCGGGGCCAGGAATGATGGCTTACGTATCATCAAAGCACGCGTTGCTAGGCATCACAAAGGTCGCTGGTCAGTAATCATTTCCCAGTCTCTTTTGTGTCTTCGCCACGAGGTCACCAGAAGGGAAGCTAATTCGACACAGCATTGGATAATGTAAAGCATCAAATCCGAGTGAATGCTTTGTGTCCTTCATGGGTGGCAACACCGATGTTGGAGCGCAGCCTCGGAAGGTGGGCAGGATTGGGAAAGGTGATACAAGCCGCCTCTCCAGCCGGAAGACCAGCAGATCCTGAGGAAGTCGCAAATGTTGCTGTGTTCATGTGCAGTCCCTCTGCAACCTATGTCAATGGAACAGGTCTGCTCATTGATGCTGGGATGCTGGTAACAACACACGATTAGGTGAAAGTGTGAGAGCTAGATAGCTAAACTCTAGATAGATGAACCAGGTACTAGGGGAGGACATCAATCTGAAAATTCTCCAAATAAACCTTTTTGTCCGCTACTCTTGGTGTTCGAGCATTTTTATTAAGATCTATGTACAGAGCAAGTAAATGTTGACAAGTTCCCCCATGTATATCTACGAGAGTTCCAAGGTCAATCTCAACTCCCAAGCCTTCGTCGAATAGTCACACAACAATTTGTTTTTTCTGCCACATGAGTAGTGATGACGGGATTTGCGCTGCAGCAAAAGCAATGAGGATCCTAAACTGCAAATTATACCCGCTTGCAAATGCTCTCCGAATTCTCTCCTGTGTGGAATAGTCGAAGGAAGGTATTGCTTGTGGGGACTGCAGAATTCGGTCTCTCTGCTCGAGCGCAAGGAATTGGTCCAAGGACGATATAACATTTGATCTATAAGCAGCGGTGACAATCGCGAGTCCAATTACGCCCCCCATAACTCGGAACTGTGTCACGGAGCCCAAGGCCACAGCTTGTGTACGAAGCAACTTAGCTGGAGTTCGCGTATCAGGATAGGGGTTGACTTACCATGGTCACGAGCCTCAGCCACCGAGTACGGTGTCATTAGAATTAATGTTGAGATATTAATACCAACACCAAAACCTGCGATAACTTGATATCCAGATTGCGCTGCCCTTGTCTCGTTTGATAGAGGCAAGGTTGAAAGGAGAGCAGAGCCTATGACTTATAATGAGGAAGCCCCTATCACTAAATAAATCGGTGGAATCTTGGCCTTACCAGCCAATATGGAAGGAATTATTGACCCAACTGGTACAGCGACCGTAAATGGAATAAGTCGAATACCGGCACTCAGAGCGGATGCGGCATTTACGACCTGGAACCTTTGCGGGAGCTGAAATATTGTAACAAACCACGGGGCTCCAAGGAACAAGGCGTTGCTGTAAGCAAATTAGTTATCACGGCTTCTAAAGAATAATGAATATGGAATCTTACAGTATCATCCCTACCCAAATACGACTAGTCATGAGCCTCCAAGGAAAAATTGGTTCCGTAGCACTAGAGCTGAGGGTGACCTTCCTCTCCCAGAAAACAAATGCTATCCACGAGAGCCCAGAGATTATCAGAAACGAGATCGCGAAAGCGGAATCCCAAGCAAATTACTGGCCAGCCTCTTCTCGAGCAGCGACTAGCAAAGTTGTAGCAATTATCAACAACGCTGCCCCGAGGAAATCTACTCTGCGGAGGCCTTCCTTGGAAAAAGATGAACTGATCTTCCGTCTCTCTTCACTCCCATTCTGGTGCGGAAAGCCGGTGGGTACACAAAACAACAGAATTGCCATAGACAAAACACCGGTGGGAACACTAAATGCATGTTAATATCTCCTGAAGTTCCTTGATTCCAAATTTCCACAACTCACTTGATTGAAACACCCATCTCCACGTCCTGGAGCGGTCAAGCGCTCACTGATCTGGCCGAAGACAGTGACATCCCTGGTGTTGAATTTGGACTGAGGGATATTTGTAAGTCTACTCCCATCTGTCGGAATACTAGATACACTAGATACGATGAGCCAAATCATGCAACCGAAATATGGATACCACGGTTGAATTGAATGAACGACACGATCGAGCTAGTAGAAATAAGAAGGGGGGGGGGAAACAAGCGCTTACCGTAACTTGCAACGAACGTCTCGTCTTGCGTATAATAGGACAATACCTAGGTAGGGATAACAATAGCAATACAATCAGTTATACGAGATTAAGAGCAAGAGACCCACCGCACCAATTCACCGCTTAGGAAAAATGTGAATTTTTGATCTCTCCATATCTGCTTTTCGATTGAATTCTTCTGCTTTAGCTTTTCCCTAGTATTCCGAACCACGAACGGTATTCCTTGGCGTTTTCACCTTCTCTTTCTTTTTATGACGCGTGTTTAGAATTTCAATGGAAGGAAAAGGAAGGTTACTTACTAGGTAGGTAGGTAGTTTTGGGTATGGAAAGGTAAGGAAAGGCAAGGAAAGAAATGGAAAGGAAAGGAGAAAGAAATACGTCATTCACTTGTCCCAGATTGAATTACACATTCACCTGTCTATTCTGTCTGCTGCTCCTATTGTTGTCGTCATTGTCCTTGCTGTCAATCCCATTCAGACGGTCGTGGGTGGCCACCCCTCCGATCTCGCTTCGCGGTATCTCCTGGCATTTCAATCCCAGGAAGACACAACTTCCACATCCGGTCACTGTCGCTGCTCTTCCCATCGGAAGGGCATCCCGAGATCGGGTGAATGCCACCCACCCTCCGAACTCCTTAAACTCTCGTCTCCTTCTCGTCTCCTTCTAACCATCTTCCAACATCCACAACAGTCTTGTAATACCACCCTGCCTGCCTTCCACCATCGAACAGTAAGTATAGTATATTCCGAGGAGATGTCTCGAGGTAGATGGAGTATTGATTGATAATAGATAGAACATCCCAATCAACTCGAGCACCACAATGGCTGACGAGTTGCCGACCATGAAGAGCCTGTTCCCAGAGTGGTATGCGTTTCAAGCTGTCGAGTTGAGCGTCAATGAGCTTAAGGATGAACAATGCAGCTTGATCAAGAAAAAGGTATATCTTCATTCCAATAGTCATCTGCTCTTGCTAACTTCGTTCCCCACAGCTTAACAGGCTAGAAATCACTGAGCAATTGGGCCAGGGTGCCGATTCCCTCCTAGCTCAGATCGAGCAACTTGCTTGTGATCAAGAGATTCGCCTCAGAGCGCTACAAAGCAACATGGCGGACGCCCTCACCGATCTTGACAAATTGAAAGTCAAGGCCAAGGCCCGTCTGCTGCAATTAGGCGCGCTGCACCGTCCAAGTCGGGAAATGGATTGGGAACGTGACACTGATTCTGGAGAGGGCTATGTTGTTGAAACCGGATTTGAACAACGTGAGTAGCTCATTCGGTCGCATTGCACTCAAACTGACAGGTTTGAAGAGATAGGGGAAGCTGAGGATACTCTGTCAAAGGTCCAAACAGAGATCGGAATAGAATTCACTCGAGAAGTGGTTATGACGAGCAAACTCCATCATGCTGTCACGACTTTGGCGATTGACAGCAATTTTGATCCCGAGACGACTGTCAAATGGCTTGAAACTACCAACAAGAATGGTCTGGAGATTCAATATGGCCACCGGCTGTACACAAGCACTCGTGCTGCCAGAGAATCCATGACTCACATGCTCAAGCAAGCTATCCGGAAGCAGGAAGAGGCAGATGAGGAGCGAGCAGCAGTCGTGGCGGGCCTGAAACTGAAGCAACAATATGAGTTGGCCAAATTGCAAGAGATTCACAAGAATGAGCTTCAGAAAGCCTTGGCTAGAAGTCTCTGGGGTACCTCGGATCTTTTGTCACACAACCCAAAGCCCGAAACGTCATCATCCACCAGCCCGGTTTCTAACGCCAGCAACTCAATCCCATCTTTCAAGTCGATTGAAACCATTTGTGATCATTGTGAGCGACCCGGACACGAGATGGAAGATTGTTGGGAGCTTCATTCGGACGGCAGACGCCAGGCATATATGAGTCTCAAGACTCATGTATGCAACAGATGCAAGCGACTTGGTCATCATGAGAAGAGTTGCTTCGAGAGTTTCCCAGGGAAGCGCGCCGCGTATTGGAAGTGGAGGAGTGTACGAGGAATGTCGAAATGATGATGTATCCAGGGAAGGTGAATGTTGGGCGGAACGTGACTATTAAGTTATAGCAATTGACATGCATATTGCCATCTGACGTTTGTCTTCTGATTCCTGCCTGTTCGTTCCTTGGTCCTCACTCCTTACTCCTCGCTCCTTGTAAGACTTATCTCCCTTCATCTTCCAAACACTCTCCCACCTGTCTATCACCCCTTCAACCGAACCCTAACCTCCAAACAGCTAACCCTCCTAACCCTACTTCCCTCCTCCTCTCCCCCTCCCTCAACCAGCACAACATCATCCACAGCCCCCACACTCCCCGTCCGCACCCTCACCACATACCCTTCCCCCCCTTCCGCACCTCCTCCACCACCACCACCCATAAACCAA
Organism: Gremmenia infestans; assembly: GCA_032629725.1. Taxonomy (NCBI): domain Eukaryota; kingdom Fungi; phylum Ascomycota; class Leotiomycetes; order Helotiales; family Hamatocanthoscyphaceae; genus Gremmenia; species Gremmenia infestans. The sequence goes on from JAFEVB010000020.1 coordinate 452,162, forward strand.
GCCGCAACCCCCAGTAACCTCTCAACCGCTTTCCCCGTAGCTTTCAGTATCACCTCTTCCCCACCTCCCTCTCTCTCTCCCTTTCCCCCACCTTCTCCACACTCTCCACCTCCACCTCCATTAATCTTCCCCTTCCCCCTACCAACTCCCTCCAGAAACCCCCCCTCATTCCCACTCCTCATCATCCCCCTCAGCTCTCCATACGCCATCCCTTTCCCCTCCCGTCCCTCAATCCCCTCCAATAGTTTCCTCACCCGCTTCACGGTGCTTATAAACGGGCTCTTGGCGCTGACGTAGATTATCTTCGGCGTGTGCGCGGATGTGCGCGGGTTCGCGAGCGCGGGGTGCAGGAGGGGGCGTTTTTGGATTTTGTGGGCTGGTGGGGGGTGGGGTGGTGGTTAGCTGGGTTTTATGGATGGGGGAGAGGGAGAAGGGGTGTGAGAAGGCAAGGGGGAAGGGAGGAGGAGGGGAGAAGGTACTTGGGGGAAGGCGGGGGAGTTTTTTAGGCTTGGGATGCGGGTGCGGTTGAGGTAGAGATGTAGATGCTGGTGGTAGTGGTGTTTCTTTTGCCATTTTTTGTGTGGAATGGAAGGATGGCGTGGTGTTGAATCGAGTCGAGTGGGGATTTGGGGCAAATACGAAGAAAGTTGATGTATGTATGTATGCATGTATTTGTGTCTATGGAAAGGGAAGTTGAATTGAAGAGCAGAGGTTGTATATTATTTCTCCAGATTCGGATCGGAGCTGGAATTTATACACCGCCCGGCAGAATCCACTGATCGACTACTGTATCACAAGCTCGCTCAAGCTCCAGCTCAAGCTTCACCACTAATGTACCCCACACTTTCCGCATACCGTACCGTACACCACGACAACAAATACATACTCACGGAGTAAAGATAAACACATAAACGCAAATATGACGACAGCTGTATATCCACATCTACCACCCGACAGGCTGAAGAAGGAGGAGGAGGATTCTACTGTATGCTTTCCAATCAATCTCCCCTTGAAAACCACATCCATATCGGCATACATACATATATATATACACACACAGCTAACCAACCAACAGGCCCGCGAATTATCCTGGCTCCTCGAGTCCCTGCAAGAAACCCTCGTATCGCTGAAATCCGGGCTCGAGGAATGCTACGCCCTACTCGCGCCCATCGAACCGGGGAGCACGCTCGTGATGAGCAGTCCAAGGAGTGAGAGCGTCAAGGGACATGTGACGAGAGTCGGGACGAGAATTGTTAAGGGGGTGTGTATTGCTCTTTTCCCATTTCTCTTCTATCTTTCATTCTCCTTTAATTAGTATACTTTATCTTGCTTTGCGTTGCTTTATTACCTTGCTTTATTACCATATTACATAGATTGCATCATGTTGTATTATTTATATAAGACCGCTAATGTAGATATACCAGACTCTACACCTCCGTCTCAAAACCCTCCCCCACACACACATCTCCCTCACGCCCGCCCTGCCCGCGCTAGAATCCCTCCGGGACCTCCTGAACCAAGCACTCGATTGTGTCGATATCACACGCTGGACGGGCGATCGACACTCAGCTGCTTTTATATCCGGCCAACTACGCTTACTACACTCTATCCTCGTCTCTTCCCTCTGTCTGCTCTCCGGATCGCCTCCATCCTCTTCCTCTCCCTCATCCCCACCATGGACATCCACAGCCACCCCCCATCCCCCCTCCGATCCGTCCTACCCACCCAACCTCTCCCTCCACCTCACACCCTCGGCCGGCTCTCTAGTCCTCACAGTCCGCGTCCTGGAGCCCGTCACCGCAGAGCCCTCTCTGGGACTCGTCACTAAACTCGCCTTTGCGATTGGCGCCCAGCGCCGCCTGGAGCACGATGAGATGGAGGGAGTGTTTGTGGTAGCGGGGGAGAGGGTTAGGGTGCGCGAGAAGGTCGTTGTGGAGAGTAGTGCGGATCCGATGATGCTTGTGCTGGGGGCGAAGTTGGGGGCGCTGGAGAGGACGGTGGAGGCGGGGAGGATGGGGCTGGGTGTTGTGTGTGGGGAGGAGGTGGATGCTTAGGGAGAGAGGGTGCTGGTGGTGGAGGTGGAGGTCAATGAGATACGGTGATGCTGTCTTTGTGTAATGTAAAGTAATGATTCAGGTTGTCTGGATCTCCTCGTCTTCTCTATAAAGCTTGTATAGGCTTTCTTGCTTCAAGCAAAAGTCTACTATCTCCTCTAAGATACACTACCCCTGGCTCGCCATCTTTCACCATATCACTATACAACCCCCCCGTCCTCTCCTCGTCCATTCTCCTCCATCCCACACCCAATCCACATAGTCTACACCACATACCAGTAGTCTCGTTCATAGGCCCACCCACATAAACAACATCTAAATTCATTCATTTCTCTCTCGTCACACAAAGTAATTAATCTAATACTTAATTCCTGACTTCTTTCTCATTCAGCATATTTTCTCCGATATCCATAGTAAGATAGATATCTGCTGTTCATATACAGTATGCATTCATTCACACCTCCCAACAAATATCCCACCCCATCCATTCATCACCCCTGACCCCCTCCCTCCACCTTTCCCACACTTCCACGTACATACATACAATCCACAAACTCCAGCCTCTCGACACCTACCTAGCTAACTTTCCTAAAGGCTCGGCCCCTATCGTCTGCTATGATTGTCTGTCTATCGTCCTCGGTCACTCTAATGCAAACTAAACTAAATTCATACCCACAAACGAATTCTTGACAATTTGAATTTCCAGTAGAAAGAAGCTAGCTTGATTGGGAAGCTTGAAGATGTACGGTTATGGTGACACTGGGTGTAAATGATCACTGGTAAGTTATATTGTGTAGAAATAGATTTCCTGGACATGATACAACCGATACTTTGATTTGATTGATTTGTTTTCACACCCACCGAAAGACTATGCATGCAGGCTTGCCGTGAAAAGTAGAAGGAAAGTCTCTAGCGTATTGCCATCATTTCTGCAACAGCATACCATCTGAGCATGCCTCAAACCCCATATGCAGTGATACATCAACAGCCCATTGTTTTGTTTTTCTTATTTCCAATTTCCTTTCTTCTCAAATCCTACAGTTCAGTCCATTCCCTCCGATGACAGATACTCCATTCAAGCAACAGGAGACCAGGGCATAGGAATCAAGATCCTGCTCTTCATCTCCTGGATCAAAGGCACTGTCTTATGCACGGTATCTCCCCATCCCTCCACACTCCAGCTCTGCTCCCGCCTCACCTTGCGCTCCTCGAGATCCGCAAACTGCCAGAGATGGTGCACCGTGTTCAGCTCGCCGATTTGCACAAACCATGCTCCGACACCCTCCATCACTTGTCGTCTAGCTCCCAAACCGCGGCGCCAGTGTGTCTCCCATTCCAGCAGGTTGCCGGGGTGCAATGTGTATGAGCGCAATTCGAAGACACCGCCTAGTTGGCGGGGAGCGGTGGTGGGCCAGAAGGAGAATTCTTGCATGAGGGAGTTGCGTTTGTTCTTGATGAGGGATTTCAATTTCTTATCAAAGGCGGGAAATTCGGGGTGGTTTGAAATGCTGTGGAGGGAGTCGTGGTAGCCATCGTAGCGTTGGTATTCCCAGATATGGACTACGACCCATGATTAGTACAAGTCTCAGCGAGGGCGGGCTTTGGGAGCTTACCAAAAGTATCACAGTCGCCCACTTCGGTCCTCCAGCTTCCTACCAGATGAACCTTATTCTCTGGCATTCCCGCCATCCTTGGGTACCAGCTCCCAACCAACTCCACGTATTCATCCACCTTGTCGGGTTTGACCTCATGGAACACAATGCTGTGCACATACTTCCCCCTAGCCAAGACCTGCGAGAAGGAATGCTCCATCTCCTTATCCATGTCCCTCCCCTCCTTGGTGCCATAGATCAAACTACTCAACTTGCCCTTTGCCGATTCATCTCCGGGTGTAGTTTCTTCTGCAGCAGACACAGATTGTGAGTCTATAGCATGAGTGGTGTGATTGTTAGAAGTTGATGATCTCGCATTGCTCGCACGTGGAGCAGTGGGAGATGAATTGAAAGAGGGGGAGCGTTCTGTGGACTGACTTGCGGCTGCTTCTTTCTTCTTGGACTGATCTGCAATTCGCTCTCGGAACTCCTTCTGCTTCGCGTCGAATGAGGATACGCCTTCGGGGGTGATGTCTGATAGAGCGGGTGAGCGTTTGAAAGAGGTGCTGCTACTGGTAAATGCGCGGAGGAGGGTGTTGGAGGTGCTCAATGAGCTTGAGTTCTTGAAGATGCGTCGGGCGAACATAATGTTGATTGAGGGGTTCAAATTCAGGTTTAAGTTCAGGTTGGAAGTCGAGGTGGAAGCTTAAATCAAGCTTTGTCTCGCCTTATAGCTGATGGCGGGGAATGAAGGCTGCCGTAACCGTATCCTGTAGCCGTGGATGTCGGTTGCGGGAGCAGATGAGACGGAGAAGCAGAGAGGAGCCAGCAGATCGAGTACACAAGAGGGACAGAGAAGGAGCAACACACAAGTCAATACAAGGTTCGAGACACGCAGAACAGGCAAATTGATTGGATTGTTTGAGGAGGTTGTACTACCGGCAACTCACCCCGCACTTTCCTACAAGCTGCAAAGAGCGGAGCATCTATGCGGAGAAGGAGTTGTTGACTGTGAGTGGCTGATTGCTTGGAAGCTTGCACGTGAGAGTTCTGTAGAAAAGTCATCTAATCAACTTATCATTCATATTATATTCTTACAACTATTAACTGTAGTTATTCAAATAAAATGGATAGTAATTGAGCGAAGAAAAACATTTAGTTATCAAGCAGACAAGTGACTTAAGTCACATGATACCAGCTAGCCACATCCACCTTAGCGTCTTTCAAAATGCGGCTCTCGGCTTGCTGGAACCTCACATCACCAAAAGAAGCTCTCCTCCACCACCGACCCTTCCAGCCCATCAACCACCCCAATCCCCTCTTCAAACACAAACCCACCATGTCGTTATTAGGAAAGAAGTTCAACGCGCCCTTCGGTATGTCCATTGGTGCCTCCGTTCCGAGACTGAAAGCGGAGTGAATGAAAGCTAACCCAGATTTCAACAGCTAAGCCATTGGCTCCCTTTTTCTTTGCTGGTACGCACATCACGATCACGACACAATTCCTTTCTCATACTGTGGCACTGGATCGGATAGAGCAGGATCTATAGATCACGTAGACTAACGTGCGAACAGGCCTCATCATGATGTACGGAATCAACTCCTTCGGCAACACGTTGATGAACAGTGAGCACTCCCACTCCACATCCATATCCACCACAGCTTCAATGCTCTTCCGCGGAACCTAAACTGATGTGCCTGTGTACCAGCCGATGAATTCAAGAACGACCCGCGAAACCCCAACGCTGGCAAGGCGCAAAAGTCTGCAGAGAAGCACTGAGCGAGAGGATGCACGGAATGGACGGGATGGACAAAACGGATAGATGTGTGAGAATGAGTGGACGTGGAGCTTGAGAAGGGGAGCAGGCAATTGTAACATACGTCAATCAAGAAAGCCTTCACTTTCATATGCTTGCTGCTTGGAACTGAGATCGTGATTAGGAGAGGCTTTTGTTTGTTTCTTGGACAGTCGAGGGTGAGGAGTACGGATATGGATCGGATATGATTAGGACTTTGGCTGGACACCTATCAAGTGATGTCGTCCCATGCACTGGCATCTATGAAGCTCCGGTATTTCTTAGGCAGTGGACCAAAGTTGGCCAACATGCTTTACGCTCCAGCTTCCGCCCGAGTCTGCAAAGCTTGTGCTCCGTTCCTCATCTACACTTTCCATGTTACATTACTCGTGCATCTATACACGGCTTCAAATCTTTCCAATATCTTTTCCATTCACTATAAAATTAACTACTAATTAGTATTAGTATTACAGGTGTTAATACATAATCACTTCTCTACTATATAGTATAGACTTGATTCTAGGTATTCTAGTTAATAATGCTTAGCATTAAGGTGGTGTTGTGAATGCGAAGAGGTGATACCTCTTCGCTGACTAAGCAACGCTAAATCACATGACTAGAAAGGTCGGGAGGCATAATGCGGTTCGCGATGCGGTCCTTATATCCCAACAGCGGTGCTTATATAATATCATATTTACAGTTACGCCAAATTAATCGTGTTATATTGCATATTATACGTAACTCACGTGAAGTGTGGCGTTATTCAAGAAGTTTCCACGCGTGACAAGTCAGCGCTTACTTAGCCTGGTCTCTCGAAAGCTAAATGACGATCTTAACTAACTTACGCTTGCATAGTCGAATATGGGATCTGGTATATCCCAGAATATGCCGCCCTGTCCTCCAACACCCTTCGATCATTCAAAGGTGGATTATACATCAGAAGCGGCGGAGATTGATTCGATAGTCACTGGGCTTCAACCAACTTTGTGTAATGAATGCGCAGCTCTCGATCTAGGCGAAGCCCATGTGGAGGCCATGATAGACTTCGACGACCTTTATGCTGGACCTAATACAGAAGGCCACGCTGCTGATCGATCTCTTCACTCTTTGAAGAGGAGCTCTGATTGTTGCCGTTGCTGCGAGTTTATGTACAATGCTGCTAGCCGCACGATGCCTTCTCCAAGGAGCGAGCGACTCATTCAACCAGAAACAGACGATTTACAGACACGACTTGGATTTACAAGATATAACGGCGAACATTTCCTTGAAATCAAGACCGCAGCAAGTCCCGGCGAACGTCTTGCACTGTTACGAATGGCACACTGTAAGATTGCAAAGGTTTCCTCATGAAAAGTGACACTAATACGAGTGGAGTGGACGATTGGCTGCCATTCAGGTATTGGCCAGGGCCAGACCATCGGACGTCTTCCTGTACAATTGCACAAGTGGTGCCGGAAGTTCCTGATCTGGATTATATCGCGGGACGGATTCGAGGTTGGCAGACAGAGTGCGAACTCCGTCATCACAGCTGTGGCAAATCCAATGACACTGATGTTCCGCTACCACCTCGAGTGCTGTTGATACTGGAGCGAGGATCTCAGATCCTTGTTCAATTGAAGGACAGCGCAGGACAACGCGATCGTTATGTTGCGCTTAGTTACGTCTGGGGAGGCCACGGACAATTTTCTCTCACTTCTAAATCCGAACAAAGTTTACGAGCCGGTGTAGAATCGACGGTATTCGCGAAAACGATACGTGAAGCCATTGAGCTCACACATGCGCTGGGATTCCACTATCTCTGGATAGATGCGCTCTGCATTAAACAGGACTCGCCGTCCGATTGGGACACACAGAGTACTCTTATGGGTCAGATCTACGGCAATTCGGGACTCACGGTCATGGCTGCACGCAGTTCAGGTGTGCAGAATGGATTCCTCAGACCTACTACTCCGTGCGCGGTCTATTGTGGTGCTGCGGAATTCCGAGGGGTTCCAAAGCCCGTCTTCTTGACACACAGCAAAATTGATCCTCCCCTTATTCCAGACCCACTGGACCTTCGGGCATGGGCTTTTCAGGAGGAGCTTCTTTCCAGGCGAAAGGTGAAATTCACTTCGAGGCAGATGGAATGGCACTGCCAGTCGCAAAAGTTTGAGGAACAAGAAAGGGAGCCATTCCACCATCCACCTCCGCAATTCACCTTGCCGAACCTCAGAGTCAATGATCAATATCAATGGAAGGAAATAGTGAAACACTACTCAACGCGACAAATCACATTCCAGAGCGATCGCCTTCCCGCTCTTTCTGGCATCGCACGTTTGTTCGCAGCACAGACTCGGTACAAATACCTGGCTGGACTTTGGTCGGACCCAGATCTCATTGAACTTCTCCTGTGGTTTCGGACTACCGATAGCTCAGAGTGCTCGGATATTACAGTCCTACAATCGCCGTATATAGCGCCCACCTGGTCCTGGCTTGCCGTAGACACTTCGGTGGACTTCAAGCAATGGGTCGGCTTAAAGACGAGTCACAAGCACATAGCAATGGACTTGAATTGCTCGGTGACGCTCAAAACAATGGATCCTTTCGGTGATGTTACTGACGGTCACCTGGACCTTTCTGCGCCGGTAATAAGGACCACAATTGCGGCCATCATGGATGTTAACAAGCACGGACCGTCCGCGTCACGCATAGACAATTCTGTGTATCTCCAAAAGGTCTTCCCAGAGCACATAATGGAACCTATGTCTGTCAACTGGGCCTGGCCGAGATTCTATTTAGACAAGAGTAACTATGATAGAGACCTGCAGGTCCATTGTGTGATACTTGGACACGAATGGTGGGGCGATGAAGATTACGGGATGTATGGCGTTATAGTGACACCAATTTCCTTACTACAGCGAACTTTTCGCAGGATTGGCATGTTTGAACTCTTGCCTAAATTCCGATCCAGTGACCAGGAGCATGACATACGAGACGTGATAGAGAAGAAACGCGCAGAAAAGAAAAAGGCCCTGGGCCATTATATGGACGAGTTAACAGAGCATTGGCATGCCTTACTCTCCCCACATTTCCAAAGAGGCTTACGGGGAAAAAAGCATTTTGCCACTACTTCTATATATGAAGAGGAGTTCCAAAAAGAGGCGCAAATGATTAGAGGGGATGTAGAATTTCACAATTTCCGAGTACTCTAAAGGTCATTCTTCAGAAGGCTTTTTACAAGCTCTAATGCGAGGGGGCACTTTCCTGCTTTGTTCAATACCCCAGCTCCTTCCATCTCGAATACAATCAACTTTTCAGCCTCTGCAATCTCGTCTCGGTGAACTCCCGATTTTATCACCAAATGCCCCGACGCAATCCGCCCAAAGTGTATCTTTAGTGTCGTTCCAGTCTCTTTTCCATTCATTCAACAGGAACATCATATTTACCCCTCCCTTCACACCTACTGGAATTAGTCCCGCAATTCTCAAATCTATATACCCGCATAGTGTACTGCTTACTCTGCATCTTTTATCCCTATCCAGTGCACTGGAATCCAAGTCATGGCATAGCCTTTTGTCCGTAACACTGCTAGTAGTACTCGAGATCTAATCAAATTTCAAATATTCAAACAGCTTCTCAAGGCCAAAATTCCCCAAGACGTGAGGTCCGGACAAGAACATTAGCAAGAGAAAATACCCCTGCTTGAACGTATATTCTCTTGCATGTATATAAAAGATATCATCTTCATAACCCAGATCAGCTTTCATCGAAACAAACTCTAGCAAGGGCCTAGATACTGTCGAGTAACGGTAGTTGTACTTGTTACAGGTGTTTCAAGTACAATCGGCTTCCATTTATTCAGAACGCAATAATCAATAACCCCAATCAAAAGAACGAGGTGATTAATTAAGGTAATGGGTACTAAAAGATGAAATGCTCAACGTCATTTTTACTCAAAGCGCGCCGCAAAGGGAAAGGTGCAAAAAATAAAAAGAGACTAAAAGCAAAAATACATACAACAGCAGGTATTCGCTGGTGGTCACCCACCCAACTACTAATCTGCCGATCTAAGGCTTGTGTATGGCAGAGCGGACGGGATGCCCAATGTTCCTTAGTCTATGGTCGTATGTGGCAGAAATATGCTTATTCTATAATATCAAGTCTATTCGGGTTTACTACTTCGTAACTTGAGGCACTGCACTGCACTTTATAATGCGGATAGGATGCCCAGTTCTCCTCGGTCTAAAGGTACACTGGCCTTAGATCCGCGAGGGAGACAGAAGCACTGATAACAGATAACGGGAATACCGATTGACGTACCTTTTAATTTCCTATTCTTTGTGCTATCAGCCTGGGCGCATGTACATTTTCAGTATTTTGATTGGCTCTTCTAAAGTTGGCGGAAACGCAGTTATTCCGTGGTCGCTTGCTATACCTTAGCATTTAGGGAACCAGTGCTAGGCAAGATTTTCCTTTTTCTGGAGGCTTGCTAGTAGATTTCTACTGGTATCACAGACCCCCTTAATAAATGGAGGCCCCAAAGGTTAGTAAATCGCTACTAACCTTACAGACAACTTCAAACTGCAGTGCCTATTCCGGGAAATATTTCAAATACGTAATCGTATGTTTTGAGAGTTTAAGCTTTGTGTATTGGTGGGTTGTAGGGAAAGCAAGCAAGAATATAGTAAGGGTAGGAGTCTAGAAGCAGAGTTCTGAAACCCAAACACCCGATATCTAGTTAAAATAGAAACAAGTCGCTGGATGACTTCTTTTGCTTTATAGAAAACGTGTTGGTGTTGTAGTAGCTTAATACGGGTATATGGAAAAAGGGAGATACCGGAAATCGGTAAATGTGGACCAAAAGCAGAAATACAATCAATCGATATACTCGGAAAATCAAGGATAATATAAACGAATTCAAAGCAATTCGCAACTTCAGCCCCTAAACAAAGTTTTATACGATTTGGAATAGACCATTTATTGCGAGAGCGTGAGATATTCTCAAGTGTTTCCAGTTGCAACAGCTTACATGAGAGACCGGATAAACGTAAGCTTTTGGCGATGGCGGCTGCATTTCTCCGTTGGGAAGTTCTCGTTTCCAATTCTAATAGAAATCATTATTAGTTGGGAAGATCTGAAGAAGATCGAAAAAGTTTAACACATTGCCTATCCTTTCGACTTCACGTAGCGAGCTCCTGATCTGTGTCATCTTCTACCTTCACAGCAAAGATGTTGTTCACGTTGCTATTTGATGTGCAACCATTTTCGACCACCCGTCAAAATTGACCCAATCCATGCAAGTATGTTCCATGATATCTCTGGCTTTGAGGTTATACTGACCATCAACCCAGTCCCTATGGAGCCTGCAGAACCTGCAGCAGAAGGCTCTACAGGGCATGCGGAGCCTAAAGAAGAGCCTCCAGCAATGCTAGAAGCTACGTATAGTCCGGTAGTGCCGTCACCTGATAAAAAAAATAAACGGATTTGAATCGGACTGGGACGAGCTTTCGGACACTGAAGTCGACGGGAGGAATAATGGTTGAAATGACGACGGCAAATGGGCAGGAGTGGGGCCTATGCCGCAGTATGCCATTAATCACGAAATCCCGGATTCAGAGGCCGAAAACGAGTCAAGTGAAAGTGAGAGCAGTGAGAGTGAGAGTGAGAGCGAGAGTGAGGAAGGGGAAGGAGAAGAAAATACTAGGGAAGGTAGGGCCCCGGCAGTAAGGAAAACACCTACACCACCACCAAATGATGGGTATAATGCCCCGGGAACGCCAAAAGCCACCAGGATGCCAGAAATGGCAGACTCAGACAGCCAGCTGCAACAAGAACTCAGGGTATCAGCCACCCCAACCCTAGCCACGATGCGTAGCAGTGTCACAACTCCCCGGGCGGTGACAACCGAGCTCGTCACGCCTTCAAGGCAACCTCAGGAAAGGAGTGCACTTCGCGGAAGATCTTCTACTGGAAGGCTATCCAGAGGCTCAAAATCACGTGAATCGAATGGGCACTTCTTGTAAGACTTACCTCTGCTTTATAAATTAACTTGCTTTCCATCGATGCGTTTACTCGATAAATCCTCTTTTCTGGTGTCTCGTCTAAGATTTCTAAACGATAGAGCGAGAACATAGTCATTTGATTACATTCAGCAAATTCGTTCAATGACTACAAGCTATACAGTCATTCAAAACTCGCAGAGCCTAAAAGAACCTAGTATCTCGAGAACAACAAACGGCAAGCCAGATACAATTATACGACAGCGAAACGACAAGCGGGAATGGCGAGATACTTTTACGTCTATGTTAATAGCGTGGAATCGAGTTTCAGGCACGGGAGTCGACTTGAGGAGACCGAATTCGCTTTCGATATTGTAAATGTGATGGGATTTTCTAAACGACTATTAATTGAGGTGCAACTCTTGTCCATCACATACCGTAGTAAACCACTCTAAGACACTGTTTGAAGGCTTATCGTCTTGGGCAACGCGACCTCGCCTTCAGGTAATGTCTTCTTCTTCTCAAAGCTCCTTCTCTGTCTCAAACCACAGGCCTATCTCTCTCTGTGCGCTGTCGATGGTATCAGACCCGTGGACTATATTGCGACCAATGTTCTTGGTTAACAGTCAGTTACACCACCAATTTCACCAGACACCTGATTGATGGATTTACAATTGCATAATCACCACGGATAGTCGCAGAGGAAGCATTGGTAGGTATAGTCGCGCCTATCAATGTCCTTCCGATCTGCACAGCATCTCCTCCTTCCCAGATCATTGCGCAAACTGGGCCGCTGGTCATGTCTACCGCACTTTCCATTAGACAAAGTTCTTGCCCGCAAAGCGTCAGAGAAAAAGAGAAATGGGACAGCTTACAAGTTATGGTATCCTCGAAGAATGGTTTTCCGTCGTGCTCGGCATAGTGCTCAGCGACAAGTTCCCGAGATGGAATGGTGAGCTTCACGGCGAGAAGTGTAAAGCTACAAGTGGGTGTCAGATAATTAGGGCAGATTATACAGACATTGTTGTTTCTTGCCCGCGCTTTTCGAAGACACCTATGCCCCAGCGAGTTAGTATGAGGTCTTGCTGAACATATGGGGAGAGCTGAGGAGCAAGCGCCCTGAAGCAGTCATCAAAAGAAATGATTCAAGGGCTCTGCTCCCCGCTCTCGGGGCAACACCAAAGTAATTAGGAACTGATGGGCATAATTACTGACCCATGATCTTCCCAACAAGGCCACGCTGCAATAGTTAGTAAGCATGTATTCAACGTCGAAACTACAGGCTTGATCCGGGGCGGATATAATCACCTCAACACCATCTGGTTTGATGGCGATAAAACTGCATTATGATTAGCTTCGTTTCTTAAGTCGGTTTATGAAACTTACGTCTTCTGAGGAGCCATCCTGGATTACAAGTATTGGGTACCTAGGTAGGTAGGTATGTTGTTATTTTGTCAAATTGTGCTGCCACGACTTTTCAAGGTAGTCTTTTGGCACTTAGGCTACAACGAATTGGTGAATAACACGGATCACAATTGTGAAAATATTTTGACCTGGCACGATCACGAAAAAGCCCTAGTACGTATCTTATTTCGCTTGTGACTCAGCAACCTCACAGTAAATAGTTGTTTGTGGTTTTGTCTATTTAATTCCCCGTCTCGCACTGCTTCTCCGTCTTCAAAACAGCTGCCTAACAATCCGGCACACAAAAACGAGACAGGAAAGTCAAAAGGCGATCAAGATATGCCAGCAATGTCTACGCAGAAGATCTTGGAGAACTCGGCCTCTCTGGGTATCACGGCAGCCAAGGCAGACAATCTCGGCGAGTGTTATCAGCAAGTACTCACCAAAGGAGAAATGATTAGCTACTACGACGTGTCCGGTTGTTACATCCTCAAACCAGGATCATGGTCTATCTGGACGAAGATCGAAGCCTTCCTCACCAAGCGTTTCGAAGCCATGGGTGTTGAGGACTGCAACTTTCCGCTCTTCATCTCACAAGACAACCTTCAACGAGAGAAGGACCACATAGAGGGGTTTGCGGCCGAGGTAGCATGGGTGACTCATGGGTAAGCAGACTCTAGCCCTGTCCTCCCCATTTCCGTCCTACTCCCATCCAGACTAACATCAAACATATACAGTGGTAGTAGCAAATTGGACAAACCTATCGCAATTCGGCCAACCTCCGAGACGGCAATGTATGGATTCTTCGCCAACGAAATTAGAAGCCACCGCAATCTCCCGCTTCGTTTGAACCAGTGGGTGAATGTCGTACGTTGGGAGTTCAAGGATCCCATGCCATTTTTGCGGTCAAGGGAGTTTCATTGGAGGATCACTGTCGGATTAGGTATTCACGTGTACGGTCACATGACACTAGCGCGGATGACTAGTCGCTGCAGAGGTCAAAACATCCACGCCTTGTCATCACACTTAGACTCAGACACCTAGAAATGCAACCAGATACCATCGTATACGACACAGTTTACTAGGCCACTCCAGTGCACTATGTGCTACTACCAACAGTCACACTGCCCATATCTCGGAGGGAGAGACAGCCAGCCAATTTCCTTCAAGTACTGGATCTGTTATGACTACTGCTTGGCGCGATACCAGAGTCAAGGGCCGAATTGCTTTCTCAATATTTCAGCAAGAAGTCCCTGCTCTTCTTGAAGCCATTCGAAAGCACCTGTTTGATACGGCCAACGAAAACTATCGAGCCCATCGCAAGATCATCACACATTGGGACGACTTTGTGCCTGCCCTGAACGACAAAAACTTATGCTTATCTCTGCATTGCCTCCGAGGACTTTGCGAGGACGAGATCAAGAAAGTAAGCTTTGCCCAACCACCACTGGGGAGTGGACGGGGGAAGTGGGGGCGGCCTTAGGCCAACCGGTCGTCTTTCCCTAAAATGGCTCACTCACTGAGTGAACCATTTTGGGGAAAGCGTAAATATCGGCCAAATTCCCCGTACTGTATTAACACGCCCCCCGTCCCTCGGACGAAGCTACCATGGCCTTTTCTACTCGATTACCTTTTTTCTTACAAGTAGCGAATCGAGGGCGATATTGAGGACGTTTAATACAGGATAGTAGTGGGTTAAAGGACGTTCAAGATACAAGATATGTGTTCGCCCAAATGGCGTCATGCCTCCACCTACTCTACAACATATTGCCATGGCACATGTTGGTCATTGGTCAGAGATTTGCCCTGAACATCAAGAAGTTGTTATTTGCAACATGGACGACGTTCCCCTCGGTTTTGGAGTTACAGCAGGAAGTTCTGCACTAATGCGACAACTAGATCCTATAGCCATCGTGTGCTTCCGACAAGCCGATGCTGGAGAATATTTGCGCGATGAAGATACACTCTTTATAGGATCGAGGGAAAGAAATGGGTAGTTAAAGATCCGACTTGTCAAGGTAATAAGTGCTTTTTGCACGACTTGTATACCACGTGTGTAGACTACTTGTACAGTATTGGCCTACATCAGATTACTCCGGATACGCACCGAAACCTAACTTTGCCCAGGTTCGCCCAGCCGTTCAGGTCAACTTCTCATCTGCCCTCTCGAAAATGAATGCACTGGTTGCGGCGGGCACATTTGATATGGCAGTCAGACCGCGCAGAAAATTCATATCCTCAATGCAAACCAAAGATCCGTCATGACGATGGCTGAAGCACTATGATGAAGGAAGTCGTGCTAAGACAGCCAGCAGTGCTGGCGACTGAAGTCTCTGATGTCCCGATTTCTGCGTCTGCGTAACATAGCCGTTAGTTGATGATCGCGGACTATGCCCACTACACTACACAGTTGATCGCTTACTTGAGACACCCCTGTCGCTTGTTCTCACCCTGCGGAATAGTTTCCATATAACAAGAACGGTTGGTGGAAGATTGGCTATGATGGCGATGATGGCGATAAGTGACTCGGTGGAAAACATGATCTATGAGAGTAACTGCCACTCTGTCAACCGGGCTCAGATGCGAATGAATCATGTCTTAAGGTTCTCGTGTTTATTATATAGTAAAATCCAATCAACTATGTTGTTGCGAATTCTGGAATCGAAGAAAAATGTCTAGTTTAAAAAAAGCGTTTTTTCTTTCGCACCGCATTTGGGCACAACGTCAAAGCTTCGCACCATACTTGGTTGTACGAAGTAGAACTTTGGAAACCACCAAATAAGCTGGTCCTAAATTATGTCCGATATTTGCATGTACGATACTTGGGTAGCATCCCGAGACATTGTAGAAATCTCCAATCATGATGCGTGATAAACGTAGGGTCCGAGCATACCTACAGTACAAGCCGGGCGAGTTGTAGGGGTCGGCTCAGCTCTAAGTAATTTCCGCACGCGATCATGTGGAGAAAGCCCTGCCGGCTTGCCAATAAGTATCCCAGCATGTAAGAAGTCCAACACACAAAGTCCAACACACAGCCACGCCTTGGCGACAGACTTGGGTTGAGCCAATTACATTAGATTGCCCTCTGCCCTTACATCCAAATACGAATTGATACTAAAATCTGTCGCGCCACTTCATCCCGACTTTTTGGGAGCCAGCACACTGTCTATCCGGCGAAGTTTATTGAAAGCTCAATAACAATGTCTGACGCTCGATCGATATCGGACGCCGAGTGGGAGGTGCATAAAAAGAATATTAGCAGGTTGTATCAGAACCAACCTTTGAGTACAGTCATGGTAGTCATGGAGCAAGATCACGGCTTTATTGCAAAGCTAGTCACCCAACTTCCAAAATAAACTCACAATCAAGCTGACATGGTTTGAAGGAAATATCAATACATCCGGAAATTCAAGCAATGGAAGCTTTCAAAACTCCACGGTTGAGAAATGGAAATTCGTGGCTCGAAAATTGGAGAAGCGGAAGCATGAAAGCAAAGAGAGCGCGACATCTATTAACGGGAAATTAATCCCAAACAAAAACATCCGGAAAGAAATATCCAGATATTGTTCTCTTTCTTCTTCTTATACTACACTCCATACAGGTAAATGGTAGCAAACCAGCTTCTGACAAATCCACAACTGAATATTTCAAAGCCCCGAGTCTGGAACCACTTCCTGGGGTCGAAGTTTGCACGCCAGCAGGAGGGGCAAGCAGGCTTCAAATGTAGATACCTTCATATTCCATGGTTTGTGTTCGAGATATTATTTCACTCACATGGTCTGTACTCATTCTATGGCTCTAATGATTCTCCTCTAATATTCCGCCAGCAATCTAGTTTACGCAGAGACAACCTCATCGGCAATATCCTGCGCTATCCGCATGGAACGATCGAAACTTTCCTGGGTTTCTTGACATCTATAGCATAAACTCGCCCGTGCCTCAGAAGCAACTCCCAGAGCAACAATGGAGCCTCCATGGCGTCGAAGCAACACCCCAGACAGATGTCGTGTTCGAATTTTTGTCAGGGAATTCCAAACCCTATTTTAGCACTTCCATCGAAGCAACGGATGAATTCCAAAGTTCACTTACTCCTCATACCTCCGACGAAGAAGCGCGATCCCTATTTCCAGCGTATGAAAATGGAAGGACGGCCATTCAAGCCGCAGCTCAGGGAGGACATGCTGAAATTCTTCGAATACTGAGAGATCTTGGTGCCGACGTAAACGCCAAAGCTAGCCCGAGAGGCGGAAGAACTTGCCTCCAAGCAGCCGCTGAGAACAGCGATACTGAGATGATCCGTCTTCTCTTAAAATTTCGTGCCGAGGTGAACGCGCCAGCTGCTAGTGAAATGGGGAGGACTGCGCTTCAAGCAGCTGTAGTACAAGGGTACAACAGCGCCAAAGTCGATATTCTTCTTAATGCTGGTGCAGACATCAACGCCGCAACCATTAAATCAAAGGGCATGTCAGCTCTTTATGGTGCTGTACGTAACAATGATCTCGAACTAAATCGCCGGCCCCTGGTCACTGGGGATCCCAACGGGGCAACAAGTCGGCATCCACCAATTGTCAAGGCAGCGAAATTTGGGATTTCGACCTTGTCAGGTCTCTTATTGACGCAGGTGCCGATGCTAATGCTCTTAGACAGAAAGAAAGATGTCTATTCGCATTGCAAGCAGCTGTGGGAGGTGGCAACATCGAAGTTATTCGGATTTTGCTCGAAGCTCAGGTGGATGTTAATGCTTCGACCTTCACAAATCCTTCAACACCTCTGGAACTTGCGATTCTAGAAAATCGAGGGGACATGGTTCGCCTTCTACTTGCAAATGGCGCAAGTGTCAATCCTGCACCAAGTGTTAAGCGTCCCGCAACCACAGCCCTTGGTGAAGCGTTGGCCCAATTTTCGGCAAATCTTGTCATCGTCGAAGATTTGATTAAGGCTGGCGCAGAAATTAATAGAGGATGCGACTATGGCCTACCACTTTATGCTGCGGCATATAATTATCCATTGACCAAACATCTGCTGGATGCCAGAGCAAATGTGAACGGGCAATGGCCCGGTAAATCTACCGCTCTCCAGCGGGCATGTGCTGGACTCAATATCGACACTATACGACTATTGCTAGGCGCTGGCGCTGATATAAACGCGCCTGCAAGTCCAAAGTACGGGAGTACCGCTCTTCAAGCAGCGGTCCGGCGTGGTAACCCCCCTATCGTCAACTTACTATCACAACATGGCGCAAACTGCAATGAGCTGGCCGCAGAATTCCATGGCGCTACTGCACTCCAGTTTGCCGCGCTGGAGGGGTAGAATTTCTATCGTGTTGCTACTACTCCGGGCTGGGGCTGAGATAAATGCGGCTCCTTCAATAACAGGAGGGAGAACTGCCCTGGAAGCAGCAGCAGAGCATGGCCGTCTCGATGTAGTGTCATTGCTTTGAAAAATGATACTGATATGGATGGGCTTAATACATGGTGTCAGAGGGCAGCGAAATTGGCGGCAGCAAATGACCATGTCATTATTTCAAGACTTCTGCGAGAGTACAAGCAAAAAGATACAGAATAGAAGAAGCAAAATCCTAAATAAGATCTTACATACCGTAGATATTGCACTCCTTTGAGTGATAGGCACCCAATTAATGCAAGATGATAGTCTAATGTAAGAAAAATCTTCACATCTTAAAACATCAAGGTGTAATATATTGTCGGATAGTATCTCAACTGGAAGTATTGTAAGGCGGCCTAGAGGAAACAACCGGGGCGGCGGCGGAATGTCCCCCACCTGGCTCAACTCATAGTGCCTAAAAATTGGATTCATGGTTTCTTCTGGCGATTCTCCTCCTTCATGTACGCAGTCTCCCACGAAAAACCCTGGACGAGGTGCGCGGATAGCAATTTCATCGAAGTTGGTGACCGTAATGGCAGCTTTTTCGAAGCTAGTGATGTTGCAGCTCCGGTTACAAACATACAATGGTAGTAAGATGGAGGAGAGAAGGAAATTCGGGGAAATAGGCTTTTATTTATCGAATATAAGGGAGGAACCCGTTTTGCCGCAGGCAAAGACGGAGAAGGGACCATGTCCTCGATTAGTCAGCAAATATTTTTCGACTCATTTCTTAAATTATGGTACACGCTAGCTCCTTGTAGGGCAAAAAGTATCGCGCTTTCTTTTTTGGCAATATCGCCTTACATATATAGATCAGTACCTTGGAAACACTCTTCTGACTTCTTAATATGAGTTACAATTTATATTATACTGATTTACTTTGCTACTCATATATATAAAATACTTTCAGATTGCACGTAACGAAACTGACTACTTCGTAATACAGACAAATTGGAGGGCTAAATGTATTGAAACTTACGGAGATAACAGAAGTAAGGGTTTAGAGGAACGATGGAAAAATAAGTGAAGACAAAAAATAGAAGCCAACGCTCACTTGATTGTTAGTGCTGTTGACTTCAGAAATATCACGACACGTGCGTGACTCAGGGGCTAAGGCTAATTTGTAGTGGGGCGAGTACAGTAATCACGAAAAGTTCATGTCTCAACTGCCTATCTTGCCTTTCCGCCAGTGCAATATTTATCTGCAATTGGTAGTCCTCGCACAGGAGATGGCTTGGTCTAGGAGTCTTGCTGTCGTTGGAGTATTTGGTGCTGCGCTAATTGCTCTTATTGCCGGCTTCGTTCTCACCGATATCAGGAGCTCCAAATCCACTCTTTATTGTGTCGCCAGCCCAACATCATATAACATCACAACCCTCAATGCCTCGCATCCTACAGCAAAATGCTTTCGTGTTGAAAATGGGCTGTTCACCGAAGTTCTGACTGACTTTCCCGCCCCCTTTTCCAACGAGATTACGTACCTGGACGGACATATCCTTCCTGGGATGATCGAGTCACATGGTCATATTCTGCAGTATGGTGAGATGCTGGAATCAGTGTCCTTATATGAAGCTGAAAGTTTGGGGGAAGTGAAAGCAAGGATCAAGGAGTTCTTGAGAAAGCATGCTGGTGAGGGTTATGGCACACGTGACAAATGGGTGAGAGGCATTGGGTGGGACCAGAAGTACTTTGGGGGTGTGATGCCTACTGCTGTGAGAATATGATTTCGTTTTATTCACTACACTTTTGCTAACAAATGTGCAGGAAGAACTGGGAGAAGATCCAGAACTTAGAGATCTTTACATGATGCTTGACCGAGTCGACGTACATTGCGTACTCACATCCCAGAAGGTCCTTGATCTCCTTCCCAATCCGCTGCCAGAAGCACCTCCCGGAGGAGTCATTGTCACCGATCCGGGCCCTGGTGTTTTCTGCGACAATGCCATGGATACTATAATCTTCCCTGTCGCGCCAAAACCAGACGTAGCACAAAAGACGAGATGGTTTAAGACAGCTATGGCCGAGCTAAACAAAGTCGGGATAGTGGGAGCAGGAGATGCGGGAATGCGACCAGAAGATATTGCAATCTTAGAGAACATGGCGGAAAGTGGTGAGCTGACAATGAGAGTCAACGTCATGCTTGAATGTGCGGAGAGGAACACTTTTTGCCCGGAGGAAACGAAGATCCTAAAATTCCTTGACGAGCCGAAGAGTTTAGGTGGAAATATGTTGATGCTTGGGGGAGTAAAGCTGTTCGCGGATGGAGCGCTTGGTTCCTGGGGTGCGGCGTTACTTCAACCCTATTCGGATAGGCCTGACATGAGTGGCACGATGCTGATCAACGAGACGGATTTGACAAATGTGGTGAAGCATGTGAGTAATTCAGCACAGAAATTCTGGAACTCTACCTAACAGATCAAGTGGTACGGTGCCGGATTTCAAGTAAATATACATGCTATTGGCGACCGCGCAAATCGAGCTGCGGTGGATGCTTTTGAAAAGGTTCTCGGGTCTAACTGCAACGGTTGCAATCAAGAAAGAAGGCTCCGAATTGAGCATGCCCAGATCATTGTATTTGATTTCCCGTCCCGAATCGTCTGCAGGTGTTGGGGCTAACTTCGAATCAGAACCCTAGGGACCAAATGCGTATCGCAAAGTTGGGTATCATCCCTAGCATCCAACCCACTCACGCAACTTCCGACATGGCCTACGCTCTCGCACGTCTCGGAGAAGAGCGGCTAGCAAACTCTGCCTATCGCATGCGCTCTCTCTTTCCGCCTCCTTCCTACCCCTATCCGTATCCAGGGCCAGTCCTTGGTTCGGACTTTCCTGTCGAGCCCCCTTCTCCATTTGCTGGAATGTACGCCGCTGTGACTAGGCTCTCTCCCTCCACGGGGGCTTCTCCAGCTGGAGAAGAAGGATGGTTTCCCGATGAGAAGTTGTCTGTAGAACAAGCATTGCGAGGCTTCACGACCAATGGTGCATATGGGTGGCTAAAGGAGGATATTACTGGGGCGATTGAAGTAGGGAAGTGGGCGGACTGGGTGGTTATTGATAGAGATATATTTGTGGACGAGAGCGGCAAGAGTCTGAGGGACGTTGAGGTTCGCAGCACCTGGGTAGCGGGTAAGAATGTCTTCTCATCGAAGCAGACCGGCGACTGCGATCAAACTGGATTCCTTGACCGTCTTGAGAAGTTCACAGTATGCGTTGTTGAGAGAATACAGGGCTCGAGGGCGACATGTGGTTGGCCACTTATCGGAGCTCGTGAGTGAGAGAAGCTCTCCTCATCCTACAAGTTGATTAGAAAGCCGTAATAAATATCAACACAATGCACCTGGGTACGTATAATTCAATTTTCTAAACACGTGCCTTGCACTCCTGGCATCTAGAGCGCATCTACGAGCTCCGATACCCGACTCTCAGATCTGATCAGCCTGATTACACGAAACTGGAATGCACCGGCCTGAGATACATAGACAGCCAACAGAAAGTTGATAGAGTCAATGAGTAAGTGCATAATTCTTCATCGCTCAATCACCTTCCCGTTCGGCCCAGATTCACGGGTTCTCACTTGAATAGGACTACACCAACTAACCATGCTCAATATGCATACTCATAACATAAAATCCCCGACTGCGTGTCTATGACCTCTTCGACCGCAATCTTTGGTGCTAGTGCCCCCATTTCTAGCTGATCCTGCAACGAAGCCGCCTCCTTACTATGCCTAGAACTCGCCCCATTATACTCACGTCGCCGCCCCGGCTCCACATATTGCCATTTCCACCATAGCCGATCCAGCTGCGCATGGTGCAGGAAAAACACGGGATCTGGGATACACTATTAAACAACTGCTACGCACTTTCAGAGTTTGAGGACTTACCATTCGGCGCTGTATCAGAGAAAAAGTCTCCTAGCACTCCATGCGGCATCGCTAGGTGCGGCCCGTTCTCCATGCCTAGATTGAAAGCATTGTATTCTGGCATTGCCATTATATTTGCAATTGCATCCTAGTGAAGAAGGGATGTTAGTTTTACTAATCCAAAGGTATTTTGCGGGTACGAATGAAATGACTCGACAGCCGAGGAACATGCTGTATAATTCCTGAAGCACCTAGAATATAGAAAATGACTCGAAAGCTGAGGAACATCTTGTAGACCTCCTGAAATACCAAGAACATGGAAAAGAGATTACTGCCATCTTCAACAACCTACCTCGGATACACGCGCGCTGTAGTACTTCTCCATATCATCAGGTGCCTGGAAGCCACGGGAGAGGCAATGCGGCTTTGCCTCGTCAGCATAGTATTGCACCTGGAGGTTTGCAAAAGGTCCATCCGTTACGCAGCTTGCAGTATTAACCGTTCGGACCCCGGTAGCATTACCGTCACCGCCAAAACCAGTGATAGGGTCCCAGATTGGGGCGGCGGGAAGGTCGTGGACGTTAAGTTGCCAGTCGAAAAAGCTGCGAAGAGTTAGCGAGGCAGAAATACAGTGGGAACGAGACGTACACAAGGGATCCCGAATAGTGGCAAACATCACGGAGCTTTGCTTCGTAGACGTGGAGGAAGTAGCGGTGCCAGGCGAGAAAGGGTGCGGCGTAATGAGCTGGAGAAAATAGGATGTATTAGTCAACTGTAAGCACGCACTTTTCCAAGATATGCCTCACCACTCATCCCTTTATTGTTATGTGTCCACGGGAAGTCTTCAAACACCGTCTGATTGCGGCCTATGACGGACGGCGTCTTGGTGAGGCACACGACGGCATCGAGGTACGCCAATTTCTCATCCGTACTCAGTGTACGCCATTCACGACGCACTGAGGGGTTTTGGCAGCTTTGGGATGATGATGCGGACTTGTGTACATTCGACGGTCGCACGTATATTATTGTTCCAGCAGCAACTACGACGACACCAACAACTGCAATGCAGCACAGGGCGACTACAAACCATAAACGCCGGTACACAGGTATATAGTCGGAGACTTTGCTTCTCTCTTCTTTGGCGTATGCATCTTGCTCCTCTTCTGAGAGTAGTGGACGTGTTTGCGCAACATTCTCGAAGCTCGCCGTCGCCATTGTTTTGGGGGCCACCAGAAGATCAAAAATATGTCTGATTGGAAGGTTCAAAAGATGCGCATATACAGTATCACGCCTTACGAACTATTGATGCGAACATGCCAGGCAAGATGACTAACAACTACAAGCAGTAATGGTATCGAGGCAACAAATACTACCCTACGGAGAAACTCCACATTTATTTACAAGGTAGCATACCAGGGTTTGCATCGCTACCGAGGCTACTTATCGCCATCCTTGCATGAACAACCCTTTCCCTGCACATTGATACAAGCCTTAAAGTTTGTTCTTTTTATTGGTACAAACCCTTGCTATGCTCCCTGTATAACCTTTTGCGGGGTGGATTTATGTTTCTCAAAACGGAAACAAACCGGACGGTAGATCAATAATCCCGTGCCGCAACAGTACTTTATCACTCCTCTTTTCCGCATCAAAAGAGGGTTGGTTATAGCTGCCTTCAGACTTGAGCTCTATTTGTTTCAGTGAAAAGGAGCGGAGCAAAAAAAGTTCACTATCGTGCTCCCTTGTATTATTGTTTCGATTTTCCAGTCAATTTATTTTCCGCAAAGTCCGATTTGGAAACGCCATGTCATCTAGAATCGCAGAGCTCGGAGCTCTGATATCTTCCAACACGCAGAAGATTGATGAGTATCTAGTCGCTAATTCGCTACCGTCACCATCGTTCGAGGAAGATGGCCCTGTGAAGCTCAACCTGTCCGCCGAACTCGAAAGTGCTCGAAGTGCTTTACTCAATGCTACAGCGGAGCTCCAGGCTTTGCTGCAAACTCCAGATGACCTTCTTCGGCCTATTGTATGCATCTCTACCTTTCTGTTTATCTGACGTATTCTTCGCCAAGCACATTTATATTAACGTACGAACCAGTTAAATGGCACCAGCCTTGAAGCGATTTCTCGCTATGATATGGCTCGTAAGATCCCTGTCGGTGGCTCTATCTCTTTCCAGGAGCTAGCCGACCAGTGTGGCCTCTACGAACCTGACGTACGCCGCATCGTACGCTTTGCCATTGCGCACCATTTTGTTTTCCGCGAACCTCGTAAGGGCTTTGTGGCTCACAGTGCAGCCTCTCGGCGCTTGGTTGATACCCAAGGCGCACGAGACGGGCTTGGTGTTATGTTCGATGATTGCTACCAGAGTTTTGGGCGGGTATGTTGGCTTCCTCTCCCTTTTTGACTTTTAAGATGCTGTACTGACTCTTGGCAGACTATCGAAGCTATAGAAAAGTACAAGTCACAAGATATAGATAAAACAGTAAGCAGCATATGACTTCCCATTGGTTCTACTAGACTTTGTCCAGATTCTCACCAGTGATCTGTTGCTTCATAGGGCTGGGCACTCGCCCACGATGGTCAGTCACTCTTCGAGACGTTTGGCAAGCAGCCGGCCAAAGCCAAACGTTTTGCTGGCTCCATGGCAGCCTTCAACGCGTCGCCACTTATGTCACACAAGCACATGGCCACCAATTTCCCGTGGGAAACCCTGGGCAATGGTATCGTCGTCGATCTAGGTGGCTCGCACGGTGAGCTCTGCGTCGCACTCGCGCTTGCCGCTCCCAACCTGCATCTCATCGTGCAAGAACTCCCCCGGACGGTGCAAAGCGTTGACCGTGCCACGCTCCCCGCCGAGGTTGCCCCACGTATCGAGTTCATGGAGCACGATTTTTTCACTCCGCAACCCGTCGTTGCAGCCGTTTATACCTTTAGGCAGATCTTCCACAACTGGGCTGATGTGAACGTCGTCAAGATCCTTCGCAGTCTGATCCCGGCGTTACGATCAGGGGCACGGGTCCTCGTGCATGACTTGATTCTGCCAGAGCCGGGAAGGTTGCCACTAATGCAAGAGCGGCAGATTCGGTATGTTGGGAAATGTAATCATGGTCAAAGGCTGACTACATGCTAATCGATGACCACAGGGCGATGGATATGCTTATGCTTTCGATTTGCAATGCGAGAGAGCGCGACGAAGAGGATTGGCGGCAGGTATTCGCTGAGGCGGATTCGCGTTTCAAAGTACTGCGTGTTTTCACGCCCAAAGGAGCTGCCCTCGGGATTGTCGATGTGGTGTGGGAGGGTTAGGGTGAGGGTGAGGGTAAGGAGAGCCTTTCCGCCAAGTAACATGCAATTGAGTGCATCGGACCGAGAACAGAATAAAGCAGCTCTATAGAATGTGCCTGGCTCGTGCAGAACTCTATTTTTATTCTCGGAACACCCTTGTAAAAGAATACAATTCAAGTATCTTTCTAATCAGGTTTAGAACCCTGCTTTAGTTGCAATTCTACTTATGATTTTTAGTCCCCGCTCGCTAGTTCCATACGCTTTGTTGGATGACAAAAGAGGGACCTAATAGAAGCCATAGAAAGTAATATGAGGTAATCATTGAGCTTGTATGCGCCGTACTCGTTTGCTTTGCAGGGGTTGATATGCACAGCTACTATAAGAGCAGGGGTTCGCCGAAGTACTCCGTATCTTATCTCTCGATCCACCCTGCACATCATTTTCAAAAATTTCACCTCTCAGAACTTTGAAGACCTTAAGTTGTTTCTATTCGTCGGCTCGCGGAGGTGTTTTTCAATTGCCGACGAGTTCTCTAACGTTGCTGCAGTAAAGAGGGGCGATGGGGGCAGTACAAGTGTAAAAAGTGGACTCTAAATGGAGTTATACTTTTAGTCTGCGAGTAAACTTAAATTTACGTGAAAAAATTAGTGTATTCATAAGCTTAACCCAATTTACCTAACAGCCAATAAAAAACCACCAATTTGCGTATAGGGAGTTGCTCCGAAATGCTCCCTGCTTCGGCTGCAACTGTGCCACATGTATTCAATGTGCTAGATGTTATATGCAGGGATACTTAATCTAGTAGGTTGAGGTCCTCACCGAGATAGGGATAGCCACGGAGTCAATTCCTACGATCAGATGGAAACCGCTTGTCGGCTCGGGAGGTAAATAAGGTGGCGGGGTACTTACTCGGTAAGCTATGCGGACAGGGGGGTTACCTCCGTAGAAGCTGATATGTACGTCCGTACTAGTTTAGGAAAACAATGGCACCAATATTTAATCTTTATATTTAATCTTCCAAGCCCAAGTGGCTCACTAAAGAGCTAAAGAGCTAAAGAGCTGCCATATTGAGTGCCGCCACTCGAAACTTGTGCAGTGGGTATCTGCAGTACACGTATAGTGTACAATAATTCGGCCGAACCAAGATTTGGACCCAAGATCCATCCGTGCACAGCGAACCAGATCTATGGGCTCGTGCTGTGCAACAACGACGTGGAAGCATCACTGTACTATCCCTGTCTCGGTGAGAAAGAACCTTAACGCTTCTGCCACTTGATCGCACGGCTTATCATATCCCTTGTAATAACCTCGAATCAAGTAACATCAAGTAACTGATGTTACCCACTGCTTACCACTTCAAGGGATACAATTCTTCAAGTTTGAAGTTTGCAGTCTGCAGTGATGCAGAATGCTTTGCATGTAAATATAAGCTCGGTGGCTGGCTGTACAGTAAAATATGCTTAAAATTCGTTTACGGAAGTGGCTCGCAGGCGCCTATCATTATACTGTACTCAGCCCCAGTGACACCGTACAAATACGGCGCACACTCCGACTCCCACTAACATTGATGAACACCTTGTGCCTTACAGCGACATATTTAGCAACACTTCCCTGCTACACGATCACAACCCCTGGGGCCGTGGTTTCAGCGGTGGATTGAACCCCACAGCTCGCTCGCGCGTCCAGCTATCCAGCGCATCCCAGTCCACGCAACTCCGCTGAGCTTCGGTCTTAGCGTGAGCTTTAGTAACATTAGGCTGCCACTCGAATGACCACAGCCCGGTGCTTCCCGTGCACATGGTGCTAACACGGAGCGCTTCGAGGCAATGCTCTGCATGGCGGAGGCTTGGAGTTAGCTATAGGAATCCTACGGTAGTTGTCCAAACCGGGCAGATGGTATGGATGGGTAGATATAAAGCAGGTTTGTGACGTACCAACGTGTCTTTGCTCGTTAACTCGCTGCTTTTCCGTCATTTCGGGGTAAAAGTGGTCCGCGTAAAGAAAGAATCGAATGCGGCGCTGTGTCTTCGGTCAGGAAATCACGGTGTGTATGATGTTTTCTCTTACTAGGCAGTGCAGGTCATGATAGACCCCCAACGAGGCGAGATATCCTCCGTCTAAAAGTTTGATGGAGTTATCTGGGTCTTCGCCCGCCAATGCCATCTCTTCGTAAGAAGCTCGCATCATGACCGCTATGGTTCTGTGAGCTTGGCATGAAGCTGAGAGATCTGTAGGAACTTACGTTCAAGCAGTCTCTCCCACGATTTGGTCTGCTCCACAGTTGGAGTGCCCCAGTATGTCTCTGGGCCCTGGGGATGGATTCTCTGCTGCGAATAGCTGATGACACTTTGGGCTGGGGCTATTGTCGAGTCAGAAAAAAGAGGTCGATTATCTTCAGCTTCTTACTTGACTTACAATAAGTGCTTGTTTGAAGTTGATGTGCCTCGGGTTTCATATAATAAGAAAGAGCAAAGCCAATTGTAAATCCGAGAAACAGTGTAAAAAGTGATATAAACACGTGAGTCCATAAAACGCGTCTTGCAGGAAGCCTTTTCGATAGCTTTAGATCATCCTCCTTGTATATAGATTCGTTTTCTTCATCTTCTTCATCTCCAAGCAGAGGGTGTTTCTCGACGGTAGTTGATAAACGCGGTTCGGAATGAGGAAGCATTTTGGACAACGAATTGTAGGTCGAAAATAAAAGAATTAATGTACATGCGAGCAGAGGAGTTTGACTCCGATGATGTTGGAGGATATATCCTAGCACACCACCAAAGAATCGCATGACATCCCAGAATCAAAAGCAGCAAGGAAAGATCAAGAAGACTTGGGGCGGTGTGACTTGGCACATCGATAGAGATCATCCATGCTATCCACGAGTATCCGTATTACTGATTGTGGATAAGGTACTCCGTATACAAGGAACATCATTTAACCGTTACTAACTGTATACCTGCATGATCAGCGATCCACGTAAGTTACGAAATCGGAGTAATGGCCGCAATCGTCCATTACTTCCACTCTATCCTTGCGTCTGTTGAGAAAATCAAGATCTATCTGTTATGACTTGGAACTGATAAGTGTAAAAAAAGATATATAGCCTCGTTGTTCCCCTTTCTGGTCTTAAAAACTGCAGGTCAAATCAACAAGCAATCCTCCGTCTTCAACACTCAACCTTCCAGTCAACCCGAACTCCCAACGAAACTTCGGTCACTTCAACAATCATGCAGTTCTCACATCTCTTCACCTTGACTGTCATCGCTGCTTTGAGCGGCTGGGCCATTACTGCACCAGTTCCCGAAGCTGCAAACCGTAAGCTCTTCTCTGTCTTGACTTCCACAGACCTCTTCTAATTGTATACAAGCCGCCAGCGAATCTTGCGCTGAGGCCGAAGCTGTCCCTAACGTCAATGGGACCGTGACCACGAGATGCTATTGAGATCCAAGCCGTGGGCCAAGATAGGAATAGGATGGGGTTTTAAGGTTTCAACATGTCGAGGTAGAATCAGCATTGAGGATGGATAGATACAGATCTTGTTAAATGAAATTGCTATTCCTGACCCGAAACACCGTGTCCGGCCCTGATTCCGTCCTGAAAATCAACGTGTTGATGAGCATAGTGGGATTTGTCAAGTGCCATACTAATGACCACTTCATTGTATCAAGATCTTGCAGAATAATTTCGATTTGCATTTCTTTTGAAGACATGGCTACGAAGAGCAAGACAGATCTTAGAATATACTTGGTCAGGTTTTTGTCTCAAAACATCAATAACCTTCATCCTCACTATAATACCAAGACATTGATAGCCAGCTCAGCTACAGCCTAGAGCAAAGGAATTGAAGTGAATAGGACTAGAGAATAGTCCAGTACCTGAAATACGTTGCAAACAGAGCGTAGGTTCAGAGCATCTACTTCTCTCAAATAGGCTTGTAAACGCTGTCGTCACGGCAATATTTCTTTCCCGGTCATTGTTTCAACTCGTAGATCTCTTCCACGAGTATTCCCACTGTTTATTTCTAAATAGAAGACGGTGAGTTTGGTTTGAATCGTGGATCACTGGATTGGCGAGAGGTGGGGTGGACGCGTCCACGTGGTGACGCTATAGTCGGAGGGACATCTCGTTTCGAGCAGCCTTACCCGTTATCGCATCCAGAATCCAGATACGCCGCAGCGCCAATGCCCCTCATGAAATCGCCATCACCGTACCACCAGGTGTACTTGTAAATTAGAATTGGCTTTTCACCTCGAGTTGTTGGAAAAGGAAGGTACAAAGTACGTACACAGGGAAACTAGATCGCACTGAACAGATAGGCACGCATGCAGCATATGCATTGCATTCGATATCCGGTCAATAAGGCGGAGGAATACTGTAATACTGTAGCCAATTATACCCTTGTATTCGGTGGCAGGATTGGGTATTATCCACCTATTAAGTAACTAATCGTGTCCGTTTTTCCCGATGATTCTATCTGGTTTCATGCTTTAGATATATATACATCTTAAATACCTTAGCAGGTGCATAAGCAAACAAGTGTAAATATTTCCTTCTAAGGGCAACATCTAATTCGTCCAACTAGCTAAAGTGGAATGAGTTTAAATAGGATTTGGTACCCTAGCAGTAGGAGTGGATCTTCCTATAACTCTATATATGCTATATTGAAGCACCTAAATCGCCTGATGCAAATAGCCTTAAAAGTGTTCAAAAAATTCCTTTGAGGTGACTTCATTCAGATCTGCTCGCCGCCAAGCCGAGGGTATACTATATTGTTCGTTATTCAAAAGTGGATTGGTTAATAAACGATCTGCATAAGTATGCCCCGCATACTCCGCTCCGCCCCCAACGCGGTGAGTCCAATTGGGGTTACATCCGAGGTAATCGCTTCCGAGCGCTTTGCTTTGCCGCCATGGTGCATAGATTATGGAATGATACAATCATGGTTCGGAAGTAGCGTACTTCGTATAGAATTTACTCAGTATAGACAAGATTTACCAGGTCGCTTAATAGATATAGCATGGAAGTTGCCTTTTTTTCCTCTCTAGGAATCTAGGTTCTGAAAAATGCGAGTTCTTTTTGATAGAAGATGTAAAACGAAGCGTACTTTCTAGAAAATGCTGCTACTTTCTATGTAAGTGAGTCACAAAGGAGATACGGTAGTAAATCTAGTTATAAGACAGGCGGTTTGAAATCAAGTAGACCAGGAATCCTTAATTGAATCCACATTCTACACTAGTAAGACGTTCATCAGCCATGCCCCTTCTTTATCTAAGCGTTGCCCCACATATGTATTTAGACGAGTGGGCTTCAGGGGTATTAAAACAAATCAAGGTACCTGATTGATACGCAGCAGATATGCACCTGAAATGATCAAGGATGTTCGCTATCACTCTATAGTATCATGTGCCATGTGGTAGCCCCTCTTCAGCTTCTAGGATTTGGGGGGCCAGGCAAGCAAGGGATGGATTGCAGACTCGATATTTCTATTTACGGAGGTATTGTCATGATCAGAAAAATAAGGTAGCTAATTATAGAAACCAGGGTCAGTTGAGGGGCGAGAAGTTGTCGGCTCTTTATATATGTATGTCCGCTTGTACATCATTGTGTCTAGATTCATGCGTGTATTCTCTTGCAGTTCTCTCAACCCTTTTCTAGATCTTCAAAGTTCCTTGGGTTGATCCAGGCCTTCACTCAAGATGCCAGTCGACAATCCAGCATCCGTCATCGCTGTGGGAGCGGTAATGCCCTCCTTAGCCATCGTCGCCGTCGCACTACGCTTCTACAGCCGCCGCGTAATCCACAACCCTCTACAAATCGACGACTGGATACTCATTCCCGCCTTACTACTCACCATCGGCATGGGCGCCAGTTTAATCGCAGGTGTAAAACTACACGCGCTGGGATACCCAACTCCGTTTACGGGTGATCCGAATGATCCTCTCGCGGCGCTGACGCAGAAGAATTCTGGAATCCGCATTACGTCGCAGGTGGAGTGGGCGCTGCAGCTGATGCAGGTGGTGCAGCTAGGTTGCATCAAACTGAGCTTCACGTTCTTCTACCGCCGTATCTTCGTTAGTAGGACGACGACGTCTTTTAATCTTTTGACGTGGGCGACTATTGGAGTAATTACAGCGTGGACGGTGGCTTTCTTCTTTGCGTTGCTTTTAGCGTGCAAGGGATATTCGGGCGAGTGGTCGGCATGGTGGGGGTCTGTGATTGATCTGTCGACTAAATGTGTTAAGACTGAGAAGCTGGAGACGGGGCTCGTGGTATCGGATTTCTTGACCGATATGTTTATCCTCCTGCTTCCTATTCCGAAAATCTGGGCTCTTCAGATGCCGATACGCCGCAAGCTTGCCGTGACTGGCATCTTCGCTCTAGGAATCGTGTAAGTTCTCCATTCCTTTAAGCTAGCATTTGATTTCTAACCAAATCTCCAGAGCCGTCGCAGCAT
This sequence comes from Gremmenia infestans, assembly GCA_032629725.1. Lineage (NCBI taxonomy): Eukaryota > Fungi > Ascomycota > Leotiomycetes > Helotiales > Hamatocanthoscyphaceae > Gremmenia > Gremmenia infestans. The sequence continues at coordinate 483,972 of JAFEVB010000020.1, forward strand.
CTATCGTTCGAATGAAGTATTTCATCGATGTAATCTCCAAGGGTTTCGACCCAAACGACGACGAAGATCTAGCGCTTACCAGAAACCTCTATTGGTCCATGGTAGAGTCCGGGCTGGGCATGCTAGCCGTGTGCCTCCCAACGCTGCGCAGTCTCTTCAGCTCCAAGTCTTCCGGCTGGTTAACCAGCATGCGCAGCAGTCTGCGAAGTATGCTTGCCAGCCGCTCGCAGGCTTCAAAACTGTCGTCCCAGGAAAATTCGAAGAAATACTCGCAGGGTTCGAGTGAGGAGTATATTCATATTGTTGATGATGGGCTGGAGGCCGGGAGTAAGAAGCATGAGATTTATGTGATGGCGGATCGGATTCCAAGGGTTAAGGAGAAGAATTCTGGGAGGGTAGATTATAGTGATCGGGGGCTTGAGCATGTATGATTTGATTTGCTGATTGGGATGGTTTTGTACTTCATTGCGAATAGTTAGTAAATGTTTGTCAAGTTCTTAAGTATACCATGAAAGATGGATATAGGCTTATGAAAAATGAGATGTATGACATTCTATGCTTTAAAGGTTGGAAAACACTATATTTCATCTGCTACTGTAATGATCTTAGCTGCTGTGTCTTTCAGTCAAGTGAAGTAATCAATACATACCTGACTAAACGTCACCACAGGACATCTAGCTGTTTCTTTCCACCTTCTCCACCAAATTACAAGGTATACTGCTAATGCACCTCATAAGCTAATCCGTATTCGTAAGTGATCACCGCCATATAAATATACAAATACCCCACCAACCCCTCCCTACCTTCACCATTACCGCCTCTCTTCCACAACCGGCAGCAAAAAATGGCTAGCAGCCGCCCACTACTAGTCAACGACGACGACGACGATGGAAACAGTATCCTTGACCTAGAAGACGGAGGCGAGTTATTAATTCCACCAACCCACTCACCGTTTCGAAACTTTCTTTCCTCATCTACAGCATTTCTCTTTTCGCTATTCTTCGCCCTCCTCCCGTCATTCATCCAGCCCCTTCTCCGGCACCACGCAACCTTGACAGTAGAACCATGCATAGCAAAGCCGGAGCGTAATAACGCCCTCGAATACCTAACGGGTGTTCGGGGGGTAGCGTCTGTTGTCGTGTTTATATATCATTGGACGCATGGGGTATTTCATGAGAGTATGGATCATGCGTACGGTGACACCAACACGAACAGTGATGGATCTGAAGGCACTTCTGAGTTACACAACCATATCCTGCAACTCCCGCCTCTGCGGCTCCTGTACGCAGCAGAGGCAATGGTAGCGCTGTTCTTCATCGTCTCCGGATACGTGCTCTCGTACCGGCCTATCCAGGACATGAACGTTCAGTCAACAACCAATAAAAGTACAACCACCCTCTCATCCCTCGCATTCCGCCGTTTCCCGCGGCTCTTCCTCCCCGCACTCGCCTTAGTCCTGCTCGCCTTTCTCGCGCAACTAACCGGCGCTCTCAAACCCCCGACCACAAATCCCCCCACCACGTCCATCACAACCCTCCTCACCTTCCTGCACAGCTTCCTCGTAACCGGTATCTGGACATGGACCACCTTCCCCGATGGCACATGGTCACTATCCCCACACCTCTGGACCGTCCCCACGGAATTCCGCTGCAGCATGGTGCTGTTCACCCTGCTACTTACGGTGAGCCAACGGACGAGGTTTGTACGACTCGGGATAGAAGGAATGGTAGTGGGCTGGTGTATGGGGGCTGGGAGGTGGGATGTAGCGCTTTTCGTGGCGGGGGCTGTGGTAGCTGAGTTGAGGGTACGATCGGAGATGCATGCTCAAAAAGCAGAGAGGACGGAGGAGGAGAAAGACAAGGAGAATAGGAACTGGCAGTGTATACTGTGGAAATACATACGCACCACAACCCTCCTCACAACCCTCATGACCGGCCTCCTCCTCGCCTGCTACCCACCTATCCCTCCTTCCCCAGACACCCCAATCTTCGGCCCGCTCTCACACCTCACCAGCTTCCGCTCAGAATCCCGGCGTACAATCTACGCACTTTCCGCGCTCCTAACCCTCTCCTCACTAGACAACCTCCCAATACTCCAGAAAATCTTTAATACGCGCATAGCGCAGTATATGGGACGGATTTCGTATGCGCTGTACTTGGTGCACGGCTTGCTGATTCGGGTTGTGGGACAGAGGGTTTTGGATTGGGTGTGGAAGGCTGCGGCAGGAGGGGGATGGGCCGTTGGTGATGGACTGAAATTTGGGGTTGCTAGTTTGGTGGTCGTGCCGGTTGTGGTGTGGGGGGCTGATTTGTTTGAGAGGGGGGTTGAGAGGAAGTGCGTGGCGTGGGCTAGGAGTTTATAATGGCATTTAGCAATAAATGAAAGTTTATTTGCCAATTAAAGTTGTGTTGCCGTCTAATAGATGATTAGATGTCTGACGTTTTAAAGGCTTGAAAGCGGAAAATGGGTGTTTGCGAATGATAAGTGATGAACTAGTGATCATTTAAGTATAGATTTATATAAATAAAAAAGACTGATAAGTTGATGAGAACATGGCGCTAATACAAAAAGCAAGACTACCTGAGGAGAAACGATATTCTGTACGCGGAAGATAACAAGGAAGATGATAGTAATAGTGTATATAACGTTAAAAAGGTTTAAAGTAGAAGTAGAGATATAGTATAGATGATCAATTGATGTTGAACGCTGTCACGACATCCTAGATGTTCAGCTTAAATGAATCTATAATAAATACACTTTTACATACTACACGACTAGTGGTGTACGTTTTTATCGAGATGCACGTACGGTAAAGGGGAGGGAAAACAAAAAACTACCTTACAAAGCCGCGACCTGTGATGAACCAAGGAGAAGTACATGGCCATGTGACTTGAGACAGAAAGCAGAATTTCATGTAAGTTTCATTCATCTATTCCATATGTATATATTCTTATTCATCCCATCAAGAACCCTCTATCTAGACTTTTCTATCTCCCCAGCTCACAAGAAATCAACCAAAAGCATCAAAAAACGCCAATGCATGAACCAACCCGCCTACAACCTATCCAGCAAACCCTCACTCTCCAAAAGCAGCACAATCTGATGCACCGCACTCCTTACGCTCGTCTTCTCAATATCCACCGTTAGGTTCGCCTTGGCAGGCACTTCATACGGATCATCCACGCCCGTGAAGCCCTTGATATCGCCATTTCTCGCCTTGGCATAGATGCCTTTCTTATCGGTCTTCTCGGCGTGCTCGAGGCTGGTAGCGACGTGGATGAGGTAGAAAGAGCCGAATTTCTCAACGAGTTCGCGAGCATGTGTGCGTGCGTCTTCGAAGGGCGCGATTGGGGCTGCGATAACGGCTGCACCGGCGCGCGTTAATTCAGATGCGACGAATGCGATGCGGCCAATGTTCTTGGTGCGATCCTCGCGGCTGAAGCCGAGCTCGGAGGAGAGTTCAGCGCGGACGGTTTCACCGAGCAAGAGTGAGACGGAACGGCCTCCTTGTTGGTTGAGCGTTACGTGGAGAGCGCGCGCGATGGCGTCCTTGCCGCTGTTTTGGTAGCCGGTTAGGAAGACGGTGAAGCCTTGTGCTGAGCGGGGTGGGTGGGATTCGCGGAGGACTTTGACGACTTCAGGGTAAGAGAACCATTCTGGAATTTCACGGCCCGTTCGCAGACGGCTGCGGAGCTCGGTACCGGAGATATCGAGGGTGCGGACACCGGCTGGGACTTCGTCTATGGGACGGTATTCGTCGCTGTCTGGGAGGAAGGTCATCATCTGGAAAGGAACAACTTCGATTCCGAGCTCGTCCTTGTATTTCTCGACCGCGTATTGGGCGTCATATGGGCCGTAGAATTCCACGCCTTTGCTGTTCTTTCCTGGGCCCGCGTGGTCGCGACCAACGATGAAGTGGGTTGCGCCGTAGTTCTTGCGGATGATGGCATGCCAGATGGCTTCACGTGGACCACCCATTCGCATGGCGAGTGGAAGCAGGCCAAGAACTGCCATACCATTAGGGTATCTTGGTAGCAGGGCTTGGTAAACGCGGACACGGGTGAAGTGATCAATGTCTCCGGGCTTTGTGAGACCGACGACGGGGTGGATGAGGACATTTGCTTGACGGGCACGAGCAGCGCGGACGGTCAACTCTCGATGTGCTCTGTGCATTGGGTTTCGGGTTTGGAAAGCTACGACTTTGGACCAGCCGAGTTTGTCGAAGTGCAAGCGGAGTTCTGCAGGGGTATCTTCTCAGGTTAGTGGGGGTTGCGTAAACGGATTGGGACTCGTACATCTCAACGCAACGTAGTCATAATGCTCTAGACGGTTGATGGCGTCTACCTTGCCTCCAATATAATAATCTTGAGCGGTTTCGTACAGATATTTTACGGCTGGGTGCTCCTCATCGCCTCCAAATACATCCTTGGCTTCCTTTTGTCTGCAACTGTTAGAACAGCTCAATCTTAATGTCTGGAAGTGCCTACTTGTTTGGCTTGTACGTATCGTCAACGGTGATGATGGCAAGGTTTCGGTCGTCTCTGAAATCACGGAGAGTAATTCTCGATCCAGGCTTGACGCCCAATGCCGTGAGCTGCTCCAGAGATACATCGAGGGTAATGGGCATGGAGAAGAGGTTGCCATCGGCTAATCGATTGTCTGCAACAACACTGAAGAATGTAAGTCAAAGGTGAAGTTTGTATGCAAAAGATTTTTCATACCCATTGTAATCCTTCTCGTTCATGAAACCTGCCAGACGAGAAATTAGTATATGTTTGCTTTTTTTCAGAGTGACAATGTCGTGATGGTGGGGTAATTATTGCCCCACCAAAGGGCGGCTGACGTACCTTCTAGAGGCGAGAAGCCTCCACTGAGGATCAATTCCAGATCGCAAAGCTGTCTCTCAGTGAGGACGATGGCAGGAAGGGATTCTGCTTCGGCAGTGAGCTTCTCGTGTCGTGGCAAGTCTCTGGCAATGAGATCTCTGATGTGTTTGTCAGCTTATGACGCAGTGTCCCGGATGAAGGGTACAAACTGGAGTTCACCGCCGTGAGGAGAGTTGGCCATGATTGCGGATGTAGTGAGTGTTGTAGAGGGAGAGGGAAGGGGAGGCGGGAATTGAGAGAAGTTGTAGGAGGAAGAAGAAGAAGAGGAAGATGAAGAGGAAGAAAGGGAAGAAACAGAAATCGGAGTAGAGTGAAAGTAAGCCACAGAAGGCTAAAACGTGGTGGTGATCAAGGAAAAATATTCTGGGCGTGAACGGCTGAACAGCCTCGTCAATCACGCCATCGCCGTGGGTGGAGCATGGGATGGACGGCATGCCCGCCATTGTGCCTTGCATAGGTAAGGGTGGAGCCTTGTTCTGCTTTGTAACTAGGTAGCTTATGTAAGCTTTTCATATAGGAATAACAGGGAACAACGAGACTCACTTGAGTTTTATATATGTATACTGTATAGAAACCCCCAACCAATTGAGACTGTATCGAGAAATAGGAGAGTACGGTACAGTAGGAGTACAATTATATCTTGACGAGCAAAGTGTGGGCCCGTTCGAAGGAAATCCGAAAAGAGACGAGGGAATCAATACATTACAGCGCCAAGACTACCCCACGTTATAGATCGAATTGGGGATTCTGATGCAATCCAGATCATCCTCGTAGCAATTGCTACTGTATGCTACTTCGTACTTGATGTGACAGGCCATCGGACGAGAAGAAGGAGCCAATAATCAGAAATAGATTTGACCTCTCATTCAATAATACTCTTTCCCACGTGACCCCTGATGCTCTTCTATCTTATCTCCTTCGGCCGTCGGTGAAAGAGATCAAAATGCCGACGCTAGCCGTGTTTGCTTAACAACTTGACAACATTTTGGAAAGCTTCACTTGCACCTGCACCAGAAGCGCAGCTTGAAACTCTTTGCAAGCCAGCCACAACAACAGAGCAATATCAACATGTCTGTCACATCGTCATTAAAGGGTGATGCGGGGCAGCAGGCTAGATCATTGGTAAAACCCCCCCTTTCGTTCTCTGCTTCTTCTTTCCTCTTCTTTGCTTGCCTTGCCACTTGAAGGTGGTTTTTGGCAAAGAGTGGTCATCATCTGCTAACATCCGTGTCTATCAGTACCGTCAGTTATTACGGCAAGGCGAACAATTCGCCGCCTACAATTTTCGAGAATATGCCAAGCGCCGCACGCGCGATGCGTTTCGAGAGCACAAGGTCGTGCAGGATGAGAGGCAGCGGCAGGAGTTGATGCAGAAGGGGTTGAAGGAGTTACAGAGCATGAAGGTATGTGAATACAGTACTATAACATATCCACTCCGGATCAGAACCAGACGAAGGAAGGGGACGGTTTGCGGTAGTTGAGCTGCCGAGGTGGTGTCTGGAGAGGGTTGATGATTAATTGGGTCTTATGTTGTGTTGGGAAATATATACATTGGGGGATACATGCTGATATCGCGACCTGAACAGAGACAAACGGTCGTCAGTCAGTTCTTCCAGCTAGATCGCCTAGTAGTTGAAGGCGGGAAATCGGTAAGCCATACCTCCAAGTCATCCATCTATTCTAGGTAGTGCCTCCACTAACTCCAACAGGGCAAGCAAGGTGGACGAAGGAACGATATAGTCAGACAGAAGGATACCGGGTAAGTTCCTACTCTCTCTCTCTCTCACCCCCTCTTTGCCTTGCTAATAAATGCTAATAATTTATGATAGATGGGACTGATCAAGGAATAAACACGAGAGCGAGTTCAAGCGGATAGATGGATACCTCGGAGGGGGATTCACGAGCGGATGTGATAGAGAGATGAAAACCACTCATATTATTGTACGAAGAATTGTTTAAAGGAGTTCAGGGGCCCTTGTCGAAGCAGGCCGTCATCGCCTCTCGCATAAATAATATACGGTGTTAAGTACAGCATTGTATGTGCAGCTGCATTTATCCTCTTAATGAACTCGTTACTCCGTATTCTGATACACAAAGACGTTTCATGTTTTATAGACCTTCCTTCTATTTCTATCTCTACTTCAGCCAAGTCTCTAAAGTTCGTTCTCCTTGAAGCCCAGATCTCTACATACACAAGGACGACTATTTGAGACTCTTGTATTTATACCAACCAGCGCTATGATTACATTGGTTATAAAAACACCACCCAACACAATCCTTAAGCATATGTATATTGCCCTTCCCATGTATCCACATACCACAGGACTCAACATACATTGCTTCTTATTCAGCGGAGCATTATTCCATGAAATGAAAGATTATACAGATACATAATCTTCACTTCATTATCTTATCATTCCCCTTTACCATCCTGCGGTTCATGCACCACATAAATACCTTTCCCTCGCTACCCTAGACACCCTTGCATTCCCCGATTCCTCCACACACAGGAGGCAGAATTCAGCACATTGCGAAAGCAAATGTTTGCTTTGCGGCAGTGCTGGGAAGAGGGAGGCGAAGATGGGGGCAGGGCGGTGAATTTTCCGGCGGAGAGCATGCGTTCAAGGCTGTAGGAGAACGCAGCGAAATTGATAAGAGTGGAAGGAGCCGGGTAATGGAATGAAGCTCCGGGGGGATTGAAGTAACAGCTCTAGGATCATCTGATGAGTTCTCGCGATGGCACATCTGTGCAGTCTTATGTGCAGAAGAGATTTGGGGAAAAGATGAAGCTAGAGCTGATAATGCCGACGAGTCTGCCTTTATAGCTTTTAGGTGCAGAAACTCTCATTGATAGCGGCATAGAGTATAGTGGTCGCCTCGAATCAATTCAGCTTTTAAGGCTTCTACTATAGTTTCCTGTAAGCCTGAGCTTGATGTTTGTGGAATAGGTAGGTAGGTTGTAGCGGATAATCCGGTTCTAGCCGCTCGCATATCAAGATAGAAGCATATATATATTAAGGCATATTCGTTAGAAAGGAAGAGGGAGAGAGTAAATAGTTTTACAAACAGGCTGACATAAGCAGCGAAGTCGCACCGTGGTGCACCTATGTTCCCCGGATTTGGCAGCACGTGATGGAACTAAGCTCTCCGCCTTGGCCCTCGTGTCAGCCGCATGTTTCTCGTCTGAAGTCGCGACTTCCTTTCTCGTCGACGTCTGCCATCACCAACCACTGCCCCTCCAGACCGCAAACCCATTTTCTGCCGAGCGGTATCGCTTTCATATAGGCAGCCTCACTTCACAGGTAAGTTTAAAACTCCAACTTCAGTCAAAATTAAACCCAATCGCTTCGTCAACAAGCACTGATATATATGTAATGGCAAGACTCACCGTCAACGCCCAACAGGAAAATCATTCTGTGCAGGCAGATCCATATCGCGCCGTCGCTTCACATCAATTCACTGCATCTATACCTGCGCCATCCCCCACCGCAGCCAATTCGTCAGACTACTGGTCGGTTGTGCTTCAATCAGAAACAACTCTCTCAACACCGCCGGCAATAGTTCCATATCAATCTAGTTCAGCTTTCACCTTCACTCCTCCGTATACCTTCAAAGCACCTCAAGCTTCACCTGTTACGCTCCTCGAACTTCACACTCTTCCCGGGAGCAGTCCGCCATTCACTGCCGACTATTCCCCCAGCGCGAATCTCGCCCCATACCCAAGCAGTCACATTGCGCCTCGAATCAATCCTTCCTTCGCATCTACGGCTTCGTATACTCCCGCTGCGACCCCTCAAATACCCGTCAATTATATATACCAAGACGATCTTGATTGCGACGGAGATACAGATACTGAGATTAGCTTTGGTGGTTCATCGAGTACAGCTATTTTCACCCCTCGTCCTCTCGGAAGTTCCTGTCCCCACAATCACTTCCAACCCACAAACAAACAGTCCTTGAAACGGGATATTCGGTACGGTCTTGCACCCCTTCTAGGAGCTTGGGATTCTAGTCCCGTCACACTCGCAAACTCTTCCGCTCTAGAGGTAGAGTCTTCACCTAGCACCGCACCACTATCCCGACGCCAGTCCATCCCGGACGTCGATAGTTCCAAGGCAGATTCGAATTGGGATTCATCGCCTGTCGAGGTTGAACTACGTCTTCAGTCTGATTCAAAGAACCCCAATTCATTTCCCAAACAGTATCTTCAGAGGGAGGAAGACCTATCACCTCTATTTTCTAGCCCACTAAAAGCGTATCCACGCGCCAAGCGCAAACTTGGAGCTGTTCAAAAGAGTATCCCACCAACTGTAGCACGACCGCCAACAAGAACTCAAAAGCTTAAGGTCTCATCTACAGCAAGCAAATCCGTTGCAAATCCCAGACTTCCATTTCATGAGAATTCTTCAACAGGAGACAGAAACGAAAAAGGCCTTTCCAGACCTAGGAAGTCTGCTGCATCAGCCGGCAAATTTAAAAATCTTGTTACAGACTCTGTTCTTATTGTTGTTATATTACTAGTTGTCAATCTACCCATCCCTGGAGAGAGGTTAAGAGCTTTAGAAGTCACTGGTCGTATCAAGAGCTTGTACATTCTATCTTTTCCTGGAGATAATTCCCCAAGGTATATCAACGAGTCTGAACTTGGTCAGACCTTCTCATTTTTTGGGAAGACTCGGCTACTTCGCTCTGTCCGCCGAGGAAGGTTCCCCTATAGTGACAAGATGGCTCCCAGCGTAAGTGTCAACCCAGCTTAACCGTATCCAACTAACGTTCCTAGTACCGGAATCAAAGCCGGCGTCAGAACAGGCCTGTTGAACACGACATTTTTGAAGGGCTTCCCGTAAGACAATGGAGGAAAGAGTACATCACCATTGCACCCCCACCCTCCACCGAGACTTCTGCTGCCCAGAATGATATATGGGCTATTGAGCTTCCTCATGGAATGCCCAAGGACTCACATCTACTACCTCAGCACTCCCAGGATCTTTTGCGTGCTGCTCGATCTGGTAAACTCTATGGGAAGCGAACTGCCCCAGCTGAAGAAGAGGAGATTGACCCCGAAATCACCCTTGGAGAGAAACCAGAAAAGAAGGAAGATGACACCAAAGTCCAAGGATACACGGTCAAGACTTGGAAGCAATTACCTCGACATATGGAGGCGCCGGACATCGACTATCTTGCTAAGCGCAGGAAGAATATCAAGACGGTCACAACTAAACAGGCAGCAGCTCCAACTCTGACGAAAGCTACGGTGAAACGTATAGATGCCACGGGAGCAGAGTACTTGCAAGATGTTGTTGTGCCAAATGGGCAGGAGATTGATGGAGAAGTTGTCGCTCAAACCACAATACCTGATCCAAATGCCAAACCGCTCGACCCATATGCTGCGCCAACGCCGTCGAGGAAGAAGGCGCCGATCAATAGAAAGAGGCCCAAGGGGCCAGGTAGAGGTAGAAAGAAGAAGCCAGCACCTACGAGTGTGCCGGTAGCTGTGCCAGCTGTGGAAGGGATCCCAAATTCAGAGGGTGTAGTACCCGGTCCAGAGGTGAGGTCGTTATCCAATGAATGTGAACCAACTAACATTTTGGAGGGCGTTCAAACTCAGCCAGATAATGGTGCACCTCCAGCGAATAATGAAGATGTCGAAATGGGAGACGGTTCGAATATTGCTTCGGATGATGAGGATGATGATGGAGAGGAGGGTGATGATGATGAAGGTTCGGAATTCGCTCAGGGTTCTCCTGCAAAACGCCAACGGACATCCTCACCTGCTCAATCAAGTCTTCCCACCATGAAAGAGATTCCAGATCTGGTCCCTTCACTCGCCTCTCCGGTTCCTCCATTTGCCAAACCTGAAAAGGAGAAGCCGGATGGAAGTCCATTGAAACACATAGCAATTACGACATCAACACTTACATCACCTATCCCCTCACCCACAGCTACAGCAGCACCACCTTTCCTGGATCCAGCCTCGGCCCCTGTTCCAATAGAGAGGGCCGAGATTCCGCCAGTCGATCCAACAACTCTTGACACAGTAAAGCAAGAAGCGGTCTCTGAAATGGCGCCTACGGAACTTCCACCCCCTCCACCTAAAGCAACTATCGTTGAAGAGGTCGCAGCTGTTGAGACACGACAAGAAGAGGAGGAAGAGGAAGATATGTTATTGGACATTGTTGATGATGCTAATAATGCTCGTATGGTTGGAAAGGTGCCGGATGCTATAACACAGCCCGAGGTCCCTCCTAGTGAACCAGTTGCTACAACGGCTCCTGAGGTTCCTACTAGTGTGCCGGTCGCTGCTGTAGAACCTGAAGTATCGATTCCGGCTGTCGATGTTGAACCCGCTCAAAAACAACTAGAATTGGAGTCAATGGTTGCTGTTGAAGCAGCAGAGCTAGAACATGAGCAGATCGAACCCACCAAAGTGGAGGATCCACTGGTTGAATCGCCAAAGCAATCAGGACAAACTACCCCAGGAGCGGTCGAGACCCAGAAAGCTACCAGCGAAGCACCCCCATCGCCAGTGAAGGCACAGCCTGAAGTTGTCCCAGCCCCCGAGCTAGAAAAAGCAGCAGAGACCGTTGAAGACGAGGATGACTTCCCAGATCTGTTAGGTGGGTTGGAAAAGAGCCTGAGTAACCCTGCGCCTACGCGGACGTCCATTCCCGTTGAAGAACCTGTAGTTGCTGAAGCTGTGAAGGAAAGTGGAAGTAGAAGTGGTGATGCGGATGAGGATGAGGATGAGAAGAAGGAAGGATGAATGAGGGACTATGATTGCTTGATTGATGAATGAAGTTACAATACAATGAATGTTTTGGTTTGGAAAGAAGGGAATGAGTGGAATGCATGATGTTATGAGTAAGCACCGTAAGATAGGACCGACGCAGAAACAGAAGCTGTGTTGTATTGTATTATGTTATGTTTATCTTACTTTACGCGCTGTTGCATGTATGTAATATGATATGATATGATACTAGGATTCGCTTCACTTACTGTATGCAATCGGAGTACCCAGTTGATTTCTATCTTTCATTCATTCATCCATTCATTCCTCTGTTTTTCTTGATTTCTACTATGCTATGTAGGTGTAGGCTAGGTAGGCCGTGCGTGTAGGTATGTATGTATATATGTATGTAAATAGTTGATTGATAAAACAGAATAGACCACGCCACGCCACGCCACGCCACGCTATGTCAACACCGCGCTCAGTCAATCAAGTAACGTCTAGCCCATCCCAGCCCATCCCAGCCCAGCCCAGCCCCGCCCAACCCAGCTACCAAGAATGAAATACGTATACGTATACGTATGTATCTACTTTATTCATCTCCCATCAATCAATCATCCATTCAGGTTGAAAAAGAGAAAAAGAAAAAAAGATAAAAAAGAAAAGCTGCCCTCATTCCCGCCGACAAAGAATTTATTCAACTTGACCAGCTTAAGCAATCAAAACTTGTACCTCCTCAGCCGTAAACCCGAAAATGAATAATAGCTCTAATAAACTACTCCCGTTCAACCGTGCCTGCGCCTCCATCTGCACAACGGGCTTCGCGTTCCACGCCACGCCTAGTCCGGCCGCGCCCATCATGAGCAGATCATTCGCGCCATCGCCGACAGCGACGACCTGATCGATATGCACGTTTTCCTTCTCCGCGATCTCGAGCAATAACTCGCGTTTCCGTTCCGCGTTGACTATGGGGCCGGATACTTCGCCCGTGAAGGTGTTGGTTGCTGGGTCGGAGACGAGGGAGTTGGCGTATGCGTAGTCGATGCCGAGCGAGTCGGCGAGGTATTGCGTGAGTGGGATGAAACCGCCGGAGAGGACGGCTGTTTTGCAACCGATGCGTTTCAGGGCGCGGATTAGTTCGCGGGCGCCTTTGGTGGGTGTGATGACTGATTGTAATTTCGAGAATATGTCAGCGTCGACTCCGCGTAACAGCTTTACGCGTGCGCGGAACGAGGAGGAGAAGTCCAACTCGCCGTTCATGGCGCGGCTTGTTATGGCGGAGACGGCGTCTTGGACGTTGATGGAAGCGGCGAGGAGGTCGATTACTTCTTGTTCGATTAGCGTCGAGTCCATGTCGAAGACCACTAGTTGTGGGTAGCGGCGTAGCACTGTATCAGCTTGCAGCACAACATCCACGTTCCATTCCCGCTCGAAGCGATACAGCAGCTCGTGTTTCCGCAAGTCGGCCAGGGTAAGGTATGTAGCGTCCGGCGCCGGGGAAAACGTGAGCTCCACGATACAAGGATGCTCGGGATTATCCAGACATCGGTGCGAAGAGGTTAGCGTCTGGGACCCCGGAGGGCAGGGCAACGATGCGATGAGGTGCAGAAAGGACGTTAAGCATAAAGGCGAGATATACGACCCGTACAGATGATCCAACGGCTCTGGATCAGGTGGCGGCGGCTCGAGCGGGAAATTGCTCAGTGAGCGCGTAGGCGCCATGTTTGGCGGGATGGTACCGGGGGTATTCATTCTCGAGGGCGAGGGAGAGCGGTCGCTTGGCGGGGCGGGGAAGATGCGCGGGGAGGCATTCTTGTAGAGGATCGTGGCGATTACGCGATCAGAGGCTGTACCTGGCGGGGGTTGGCAGTTTGTGTGTGTGAGGGTGTGGTTCAGGCCGCTATCGACGATTTTAGGCGGCGAGTGAGGGGAGGGAACACCGTTGTAGGGTTTGAGAGGGGGTGAGGGCGTGATGGATGTATTCTGCGTGCGTTCCACGATGCTGTCGATTCCTTCATGGCCGTCGGGTTGAGGGGGGCGGTACTGGGAGAGTTCTTGCACGTAGGAGCTGCTGCGCATACCGGCTCCAAAGCTTGGACGGTTGGCTCGCGTGTTGGGGGTTTCGGCCATGATTGAAGGTGGTTGCGACGGAGTCACGGAGGAGGGGGTGGGGGTGGTGGTGGTAGTGGTGTTCTGAGGACGGGGTGGTGGTGTTGTGTGGAGGAGGGCGGATGTGAAGTTGAGGTTATTGATGGAGGGGTAAATTTCGGTGTGCCATCGCTAATAAAGTGCCATGTGCCGATCAGGGTCAGGGGTTCTGCATAAATCATGGTGGGGTGGGGTTACAGGGTTAACATAACTTTTATACAGGTCTCCCTTTTCACAACGCTCTTGAACCTTGAATACTCCTACGTTTCTTCTCAATAATTATATTTTGGACCTGATCTAACTTATTGCAGGTAATTGAAGCACTGAGTGTATAACGTCTATACCCGTCCATTTCTTGGAATTGGATCTTTGATCCTAGCTTTTAATGATAGCAGAAGTCGTCTTTGTTTACTTTCTTTGTTATCAAATTACGGAATCTAGCTGCAAGATGTTAGAAATGTCAAGTGTCTATCTATATTACTTTTATCTTTTGAGATATCAGATCACGTCAAGGATTCACTATTAGTATCCTTACAACTGCTTCTTATGCGCTTTTGATATTAGTTGCTGGCAATTTAAACGCGTTTATTAACCTCCGTTCAGACTTCAAGAGGTTTGTCTCTCCCTAAGCCACAATGAAATCCACTTTGATGTGAACTTGTTTTGGACGGTTTTGTTTCTGTCCTAGCAGATGGTAGGACATATATGAACATACATCATCATGCATTCCAAGCCTCGCGTTGAAACACAAGAACTAAAATATAGAATAACGATGTTCCAGTATAATCTCAAAAGGTGGACTTTCCACCACGGCATGGCAATCCGGAAGACTAGAATTTCTTAAAGAGGGATACAAAGCTGATGATTATAGGAAGAATTATAGATCTCGCAGTAGCATACCAAGTCAGAGTCTCTATAGGTTGTTCATCTCTTTCGCGGACTTGTTGTTAATAAACTCATCCATTCAAGTCACAATTGCCATCAAAATCTAACCTTCACTACAGGCCTTGATTTAAAGGATGTGTACTAAAGTGCTGGTGTTCGAAGGCAGAAGAAAGGATTGGTCTAATCAAGAGACTTTTGCATAAGAAGAAGAGCTTTTCGTACTCCCGCCGCCTAGGGCTCATTTGTGGAAGATCTCGGTGTGGAGTTGTGATATGTAGAGGTGACGATAGATATAGAGAAGGTAGGTGATACTTGAAGATAAAGAATGTTCGAGAGGAGCGATGCAGGGTTGCGTGCGGGGTTCTTCTACCCCACTCGTATCACTACCCACACCACCACCGTCATACCTCACGATCTAGAGCACGAGCACGACGATTAATGTGAAATTATTTTAAATTCATTTATTTCTCTTTCTGTGTGCAATGCAATGCAGCTTTTGATATCAATCAATCAATCCTTTTTGTATGTGCCGCTCGCTCGCTCCATCAAATGACATGTGGAAAAAAGATATCCGTTAACGCCTGTCATACTTTGGGTAGACGTCCTTGTGCCCTGCAACGCCAAACACCAATACGCTTGTCTAGTTGTCAATCGATCAACCATGCAATAATAAAAAGAAAGTGCGAGTGCGAGAAGAAGAAAGTAGGAGAGAGAGGTCATGTCACGCCGCAACACTAAGCTCCCCAACCCTCTCCTTCTCCTCCCCAATCTCAATCTTCCCCAGTCTCGCATCCAACTCATCCCTCTGCGCCTTCTGCTCCACCTCCCACAGATACTGCGCGTACTTACTCCGCTTATTATGAATCCCACACTCCGTCTTCGCCTGTCCCTTCCATCGTCCCGCCCGCTCATCCTCGCCCTCCCGCACCGGCTCCGTGCTATGCCAATCGCCCACGCTCTTATACCCCCGGTCCAGCAGCACGTTATAAGGCACGTCGTTCTCGCGGATATACTCTTGCACCTGCGCAAAGCTCCAGCTAGCCAGCGGATTTATCTTGATCAGTCCCGCCTCGTCGATCTCGATGATGTCCAGCGATTCCCGCTTCGCGCCTTGAGACCGCCGACGCCCAGTGAGCACTGCTGCGACCGATAGGTCGGAGTATGCGCGCTGCGCGGGCTCGACTTTCGCGACCCAGTCGTAGAGATCGGCGTCTGTTTTCCAGAGCTCTGGCCCATGCTTGGCTTCGAACTCGGATGCTGTGGATACGCCTTCGGGTTTGTAGACGTGGAGGTTTACATTGGGGTAGCGTTGCTTGGTCTTCTCGACGAGTTCGAGCGTTTCGGTGAAGTGGTACAGTGTGTCGAGGAATATGGCGTCGATGCTAGGCGCGGACGGGGTCTCGGTTTGTAGTTTGGAGAGCATGTCTAGGGTGACGAGGCCAGAGATTCCGAAGGCGGTGGTTTGGTAGAGCGAGGGGAAGGTGAGCTTGCACCAGCGGAGGATCTCGAGGGGAGTGAGGGTGTTAAGGGTTGAGTTGAGGAATTTTAGATGTGCTTTTGTGAGGATGATAGAGGGGAGGGCATCGGCTGAGGAAGAGCCAGAGGCATAGCCAGACTCGTCGTTGGAGCTCGTGGATGATTCGCGGTGGAGACCCATTGTGGTGGTATTGAGAAGCTTCTGTGCTTGAAGCTGAAGCTGAAGAGGATATTTATCGGACAGGTTCTATCCCAGTGGTTGGGTGGTGCAATGTCTACTCCGATGGCGCAATTGCTGGATATTTTGTTTGTTAACCAACGTTGAATGCAGTTTGAAGTGAAGTGAAGTGAAGACTTTCTCAGCGAATATGACAAGAACAACAATGACTTGCAAGTAAGGTCTAAGAATTATAAACCAATCTCAATATGACGTTCAATCAATAACAGAACAGCAACATGGAAGAGCAAGCGTGTATATAAAGGAGAAACCCCCTCCCCCTTCCTAACTGTGGAGACAAAGCACGACACCCATTACCAATGAGGATTCCTAAGCAAAAGTTGAGTGATTGCACCTTCTCACGTTACCTGCTCGGACATCCAGGCCCCATCAAAAATGCATTACTTCATCCACTTAGATTACTTTAGCCGCACTGAAGGCGGTGGTCGAGGAAGATTTGGAAGAAAGGACTGCTGAGAGATGTGATGGCGTGCTCACCGCTAATCCAGATCCGGTAAGGAGGCTTGGAAATTCTCAGGGTCTCGCTTCGTTTGATTGGTGCATCTCGACTGCACACACGAGCGTTTGCAGCATCTATAGAGATATGAGATCCCTTCCCTTTAGTAATTATGTTGGATTATATTACATATAGATTACAGGAATACTGTATTCATGCACAGAATTATAGAATAATTACTTCGATTGATTAATTAATTAATTAGAGAGAATGCATTCTAGGTATTGTGCAGTTGAATTAAATTGTGCGAACAAAGCCTGAGGGATGGTGTCATATCTCGTGACTGCGAGCGGATCCAGGGGTTTGGCACGGGCGATGGCGTGCGAATCCATAATGTCGGGATTTGTGGGGCTGGGTCAATGACGATGAGATCGACACATTACAGTAGACCATCACGTTCCTCAGCCTTGCGACGAGGCTCCAGTACTGTACCTTCGTGTGGCAAAACTGATGTAATAAGAGTGGATGGACCACCAACCCGAGAGAAAGCTTATATTTTAATGTAAGATTAGTACAGAGCGTAAGTTGAGTGTTGTTTTGCTCGAGTAATAATCTGTTCGTACCGGAACGAGTATACGATAACCCGATTTGCTGTCGTCAGAGCTAGGTATAAATAACCACTCTACGAAGATTCAAAAGCGGTACTCGAGTACATGACCTTCTCACTTACCCAGCCAGCTCAAGCTATACCTAGGTATATATTATTTGGTCTATGCACGTGACTCTATCACTGGTTATAATAATATTGATACAACGACATGTAGAAAAGACTTTATATCTTCCTTAGAAACTCTGCACTCAATGAACCAAACTCTCGCATCGCGATGGATAGTTAGTTCAACCACTTGTTCCGTCCCGTCACCAAGCACGCGAACAAGCGAACCCCTGGAGGAGAGGTCTACAAAACAGTATAGTACGAAGTGACGTAACCTTTCATCACATGTTCTATCATACACATTAGCATAAGCATTCAATCAAATTTCTATCGGTTATTCAGCAGATGAAAACTTGAAAAGAAGCTGAGTTGTATAGGATGTTATAGGATGTTCAGGACCGCAGGGATGTCACGGGGTTGCGTTGCTTAGGCAGCAGCAACAGGAGGCTTATGATAAGCGAGCGAGCCCCTTTTCACAAGGTTCACTAATGACCCTTAACATTTCTTGCTTCACATGTATGCATGCAGATTAAATTCAAAAGGAGAGAGCTAGCATAACCTTATTGGGTAGATGTTCAAGATAGTGTGTAACCAGTAAACAAAATCATATATTGCTTCTATTATTCTTAGTAAGTATATTTGTTTACTGATCCATCCGTCTTTTTCGCCATGTGAGACGCGAGAGTAGGCGCAGCGAATAACTACGCCCAAGCCGTGGATTTCCAGAACACAAGACAAAACGTCAACGGGAATATGGCTCATAGCTCATGTGATGTGGTTCTCGGGCGACGGTATTGAGGCTTAGTAGTAGGGCTGCATGAACCTCGTAATGGTTGTCCAGCTGCTGACGCTTACGATCGGTTGCATTACACATACCCGTTTTCCCTTAGTCTGACACTCGCTCTTACTGCGTACATCAATAGGAATCTCACACATATAATCCTATAATCTGTCTCTAGCATAGCATAGCGGGACTAGTTAAATCAGACCAAGCTTTAAGTTGGGGAGTTCGTAGTTGGAGGGTTGTTTTTACTTACTTACAGCTGAATTTCTTAGGTGGAGCGGAGGTTAGATGTATAACGCGGGAGTGTCAGATTTACCTAGGTAAGAAAGGCGTGTAAGACGGGGCTTTGTTTTGATTTGTCAACCGAATGGCGGAGCGAAGCTTCTGTGTAACATCAGCTAGCTCTACCGTCCGTCCAGTGAAATGCATAGAAGTCACTTGCGGATTTCATTAAAGTCGAGGTAAATTGCCAGATACCTAGAGAGATTTGTAAGGTTCCGGATTTGCTTTGCTGTAAGGGTTGGTGGCGGCTTATTCTTGTCGCCAATAAGCTTGAAGGCGGTATATATAGCGAAGCCTTGGGATTGTGTTGACTGATATCACACGTCAGATATACGAATTCTTGTTCCACCGTTTGTCAATTTCTCGGTACGTATCGTATCTTGACGAATGCTGAGTATTTTCAGGTGGATTTCTGTGAGGCTGCAGCTTATGCTTGGAAGAGGGAGGCGAGGAGGGGGGGTATAATGACTTATAAGTAAAGTGCTGCTGCTGAAATATAAGAAAGAGGCTTTCAGACTTATTATTTCGGTTCTTTGAAATAACGAAATCATATACTCCTGAATACTTCAGACCTACAACTACTAGATAACCTCACTTGCAAGCTCCGAGAAACCACTATAGCCATGGATCACGTAGCTACTTCTCCTACTATCCAGCCTTCTGATACCAAGAATGGCGGGGTGACCGACCATGTTCACGAAGTTAAGGGCAAGCGTAGCCAGGAACCTTTGACTACTAAGGGTAATGCTGCTCCAGTCACTTGCCCAGCTTTCAGCATTCCATCTGCCTTCCAAATCCATGATGTTGATGGTAATTTGGGCGCCCCTACCAAAACACCCAGCAACAGCCTCAAGTCACCTCCACCCCCACCACTTGGAATTCTAGTGAGCAATCATCTCTCTCTCCTCAAGCCAACATCCCCGTAACTCTATCCAACCACAATACTAACTCGATATTACAGAGTAACTTCAAAGGAACCTTTGCAGGAAGCGGCTTCAACTTAATCTTCCGCCCCAACAGCGGACCACCAACAACAACCACATTCCACAACCCCATCTCCGGGCCAGCTGCCCCAGCAGCCCCCAACGAGAACGTCCTCGAACTCAACCTAACAAAAGAAACCCTATCCTTCTCTACCCCCCTCGGCACAATCCCGAACCGCGGGCTGCAGAAACAAAACGACGTTTTACTTAATGGCGTCCCCTACATCCAATCAATCAGCGACGTAACCAACCCCACGACCGGCAAAGCAGACGGCGTCGCAGCCCCAATCCACTTCGAGCCCGGCCTCTGGATGCACATCCCCTCAACGGCCGAAGACCCAACCCTCAACACATCCCTCGTACGCATGGCGTCCATCCCCCACGGCACAACCATCAACGCGCAAGCCCTAGCCCCCAACTCCTCCATCCCCGGCCCCCCCACCATCCCATCCGTCGACATAACCCCCTTCCCCATCGGCGGCGGCGCGCCCGTCCCCTTCGTCTCGCAGGACGCATCGAACACTGGCACGCCTCGTCTCCCCCAAGACCTCACGCCCTTCATCGCAGCCGGCACTATCACCCAAGCCATCCTCACAGACCCCAACACTGTTCTCCGCACCGCGCTCTCCACACAGAAAATATCCAAAACAGTCGCGTTCACCGTCTCCACTTCCCCCACAGCCCCTGAGCTCGGCGGCGGAACAGCAAACATCGCATTCCTGCAAGGCGGCGCCACATCTCCCCAAGTAGGTCCTAATGCCAGCGCGGTGCAGATGAGCGCTACGTTTTGGATCGAGACGGTGGAGCACGAACTTGTCGTCCCGGTATTTAGAAAGGGGGACAAGGCGTTGAGACTCTCGCCAGAGGGATCGGGATCAAAGTTGATTTTCGAGGTTAAACCGCCGGTGGATGTGAAGGCCCCGAAGAAGATTGTTGTGCATTCGACGCAGATCCAGTATAGTCAGCTTGTGTTTTTGAATTTTGCGGGGCTGACTTGGCCGCATGTTTCGGTTGCTACGTTGGCGCCTGAGGGGGTTTTGAGCGTGCCGGATTCGGTTTGGAATTGAGTGATTTTCTTGAGGTGGAGTTGAGGCGAGCCGATGCCTGGGTTTTCATTTTGGGATATGGGGTGGGATATATTCTATTCTTTGTAGCTTACATTTATTTGAATAGGTACTTACACTTTTAGGAATATGATTTTTCAAGTTGTTGTTGTGCTATTAGCTGACTGTACATCTGTATATGTGACATAGTGGTATATAATCCTCGTGATTTCCCGTAAGTGCCTTCACATAACGCCCTATCTTAATGATGAATATTAAGCCGCTAATGCACCCATTAGACTATAGAAAGGAGAAAGTACACCTAGCACTAGGTGAAAGATGATCTGTTTGGTGTTTAAACACTTAACATTAACACAACGAAGAAGTGACACATCTCTTATTATGCTTATGCTTGCATTGCCCTCCTCCACTGCGTCAAGTTCTCTTAGTTGAAGGATTCAGCGATCCAGAATTGGTTCCTTATATATTATATCGTTGAAGACCGAGCGGCACCCATATAGTTGTTTATAACCGATACTGCACTCTCTAGTAGAAGGTGTCCAGACTGGTCTGACTTGATAGGGTGCGGTATTAGCCATTGACCAACATTACATACCTACTCTTAAGTCTGAAGAGTAACTCCAAAGTTCAGTGATCTATAAACACACTATAATATAACAAAAGAGCTCTTGCATAATCTCCGATTCAGCAATCATGATTTTCCGCCTCCAGTACAGTAATAAATTCACCTCCCAATTCTCACACAACATTCCATTCATATTCACTTACAGAGATAAGGATCGATCCACAAAAGAGATATAGAGATTTTCCTCTCCCTAAGCACAGACTCCAAGTGATCTCCTTATCTTTCCTTTCTCTTTCCCTTTTCTCCTTCTCCTTCTCCCCATCCCTTTGCATCGAAAACAAGAAGGAAGCGATTCCCAAGTTCCTACTACATCAGCAAAGCGACAGCAATAGATACATCAGGGAATCGAATCGTGCAGATACGATACGATGGCTTGCCCGGAAACTCACTCCCTGACGGCTCCGTGGCACGACGCCTGTGTTATCGCGAATAATGTGTCGGATTTGATTCTCAGTGTACGTTTATGAACCCTCTCTACACTACACACCAAGACTTTCAATGTCTATAACGATACACTTCTACCTTACTTCCCTCTACCCCAGAATCATCATCATGGGTGATCCATCATCATAGGTGTTTCATCTTCATCTCACCAACCCTCACTCCAAGCACTACACACTAACATCGATCCCCACGCACCCAGCGCTTCCTAGGCTGTTCAACCCACCCCCCAGCCTCCAGCTCCCCGCACGCAGTTCACTGCTTCGTCTACTACAACACCACATCCAAATCCACCTCCACCACCTCCAGCGAGCCGTTCAACACCACAAACGCCACATCTTGCTTCTCCTCGGCCCTCCAAGCCCTCTCCCCCCCGGTTCTCCTCAACAATGTCGACATTGCTTGTCTCCCCGGCCTGCCCTCAACATCAACGACAAGCTCTCATACGTCAACGGCAACGCTCAGTGGTGAAGCATTCATCACGCTCTCCGACACCGCGTTTCCAAACGGGGCGGCGAAAGCTACTGCTACTGCGACTGCGAAGGCTAAGAAAAGCAGGGCGGCGAAATCGGGAAAGGGAGGGGGAGGAGTGGGGGTTGGTGTTGCTGGGATGGTGGTCTTTGGACTGCTTGTGTGCGGAATGATGGGATAGATAGATAGAGGGGATCGATTTTGGGATGAGACTTTTTGAAAGTGGAGGGTTGGAGTAATTGATGAAGATTGGGTCAATGAAAGTAGATTGGAATGGGATAGAATAGAACAGAGGAAGAAGACTTGCTAGATGACAGAAGCCGTTTACTGGTTTGCTGGAATGGAATGTACTGGACGATCGAGCTCTTTTCTTGGTCTAGATATTAGACTGCCCCTAGGCGTGGATCTGGGATTTTTAGCTAGCTGCGGCGTGCTGGCTCGTAATAAGATACCCTGCTGGTACTTTTATGGCCTAGTAATCTGTAACATATGATGGTTCTTATAGTGTTAGTGGTTTGGTCTCGGAGTATTTAAGTCTAGGATGTGGTAGCACCTCCACCGTCGCTTAGTCATTGGCGCTAGGGTTATATGATCATAGGTACACATACATACATATCCCGACACACCTTCTCCATTTCCAGGAATACAGGGTTTTCAACCCGTGAAATCTATATAAGGGATGCTCTGGATTATATACCTACCCAGGAAGAAGGATTCAACTATCCTACGTCATCTTGCGGCTCTGCTCTGTTTCTAAACAAGTTGTTTAAAACACCCATACTGCATTGAATACTATGGGGCGAAGTGAGGGTTTCACATGATGTGAGTCGCTGGTTATGATATGGTATATAAGTAAAGGCCACAACTTGGAAACTATCAAGATCTAAGGTCTAAATCAACGGACATTCAACTCTACGAACTAAGATAAAGCTAATTTCGATTCTACACCACGCAGGCTAAGAATACCTCCAATCAAAATGCCAACACCAACTTGCCCAACTACTCTGATCTTGAGCTCGCCACCTTGGGTTAATGCCGTAAGTACACCATCTTCTATCCTTCATATGCACCCCCTACCCATTCACATTCCCATTTCAACTCCTCTAGCTTCCTCCTTCCTCCCTCTCAAAATACCTCTTCCCAAAACGCAAACCCGTCATTACCTCCCTTCCTCTTCTCTTAAATTAAGGATAGGAAAAAAAAAGGAACTAACCTCATATCACACAGTGCGTAATATCAACCCCCCTCCCCCCACCCCTCCTAACCGCATTCCAAACCTGCTGCACCTCCGCGGGTGTCTCCCTGCTCTCCAACCCAGAATACGAATGCTACCAATACTGCAACAACAGCGACAACCGCGTCAGTAGCTGTTTCGAGGCCCTGAAGCTGGGGGATATGGATGAGAGGTGTTTTGGGGGCCTTGCTACGGCGACGCCATCGGGGATGGGGATAGGATTGGGATCAACGGCTACGAGTAGGCCTACGGCGACGAGTACTCAAGAGGCGAAAGCTATGGTGCAGGGGGATAAGAGGGTTAGTGTAAGGGTCTTGGTGGGGATTGTGGTGCTGGTTTTTGGGGTGCTGTTGGCTTAGGGATGGGAATGAGGTGATGATTGGGAAGGGATTACGTGGTGGGAGGGAAGGAATGTACTGGGAGATTTGGACCGAGCATTAAAACTTTTATAACTCTCAGCGGCGGTGATATATATTTGGTATTTCTAGGTTTAGTGTTAATACATGTACGAAACTTTTTGCAGCTGTGTCGAAAACAAAAGTAAGCGTTTAAACAGAGAATGCAATAAAACACTTTTAGAACTCGTTTTGTCGCAACCATAATAGTAGGTTTGCAACCTCTTCACAGCTCTAGTTATATCCTGCTATTACGCATATCAAAGACAGTACAGAGAAGTGAAGCTAGTGTTTAATATGGCGAATACCAGTACTAAGTAGTATCACCTTGACCTCCCCCCTCTATCGCTTAATAAATGTGGGGTGATAATCGCTGAAGCTTTAGTGCACGTCTACTCTAATTATAGCGCACTCACCAAGCACATTTTGGTCCCTACCTTAATTCTATCTGATTCCTCGAGCCCCGAGACGAGTCCTTTGAAGATAATATCGCGCTGTTCTTTGAAAACTAGGTACCTACCTATATAGTTTGACTTTCTCTAGATTCCTACTTGAGTTACGGAGACTTCAACTTTTCGCGTTCATTCACGTGTATGACACGTCCCCCCTATCATCTTTCAAATCTCCTTCCCCATAGCACTCACATCCTTAATCTTATCCAGATCTCGCAATCGTCCCTCCAAACTAGACCTCGCCATCTTCCACGCCACCGCCCCCAAAGGCAACCTCAGCGGAATGCGCTCCCCACGACTAGCAATAATGAATATAGTCTCCGCGACAGCAGCAGGTTCCATGAGCGAGGCACCACCGGCCTTAATGCCCTTGTTGACATAGGACTCGAGGATCCGAGCAGGCATGTCGGGCGCAGCGTAGGCGGGATGCGGTGCGATACGTGCTTTGCTGTGGCCTTCGAATTCGGTCTTGACACCAGCTGGTTCGACGATACAGAAGTTGACTAGTATGGTGAATTAGCCACAACTATGCTCGTATGTGTTCCTTTCAATACCTGCGTGTGTCCACAAATCCGAACATCTAATGTGAAAGGAAAAGGAAGGTGTAGACTTACTATTCCAATCCGGATGCATTTCCCTCGCAACAGACTCCGAAAACCCCTCCACAGCAAATTTACTTGCATGGTAGAAAGCATGACCCGGCAACCCCAGAAACCCAGCAAGTGACGAGATATTAAAAATCAGCCCCCCTCGATGATCATCTGCCTGGCGCATATTCGCAACCGCACGCGTTGTGACTCTCACGGTGCCGAAAAACAGCGTCTCCATTTCCAGATGCATCTCCTCCTCGGTCGCAGCTTCAGTATCGCCTGAAAGGGAATACCCTGCATTGTTAACTACAACATCAAGGTGGAAGCCCTTGCCAAAGTGCTCTGCAGCGGCAGCGAAGGCAGCGTTGATGGAACTGGGGGATGTTACGTCGAGGGCTAGTTTGAGGATGTTGGGGGTAGAGGGGAGGTAGGAGAGGCTAGATGGAGTGCGGGCTGTGGCTATTAGGCGTTGGTTTGGCTTGCTGGCTATTAAGGTGGCCAGCGCGCGGCCGATGCCTGATGAGCAGCCGGTGACTTTGGGGGTTAGTATTGAGTTGCTGAATTGGGTCATGGGGATATACTCACTCAACCAGGTTGCATCAGATGGTAGTTTATACTCTTTGGTGTTGACTGGATTCATCTTAACTTGGAAGGGGAATAACAAGCGTATGTTTAAGTAACTATTTGTTTTTATTAAAGTCAAGAACTGAAATGTCTGTCGAGCTTATTGCGCAGACGACTCGGTAGTTTTATATCATTTTGCACCGTGCCGTATACCTACCTAAGCATTGTATGCTAGGTATGTAACCTAGAGTCTTGAACGCAAGAGGTAAGTGAGCCATCCGAAACGGGTAAGCGCGGCACCCAAACAGGCAATAATGCCATGGTCGTCACGTGAGAGCTGCGGTTATATCGTCATGCGTGGATTGACCCGCCACATTATCGCCGATCGCAAATTTGAGGACTTGAAGGGCGGCGGTTGAAGAACAGACAACGAGTACGCAAATTGGAACGCTTGGCTTGCTGGCTTGTTCTACAAAAAGGCCCTAGACTTTGTGTCGAGGCTTGGGTCAGTAATGGAAAGAAGGAAAGGAAGAGCAGAGTGGTTACAGCGACCAAAGGAACAGCTCTCGATTGAAATTGCCGCTGCTGAAGACGTCGAAGAAAGTTTTTTGCACTCATCTGGTTCAAGGAAGAAAATCTATCACTTTTTTACGTTAATGGATCTGGCGGCCTAAGAGGCCTAATGATTGATCTCTGCATATGTGTTTTTGGTTCTGAAAACAACACTGCAGCACCTAGTGCCCCAGTAAAGCTTAGAACCCTTGAAGTGGAGCATCTTGCGAATGTAGACAGGAATCGAAAGTTTGTCAGTATTCCTGAGGAGAGTTTATAGCTGGTTTTATAACGAATGTCTAATACAAAGGATCACAGGTTGGACTTGATTGGCGTACATGGCCATACTTGAAATTAAGCTCAGCGTCTTCACTGATCCGTCTCGCTGAGAGGACCCCCAACTATGCTATAATCACCTTGCACCCAGGTAGACTTTATCTGCAGGTGCCTGAACTTCCACAACCCGTCCATGTCCCTGGTCAGCTCTGCGCGGTACAAGCTACCCCCCATCAAGTTATTCTGCCCCGGCTCCATGCCCTTACCACCAGCGAAGTGCTGTGAGAGCCCGGTAGCCGTCAGGCTAGCCTCGTTCTCCTCCGCAGCCCCGTCTTTCATAGTTCCCGTTCTTATGTGAACACGCACGTTGGACACCAGGTGCGTCGTGTCGACGGAGAATATGAGTGCGAGCCCTGTGGCGTGGATCTTAGGTAGTCCTTCCATGGCACGCCCATTGACCTCAAATACGCCGTCTGGCATAAAGCTCGAGTCAAATAGGGCTGTGTCGTTCGTGTCAAAAGCCATAACGCACCGGTATAGCGCGTCGACTACGGCTTCGCGGCCGGTCATGGGTGGATTGAGGGATGCTGGAAGGGTGAACGGGGATGTCATCGTACAGGCTGGGGGACTTGTTGAAGGAGTCTTGGATGGCGCTCTGTTGTCGTGACTCGGGACTAGTGAAGTATGTCAACTAGGCTATGATTTTATCCTAGCTCGGATAAACGAGTTCCTATATTATCCCTTGGTAGTAAGATCCAAGAAAAGGTTGAGTATGATGCTTCAGTTATATAGGCGAAAGATTTATTGAGAAGAGATTATTCTGCACTTTCGAGGCGGATCACTTTGTGCTTATATACGCGTCCGCCCGCCCTGCAAGACTCTAAGACATATGGCTCTTAAGTGGTCTTCTTAATGCCATTAATAAGTCCGTTATATTCACGGCCTGTCTAATGCGATTTTGTGTTGATCATATATGGGAGTTTTTAGACGAGTTGGAACTACTAGCCAATCAGAGATCTCTGCACCCGGTTGGTGGCTAGAGCGAAGCTCTAACATCCGAAAGAGAGTTAGCGTATAAGAACCCTATAGTCTAAAACTAGTGTCCTCGCTCCGGCTCCACCTTCTAAGTATTATCTGGCAATCCAGTCGGATTCCGGAAAAGCCCTCGGAGTCAAACTACCCATAGCATCAAATAACAAACCAGCTATGGCTTCGACTTGCTCAACACGATTTCCAGAGCGCAGGAAAAAGCGGAGGTCGCGATTTGGCTGCCGAAATTGCAAGCTCAGAAAACTTAAGGTAGGTGTAGATATCTACTTTCCATGGAATGCTGTTCAGCTAATCAGCTTTCCTTGAACCTGTAGTGCGATGAAGGCGAACCACAGTGCAAGAGATGTAGTTCATTTGGGATATTATGCAATTTCAAGCCTAATATTCCTGATCTGCAGCCCGTCGCCGATGACTCCGTAAGGTCATTGGTGGCCGCTCGAGAAAGAGCAGAACTTCAACCTCCCCTCACCAATGTTGTTTGGACATCTGATGCATCAACATTCTATCAGTTAGACGCAAAGTGTCAAGAATTGGTGACCCGCTACCTAGGACGAAGTCTTATTACTCCGGATGACCCTAATATGATAGAAGTCAACCACAAGCTCTTGATATTGGCCTTTACCGTAAGTCTTGTCAAATTCTTTTTGTCCCCCTTGGACAATATTCGGGCTAGGTTATCTATTACAAGACTCGAGATCGACTAACCTAAGAATTCCAGCACCCTTTCTTGATGCACGCCTCTCTAGCAGTGGCGCTTGCGTATGACCGCTATCTGAACAATCCGCTAGGCACTCGTCGCACTGTAGAAGAGTGCTATCACTGGCATCAAAGCACAGCTCTCTTCAACCGACGGTTAAGGGAAACGATTGAAACAAAGGACAAGGATGCAATCTGGGGCACTGCTGCTGCTCTAGCCCTCTTAACCTTTTCGACCCCCGATTGCTATACACCGGAAGAGTCGTGGCCTCTGAAGCCTCCTGACCCCTCGGATTGGGAATGGTTGCGTATGAGCAAGGGTAAAATGTCACTGTGGCGCATAGCTAATCCGCTACGACCGGACAGTCTATTTCGCGTCCTGGCGCCGACCTTTGCTCAGATGCACTCACCGCTGCCAGAGAAAGGCATTGATGGTATATCAAGGGGCTTAGCTATCGCATGCCATCTCGACGACTCATCTACGGCAGAAAATAATCCGTATTTCAATGCTGCCCATGCGTTATCCCAGATCCAGGCTCTCCCGGATCGTCAGGTCACAATAGGTCAAATCGAGCTCTTCACGCGTAGCATACGCGGGTCTTTCAAATCCTTACTGCAGGAAAAAGACCCCGTCGCGCTTTTATTGCTCTATCTATGGTATTGCAAAGCAGGTCGCAGTATGTGGTGGATTGAAGCTAGGGCTAGAGTGGAATGTCCCTCTATTTGCAAGTACCTACGGCTATATCATAAAGGACATAACGCTGTAAATGCATTCCTTCCAGGAGGTTCTTTCGCTGATAGATAGAGTACAACATGCAACGTAAGGTATATAGATGGCTAGAGAGGAACATGCATTATAGATTCGAGAAGGCTATGTATATAATAGTATAATTTTTTTGGTTAGATAGTATAAGCACTAAAGATTACTATCATCTTTATTCGTGCGATAATTATCTTTGGTGAGGGTATAACTTATGACGGAAAAGACTACTTGTTTATACTGGCAGAAGGTCATTTACCGCCACTTCCCTTGTATTGGGCCGATAATGTTGCGAAGATTTATCTCAATTCAAGTTAGCCAAAGGTTTATACCATCAGTATGGGTCTAGCAGAGAAGGGAACAGTTTTTGATTCAAAAGTCAAGACTGCCTTCGAATACAGTAAAGGAATCCCAAATATACCATGAAACTCCAAGCATTCCTGTTCTTCACTTAATCTGCAATCTGTCGGTAGAGAAACAAGTACAGTTCCTCCTGGTAGAAAGACAACCATTTTCCGACCTATAAAACAAAGCATACTGCACCCCAGGATCTGCACTCGCATACAAACTCATTGTATCTAGCTCATTCTCCGCTCGTTGCTGCTTGGTTCTTCCATCCAAGACTGCTTCATGGTAGGAACAAGCCGATACCCCCTCAACTGCGGGCCGTTGAGAAGAAGATGGCTCTATCTTGCCAGTACCCTCGAATTGGCCGCCAATTCCTTGAAGACCGTAGGTCATGTCACGGCAAAAAAGGGGACTTTCATCATCGAAGAGATAACCACTTGTGACATAACTTGGGGTGTCTGCTGACTTTTTTTGAGGTGTACTGTTGCTAGAGCAATTACGACGATGGGTAGTTGAATTGAAAGATCTGCGACCTTTGGATAATTGGGACAGTGAGCTGCTATCTTGACCATGCGTATTGTGAACCGTAGGTTGGTCACTAGTATCCTTACTTTCAGTCTCGAAACGTCTCTTCAAGAACAACAGAGTGGGATATAGAAAGAAGATAAACATACAGGCTTGGCTTTGAACATCTATATGCGGAGTTTGGTCCCATCACGGCGTTTGGAGAATATCGTTTTGGTTGTGATGAAGCTCAGCTGCTCGTCTAGAAGGGCCAGGGCTTCTCGATCATGAGATAGTGAGTACTCAAAGTGGAAAGGCGAGAAGAGACTTCAAAGATGAGGATACCGGGTTGATTTCCTTTAAATGAAAAAAAATTGACAAAGGGGTGAGGCCTTTGAGGTTCGATGTCATGGACTAGGCCCGTGGATATGCGGTATGAAGATTCGAAAGAAAAGTCACGATCGGTGCCTATTGCCCAAAGAACGTTGCCAGACAGGAAGGTAATTCTGACATCGCAAATGGGTTTGCCGAAATATATATAGAACGACAGAGAAATATAAAACCTTGTAGAAGCACGGCTCCTACGAGTTACGGAACGCTTGCCACCATAAGTTCCCACGAAACTCGGAAAACACCTATGATTCAATCCTACAAAAGTTGACCATCAAATAAAATAAGCCACACTCGGTCGACGTCGACTTTGTGTCTTGGGGCAAAAGCAAGAGGCAAGACTGCGCTGGACCAATAAGCTCCTCAGTCTGGATTCGTCCAAGAACTATCACCACATGCAGGACTATCGGTCAGACTTCTCCTGGATAGATCCCGGTTCATGGTCACAGAGGTACAGTTGTCTAGACACCTGTTTGTCCCAAAATCTCAATATAATCTTTCATGAGAAGTCAAATTACCTAGATTCCATTAACGCGGCCTATTTCCTTTGGCCAGTCGACTTTTGTTCGAGGACAGGGGGGTAGCATTGAGATAGGTGTAGGCGTTTCCAGCCTGCCAACATGGAGTTGGGGTACATGCAGCTGCAGGATCGTGCATGATATATGCGACGGCCTGGATGGTTATTGGGTAGTCGACTTATGGCACCGTCCATTTCGGTAGAGCTGTCTCTGTCGTGCAGTAAGAACTTGTGACATGCATATGCAACTGCCCAGATGCACGACTGCGTCCATTGTTGCCGCGTCTAAATTGCCTAATCGTGACTGGCTAGTCGACTTATGTTCCAAGAAATTTTGCGTGCGCCCTGCTTCAATTAGTGGTCTGCCTGATGATGTGTTGAAAAATGCGCCTCGCCGAGTAAGCTAACGGTAACGCACGCGCACACATACCAGCGGAAGCCGCCTCTCGAGCAAGGCTGTGATTTGCCCAGTCTCGAAAACTTGTCAAGCACGGCGTTGGCAAGCTGGTATTTAATAAATCTTATTAGAAGTCAGTGATTCCCCTCGCCCGTTAACTTAGTGGAAACTTGTATTGCTAAAGGTATATCATCAATCAAGTCTAATCCACTATTTGCATTCCAATTTGCACATTTCACATGGATTCTAGTGAAAATATAGAGGCTGTGAGGCAAGACATCTCTTTTGCCTCTGGGCCTGCCGACCCTCTCACGAGAAGATGGAACGACTTGAAACCCATCATATTGAACCTCTACATCGAACAGGACATGCATCTAACCACTGTCGCGAACATCATGAGAGACCAACACGGATTTCCTGCTCTGTAAGTAGCATCTTTGTTTTGTGGATGAAGTCGTACTACAAGAAATGAGCTTTACTGACTTGACGGAAGGGAACATTCCTACAAGTACTATTTCAACCAGTGGGGCATCACTAAGAACATACCGGGGCCGGCGAAGCAAGCAGCAGTAATTGCACTCGGAAAGCGAGCAAGAGATCATAACTCGACACCCGCAGTATTCTACAACGACAATAAGACGGACGGGGACAGGGTCATCGACAAAAAAAGGCTAAGAAGACACATTGCCACAACGGAGAAAAAGAAAGAGGCAGCAGACAGCATTCTACAGCTTAGCAGCAACGTGTAAGATGATATATTCTTCCACTAGTGCCCTAATGTTAACAGTCTCCCCAGGTTCATGGTTTGGAATCTACCTTATCGAGCATTTAAATCTTCATCTCCGCTGGTGGACCACATGTCTCCATTTCCCGAAACACCAGCCATAATAAGAATACAGGCACATAACTCCTTATCCCCTAGGAGTGCAAATTCTCCAATCGATGCACCCACACCAACCATGGTAGCGGTAAGAAATGTAAAGCTGAATGATCGAGCTCGGCTCTTTGCCCAAGCGAAGCATGAAGAACTCTTAAAACATATGGAGAGGCCAGAGAAACAGTAAGTCACAAATCATGCAACTTAACCCCCAGCAATAAAGATGCTGACACTACTGGTAGAATTGTCATTACTTATTTGTACCAGTTCTGGTTTTTTGCATTCAAAACAGCAAAACATTGGGGGCATGGACCACTCGACTGGACGGGAGATCTCCTTGAATTCGACCAGTTCAAGGATAAAGATCAGCGGACCGGCTCATCACCAAACACCCCGAGAAGCACGTTCGGAACCCCGGGCCATGTTGCAACGCCGGAATCGGAAGTGAGTGCAGGATATGTTGTACGCTTAGCAAAACATCCCAGTCCACTTTGCAGATGGGCGATTCATGCCGCTATAGAATTCGTTTTGAAGGAGAGCACGATCTTGACTTTGACCTAGAAGAGGAAAGCGTGCCCGAGGGTGAGCAAAGCTGGCCGCGTTGGTCTGAGTCGGAACAAAAGAAACAGACGTTTGAAGAGAAACTCCAAGCCGCTCTTGAAAACAACAGATTCAGTACCCTAAGTCTAGTTGACTTGCCAATGACACTTGCACAGATCACGAATGCCACTCGACGTTCCAGAATCGAGCTTCTTCAGGAATGTTTTGGGTTCAGCCTCGTAGCCAGAAACGAACAGGTATTTTGGAAACTCCTGCCCCGGGTAGCAGAAATGAATTTGGTAGGTACTGGAATTTATCCTTACCATCTTTTGACCTCTTTCTTGGATGGTTCAAAAACTTGCTGCAACCTTCTTGACGCTGCGTTGAACAGCCTAGCTTGTCGCTGCACGATCGACAAACTTTACATCAACAACCACGGGCATACTGTGCTTGACAACCTCATGATGTCCGTTCTGAAAGGACATACCAACTGTCAACCAGTCGTAGTGGATGATAAACTCGCAAAGATGAAACGTTTCACTGGCGACGAGGTAGACATTTGTGGACGCTGGGATGCTGACTCTGACTGCGTTCGAGAGCTTTTCGCGGAAGGTCATTCCACTATACCCATCGAATGGAAACATATGTTTTGCCATACATCCGTACAGACTATCTGCCACTGTATCGGCCGCCTCTTTGGACCGATATTCGCTCCTAAGATCAATACACCGAGTGGCTTGTTCACAAAATCCTGCCAAGCATGCGGAAAGAAGTTGCAGCTCCTGCCTCTACACTCTCTAGTGTTGATAACATTCCATCTTGCTAGGAGCGGATGCCCAAGAGAGAACTTATTTGGGATGCTTGCCTGCTTAGTCTGTCTTCTTGCAAATGGAGCTGATCCTTCTATTACTGCTGATGTCTCTCTCGATGCTTTGATGAACAGGGACAGGGCTACTGAATGCAGCCATGAGGGACTAGATCCTGTTCAGCTAGCGAACTTAGTCCCCGAATCTTTGATGACAGAATGGTCTGAAGAGGTCGTTTTGGGCTGGCAGGTGTTTTGTTCAATGCTTCGGTATGCGAGAGATGAGCGAAGGTCCAAATCAAATGGTACATCGAATGCAAAGGAAAAAACAAAAAAGGATAATTTCCACGAGTTTTTAGAAATCAGTGACGACGATATCGATGAACGAAGCGAGGGTGAAAAATCGGAGTGGGAGAGCGATGTCGACGAAGAGATGTGCCCCCATTCGAAGTCCATGACCGGGAATTTCTATGGCGGAAGTAAAGTGATTGGAACTTTGTGGGCCGCTATCCAAACAGAGCTTCTCACCTACCGCCGACTGACCGAGGACGACCCGTGGATATCGGAGAATTTCGACATGCGCTCTCTCCTCAGCGGTCTTGACAACGGAGGCAGGATAACCACCTCTCTGGTCGAGAAAGATATGATGAATCCATTTTGCCAGTGTGGTAGATTCTTGGAAGTGACTGACGAGGCCTGCGCATGTGTGGATGAAGTGTGCTCTGAATACTTTTGCAACATGGATATATGGAGTAGGACGACTTATATTATGATTTCCGAAGGCAACAATAATTCTTGGTACGGATTCTACGAAGATTACGAATGAGACAATTGGAAGACAGGATGGACTCCTGGAATGTTCTATGCAAGGACTGCTGCTTACAGATATATGAAAGTACAATTTAGGGTTATGTGCGTTGTGGTTAAATGATTGAGGAATCTTATAGCAAGAGTGCGATTTGGTGCGGCGCTCACCTGTATTACCACGTTATATTTTTCGATGATAAAAAACCATTCGTACTCAAGACGAATTTGAAATGTGCGAGAACCCAAAGCAAGCACGTGACCGAGCACCCTCCTAAGTGTGGTTCGAAAGAGTAAAACCGCATAATCTTCTAGAAGTAATGATCGCGTTTTCCTTTTGAGGAAAACGCTGACTAAGCGAACACTACGAGTAAGGGACGTGGATAAGCCACGTGAGTAAATAAATGACATAAGTAACAGGGATCAAAATGTCCTCACCGCCAGCTATCCATCAGCCTTACGGCCGTCGACCATGAAATGATTGTGCAATAGACAGCAAAGGAGCGTTAAGTTTGTGGAGCACATCGATTCGGGAGTATCTTGCACGAAAAATCACCATTTCAGGCAAGCTCCACTTTCCTCCTGTGACTGTATGCTTCTTTGGCCGAGTTGCGTTGAACGGCTGTTCTCCCCTTGCTTTTTCCGGAGCGATCAATTTCGACATATCTTCACGGGCTGCTTGCTCAGCGAACCTGTCTTTGGAAGTCGCAAATATTCACGTCGGACTGTCCAGGAAGCCCTGGGTGTGAGACCCTATCTACCTAGGTACTGATCAAGAACTATTATATTTTCTTCCGTCCTACAGACAACTTCGTGGCCTAAACGCATACTGGGCCCGATCAACAACTATTACGGCGTCCATATCTCTATTATGGAAAAATACAGCCAAGTTTTTGAGGAGCAGAAGTGGGAGTCGGGGCGAAAGCAGCATCCAAATCGATCATTCGACAGCCACATCATTTACAAGTACTCAGATGGGACATTTCCGAGTTTCACTGAGAATGCTTGTTCGCTATCACTCAACCAGTGGCTGTCTCGAAAGACCTCTATGCCGAAAAAAGGGCAGCAACCCATTGCGTCAATCAAAGTTGCATCTTTGCTACGGGCTGGTCACACCAAATTTCCTCGATTCCAAGTGGAGGATTTTCAAGCTTTGTTTGAAAAACGAAACTTAGATCCCCTACTAGTCCAATTGCTTTCCGATGAATCGTTTAATTTTTATTGTCAGGTAAATCCGCACGCCGGAGCAAAATTCACCATGACACTGACCGCGTACATGCGTACGACCTACCTTCAAGCGTTCTGGACCTTCGACTCACATGATCAGTCCGTAGTGGCTTTAGTGGAGTGGCCCGACTTGGGCGGCGATGCGTATCAAAGTATCAGTTTGACGGATGATGACCTGGGGAGTCCGGGACTGTTCATGTTGCTTATGATCCGGACTAATTTGAAGATGCTGAAGTCGTCTTTTAGCGAAGATGAAAAGTGTGTCCATATGGTCGAGAGCTATACAGGGCTCGCGCCATGCAAATGTTCTCATGGGATGGCCGATGAAAAGGCGATGAAGCACATGGGTCAGGTAGCTGTCCATGCGCATTCGACACTCGAGAACATTGCAACAATCCGCGACGCATGCCAATGGTTGAGGGAAAGCCCATTCGCCCCGTCTACTGGAGAGTTGTCCATTGTTGAGAGCAGATTAAACGCTATCGAGCGGCATACCAAGGCACTCAATGAGAGGGCGTCGTTGCAGCTTACAGTTGTGGGTTTCCCGAACCTTATGTAGTACAAAGATGAGGCTAATTAGCAGCTGTATAACCTCGTTGCCAAGTATGACAATTATGTAATGAAGGCAATCGCAATACTGACGATGCTTTTCCTTCCTGCGACATTCTATGCAACTCTGTTCGCTATGCCGCTGCTTGCTTGGGACCAACCGCAAGTTGTACAACCAAGGTTCTGGATATTCCTGATATTTGCCATCGCTTCTACTATGATCATGTTTCTAGTCTGGGCTATAATTTCAGAGTGGAAGAGGGTCCAACTCAATCTTGGTCGGAAGTGGTCTTCTCGACTGTCCCCAGAAGCCCAACTGCCCATGAAGGAGTACAAGTGGAGTAGCCGAGGAGCAGACGGCGTGGTATAGACCTCGTGCCAGCGAGTAGCCATACGAGAGATTGGTTATTGATTCAGACGGTGATTCTGAGATAGTGCGGTAATAAGCCAAGATCAGGGGTAGGAATATTGAATCTCAGCCTTCGTGATATATGGCTTTGAGTCTTGCTTCCGGGGGCTACCAAATATTATTTAAAGTATCCAGGGAAAATACATAACGATCTCGAGTATTGGCTGTATATCATATTAGCTTTGCAAGCGTCGTGTACCATTTTAAACTACAGAAACATCGTTTCCACAAGGAGTACCTGGAAGACCGGCCAGCGTACTCAGCGCCTTAACGCGAAGATATCTGTACTTCATGCAAAATTCTTGAGTGCTTCTGATATTGTACATTTGTTAGAAAGACTTTATCCCTTGCCTTTGGACGTTTAGCTGGTGCATGCGAGTGCTTCTATTTTCAGCCTCTTCTGGAAAATCTCCGGACCGACCAATAAACAGTCTATGGACCGTTTAACAATCTATTCAATGAGATTTGACCATCCAAAATAATCCATTAAGGTATTCACATAGGTGAGGATATACTTGTGCAATGGCGCTAGGGCGAGGCTGACTAAGCAATGTATATTGTGACCACTTTTCCCACCACAACTGGAACCAGAAGCTTCCTACAACACAAAAGCTTCCTCCCCTCAAGGAATCTTTCATCAAAATCGTCCTTAGAGCAGCTTAGCTGGTATCCTACGCTGCTAAGTCCCTTAAGTTGACAGCCACCGGCCCTCCTTCCTCTCGAATTAGAGCTCGGCGGTGAAGAGCCTGAAGACGAGCGAGAGATACCGAGGTACTGTTTTTAGAAGCAACCGCAAAGTTCGTTGTTGACCCTTTGCAGGAATTTCATGTGAATATGGCAGATACCGTAACTTCCTTCAATCGCCTAAATCGGCCAGAACTCGCTCCATCAGGTCTTGTTCGAAATCACTGGTACTTCGCCATCAGACATGTACCACTTCACCCCGCAGGTGACATAGTTCAGATCATTAATCCCGAGAGCCACTTCCAAATCTGCACCGATCGAAAGTTGATTCTATCTTCACCAACCATCGCTGCGCAAGCCGATGTTATAGTGCCACTCCTTCTTGAGACGTTCATCAAAGGACTTGACCGTGGCCCAGATGGACTACCAAACATTTCCGACCCGCAGGTCCCATCCTTTGCGCCTTTCTCGTGGGGAACGAGAAGTCCGGACCTTGCCCGAGCTGTCGAGATAAAGCTCCGAGCCTTGGGCGTGCGAGCAGATCTCTGTACCGTGCAGCCTGGAACCAAAGAGCAAGATGAGGCTGCTGATGAGAGCTGGGGTGGACTGATGGATGCACTCATCAAAAAACTCGAAACAGGGTACCCAAACCAGGCAAATCAAGGCAGGACGATCTGCGGAGGTTGCAAGAAAGACTCTTCATGGTTCAGTGCTGGCTTGATGAAATGTTCGGGATGCAACACTCAATCATATTGCACCCGCGACTGTCAGAGAAAGGATTGGAAAGAGCACAAGAAGACATGTGGCCAACGCGGAACATCAGATGGTCAACAGTCCTCTTCATCGACCGGTCAAGCATTGGATCCTTTCGACTATTACCACAAAGTGGCGCATACTGTTCCAGAAGCAAAAGTGCTTGCAGGTGCGATCAACTTGCCTCTTCCACCAAGAGGTGGCGGCCTCTCGTAAGTTTATACCTACGTTCCGCACCTATTTCTAACATATCAACCCAGCAAACCCATCCGCGGCCTTGTTATAACCGGCAAAGACACACCCCAGAACCTCCATCTCCTCCTTGGGCCCAACTGGCAAAGCGCATCTTCCACATGGGGCGACGCTCGCATTCAAATCCTCCTCGATGCACCCGTCCGCTCATCCAGCTATGCCTTCCACAACCACAACGATCATGGAGCTCTTGTGTCTAGTCCACGACCCGCAAGCGTAGAGGAGACGGCTAAGATACAAACGGCTCGTGAGATCCAGCAGGCCATCCGAACACGTGTGGGAACAAGTAGACAACCTACCAACGAGGACATGGTGGCTATTCTTATGACTTTTGGCGAGAACTGGTCTGCGATGCTTCCGAATTATCAATTGGCGGTCAACACGATGGATCGGGGGGTTTTGGTGCGTTGAGGGGTTTTGCTTCGATTGCTAGTCAAGATCCTTGTAGGCCTTAATCCAACGATTGTGGCTGCACTGCGGGCAAAAAGCGGCGTATAAAGTTTGCTGCTACTTATAGACAAATATGACAAATGAGTGATACATACGACCATAGACTGAGGAGAATTGGGCTATATCCGCCCTCTGTGCTCGTACAAGCCTTGATTCAGGACTGCGTCCGCGATTCATATAATCAAATTTTAAAAACAAGTTGACTAGATTTTGCTCTAGCGCGTAATGTCTAGGAATAGGCTTGAGATCTTAGTATTTTACTCAATTCTTAGTGAACGGTATGCCCGAAGGATAAAAAGCATTTGCTGAAAAGTAATAACATAGAAAGAAAACGTCGATTTGGGTGTGGCAAGGGATGAAAATGGAAGAAAGCATGTGGTTCAAAAGCTTATGATCACAAGTTTCTTGCTTAGACTTTCTCACGCCCCTTCATTCCCTCCTCTAGCCAGTTCGCCCGGCGTCTATCTCGACCCCAAGAATCATTCCATTGTTCCTCCGCATTGGTATGTTCCATATTCTTTCGCATTGGTATGTTCCATATTCTTTCGCAGGATCACCCTGCTCCAATACTTTTTAAAAAACCATCTCAT
The DNA here is from genome assembly GCA_032629725.1 of Gremmenia infestans. Taxonomy (NCBI): domain Eukaryota; kingdom Fungi; phylum Ascomycota; class Leotiomycetes; order Helotiales; family Hamatocanthoscyphaceae; genus Gremmenia; species Gremmenia infestans. Next base: position 522,798 of record JAFEVB010000020.1, read on the forward strand.
TTTCTTCCTACTCCTCTCCTCTCATCTTGTTCGATCTCACTAGCCCTGTGCAAAATCCAAGCCCATTTCCCCATGCGCAGAATCTCCGAGTCGTCTCTGTCCACTTTTTCATAGCCTTGAGCTCCAGACGAATATGAGTGCACCCTCTTTGGATCTGTGTTTGGCATGCTCTGCTCATGCTCATACTTTGCATTCCATTCTTGCCTTGCCCACCTCAAGAAGCGATACTTTCGGCCACAAGTATCTACTGCCAACAAGAGTCCTCCACCAACAAGTGCTGTGCACAAAAGCCCTTCTGTTGTCTCTGTTGGCTTTTGGTAATCACATTCGCGTTTGCAACCGGATTTGTAACGTGGAGTGGTGCAATTCGCCCTAAGATTGCATCTGCTTCGTAGTTTCGTCGCCGCGAGTCTGGGAGCATCGACTCTTGGCTTGTTCCAGAAGGTGAAAATCTGCTCTCCCAGGTACTTGATGAGAGGTTGACCAGCTTTTCAGGTTGAGGTATTGGCGGTCAAGAGCTTTGTGAGTCTCGATAACATGTTGCACGTTTGCGCAGACGGAAATATTCTGCGTTCTCGTGGCGCTGAAATCAGTAAGGGTTGCGTATCATGGATAGGAGGAGTAAAACGCCGGATATTAGTTCGAAACATGTCTGTGAATGTGGGATTTGAATCTGGACGGGCTTGACGTCACGAATGAGGAACAAAACATATATTTGAGCTAATTCTTAGTAAGGTAAATCACTAGATTTAATACAGCAAACCGCCGATTTCAGATGCGACCTAAATCACTACTAATGCTTATGACAAACGTAAACTAATGACGCGAAGTCTCTTGATCCGTTGCCCATAGACGTCCCATGGCGTGTTGACCATGAACCAACAGTTCGGAGAGCATCACTACCCATATATCTAGCTACCAAAAGAAGTGACAATGGAAATACCCGAGATGGGAAAGATTTGCGGGTGAAAGGGGTCGGCGCTTTCCTAGAAGGCGGTAATTGTGAAGAAAATATCATCCATTGACTAATTGGCAGGGCAAAAGCAGCGCTTGAACGCGACTTCGCGTTCTAGAAAGGTAAAGCTATATCAGATAGGGCTAAAGAGGAAGGCGTCCTCTCTTCATTTTCCAGAACTCAGCATGGAAAGGGTCATGTAGAGGACTTAATAAAAGAGGTTGAACAAGCGAAAAACTCGTCAAGACCAATGGTCTGCCGGACCCAGACACTACACAAGTGAGGGGGTAAAGAGGTATAAAGAGGAATAAAGATAGGAAGAATTAGAGAGGAAGAAAATAAGAGAGCAGAGAAGACTGAATTTATGACTATACCCACTAGGCTGGGTCAAAATGAGGGCTAGAAGAGGAAAAAAGCAAAAAGGAAGTTATAGGGAAAATTATAAAAGAAGTCTTAAGGAAATGAAGATAGAAAAAAGTAAAGAAGTATAGAATATGGCTAAATTTGCGCAGGAACATCAATATTATGCTCGTTTATTAAAATGAACAGGATGACTTCGTAGGGCTTCACTGCCGCACAAGAACGTACATCGAAGTTATCAGCCTTGAAAGCTAGCTGAATGATATAAATTCCTCGACTAGTTTTAGGTAGATGGGACCTTGAAGCCTCCAGGAACCAGGCGTGTAAACACCTCACTAGGATCAACATCCGCCCTCAGCCTCTGCAGTCGACTTACACTCGCCTCTCCATAGCTCGCTATAACTTCCTGCCACGGTGCCGCATAGTTGAGGTAGATGTACGGATCATATGCCCCAAGCGCTTTCGACTTAGCCTCTATGACATCCATCACAGCACGTGCCGCCGTGTATATCTGCGTGTCGTGCGCCGGATCCGGCCAAGATGGTGATATCAGACACACTGCGAGCGTATCAGTGCGGTCGCCAAGTCCTAAGGCATTCTTTGAAGCCCCGCGTAGGTAGGTCTGCGGGGGCACGGGCTCTATGATCAGTGACCAACTAACTCCCGTAAGGTTCTGGATCGCCTTCACGCTGTTATTAAACGCGTCAAAGGCAGCTAGAATCATTGCTTCTGTTGGAACGAAGGTGGTCGTTGCAGTGAGGTATCTGTTTTAGCCTGTTAGCAAAGTCAATGCTGCAGGGAAGAGCCTGAGAGCGGTGGTACTACGCACCGAGAAACTTGTGGAGGCTGCGAAGTCGCCCCTTGCTCAGAGAGCGTCGACATATTAGCAACGGTAACATCGAGAGCAGTTAGTGATGGTAGATCCAAGATATCTTGGTAGACCGCAGGGTTTTCATTCTCTTCGGGCTGCGTGTACACAAGCGCATTCAGTGCAATAGGGACAGTCTGGCCCGCTGGTTGTGAGATGCCCCAGCCAAAGAAGAACGACGCGTTGGTGTTGTAATTTTGTGGAGCCGCGATCTGAGAGTATATCCTAGCTTGGCTGGGAACCTCTGAAATGGCATTCAAAGTCGTAGTCGACCATAGAAGACCCTGCTCGAAAGTTGCCAGAGTGACACGAGTGACGATTCCAAAATTATTCGATCCGCCTCGAAGCCCCCACCAGAGCTCCGAGTTGTGGTGCTCGCTGGCTTCTACGATAGAACCGTTGGCTAGAACGACTTCGAATGAAATTGCTTGATTGCAAGTCCAGCCATGTTGAGGCCCAAAGTATGAGATTCCTCCTCCAAGGGTCAGTCCCCCAACACCTACCCCAGCAACACGGCCACCAGCAACACTTAGACCCAGGGAATCTAGCTTGGTATAGACGCTATCCCAGGTGTTGCCTATTCCCACACATGCACTTGAGTTCTCGGCATTCACATCGATTGAGTTCAGACCCCGCAAGTCAATGGTCACACCTGAGGGCGCACTGGAGGCATCAGGAAACCATGTATGCCCCCCGGACCGTATGGCAAAGATGCAATCACCAGTAGAGGTCAATGACTTGACCACGTCCGACACATCTGTCGCTGTGTGTGGTGTGACGAAGCACAAAGGATGAACTGCCGATGCCTGTGGGGAAAAATATGACGATAGGGTCGTATTATAACCTGTGCTGCCTGGAAGCAAAACGCTATCTGTACCCAGAAGAGCAACCAGCGACTCACACTAATCAAATGAACATGCACCAAGTCAGCCAAAGGGCTATCAGAACTACGTGGATGGGAATGGGGTCTCACGCATAACTGGCGGAGACTGATACGATTTGCCATTGTTTTACTCTTGGGGCTTCACGTGGTGATTGAGTGTAGGGTTGGAACGTGGCAACGGACCGAGTGTCATGCACGACTACAGCTTTTTTATATTCAACGTACGCATATAATGCAACCACAGGCCTCGCACCCCATCTATGCGATAGCGTCGCAGTCGGTGTTGTCTATTGATCCTTCAGCTTCAGCTGCGCCATGCAGGTGGGCAGATCCAGTCATTTCCTGCTTACCTTGCTCTATCTACCAGTATCCGGGAATGCTTCCTTTTGGAGACAACGCCACATGTGAGGGGTAAGAAATCGTCTCAATTTTACTATATAAGTGTATCCAACTTCCTTTTTGTTACACAGACTATATTGCATGGACACCCGCATTAAATGTTTTCTACCCCAGTGGTTAATCCGACATTCCTGAATTGAACATGCGGGAGTGTGGTACAGCGAGTGTCGTACAGCGAGTGTGGTGGTACAGCATGTTGGTTGTGTAGGATCTGCATGCAGAGTTTCTCGGAATTCGGGGTCTAGACGATCCGCACATTTTTCTTGGGTGTATCTGTATATTCTGGGGTTTCTTTTTGCATTCAAGTCAAATATTGCAGGTATTACAGCTATTCACAATTCTTGTTTTATTTAGTGCATATACTTGGATGATCTCAAAGGCAAGTGAACCTGCATTATTGAGCTCATATAGAGGAGTGTATAGCTACCGACCACTTTCGTTATCCACTGCCTGCAGCCCTTCTACTTTCCAGCACATCCTCCCCAATAGGCCTCCCCAACAGATGGAGTTGCATTTCAGGGCCATGAGCCTGGGGGTCTGTCTCCATATTACGGGAGTGGTGGGGTGTGGACCAATTACTGCAGTATTCTTCTTCGCTACCTATGTGGATCTATATTATTAGAAACAAAGCTACCTAACTAAGATCGAGATGCTTGAACCTTCAGATCCAACTCCTCTCTATCCTTGTCTCAAACAAGTTGCTCCGGGCCATGCTGAGAGCTACCGTGGCTCGACCGCTGGTCCGTCTCCGGTGTGCCGGCCCGTACAGTAGCCTGGGTGTCGAGTAACATGGTATCCGTCAGCTCGTAATAGTTATTCCGTCTTGGCGGTTGGTTGGACCCGAAGGTGGCTAACTTTGGCGGATGTTCATTGGATATGCTTTTGGAAGCAGCACTGCGACTGCGTCCACTGTCACTCCACGGCAGCCGCGAACGTAAAGACTGGACGAAAGAGGATCTGAGAACATATACTGTCAATAAATGAGCTAAGGCGGGCATACACCCGACTATGAGAGCAATATTGGTCTCGATTATCCTACGTAGCGTACATCAGCCGGGTGAAATTGAGTAAGGAGAAATCGCGCAGAACATACGTGCACATCGTCGCGTAGCCCCCCAACCAGCTAGAATCTTGCGACGACATCAGCTTGATCTTAAAAACAAGTGATACCACGCTAGCGACCACACCACTGGAAGAAACGGACATTAGCTGTGTTCTGAAATAAAGGGCTGTGTAGGTAAGTTTCAGCTCACAGAAGCGCTACAGAAAAGGCACTAATAAGTTGCCACCGCCGTCTGGGCGGCATCTGGAGCTTTGACAGTGTAGGAAGCGGCAGGCAGAAGATGTAAATATCCAGCACAGTGCCAATAGCACTCTGTATAACTCCGCCGAGAGCAAAAGGTCGCGCGTTGGTTTGCAACGTTAACAACAGTGAGTCCCATGAGTGGCCTGGTCGAGGGGCTCCGTAAACTGCCGCCAGAGGAAATTCCGACAGGTAAAGAAGAAGCGTGACCAAGACACTGATGTTGATCGTGATTTTAAGGCGCTTCCCAATAGCGAAGACTTGCCGATAGAGTAAGAGGATGGCGGCTTTGGTGAAGAAGAACACAGGGCCAAAAAACATCGTCTGAACAAACAGAATCTTGAGAGACTTTCCATTGTATACGCACACAGGAGTATCCCATATATGGCGGTAGGCACGAGGTCCTATAAAGATCTTCAGTTAGAGATAACCATAACTGGAAGAGATAGCTGGAGGGTTCGCACGAGCAAAAATGATACCTGTATAGGCAATGTTCAATAAACAACCAATCAATGTGAAATCTGTAGACTGTTAACGTTTGTTTTGCCCTATCCTCAGGAGAGACCTAGGAAAATATCAGGGAAGAAATAAATATCGAAACTGACAATCGGCAGTCCAGAGCTTGTGTCGATTAACAAACAGTCGCCCACATGTGAAAGTAGTCGAAAGCACGCCAAATACCACACCAACGGCCAAGATAGCTGGATAGACACTTGGCGGGTCAACAAAATTGTAGATGCCATCTGGCGACTTTCCGGCTGGAATACTGCAAAGATCGATGTTCGAGGTCATTGTATACAGGAAGGCAGTTGACGATCTCGCTGTCTGCTGCCAATATCTGACGGATGTCCAGGTATTTAAGTAAGCAGGCTGAGAGTGCAGAACTCAGGGTTGTTCTGAAGAGAATGATTGGGGGCTATAACAATATCCTGGTAATTTCGCATGGGGCAATATCCTTTAACAGCTTGAATCCTCCCGTACCCCTCCTCACCCCAGAGGTGTGGTAGTTTATTTTTATTTGAGCTTCATCGCGAGATTGAGACCTGCAATAAGGGATATTTGATTGATAATTTATAAGACCTCAAGGAGTGTTGAGTAAGCCTGTTTGCGAAGGTGTCTGCGACGGCTTGTGCCGTATAGTTACGAGGAAATGCCAGGACATCTACGCTACCTCATTACAGTACCAGCCCCCTTTAACAGGCTGTCCTAAATTTGCGGCATCGAGGATAATTAGTTGTTCTTTGGAAGGGGTCTTTTTTCTCATTAATATGGGTTCACCAATAGTAAGATCTATCAACGAACATGGGCTTGAAAATAGCAACAGTTGCAACAAGGCTAGGGGGATCATCGAACTATACTGACACAGCAATCGAGAGTACACAGGTAGTTGAAAACATCAAACCTCCTAATAACAGTCGTAGACGCAATGCATGAGCTAGTACAGCAATGTTTGAATTTTAAAAAGATAAAGCTAATTGTGGTATATGGGTGGAGCTTTTTCTGGACGGGGATATCTCCTTTTGACCTTGATGGTATCCTTCATCGGCGGAAGACGGAAATCACCATACCAAGGACCTTCTGGTTTAATTGAGATCTTCTCAAAATCATAGTTTTGTATGGCGTTAGCCAAGATAAGTTTCAGTGCTGTAGCGGCAAAGAATCTGCCCGTACAGGCGTGCTTTCCATGGCCAAATATGAGGAAGTCGGGACTGGTGGCTGTAAAATTATTGGGCGCTCGCTTTCCAGATTCTTCACCCTTCTCATTCCTTTGCTCAGAAAACCTGAAGGGCATGTAAGTATCAGCAGCCGTATATATCGTTTCATCTCTCATTACGGAATAGACCGGTACAGATATGTGGGTGCCCTTGGGAAGGTGTACGCCTGACGGGGTAGTCAACCCGTTGTCAGCGAGAACAACGCGTCTAAGACCCACGGCGAGAACCGAGTTCAAGCGTGCGCTTTCACGCATGGCCGAGTCCAGTTTCTCAAGCTGGGCCACCGCTTTCTTGGTCCACTGCCCGCCGTGAGAAGCTAGTACCGTTGAAATCTCCTCGCGCAACTCGTCAATCACCTCGGGCGTGGAACAGACAAGATCAAATATGGCCCACGTCGAAAAGAGAGATGATGTATGGAGGGCCGCGAAGTTGAGTATCAGTAGACGATCTGCCAGCGTCTCGCTCTGCCACATATAGGGGTCACCGAGTGTTTTAGCTTGTTGAATCGCCCATTGTAGGAAGTCGTCAGGTTCAGGCTCGAGAGATTTATCCTCGGGATTTGCTTGGCGCGCATCGTAGTCGCGGAGGCGGCGATCAATCTCTGATACAACGATCTTCCGGAATCGTCGAGTATGGATGCGATTGGGAATTGTGATAAATGGGGCGATGAGAGGCCGTAATGGCTTCCAGAATAGGTTCAGAATTGAGGCGCTGAAGGGGACGTCTATAGCAAAAGCCATACCGTTATTCACTAATCCAGGATCCCGACAAAATGGAAGGCCAACAAAGGAGCGGTTGGCGACACTACCCACGATATGGCGCAAGCTTTCGAAGACGCACACCTCGTGCCACTCTGTATTATTGATGCCCCAGTGTTCTTTGAAAGCCCAATCTGCCTCATCTGCCAGAGCTGGAGTCAAACTTCCAATACGAGGCGTCATTACTGTTCGGATGATGTTATCGTAACGGGCAGCCTGATTTACTCTCGGATTCATGAAAGTATAGTCGGTTTGGTATATCTGGGAAGCTCGCTCTTTGAAACTGAGAACTGAATCTGGCTGTTCCGTGACAAATTCTATCTCCGAGGGGGGTAGCATTACGCTGTCTCCTCCACTGATGACAGGGACGATGACTGCACGATCTCGATACTGCGTATGAGCCTGTTCCACTGCAGAAATTGGAGTCAGCATTGCTTTGTCAGGGAACAATCAAGAGGATTCAAGAGGATTCGAGGCACTGGTCACTCCACATTAAAGCACTTACTTGGGAGCAATAAAAGCTCCCCGATACCCCCAAAAGTTTGTAAAAGGGAAATAAATACTCAGGAGATATACGTACTAGCCGCCTTGAAGTCTTTGGTGTTGCGCCATTTTGCTTGAAGGACCGGAAACCAATCGTTCTCGCGTGCACCAATTATGGGAATATGGGAAAGTTGAGGACGGCCTCTGATGAAAGTAACTAGAACATAAATGACGCAAATTGCCAGCACCAGGAGGATAGGACGGTCAAGCAACTCCGACAGCATTTTGGGAGGGCAAAGAATAGCGAAAGATGAAGATGGCAAACAAAGTAACAGAAATCAGATCCCGTTGGCGTTTCTTATCGAAGTCCTTGCTACTTCGATGAGAGCTGCGCTTTTAGCTAGGGAGATGTTGTGCTAAAGTATCCTGCATTCTGCAGACGTCGGAGATCAAGAAATGGAATAGCTGTTTGCGGGTTGTGAATACTGCGGAGGGGAGCAGTGGCGGCGTGTTTACAATTCGCTCCATGCGGTTATATTGTACTGCACGAGGAGCTACCCGACCAAAGGTCCCAACCACGAACGCTTTCCGAATTTCAATCAAAAATTCGAATCCGAAGAGAGCGAGATTCATAAGTCCTCTATGCGCACTTCCCGATTGGGCTGGACATGGGTTCCATTACTGCTGATGCAGAAACATGGCGGTCCGGCGGAGATGCTTCTGCTTTTTACGATACGAGTACCCATGCAGCGTTTGTAGAAGAGGCAAGGTAGCATTACCTCTTCTCACCGAGCAGACCAGTTGAATGCAGTCAGCTATGCAGTCAGCTTCGGTAGATGGAGAATTGACATGGAAATGTTGGTCGACAGAATCATGCATGACACATCTCTGCGGACGCAGTTCGGAGTATGTGAGATGTGCAGTATGACATGCAGCAGCAGCCGTCGCGCATGCAGTTCTAAAACAGCTTGAGCGCCTGCCTGTTTGGCTCGTGCTCCCACTACCAAATATACCACCAACATTTATAATACGGTACTGTTTTGATATTTATATTTATATTACCAGAAATAGACATTACCAAATATGGTCATAGCGGGAAGAATCTATTTGGCTCGTCTTTGATAGTGTAGTATAATGTTCTATAGTATAATGTATTATAGAATAATTCGAAATACATTATACAAAATAATGATACCCCGAACAGCGCATATTATGATTAGCATTTCGAAGAGGGAGCTAGCGTGATTCACCTCCATGGCGTACTCTTCTACAGTACTTCTCCAAGAAGCACGGACCACGTATTGAGCTGCCCAGCTAGTGAATATTATCACAGCGCGTCTATACTTTGTATAACACAAGTCTCAAGGCTTTGACCCCACAGTGAGCATTTCCACAGGTAAGAGCAAAGCACCAGTTACGCTCCTGCTGCCTGAATTACAGTGAGAAAGCTTAAGTCGGCCGGAACTCTAAATTCGAGGGTCTCTGAATCCCCTCAATTTTGCTTTTTGCCCTATAATTGGTGTCATTGAGTTCAACGCTGTTGTCGCTATCTTGATTTATATAGATTAGACATGAAAGAAGCTCTCTAGGTGAAAATCTAGAATACCTTTGCAATCCCATCAATTGCCAAGATTCCAGCCTCTGAATAGGCTGATACTAACTAATCTTGAAAGCAGTGAAAAGCCTCAAGTCGATCGAAATCCATAGTTCACTCCCATTTTTGTAGAACGGTCTCCCCCTTCTTCAATCCTGTATAGCGTACACTTTCTTTCCACACTGAATCCCTCTTTCTGACGTCTCTCGACTCATCGCTCGTCTCCGACGAATCCACCCCATTCAGATACACATCTTTCGGAGACTGACCCAGCACTGAGTTTGAATCAAACGCAGCTTGCAGAATGTGCGATGCTGACTTCTGGGTTGTATGGATTGGCCCATCCGGCATGAAAAATGTCACCAGAGGCAGAATGACCTGAAATATGAAGCGAACGAACCATGAAGCATGTCGCGTTAGACCAGTACTCATAGTGCCCGGATCGACGCCCAGTATGCAGACATTTTTCAATATGGGGTCTTGATCCATACGATGCTGAAGCTCGTGCATCATCATGATCAGGAAAAGCTTCGAGGCGCCGTATCGACGGAATCCGCTGCGCCAAGATGGGTCCTCTTGCGCCGAACTCCAATTTCCCTTCGCGATGGCCTCCACACCAGCTTGGTCGTCGAATACAGTCTTGTATTTCTCGTCGATGAATGCCTTGCTTCGTTCATTTCTCTTATCATGAGGACTGGAACAGAACATGGTCGTTAGCTCAATATTCAACAATATCATGAGAGCGGGTGGAGACTTTACTCGTGAGCCTGGCTACCCACCAACACAATTCGCCCAGATTCTTTGTCCATGCTCTCCAGTAAGAGCACTGTCAGTAGCCAGTGTCCAAGATAGTTGGCGCTGAATGTAGTATCAAAGCCATCTTTCGTCCAAGTCTGTTTACCGAAATCCTGGAACCCAGCATTGAGAATCAATGTTTTGATTTGTGGGATATCGCCTGCCGAAACTCGCAAGTTAACGCTTTTCGCCGTCTTTCGGACGCTATCCAGATCTGTCAAGTCCATCGACAAGACATCGTGAGGGTGCGATGCGTTGGTAGCGAGCGCGGAATTGAGCTCAGCCGCAGAATTGGCGTCTCGGACCAGGTAGATTCCATGGTAATTCACAAACTCTGGTTGGGAGACAAGTTGCTTTGCAATAGCACTGCCAAGTCCACCATTTGCGCCAGTAACTATGACGGTTCCTTTGGCTGCGGCCATTTTGACTCTTGCACAATATAACTGATGTGCGTGCGCTCTTAGGATAGATAGTCTGGGTGGTAGAACACAAAGGGAGAAAAGAATCTGAGCTGGAGTTCTAACTTGCTCTGAGTCTGAGAAGCTTTTTGGTTTGCATAGGTAGGTACCTGGAAGTGCAGTCGGTGCGGGCCGGGGTAAATTCCAAGCTTGATGTTGGCTAATAATCAAAGCCCAAGCACATGCATGTACAGTACAGTAATTAATTGAATGATTTTCAAAGAATGAATCTCAAACTGCAAGGGTATATCGGGCGCCAGGGTTGGGTTGGGTTGCTTGGTTGTCGTACTTTGCTCGCCTAAAGCTACCCCTGCTGACCTGGACTGGGATGTCGGGATGACGTGTTTGCATCTACCGGTAGGGGGTGGGGGTGGGGGTGGGGTACGGAGCGTAAATATCACATTTTTAGCGAACCACTCGTTATAGGTATAGTGGGTCTACAGGGGTCCTTGCTTACAGGGCCTTATAGGGGTTATTACTTAGCGCCCTAATCTGCTCGAGGCTCTGCATATTCGGGACTCTTTGCCAGAACCTCCGTACTCTAAGCACTTAACTCTACCAACGTTTGCAGCATCGTTTCTCAATTAATGAATCAAACTCAGTACCTTTCATTCCGAACTTATAGAGAATGCAGCTATTTAGAAATCGCTCTTGGAGAAATTCTGATGTTGAAATCCTGCCCCTCCTTAATTGACATGATGCCCAACACAGGTCTCCCTTCATCCGCTTGGGGCATGGGCGGATTTCCCACCAGTTCGACATCAAAGCGCTGTAACAATGTAGCTACAAAGGTAGTCACGGAGTATCGAGCCAAGAACCGGCCACTGCACATGGTTTGGCCGCCTCCAAATGGCCGCCAAGAGGGGCTTCTTGCTAGACCCTCCTTCTGCCACCGTTCAGGGCAGAACTCTTGCGGGTTCTCGCCGAAAATGCTTTCATCAAAATGCAGCAATCGATGCGGCACCATCACACGATTGCCTTTGCTCATCAGCTTGCCGCCAATCACCGTGTCCTCGGTAATCAACCGGACCGAAGCCGCCCAGCCGGATAGCCTAAGAGTCTCGTGCCATATCATGTCAACTACCGGGCAGTTGGTAGGCTCCTGGATGTAAACATTATCGACCAATTGACCTTCTTTGAAAGCAGGTCTTGTCTCTTCACGAAATTGGGCCAAGACGGTCGGGTTATGTAGAAGGTATGTCAGCATCCAGAAAACGCTCTTTCGTGTGTTGGTATTGATACTGTATACGTATCAGCATGACTGTTTTGTACCTGATCGGGGGTGAGAAACCAACGCAAGATAGAGGTGAAAGATCACTACAGCCAAATTATCATCATCTACTCCAAGAGTTCTCATCTCATCCTCCATGGCATTGATCAGCCAGGCAGTACCATTACTTCGCTTGCTCTGGGGCACTTGGAAGTATTTTTTCAGCGAAGCAATGACCTGGGCTCTGGGTTTTGACATGTCGTTTGACAAGAATGTAGGAAACTGGTAAAGCATCTTGAATATAAGCTCATCAAAGACCAAGAAAACATCTGGAAGAGTTGGATCAATCTGATCAAGCGTTTCACCAAAGTAGACATGTTGCCCCAGGCGAATGAAATAGTCGGAGCACCAGTGATATAGAGGAAGCTCAATGTGATTCGGACTACGAGAAGCAGCGTATGTTGTGCACCTATCAGAAAGGGTTCCCAAGGTTAAAAGGTAATCGATGCGGAGTGCAACCTGTTGTTGAAGAAAGTCCAACTGATTCCCCGGGTGAAGTTGATGGGCGTGCATTTTCTGAGCTAGGACTCCGAGAGATTCACCGTGGGGATTTGGAAATCCAGACTTCTCGGCAGGCAGATCAGAGTACATGTCTTGAATAACCTGTTCGGTGTTGCCGTTGTTTCTCATCAATACCTGTACGAAGTTTTCGAAAGAAAGTGTGTCTTTATTCCTATACACTTCGGCAGAGTGCTTCGCTTGCGTGACCACATAGAAAGTCATGCCGAAAACCGTCAAGGCAATGGGATCTTTCGTATTTTGGAAATGATTCCTTAACAAAATGTTAGTTCTGAAAATGCCAACACGATACCTATACCTCATACCTCGCTCTGGAAAGAAGACCATTTGAGTCTTGGAAAAACGCTCGGCCATGACCTGAATACGTCTTGTTAGAGCCCGCGATAAGATCTCATTTGGACTTTTGTCGTACTAACCCAGGACTATCAAGTAATTTATGAGCACGGCCACGAGCCAAAGGGATTATGATCAAGACTTACATGGGATCCAGTAAGGAAATTCTTTCGGCCGCTCAGGATGCAAGAAAGGGGAAATAGTAAACCTCCAAAATCGCCATGTAATCAGCGTAAGTAATACACAAATTGATGCCTTTTCCAAAGTAAAATATCCTGGACTTTTGCCCAGTGGGACATGGAGTTCTAAAGCGCCCGTGGAGTTGGAGACGAGAGACATAGCGACGAAAGGGGTCAACAAGCTAATGTCAAGATATGGGCTTGAGAACGAAGGCCGTGCAGATCAATAGCTCAGCAGGATTTTCCTTGAATTTCCGGGTGCTCGTAAACTTTGAAATGAGGTAAAAGCCGAGTTCGAGATACAGAATATCCAAGAAACAGGCAAGGCATATCACGCATTTACGTGAGATCCCAACTTTGTTAGGGCTTGTGCCGCCCAAAGGCAAGGCTGAGACCTAGTAAACGAAAAAGTTCTATGGTTCTTACAACTTGTCAGAGATACCCTTGGTTTCGGATCTATGGCCTCGTTTTGGTAATAGCAGCTACTCACTCCTATCTGTGCATCGGAAGCACAAGGTTATAATCGACAGTAGTATCGAGTCACAATCCAAGGCGATTGATTTCAGGTGCCTGTGCATAAGCAGCACCGGGTTGCTATGAACAACGTGCTTTTGCTTTCCAACCCTGGAAAGAGAATCAGAATCTCCACTCCGATTGTAACTTCGGGTCTAGAGAAAAAGCTCTACTCGTACTCGCACTTTGGTCGCCCACTTTAGAGGGGGTCCGGGGTACCCAACCTTGTGCAACGTATATCAACGTATCATATCTCGTACATGATGACCGCAGTTTTGGATCAGAAATGGTGATATGCCAAAGCGAGCGATTGCTGCACGGCTTTCCCCGTCATGATTTGCTTTCTCCACCCCCCTTCCTACATCTCACGCCAGATTGTTGGCCTCTACCAGGGTACTATTCAGCCCTCTATCCCCGTCATTGGCGTGTTCGCGATAGGGCCAATATGTTGCATATCTTATCCGGAAAATTACCAATATCGCTCTGCAAGTAGCTGTGCCTGTTGGTTGGTCTTTGGTAATAGCCCCACTTTTGATGGGCGTAGTGGCGCAGATCCATTCACCCCCCCGGCCAACTTCACATACCAATGTCAATGGCCTCCACTAGGACAAAATGCAAAATGATATCGATAGACTCTAAGTTTGAGAGTTACCGCAACCGGTTAGTAGTCATTGTGTCTAAAGTGCAGAAAATAAAATTTATAATTTTAATATTATAGTAATAGGATGATGATGATGGTGATGATGATATTTATTTTCGTCCTGTAAACCCTCCCGAAGGATATGAGGACGTGCTAAGCTAGCGCTTTAGGTACGAGAATACACCAAAAAGCAGGTCGAGGAGTAGGCCAGGAGGACCTAGTAGGTGACTGCGCTAAGGAAACCACCCCCTCCATGTAGGGTAGCCACAGAGGAGATCAAAAGAGGACTAGCCTCTAATCTAATTTATATGCGACCCAGCCTCTTTCAACCCAATCAAGTCTTCACACACTCCAGCTTCACGCGGGAAGGATGGCTCATCTTCAAGAGTAAATTATAGTTCACATCGTTTGCGCACTCTTGGGCTCGTTTTCTGGCATCGATCTTCGTCTCGTCTGCTTTACGTATTGGCAGGATGTGGTGCTCCTTGAACAAACAAGCCAGGAATGCCACTACCTCAACCTGTGAAAATTTCTTGCCGATGCAACTCTGTGGACCCTCTGACCATGGGAAGTATGTCCCCTTCTGTGGGACGAACAATCGTTCTTCGTTTGTGTAAGAAGCGGTAGTTTTGGAAGACAGAATCCAGCGCGATGGTTTCCATACATATGGGTCCACCCAGAATCTTGGATCTGTTTGAATACCCAGCAACATGGGAAAGATTTCAATTCCCGGAGGGATAGTAAGCACATGCTTACCTACATGAAATGTCTCGATCGTTTTGGAGGTCATCTTTGGTAACCCTGTAATAGGGGCGTACAGCCGTAGCGTCTCTAGAAGTACAGCTTGACAGCGCTTGAGATCTTCGAAAAGGGAGTAGTCCCAATCCTCCAGGGGTTTGTCTCCGATGACCGGAATAAGTTCTTCACGAAGCCAATCCTGGACATCGGGATTCGAAGCCAAAAGCATTGCAGTGAAGGCTAAAGTATTTGCAGTAGTATCATGACCGGCAATGTTCATCACGAAGACGTTGCCCATAATTTCTTCGACAGAAAGTCGATCCCGCTTGACTCTCGTCGAGAAATCTTTAGTCTCTTGATCCTGAGCGTTATTCGTGTCAAGGACGCGGACCAAGGATGGTATCATACCGTCGTAACTCGATGTTCCTTCACCTATAGCGATTGACTCTTCGTTGATAATATTCATCATAGAGGTCTTTAGCGATACAGCTGCACGTCCAATATCACTCAGGCTTCGAGGAAGAAACCTCGCAGTAAGGATACGGAAAGGAATTAGCAGAAGAAGTATGAGGTATTTGTGAACGATGTAGAGAGAGTCTCGATAGTTTTCCGTATTGAATTTCCTGTCTTTCAGGTTCACAGAACCGATAAAGTCGTAGCTCTCCCGAAATGCTGCTGCTGCGAGCACATTCATTGAGAGCGTCCGTAAATCCTGTTGCATGTCTGGTATTCCAGCCTGAGCGTGGGATGCCCAGTAGTGTCCCATTGACCTTTGATAAGCAATGTCAGCTTCATAGGCCTCATATAGAATATTGTTCCGCCAAATTGCTGGAAGGTCACCTACTTGGCTTGGCGCAATGATTCACCCCATACAAATTCTGCGTTGGCCTGGCCGAAAGGCCCTGCTACAGCCTTCCGATGGCGAGGCCAGTCCTCCAAATTGACTGTGAGAACAGAAGGTCCATAAATCGCCAAGATTTCTATCGGCAGTCAAATCAAGTTCAGGACCGTGGAAGATGGAACCTACGATACTTTTCGATTGGGCGGACAAAGTCCCGCCATCGTGACAAAATCTCTTGGATTGCATCTGGATCTGAAAAGTGCAAGTGAACCCCTCCAGGAGAGACAAGCGCCCATATTGGCCCAAGCTGTTGTGTTGGATTGCTCTTTTCCAAGAAGTGCCAATTTCGATGAGAAAACCGTATGAAGTTGGGGAATGCGCTCCACGAAATTGGTAGGAATTCCAACAACCTCCACACCGAAGGCTGTATGATGACCCATATAATACTATTGGGATCAATTGGAATTCGTACGACGGGTACCTTCAGGTTACGAGCCTTTCGGACATTGGACTCTAAGCAAACCAGTCCCCAAAGACAGTAGCTCAATGCTGTGATTGCAAGTAGAAAGCTAATCATCGTATCGATTGCAGATCAAAACTAGGTACATACAAAGCAAAAAATGGAATGATTCGAGATCCAGAAAGTGAGGTTCTGGCAAATCATACTGACAATTTAGGGCGTTTAGCGAGCTAATACCCTGAGAGCCCGCCCAGTACCCTGAATTCACAGTAAGTGGCTCGCCAGGGTTTGTGGCTTGGTTGGGCACTAAGCTACAGGGGCTTATAGTCCTTCATACGCTATCGCCACAGCGACGAGATCGAGCCCGTAAGCCGCAGCCGCAGTAAGCTGCAGTAATAGTTGCTACAACTCTCAGAGAATAGAAAGCCATCAATCATAGGTTGCAGGGACGCGTGCAGGGAGGTGTGTTAACTGACAGACTCACGCTACTGTAGAACCGCCGAATCCATGAAGGTTGCTGCCTGCAGTTTGCAAGGTAAGCTTCAACCTTGTACAGTACCAACAACGTACCCTTCGCCTGCATCGTCACACCATCAACCTTTGACACTACTGTACTTCGTAAAAGTACTTTTTGCATGTGGGGAAGGGTCCTCGGGGCCGGGGAGGGGAGCCGGGCCAATACAATACTTCAATTGCTCGTGCATCCGCACTGGCCCCATAGGGCTTTACAGAAATCGGGGGTGGAAACATGACATGCAGGAAGATCAAAACGGCACGGTGGCCCGGCTTGCTGCAACTATGTGAATGAGATAATCCTGATCCCTGGTCGTTAATTTCTTCCAACCTCGGTGGTCTCAAATTATGACTGACGACATCTTCCATGATCAAAACGCACCCAAAGCAGATATTATATTCCAAGTTTATTGAGTACTTTCATGGAAGAGAGAGTTCAGGGGTTCGTAATCAACGGAATCCTATTCATGCTGTGTCTCGCATGGAGGATTTTGAGCACCATTCTTTTTGGTATTTACAGCAATGGATTAGTCCCCGAGTTTGAAGCCACCCGATACGTAGTCCGTAAATACTCGATGCGGATCATATTCCTCCTGTATTTCAAATAGTCTTTTCACATTGGCCTCTCCATAGCTGGAAATTGGCTTCTGCCATGATGCCGCGTAGTTTAAGTATACGAATGGATCTAGCACTCCCAGGCTCCCCAGTTCCTGCTCCAGAGTTCCTATCAGCGCTTTCGCCTCTTTGTCAATCCTGTTATCATCATCTGCCTCGTTCCATGTGATGCTTAGCAACATTATCATCAAAGGTGTATCATTTCGTTCTGTCAGTCCAAGTGCGTTTGTTTCGGCATGTCGACCATAGATAGCGGATGGAAGTGGCTCTAGAGCAATACCCCAGACTATTCCCGGAATGTCTTGGACAAGAGGCACGCTGGCATTCCAGGCATTCACAATGGCGTTCAAGGCGTCTTGTGTTGATTGAATGGTAAGTGTGGCAGAAGCTTGTCTATCACTACGCTCAGTCTTGTTTCAGGCTCAATTAAATAGGGCATAACCTACCGGAACCCGCCCATCTGTAGCGTTTCTGTCTCGGTAACCAAATCTGTCATGTTGGTGATACGCATAGTACTTGATAGGAATGGTATAGAGGAGAAATTCTGGAAAGCTGGCGGATTCGCCAATGCTTTTGTATATTCCATGTTGTTGATGATGAATGAAGCCTCCGCGGCTCCACTGTATGCAAAAGTGCTTATCAGAGAGCAATACTCGTTGTAAGTGCCATCGCTATTGAATTCAACCAGGGCCTCTATTTGCTGACTGGCTGTGGACAGGGCATGAGAGACAACGCCTCCCCAAATGTTTCCTTGTTGAAAAGCTTGCAAGTCTACGCGGACGACAATGCCGAAGTTGTTCGTCCCACCACGGAGAGCCCATGAAAGGTCTGGATTCTCCTGCTGATTAGCATTAATGATGGACCCGTTGGCGAGTACGACAACATAATTTATGACCGTATCGCATGTCCAGCCATAACGAGGCGCAAAGTAAGAGATCCCGCCACCAATAGAGAGTCCGCCAACAGCGACACTGAAAGCTCGAGCACCGGCCACACTGAGGTTATAATGGCCAAGCTGGGTGTAAACACTACCCCAGCTAGCTCCCACCCCGACAGACACGAGAGGGCCGTCTGGGTTTATTTCGATACTATTGAGGCCTCTCAGATCAATGGTGACGCCGTCCTGAACATTGGCTGCCCCGGCAAAGCTGGAGTGCCCACCGGACCGAATGGCAAAGTAACAGGAAGCCACTGGGTTGGTGAGCGCATGTACGATAGTTGAAACGTCTTGGATGTTCTGCGGAGAAGCAACGCAGGCTGGCTTGACGTTGGCTTCCTGTAAGGAAAAATATGATGCAAGGGAATCCGTGTATGGCTGGCTGCCTGGGAATGCAATTTGCTCTTTGAGCAGGAGCGATAGTTTTAAGCACTGGCAAGTTCATTAGCTCAAGCTTTCGCCTTCGAAATGCTTCAGCTTACGCAGAGAGCGGCTGCACTTGTGCCATTGACCATGATGGAACTTAGTTATCGGCGGTATGGCTGGTGTATTGCGTTTTGAAATGATCATGCCTCGTTAACCTTTTCTTTTTCAATAATTATGTGATTCGAGGGCAAATCTGTATACAAGAGGCTGGGTTTTTACCAATTTCACGTAACAGGAAAGGTTTGTCCGCGCTGGAACTTCTGGCGCGGACCGCAGTTGAACACAAGTCTGGGGATCCCTAACGATGATAATCACTATTTTGGTAACAACAAGATAGAAAAGGAACGGGGAAAAGCAATGGACGCTCTCATCAAAAAGAGTTAGATTGATCTCACTCACGAGTACGCAGCAGCAGGGCCTTACACAGACTACGGAAGAATTGCTTGTCTTACAGATTTCTACTGGACCAAGATACGAAAGGTATTAAACTCGGGCGCTTTAGCGCCCGAGAGGAAGCATTAATGGGGGGCCTATTGTCAAAACTACTTGCAGATGTGGTGGAACCTCGCAAGCACTCGGTGTGCCTTTTGGGTTTGGTTTCATCATTCACAGTAAAAACGTTCCTCGGGACTGCTGATCATATGTCTGTTTGGAAGGTGTCATTAGGGCTGATTCCAGGGGATGACGATGACCAACACGCGATGCCGGCAGTGTCATGCATGGCTATGGCCCATCCGTGACAAATTTCTTGCCGTACTCACTCTGCGGTCTCATGTACTAATTTGGATACTTAGCAATGGAAACATCATAAGAGACTGTCTTTTTTGTGGGAAAGTGTTCTCCGTGTTCAACAGCCTGGCATAGGGCGGGCGGCGATCAAAGATAATTTACATCGACGCCACCTTCGGTTCCAATTTTTCAGGTGTCATCTCAATATCTGACCCTTCTGATACACGATTCTATCTTAGAGGTCGAGCTTGAATCCACCAGCGCATCCGCTTTGGAAAAGGCCAGCTTGGTCATACTTCTGGCTCACCTCTCGCATGAGTTTCAAGTTCTCTTCGCTACAACCGTCATAGGGCCGCTGCCACTCCATGCAATAATTCGTGAACCGGTACGGGTGACCTGACTGTCTAGCTGCCGCCGCCGTCTCTATGCGTTCGATAGCATGGCGGATAGTCGATCTGACAAGCTCATCGTCCTCGGCCTTGGTCCACGTGACTGAGAATCCGATGATAATCAATGGCTCAGTACAGCCTTCAAGGCTGAGAACATTTGGGTACCCCTTGTTCATCCATCCGGGTAGAATCGATTGGAAGGTAAAGGGGAAGAGCAGGCCATCCACGTGCCGCAATTCCCTTGTAGTCTCACAGAAAATATCGTAAGCGGCCGTCATAGTTCCGAGATCGTTGCGGATACTTGTTGTGCCCTGTACATGACGAGTTCCAGCTGGTGCAGTACGACCGAATCTTTCGACGGCACTTGTGTGACTTTCCACTGAAGTCCTCTTATAGCCCCGAAGTGAGGTGAAGCGCGTGGCGTTCCAGTGTGCAGGCCACTTTTTGTCCTCCGGGGCCTTCGTGTACATAAGACTGAGGGCAATTAGCTGGAAGCCAAGTTTCTGAATGTAAACGAAACTGAGTATTGGGCCAGGGGCGTTTTCATCAAACGCGCCGGGCTGACCAGAGCTCGCGTGCTCAAGGTATTCATGATAAGCCTTCAGTGACTTTGTATGTTGAAATGCTGCCAATGTAATTATCCCTGCAGTCCACACCGGTGCGGAAGGTATACTGCGGATTGTGAAGCGAGTGACAATCCCGAAGTTATTAGAACCGCCTTTCAATGCTCGCCATAGCTCTGGATTCTCCGAGGCCGAAGCTGTGGTAATGTTTCCGTTGGCCAGCACAATCTCGTAGCTCACGACATTGGAGCAGACGAAGCCATATCTGGGAGAGTAGAATGATATTCCTCCTTTGGTTCAGCACTGTTAGTAAATATCGATTCCTTTGTGCATCGCCCATAGACGTGATTCATCATAAAAAATAATCTCACCTTGCAAGGCCAGCCCGCCAACACCGACCGGCGAATTTCTTCCTCCCATCACAACAAGTCCCTTTTCATCTAAACTTTTGTATACATCGATCCATTTAGCACCTGTTCCGACAGTCACCGTAGATCCATCGAGAGCAGGCGTTACGTCGCAGAACAGGCTGAGATCTACCACAGTGCCATCCTGCACTGTTGCTGCTCCAAGACCTGGATTAACACCCCCGCTTCTAATAGCAAAAAAGCCTTTGGCTGAGGCTGAGGCTCCTGCTTGATAGCGTCTGTCGTGCTCTTGTTTCAAGATTGCAACGGCTTTACCGAGCTGTGTTGCATCGCCAGGGCGGACGATGCATGCTGGAATGATCTCGCGATTCTGCTGAGCCCAGCTGTAATCTACAGCTTGCTGGAAGGCGGCCACATCGGACTGCAGAATAACGCAGCTGGGAAGCTCGGCGAGAAGACTTTGGATGTATCCAGGCAGCTGCTCTGGTGGCACGCTTGCCAACGGGTGTGGCTTCGCTACGGGCTGCTGGCCGTTTGGTTTTGGGGATTTTCTTCGACGGAATATGAGGACAGAAATCAAAATGGCAAGAATGGCGATTGTGTAGGAGGAAAACATCATCGAGGCTATGTTGCAGAGCGAAGAGACAGACTTGGGTCCGCTACTTGCTCATAAATACAAGCTGGTGAAGCAGAAAATTAAGCTCGGAGTTGGCTGAAAGCCGAAGGGGTTTTAATCTGAGGAACCAGGATAGTTACATGTACGGGAGGTAAGTGTCTCACCTTGTCTCTCTTAAAGGGTAAAGGGCAGGACAAGGACCAAATATTATCCGGAGCTCACGTGCAGATGAGGGGGGAAAGGGGAATAAGGCGCTCTGTGCTACCTCCGTACCGAAACACAAAGCAGATCTTAATTGGTCCATGTGAATCTGGGGCTGTGTTTTATCTCCGTACTGCCAACGTTACCCGTTACACTGCATTGCAGGTTGGATCCGTGTCGGTTGCACCTTCCCTTCTTTCTTTCCTTTCTGGCCTTGATCTTCATGGCCTTGCTGGTGGGATCGACTTCGTGTTGAAATTCCACCCCGCGATTTATTATCGTCGGATTTATTTCTCCCTTCACGGCTTGCCTTTACTTTACCTCCTTCTACCCATTGATTGCACTTAGTATATCAAAGGCTCAGGAAAGTGCCTCTACTGTAGCTCTCAAGGTCGAATTTGACGTTCAGCTTTTGCGCATAATGGCGATCAATTCCAATCGTCAACGGACACAATCACCACCCCCCAACAGCTAAGGTAAATACAAGGACGAGCCTCTCCATCGACCATACGGTCCACACAGCTACCTACTTATTTATGCGTTGTATAGGCGACAGTCTCATTCCTCATACACGCGCACTCTTCCTGACTGGTAACGAGCATCCACCAAGCCGGCACTCTCTTCAGCATACTTTGTGTTGATCATGGCGGTCAAATATTATGATCTTCTCCTTTCAATATACTTATAGCTAACGTGTTTGTATCTATTCAGAGAGGCGACGAAGCTCTTGCTAGGCGAGAAGAAAGGGATATCCCCAGTCATCGTCCCCCCCCCTGGGATCCAAACAACGATAGGAAGATATGTTTCAAAAGCAGATATCTTTTGATCACTCTTCCTAATTAAAGATGCATTTCTTCACCCGAGGTTTCCGCGAATGAGATCGAGGAGACCACACGGAGACATTGTCTCTTAGGAAAACCTGCATATCAGTGCGCCATGAACTCTTCCCCCGACAATATCTACGGTCCGAACGCTATCAATAGTCCACTTCGGTGTCTTGCTTCCCCACATTGCACTTGCCCATGAGCATTGGACTCTAGACATGTGGGACACAATTTGCTGGAGTGACGAGACTTGGGCCCAGCCAGACTACCATAAAAGGCAGTGGGCTACAAGGCTTATTGGAGAGGCAGAGCTTTGGCATCCAGACTGCGTGGCACACAAGTGGCAGAGGAAGATTGGATGGATGTTCTGGGGTTTTATAAATGGTATATATGGGAAGGGACTGGGAGTATTCTGGGAGAAGGCATAGAAGGCAATAACCAAGGAGTCTTATACCGAGCATCTGATCCCTCGGATCCACAATTATCTCCAAAGCAACCCATGGCTTTCATTCCAATAGGACAGCGGTCCGGGGCATACTGCAGTTTATAGACTTGAGGCTTTTGCAGTCTGTGGGATCCAGCCTGTATTTTGGCCTCCGTTCTCTCCATATCTCTCCCCAGTAGACTATTTGGAACAGAATAAAGGATATCCTAGAGAAACTTGGCCCTCAGGTGCAAAGGAATGCCAGAGGAATTGGGCATCCCGTTCGCATTATAAAGAGCCTTGAGTTACGAAGTAGTACAACCCAGGCAGGCTTGATAGTATTGAATAAGTATATTATTGCCACATACGACCATAGACTAAGGAACATTGGGCATCCCGTCCGCTCTGCCATACACAAGCCTTAGATCGGCAGATTAGTAGTTGGGTGGGTGACCACCAGCGAATACCTGCTGTTGTATGTTTTTTGCCTTTTGTTTTTTTCTATTGGTGGGGCAGAACCCTCCTGCAATCCGGGACGAGACGTGGCTCTAGTAGGCGAGCGCAATAAAAAGTACAATGCGCCTGACCTCACCCCAAAAAGTCAGGGGTGTGTTCTGACAATTAGGTAGTTTTCAATTGTTTTTGATAGAGGACTTGGAAGACTTGTAATCAGCTCTAAAGATTATCTTTTACACCTTAAAGTTACTCTGCCATTCCCCTCAACGACTGTTAGCTCATCCATCTTCATTTGCTGGCCGCGTACTATTGTTTGTGACATTAAAGATCATCTACTATGTATAACATCAAAACCCACCATTAACAAAGTTTGTCCGGGTTAAACGATTGCTTTTGTTTTATAGCTTGCTTTAAGACAGAGCTACTGTGTGCATAAGTCAATTTCGCCCCATAATTCAGTTTGCCTATATCAAACTTTAGTAAATCAGGATTTAGCAATTGCCTAGGTTTGGTCTACTTGGGTTTGTGACAAAATCTCATCTAAATTTAGTATAAGTCTCAGATTGACCGCTACCAAATGCGAGGTTCCCAAACCACATATCTGTTCACTATTCATTATATCCGAACCCTTTGATTCCCCACTTCCCGCAGTTCAGGAAGAAGTGGAACAAGGGTACATATATCCACTTGAGAACATGACGGTCGAAGGTTACGGAATTCACAGCAGATGCCCTCCATACCTATCTTCAACTGTTACCGCTTTCAGGCGGACTGGTGTGTGATTTATGATGAATCTGGGGAAGCTAGTATGTGCAGTACTACCAATTCGGGAGCGTTTGGCATACCGTTGCTGGCAATACCTTATTCACATGAGGTGCGGTAGCTCGAACTCAACAATGGCGCACAAAATCACCATGGCAGGGGTTCTTTCCTATATCACACGGTATTCTGACATTCAATTCACACCTTAGTCGCATGTTTGACGTTATGTCAATATGAATAGCCTGTATAAAAGGAGTCATGTTTTAGATTTTGAAATAACCACAGTTCACTCCACATCCACATCTATAAAACCAAAGACCTTACGAATCTCACAAACCTTTGAGTTCCTTCCTTGTCTTGTTCGAACTTGTATTATAATTTTCAAATATGGTCGATACAGTTAAGAGAGCTCTGTCTGAGCAACGCGAAGATTTAAACCCTCCCACAAAGAGACCTTGCAAGGAAGCCAGCGATCTTCAAGATTCAGGATCTATGTGCCCTGCGGAGACAGCATCGATCTTGACTCCTAACAAATCCACATCGGGTGGGATCTCAGTCAATCACACCACCTTCTCCCTCCCGGCATCTTCGCCTGGAGGTATCTCTTCAATCTTCACTTCCAAGTTGATTTACTCGGAAGAATTGAAGAAAGATATATACATCCACGAAGTCAGGGACGAACTGAAAGGCCATTCCAACAAGAGCCGCCGGAACCAACTTAGCAGGGATATTCCCTATCCTCTCAATTGGTCCCAACTCTTGACCCAAGAGCAACTAAACAATATCGGCTACATCCAGATGACCGATATCCCACACTACATACGCACTGAAGGACAACGACTAGTTCCATTTGCCAAATGGTTCTCTCCGGAGGAGACTCACGATCTAGCACTTTGGACTGACTTGACTGAACTACAGAAGATACTCGCTGCGAAGGATTTTGAAGGCCATTTGAGGAACTTGTATGGGGCAAATTGGACCGTCCGTGGTCGAATATATGAACTTGGATTTGTTCTGGTGACAGGTCATCACATTGTGCAGCCAGGTTTGATCGCAAAGAAAAACGATCCACAAGTGAATCATTTAAACCCACTGATCGCGAAGGTTGCCAAAGCTCTTTTGGAAAACGCGTTTCCGGACAGGAGGAAAGACCTTCAACACAGGCTTTGGACAGTGAATGCATCCTTCACCATTGGTTCAGAGGACAATGAGGACTTCACAGGAATACAGCTCAATTATTCTTCCGTTGAGCAGAAGCTTTCGGACGCCATCAAAGGCTTCGGGGGCTTACATATTGACAGTGGCGACAATCCTGTTTCCTACACGGCGATGTTCTCGCTTTCGCATTTGCCGCCTAGCGTCTTCCCGGGTCGATTCAACATCACCAGTCTGAGGATCACATGCTCAACACCTCTGTTTGCAGCTCTTGTATTCAAAGGAATCCATCCTCACCTGGGGACGGGAGTTGGCGAGTACCCAGACACAATCGACGAGTCGTCACCCCTGCGAATCAAGTTGCGAGACGGCCTCCAATACCCCGAACTGCCGTCCGATACTCCATACCGTCGAATTCTCGTTATCCCGTTTCCTAAGATGGCACTCATGATGTGGAAGCCACAGTTTCTAAAAGATGATGAGATTAACAGCCCGAATTCATTGGGATATTTCGGCACTCGACGGGCTCAGATGGAAAACTGCGCCAAGATGTTCATTCGACTGGACCATGCACATGTGCGCTACGATGCGGAGAAGTTGATGAGGTTATTCTCGTGGACCAATGAGTCGGGGGTAATAGAAACTCCGCGATTACACGTTGTGCAGGAGGCGTTGGACTTGGCTGACAAAGACGACCCTGAACTCCAGGAATATATCAACGATATCAAATCTGTTTCGTGTGGCTCGGTTTATATGAAACCAAGGGAGAATAAACTTGTTACAAAATCAACAGAATCAGGACCCCACGAGCAAATTCAGCCTGATGTGGAAGATCCCACTACTGGAATGATTGACAACAGCAAAAAGCGGGCAGATTTTGCCAGAAAGAAGGTTGAAAAGTTTTGTCCGGAGAATTGGACGCATATGGACTACACAAGAGGGTTTGACCCGTACACTGACCAGGTCCCCGGGAATTTATCTTGGAATCCTTTGAAGAAGCTTAAAGGATAAACGTATTGCTCGGAAGAAAGATTGTCTTGAACACTCAATTTCTTGAAGGATCAGGGAAAGGATAGGTGCGGAAAAGTTTGGGGTTCTATAAGTACTCGAATAGCCAAAGTAGGATATGTAGGATATGTACGAACCTATGAAACAATTTCAGTACACATCTTGGCCTCCTTTGATATGTGTTCAACAAAACGCTGCCACTATGTAGTTGTAGTGTAATTGTTTGTTGGCGAATTCGTCCACGAAGTGAGTTTGATTGACGTGGAAAGTGAGTAGGTACTTTCAAACTATGTTCCTCACAGCTCCTCCGATGTATCTTAGATCTTGTGACTCGTATTTCGACCAATGCAAAAAAGCGCACAGAACGTTTGTGCAGAAGAATTGTATGTATGTGCTCTGTCAGTAAGAATGTCTTAGTACAGTGGAGATAAGATGATTACCTACCTACTGCGTATGGGGGTAGATTAGGATGACTTGGATCGTAGGAAGGGGCGAAACTCACGTGCCTTCCTAGATGGGAACTGCCACCACTCCCCGCCAGACTAGACGTCAATAACCTTCCCTCAGATCGATTCCTTTCTTCGTCTTCCCCAACACCCCACAACACATCATCACCATCTTCTTGCCACAGTGAACAAAGCAAATCAGCGTGGAGGTGTCTTCAGAGACATCTTCACTGCGTTAGCCTTTTGACTTCGGTCGTCGTCTTTGACTCTTCACGGAGGCACCAGAGGTTTGCCTGTAGTTTGTACCAACAGCGCAGTTATATCAACAGATTTAAAGCTGAGGACTCTCTACAGCTTCATCTTGCGTCTGGTTGAGTTACCATCAGCCCAAGCTTTGAACCTCCTCACAACCGTTGACGCGTCGAAACCGCAAAGGTGAGAATTCACCACGCAAAGACCACAACAGAGAAACACGACGCGAGAGAAGAGAACTGATCCTGATGCCTTCAGATGCCCATCGCATGCACCAACTGCCTGCGGTTTCATTTTGGGGAATGTTGGGAGGGAGAGAAGCAATGCCACCGTTGATTGCCCTGCCCTGCTCTCTTGATCAAGTATCGCTGACCTGTTACAGGCTGCGAACAATGGAACCACATTGAGAGATGCAAGTTCCCAAATCCCATTCAATCCCTCCTCAGCGATATTTAGAGAAGACCAGGAGAAGTTCATATAGCATTGCTCCATGACTACTGGGGCTTCTGGGAAATTCATTCCTATATCCCGAAAGAGACGTAAACTGACCTCCCGTCCACACAGACTGCCCTCAAAGGCGCCAAATCAAATGCGTACGAAATGTCCCCAAGAGTTGTGCTACTTACTGCCGAGTTCCATCAACCTTCTCTCTCAGACTTTGCTGACTCCGCGGATATGTAGACTCCAGGAGAACCCCCGCCAGGAACTCGAGCTTGGTGTGATATGCATGGATTGGTAAGTTGTTTTCTGCATATCACTTCGCAAACAACGAAGACTACGTGCCCCAGCCATCTCTGAAAGATTCTTGCTTTATCTCGTTTGTCATCCTTTAAGGCAAAACTGACTTGCTCAAGCATGCGGACCCACCATTGAAAGCGAAGATCCTCAATGCGCTCAAGGTTGCTCCTGGAAGCGCGATCTGGGTCGATGGCATATGCATATATCGTGGCTACGAGGCGCACTTCGAACGAGAGGAGTATCCAAGAGGCAGGCCATTCGAACAGCCTCTAGCAAGACGACGTTCACGATCTCCAGCTCGAGATTTCCAACCACGTGAGAGAGAGAGATTTCGTTCACCGCTTCGAAGACGATCATACTCTCCGCGTTCTCCGCGTCGACGACTCGACTCCGTAATGCCCGGGCTCCGGAGAAATGAGCGGTCGCCAGTCCGATATCGAACGCCCAGCCCACAACGCTATCGATCACCTTCACGTCGACAGCCAGAAGCTCGGGCCCAACGAGCAATTCGCATAACAGGCAGCAATGCCATCACCGTCAAGCCTCGAGTTGAAAGACGAGAGAACCAAAGAGCACCGCTAGCTGATCCGTTTGATTTTAAACTACCTCCAAAGCCGGTAGTTTCAAAACATATGCTCCTCGACGGTGTCAACGCGAAGTCCGACAACGCTGCAGCTCTACAACCACTTGGAAAAGTCGCCAATGGTAATTCCACCAACTCTGTCAAGCCATCAAGTAACGGTCCTGACAATGCCCTTGGAGACGTCACCAACCGCAAGGTCGCACCCCCAGCGAATCAATCAGATGCCACCGCTAGTCAACAACGCCCTTCTACTTCCGATCCTCAGCCTATCAAGCAAATCATATTGTCTTCACAAGCTGAGCCCAAGGTCGAGGATCCTTATTTCGTACTTGGTGTTGGCAAAGGTAAGTCATTTAATTCCGTTTCGTTTCCTTTGGCTGTGCGGTGAAGTGCCTCTGAGTAGTTGGTTTTCCCACTTATTATGAAGTATTGAACTAATTTACTGTAGGTGCCTTAAGCACAGAGTATGGTCTCATGGCCTCAAATTCTGCCAGAAACGATAACGCTAACACGCTCTAGGATCAATGATGCATTTCAACAGCGGATGTTCGAAATTGAGCTCGGTAAGTCATCTCGCTCAAGAATAGGAGCTCTTAGCACATCCCACGAACTCAGCTTTCTGCTCCTAGAAAAATCCACAAGACAGCATACTAATTCGTTGAGTAGAGAAAATGTCGGATGGACTGTTTGAGCCTGGACAGATTGAAGAGAACGGCGTCTGGGATGATAGCATTCGTATCCTGAAGGCAGCCAAGAAGCAGCTGATTGGGTATTGAATATCACCGCTGCTGAACACTTAATACCATGCGGAACGACATACTGGCGAAGTCGGAAACAAATGGATGTGCGGAAGGAGGAGATGACATTGCTTTGTAAGATAACGTGGCTTATAATGACAAGTACTAAAAAAGGGCAAAAGAGCAAAATATTATACAAAGCAGAGGCAAAGCACTACAGAATGAGACATCATGGCAGGGTTACTGGTTTGATACGAACACAAGGTTAGGCTAGCTTCAGTAACTCAGAGAACGATGGAATAGAAAGCGCCTCACTGATCTTCCTGATGCTGCACTGTGGTTTGTTTGAGTAGTAAAGAATGGTGCCGCGTGATTGATATTCAGATGCAAGCATTGCTCGTATGCCATTCAATTTTGCATCTTCTGTCACCCCTTTTCATTAACTGCAGACAAGGCACAGCGCCGTATCATACTGGTGCTGTGAAAAGAGGAAAATCAGCTTTACTTCTCCCAGAAGGTTTCAAGGGTCGGGAGATGTTCATCTCGTCAAAACGCCTCACATTTAGCTGAAGGAGAGAGCCAAAGAAAATAAAAGCACCCACTAAAGTGACGAATACAGCAGATCAATGGATAATATCCAAGACCTTACACATGAGATAACCTACCTACATATACAATTGCTTGCATCCACACTCCCACTACACGTCTCTTAATCGATTAATCCCCAACGACACTCCAAACCCCAGTCTTCAACCCCTTCGAATCCTCCATCTCCCGATCCCCAAGCACCTCCTCCAAATCCCTAACATCAGCCCTCAGCTCCTCCGTCGCGTTCCACGCCAACCGCGCACTAACCCTCACGCTCCTCAGGTCCGGCATGCGGCCCTCCTCAACAGCTTCATACACGGCCGCGGGCTCGACGCCAACATCGGGAGAAGCGGTAGGCGAGCAATCCAGGTCCAGGATTTGTAGCTTGGGCGCTGGGTGCCGGAATAGCGAGGAGGTGATGTAGTCGGCGGAGATGCGCAAGGCGATGAGGTGCGGGCAGCATTCGAGGAGGGGGTTGAGGGCGCCGATGTGCAGTTGGGACATGGGGTGGCGGATGGTGAGGTGCAAGAGTTGGGGGCCTAGGACGGTGAGGGTGCAGAGGAGGGCATCGAGGTGGATTTGCGAACAGTGCTGTATACTTAAGCGTTCCAGACTCTTTCCAATAGCTACGAGATGCGTTGCGAGGAAATGATCGTCTATTCCGCCGGCCAAGTGCAGTGCTTTTAGCTTAGGCGGCCATTCATACGGCACTTCGTCCCGTCCTGAGTCTCCGCGTAGGTCGCGGCTGGAAGATCGCGGGAAGAAGAGCGTTTCTAGTTGTTGCAGGTTTTTGAGCGTTTGGAAGAGCAGTTTATTAGATATTGAGGCTGAGATGAGAGATAGGTCTAGGTGCCGGAGCTGAGAGCATTTACTGAGGGCTGCAAAGGAGTTTATTCCAAAACTAGCTTGCGGGGCAATGAATTCTTCAATGTTGCCTTTCAGTCGCCCTAGTAGTCGCGCTGTGAGGCTTTTGCTAGCATTGTGCACTAACTGCCCAATGAGTTAGTATGATCTTTTGACATGCTTTGCGGAAAAAAAAATTCTTGAGACTTGTTAAGAGCTTGCAATTTTATGGAAAGCGACATACCTCTCCCATATCCAGCCTTTTGACCAGAGGCGCGAGAGCGGATTGTCGGATATGGGCGTTCTTGGACGGACAGACGGTCTGGACGAAGGTGTGGAAATTCCCGCCATGTAGGTGAGGATGGGAATATAGAGAGGTTATGCTGGCGGAGTACCAAGAGCGAGACACGAGCGTGCAAGCCCAGAATGTGGACTGTGTCGAGGCATGAATGGGAATGTAGGAAAGGATCTGGGAGAGTATTTCGGTGGGGAGGAGGACTTCGTCGGAGGGTTTGTATCGGACCGCTTGAATCATGGGAATTGACCGGGGCGTAGAAGAGCCATAATCTCTGGGTTGCTCATTTTGAAGACGTATTGGTATCTTGAGAGGTTGCGACATCTCTACCTCCCAGTTGCTTTGGGCGTCGAGGGCCATGGTGGCGAAGGTGGGGTTGGTGCGATTGATGTTGTATTACATTAGGAGGCTCGAAAGCCGCTTTCTCTTCAAGGTAGTAAACTCATACTTGCAATAGAAACCTCCTGTACCAAGAGACTTGGTGAAAATAAATCTGAGTTGTGAATTGTGGTGCAGTTAAGGACGAGGCTAACAAATGAAGTTGGAAAAAGTCCGAGGTGATGTCAAAGATGGGCCTGACTAAGCACAAGGCTGAGAGAACCGCCAAAGTTTATATTTGATCCAATTTATCGTGCATCTCAACCTCAAGATAAATCATACAAAATCCACCATTTACAACAGTCCAAGTCATGTCAGGTACGAAACGAAAGCATAGTGGTGACTCTCCAAGTGAAGTGTATAACTTTAAATCATCCCGCTCTCGCCCCTCTGTCGAAGCCCGCGTCGATCCAACATATGGCCAGCGAAGTGCACTGCCTGGCCTGGATGATGCTTCGAGAATCAATGGAGACAACGATGAGCTCGACTACAGCGAGGACATGGATGCGTTAAGTTATTTGCGAGCTGTCAGGTAAGCCCCCCCCTATGTTCCGAGCAAGAGACTCCGCTGAGATATATTGCCTTGTCAGAGAAATGCTGACTCTGGTGTGATGGTAGAGAAGAAGCTATCGGCATACCAAACCTACTAGTTGCACCTAAGGAAGAAACGAACGATCGAGCGATCTATGAGAATGGCGTGGGAGATTATCGCGGATCGTACGGAGATGGCGCATACTATGCTGCGGACTCGAACTCAGAAGTGAGCGAAGAACAGGCTGCGAACAATAGGAATATAGCATACTTCGACTCCATCATGACGAAATTCGAAGCACTTCGCGACCGATTACAGAATTCCACACCACCGTCTTCAGCTGTCGAGAAGCTTGACGCCGACCACCCGACACATGTTGGGCCGTTAAATACAGCTGTCGCAAGATGGTGGAGGTGGAAAATGCGACAAGTGGATCCGCTTCCGGCACAGATTGCGAGTATGGACAAAGGCACGATTTTGAGGCTGCTTGGTCTGTTGACGGGCGGGACCCTGTTGCAAAGAGGCAGTGAGGTGAACGTTGGTGTTAGTCGATGGGCTTGGAGTCTTTTGGCAAGGCTGCCGGAGCGGGGAGAACTGACGAGTGAAGAAATCGGAATTGTGAGGGAGTTGGGGAAGAAAGCTGTATTGGTGGGGATGGGGTTGAAAGAAGATGCAGACCTGGACGAAGGGCTGAATGCAGTAGATCCTCCGGCTAACGATGATGTGGATGATGGTGAGGTTTTGGATAGTGCGGAGGATCAAGGAGTTGACTTGGATGTTGGCAAGGATTTGGATGCATTGTGTGGTGAAGGTGCCACCAACCCGTCAACTCCTGTCGTGCCGAATGCAATTGGTGGGGATACCTACAGCGTGGATGATTCATCCCCGCCTCGGTCCTTAATAGCATCGACTCAAACTGTCAACCTGGAGACTTCTCTCGACACTCCAAGCCTAGAAGAAACGTCTCAACCTGAGGAAGCTTCCGACTTCAGCGAGGAATTGGCTGCTGCAAAAGCACGATTGTTGGGAAATGTAAAGACCGCAGAGGAAAGCTCGACTGATAAATCGGAAGGAGCCTCTGCTGGTAAATCAAAATGGAACACAAGAGCCACCGTCGATATGATCATTACGGTGGCTGGCGAAGCCTACGGACAGAGGGATCTTCTCGAATTCAGGGGAGCGTGGGACCAAATTATGTAGGAACTTGTGGAAACTTATTGATATACATGTAAGATCCTGGTACGAGACCGTGTTAATATGAAATGATACCCAAGGCCTTGCTTACAGTGGGTGATTCAGATACTCGTGTTCAAGATAGATATATGCTCTCTAGAACATAAGTGTTTTCTGAATCGACGCCTTTTTGGTGTTGCCCCTAGTTGCCAGCACTAGGACTCATGTTCATTGGAGGGAGGCCAGGTTCTCGTCGTCTAAGTGCTTGGCACATCAATAGCCTACCTGCCTCTGTGAACGTTTTCGACAAAGATTTCTTCTGTAGAGCTTGAGCCACTTCCATCGAATTAGGAACGCCAGTACTCGCGAGTCGCGAGGGTTTATTGAACGTGGAGTCTCAACCTTTTATTGATGTCCGCTACTCCCTTTGGATGCATATCTACAGTAATTGCATCGGAATCCTCAGAACGCCAGGGGCATCAAGTGAGAGACGGCGATATCTGTCGTTGCACCACCAATATCGCATGATAGCACGATATTGCCGGCGTAAAGTTTAACAAGGGGGCCAAACAGGAGAACTTCACCACGGCAAGAAGGTGGATCAGGCTGCCATTCCCTTTGTTTCGGTACAGTAACCATTTTCTTATAATTAACATAAATAAGGATACCCCAATTTCCTTTATTTGCCAGCGTAGTAATGCCCCGGGATTGGGGTGCCACAACTCTACTACTAAAAGAACAATGTACAGTTTCTTTATCCTGGTTCTCCCATGACCCCAGACCGGAGTCTTCACCTTGAACCACACCCCATTGCACGGGCTAAAAAGGTTGCCATACTTGAATCTTATTCACTCCGAAAATTTGGCATGTATCGAGCAAGAGTGAGGTTGTAAGATACGCGATAATTGATTCCCAAGTATAAAGTAGACATGGTGTTAGAAAAGATAGTTGCTCCATGACTTTGTGGTACATCTGAGAATTGCATGTTTATCATGCAGCCATCACAGAGCCAGAGCGGCGAAAACATGCACTGCAATTGGGTGTGGAGGCAAAGAACTTAGAAGTATAACATAACGGAACCTCTGCACCTCTGCAACTGCTTCATTCCCCCCAACCTCAAGGCACTCCCTAGCTTGATTGAGCAAAATATTGCTCATCCTGCGCCAACCCTGTTCATTCAAATTCTGCCATCCACCGGTTCCACTCAGATAGTCGAATTGCCGTTGATAGTGTTGGACTTTGACTCGGAGCCCTCTGTGGTGCGTGAGTCGCGCCTCCTCTTGCTGCTGGTGCTAACACTGGGAGGGATGGTTTTGGTCGCTGGAGCCTTCGTGATATCCGTTGCTGACTTCGTCCTTATTCTCCGCACAGGCTCCTCATCAACGAAATACTTTGCCAGCTCTGCCTCGGAAAGTCCCCTTCCTTGTTTGAGGTCTCTCGACCTGATTGAGTTTACAATGTCGAGGAGTAGCTCTTGGGGGTAATCATCTGTATCCTTGATCTTTCTGTTGTCCCAGGTATCCACGAGATATTGGCGCAGCGGACTGCCTTTCGTGGTGTTTTTGTAGGCGAATCTGTACCCCCAGATAAAATGCTGGCAGCTTCCGAATCCAACTCGGAGCGGATCTAGCTCTCTCAAGGCCTGATTTTGGAGCATTGGGATGATTCGTATCTCTGCAAAGGTCCATAGAGCAACATATGACCAAAACATGAAGAGTGGGCTTCCCTCGCTGAGGATCAGCTTCTGTGTGTACATCCAGTTGACGAATACGCCAAAGACATCCGACGGGCTTGTATCCTCCAAGTGTATTTCCTGGCTTTCTCTTTCTTTGAAATTCGAATGGAAGACCGCGTCGAAGTAGCCAGAGTAGTAGCATATGAAGTTCTTGTGTATGATGTACTTTTGGAAGGACATGTTTTCTCTTGCGCGCACGTATATAGTGACTGTGTCTTGTGGTTCTCTATTGACATGTTACTTAGCTATCGCTGGAGCTGTCTTCGTGTACTCACCTCAAGCTCGGGAGCTTCTTGTACTCAACTTGAGTCTGGCGAGAGGCAGCCATAGATTCTGATTGCTCGGACTGGTGAATGGGGACGTTATGCAGAAAAGCATCTCGAGGTCTTGACCTTGGGAGGCCTACTGTTCCGGTTGGCGCTGGTGGTGGCCGTCCGCGGGTTGGTATTTGGAGGAATTAGTTTAAGGTTTTGGTGTTTGATGGTCCCGCCTGGGAGGTTGGTGGAAGAGAATCAGTAGGTGAATATTCGAGATTCTATTTGTGCTTGTTTGAGGGGAGGCGTGGAGACGTGGAGTCGGAGAAACGCATCAGAAACTTGCAGATGTTGTACTGTAGCCGCGTCGTTTGCACCGAGCCTGATTTGTTCGATATAGAAACATCTATACCCGCCATTGAATTTAAATCCTCACCAAAATAGAACACGAAATATGAATACATATCCTCCTTAACTTGCTGCTTGAAGAGGGGTTTGGGATGAAACGAAGGAACTCATCAAATTCAACTTAAACATAGCGTACATCAAGCTTTCTGCTGCTCAACGGTATCTGGTACAAGTACAAAAACTCTTACAAAGATCACACATTCCAGGTGCCTAACCGAATCTACCCAAGGCGTCATTGTTCCGCCCTTGGTTTCTTATTCGAATGAAAGAGATGACTCAACAGAGACTCCCGATGGCCACCGAGGTTGGTTTTTGGAGCTTTGAAAAGAGGCACATTCACTACTTGGGCCAATGGCTTTGTCGAGGGCTCTTCCAAATGAAGCGTTTTTCTTTTCTTTATTAAACTCTCAATATGACGTTCCACTTTCTCGTTCGCTAAGTTCAAATCTGTCTCGGGAATTTCGCGTGCGTTGTTTGGTGGAAGAGTAAGATTTCCATGGGTGGACGTGATGGACTTCTCCTTCGATAATGCATCTTCGGACTCTCCAGCAGAATCTGCCACAAAACCGTCCCTAGATTCTCCAGATCCAGATACACTGTCTTCAAAATGTTCGCTGACAAAGTACTTCTCCAGCTCCTCTTCAGACAACAGCTTTCTATTCGTTCGACGTCTCACTTTGATTGTGCTGACGAGCTCGAATAGTAACTCTCTTGGGTAGTCATCTTGTGCACCAAGGGGCCGATTGTGCCATGTATCGATTATGTAGCGGCGTAACAGACTGGACTTTCTGGTATGGTGGTATACATGTTGAAGCTCGTGGGATGGAAGTCCTCCTTCCTCGAGACGTGCAACGTCTAATT
This sequence comes from Gremmenia infestans, assembly GCA_032629725.1. Taxonomy (NCBI): domain Eukaryota; kingdom Fungi; phylum Ascomycota; class Leotiomycetes; order Helotiales; family Hamatocanthoscyphaceae; genus Gremmenia; species Gremmenia infestans. The sequence goes on from JAFEVB010000020.1 coordinate 558,671, forward strand.
CTCGCAGCGCAGCATTTTGAAGGGCCGGTATTTGGAACTGCGCCGCGTGGATCCAGAGATCGAGGAGGTACCAACAAGCTGGTCGTTTTCCATCTCTGCCAACAACATTATTCATATAAAGCCACTGAACGACACTGCCAAATATATCGGGGTGGGCCTGAACAACCAGCCTCCCTAGCCTAGAGTCTGATTTTGATAATAGGTCGCGGAAGTATGGCGAGTAGTGTTCCAGGAAATGCTGGTAGACCGCGTACGTTTTCCCGGTATCACGAGGTCGGAGCCGTACGAAGACGGAGACGAGAGGTTGTGGATCCCTGATATTCATTGGCTAGATTGATAGAGAAAATAATTCATTCCTACCTACAAAAAGTTTGGAGGTATGCTCATACTTGCTTTGTGATCAACCAATGTCGTGTCAGAGTCTGGTTCGGCATAGCTTGACATGATTTTATCCTCTACAACGCGTCTTGGGTCACTTTACGATTAGAAGCCCAATAGGGTTGTATATAATACGTGGTTCAATATTTGAACTAGCGGATAGCCTTCAAAGCTTCATTTCCGATTCGGGCTTGGAGTGAGAGGTTGAATGAAGAATGTTGCTAGACGGCTGGACGCATCGAACACGCGTCAGATTTCGGAGTCACGTGTGTAATAGAGCTATTTTTCAAATCGCAACAAACTAAGAAATAGGTGACTAGGCACTAGCAGAGGCGACAAATACGACTGTTATTCATGGTATCAGGGGTGGTGTGAATTTGATGGTGGAGGATGATAGACGATCTATAATTTTGACCACCTTGATTATCCCTTGAACGGAACATCAATGATCGGGTAATAAAACATACAATTAATACAGTACAAATACACTATGATTTCACAATCTCTGTTACTTAGGACCTTCCAGTCCAGGAGCAGTGTGCTCTGCAGGGTGATTTGAGCTGACCCCAAGCAGGTTCCTGCATCATGGTGTCATGGTGAGAGCTATCACCATTTCGAACACTTGACCCACCTCAGTGCCGAATCAAACCAAGATAAGATTATTCATCTGTAATCTGGCCGTCCTCAGCAGGAGGCTTGAGCCCTCATTCTCTTCACAAGTCGGCCCGGTGAATTCCACTGCTGCTCGTCGGCTGTGCTATCCATATCATCCATCATCTTCCTCTTGTTTGAATGCCCGATACAGGTCCCGCCCATGTTGATATCAGCCGACATCTCGGAACTTCGATGCATGTCTGTCAATCTCGTCCCAGCAAGACCGAAGAGAAACTGGTGCGAATTCCTCTCTGGGGTTCTCGTACTGTTCCTGGAATTCCGTGTGTCCAGAACATATCGAAGGGGCGAGCCATTTTCGAGGGTATTCCGTTTCTCGGGAAGTTGCTTGCGTGCCCGATCCAGATAGATAAAAGCCAAGTTGTGAAGCTTGGGAGCCCGTATTTTATCTGCAAATAACCACAAATCTATAAGAGTGGGGTGGCCTGGCCAGCAACTTGTGTCGCTGACAAGAACTTGTGTGTAAAGCCAGTTGACAAATAAGCTAAATACTTCAGTGCTTACACCTTCTAGCACCATTTCTTGTGTTTCGCTTTCTCCAGAATCGGCATTGAGGGCCGCTTCGAAATAGCCGGAGTAATAGCAGAGGAAGCTTCGGGGTATTTGGAACGTGTTAAACTCCCCTTGAGGCGGGCGGATGTGGACGGCAATTAGAGGATGAGGGTCACTGGCCTGATTAGCACAAGGTCTCATTATGTTAGGTCTGAACTTACGATAAGTTCGGGGCTTTTGTAGGTTTCCTTATCTGCTCAACAAGAATTGTTTCAGGACCCGTTGCGGCGGATGGTTGATACAACATGTCGCAAGTCGGAGAAGTCTTGTAGAGATATATCAGAGGTTTAGTATCAATTGAAAGCCTTGGACTTTGACTATATTCTCAATATTTGCGGATCAATGCTTTTTGAGTCCAAGGCGGTTGGTGTATCTGGCAAAGGCTTAGGTCACTTCTCAGCGGCGCGTAGGTGCGTATGGTATGTAAATCCGTCGGTATTAGTCGGCAATTTTGAAATTGGTTGTATAGTAATAGAAGTATATAGCTTTTGGCACACGAATTAGCTGACTGAATGTTGCGGCGGGAGAATGTATGGGGAGACGCGTTGTCGAGTGAACGAACGCGACCTCGGTAATTTGGCAAGGCTGTGCAGCCTCGTCCTCGTCTTTAGGGCTTTCACCCCCAGATTTTAAAATCTAGTCAAAACCTACTTCTACAGAGAAGAAAAACTACTCAGACGAAGTATTGGTTCAGAAAAGCATTATTTTGTTCATTACAAGTCATAGCTAAGTACAAAAGAATTCTAGCTAGCAACCACTGCATGCTAAACCTACCCTAGCTAGGTGAGCGAAATCGATTAGCTCCGTCGGATGATTACAGCTCACTTAGATCCAATTGAAGCACCTTATTCTCCTTCGGCTTAGTCTCTCCTTCCTCAACGAAAAATTGCCTCAATTCGTCCTTGGAACAATTGACCCGCCTCCTCGCACCCGCCGGTCCCGTCCGCGTTCGCAAAAATTCAGACATCGAAAACCAGCTCTGGCGGGTAGTGATCATGCTCATAAGCGATAGCGCCGTTGCTGGGGAACCCAGTTGCAGTCGTTCGTGCTAAGTACCGGCGTAGTGAACTCCCCCCGACAGTATTACTATACACAACATGATAAACGCCTATTCTTTTCCCTGTCTCCATCCGTCTCCAGTCCAAAGCGACAAGCGTCTCATTCTGGCGCTTCAGGATGAAAAACCGATCGCCCAATAACCACAGATTGATAAAAGTGCCCCAGTGTTTGCGCATTATCCTGGTCCTGTGCCACGTTTTGGGTGTACAGCCAATTGAGAATTAGGGCAAACACTTTTGGATCGACATCAACGATATCATTGGATGAGTCACCCCCTCTTTAAAGCTACCATTGAAGGCAGCATCGAAGAATGGCGAATAATAACAAAATATAACAAATTAGCACCTATTTTCCATTGCAATGAAAGGGCGAGGTCCCCAACATAGCATGATTCCGAAAGAGGAATAACAGGAGAGTTTGTTTACCGAATTATTTATACACGAGAAATTCCTGCTTCTTATCGTCTGCTTTGAGGCTGACGTTGACCTTTACCATAGTCTGCGGACCCCTGAATTGGCAATTAGACAAATAATTGAGACTCACAACACTACTCACATGAAATTTGGTCTCTTGCCCTTCTTGTTCTGCGACGATGAGAGTTGAATCTCTTGGAAGAGTTGACTTCTGGAGATGGGTCTTCAGGCGCCTTGCGTTTTGCGATGGTAGAACTCATCCTTGAGGTTCACGCGCGATCGCGACGCGGAGGTTCCAGCGTTCTAGTTGAGAGATTGCTGCCTCCAATTGTTACGAGTCGTGGAGGTTAACGGTGTGGTGGAGAGGAGTTCCGCATGAGCTAGGCAGATGTGTTGTGATGTGAGCTGAAGGGGGGTAAAGTTGAGGTCGTATAAACATGATAAGCGGGAAGTTGCGACAGGTCCCGTGGTGCGGAAGGCGGACTTGGGGAATGTCGAAGCTTCGTAATTCGTAAACCATAATAGTATGATCAATGAATTGTACAATTAGTAATCTATCATGTTCATTTTGTAAATCTACAAGTGACGAGGCTGTGAAGACCACATCCTCTGGAACGTTCCGCAAAACCAGAGACAACACTAACGCTAGACAGCCTTTATCGTCCACGGCCCCACGAAAACAGATATTCAAGTCGGCGGAATCAGTCGCATAAAAGCATTATATGACCCAACAGAATTTATCCTACAGATCTAGGCCACTGCTGCTGAACCTGTAGATTCTGGTTCAGACGACCCATGAGAGCCAACCGCACGAAAAACCGACGAACTGCCCTACATGCCGCATGTTAGCTATCATATAAGCCACCATTGAAGAATCTCATACCGGATCACTCTCCACCAAAAACCCTTTCATGACATGGGGTTCAACTGGAATCCACGGACTCGAAGTGATGCTTCTCGAAGTTCTCGCGTAATTGAAAAGGTCAATAAAGAAGTCCATGGGATACTCGGTGTCTTTCTCGAGTTCCGGAAGGCTAGCATCACATGTGGCGACAATATAGCGCCGCAATGCACATTCCTCCGTGCTATTGTCGTAGAAGTATTGGATGACATCAGGCGCTGGATTTTGTTGGAGCTTGAATCGCTCTTGATTCATCAACTCAAGTGTTTGATTCTGCAGCTCTGGGACGAGGAAATTCTCCGCTGCTAACCACAAAGGCACCATCCAACGGATGTCGAGAGTCTTTCCTCGATTGTCGCAGAGGGTTTGCGTATAAATCCAGTTGATGAACATTTCGAAGACGCGCGGCCAGAAATCGTCAAGGTCAAGAGTTTGTGTTTGAGCTTCGATGAAGTCTCCATTAAATGCGGCATCGAAGTATGGCGAGTAGTGGCAGATGAAATCCCGGTGCACGATGAACTTTCTTGGTTCTTTTTCGCCGGCGTGGGTGATGTTGATTGTGACCATGGCGTGAGAATCTCTAGCATGATATGATTAGCAAGGAGCTTCAAGAGCTTGATATGCTACGCACCGGAAGTTCGGTCGCTTCTTCCTGGTCCTCTTGGTGGTTTTCTTGGCGGGTACGAGAGCGGACGCGCTCTGGGACGCGTCAGCACCTTGAATTGAGTTCATTGCAGTTTCCGCTTGCGAAGGCTCGAGATGAGGAGGGGCAATGGGTGCTGGGAATCGCGACGGGAAATACTGCACGAAACGACGCATTGTGACGGGAAACGCATTAGTTGAATGAGAAGATCATACAACAAGTTTCGGTGTTGTGCAGGTTCCCTGATAGCTCATCTGCTAAAAGTAGGTAAACGGCGAGAGAAGGCAGTACTTGGTGCGAAATTGTGAATGTCAACCACCACCAATTCATTATAGAATGGTAAATATATAAATTAACCCTGACTCAAGAAGACCTGATCTGGCCAAATTTGATGTAGCATTGCAACTTCCTTGACACTGTGTACTCAGGGCAACCTCTATCTGATGGAAGATGATAGAGAGCCACTGTAGTAAATCCCCCAGATTATAAGAAGAGAAGTAAAGTATGATATAACAAGGTCCCGAAACGCCAGGACGATTTCTCAATAGCACATTGATTTTTCTCGCTCCCTCATTTGTGTTGGCCCAGCACTGCTGGGCATAAATGGCGACACTCATTATCATCGACTTTCCATGTCACATTCATCCTCTTATATTATAAGCCGACTTTTCTGTCCCGTATATCAATAACGATCGCAGTAATGAAAATAGGCCAGAACCGTTCCAAGCGAGCATTCGAGGATCAGCTTCGACCAGAGCTTCTTGCGGAGACTCCACGTCCCTTAGCGGTACGTTCAAACTCTGCAACTCTTCTTCGGATAATTTTGATAGTACCGCACGGCCCCCTTTGAATGCCAGATTTTGCAACTGCTTAGTATTACAGATAACGATATCGGCAAGCATTAGTGGTGGGAGGTTGTGACATGCCCTCCTCGTTGTTGTTTCCGAATGACAACATACTAGTACATTTGAGACTTGATTTGCGAAGTATCGTCGTAGGGGGCTTCCGTTAGCCGTATTGTGGTAAATGTAGACAAAGGTGCAAATAGTGGATATATCCACTCCTGGGAGCCAGCATGTGTCTCTTCAAGATATACAAGAATTTCATTTCGCAGTCTCGGGATGAGGTAACAGTCAGCCAATAGCCAAAGGTTCACTAACGAAAAAATATCGTTTGGGCATCTTCGGTAGGGACATGGTCACTTTTTGAGAATAGACCCATTCCACGAAAATGCTGAATGTGTTTGGATTAGCATTCGGCAGATCGAGCTCTTGCGTAGTACCTTCCTCAAATCTGCCATTAAAGGTGGCGTCAAAGAAGGGAGAATAGTGACAGAGGATTGCTTCATGCACCGGAAACGTTCTCTTGGTCGCTTCGGTGCTATTGACCCCGCGTTCAAAAATGTTTATCTTGAATATTTTCCTGGCATCTCTGGGTGTAAATAGAAACAAGACAATGCTTCAGTAAAATCTCACATGATTTCGACACACAGAAAGCTCGGCCTGCTGCCCATCTCACTTTCTGAGCGCTGGACTCTTTTCGAGGCTTCAGGGACAGACGGTGGGTCCTTCGTTGCCTTCCATTTCTGCCCAGGATTCATTCCGGAAAAAAAAACCCCTAAGAGAGTGGAATTGCTTGTTGCCAAAGGCCTAGAGTTCTTGGGTTGATCAGACAACGTTTTAAGATGGAAACAGCGTAAAGGCTACGCATAGAGGCGAGGGAGTCGAAGTTCAGCTTAATTCGTTGAGAAGTAGGAGAACGCGTGCCTTCCAGTTTTTAGAAGTCGCCGCAAGCACAATAATTGTAGAAAACGATAGAGCTACTGCTATTGATTTACTGATCCCTTACTTAAGCTCGAATAGGACAAAGTAATAATCAAGAGCAGTGATATTTTAAGATAGAGAGATGATAAAGCCAACCAACGCGCCGAGGTTACAAGGCCAGAGCGTTATCACGTGGTGCTCCGTCATGCTAAGGCGGCCAAGTGCGCGGTTCTTGCATCGCCGCGTCAAGCTGTCAACCTAAGCAGCTTCCGTAGCTTTTCAACCCATACCACGTCCATCGCCGCATTTTGTCTCTACTTCCTCTCTTACCCCGCGTCTTTTTTCTCAACCCATAATTCAAGATCTCAACCATCATCATGTCCGACGGACAAATCATGAAGCCCGACAAGGACTTCTCTAAAGAGGTTGACAAACAGCTCCCTGAAGCAGAGAAACTTGCAAAGGTACGCCGTTAATGGATCTTCCATAATCGGCTGGGCACTAACTTACCTTCTTAGACAAATGTGCAGGCAGCTATCGAAAAGCTCACGGCGTTGGAGAAGCAGACTAGACAGGTGAGGCTCTTCCCCTTCGATCAACATCCCCAGCTAACATCAACAAAAGGCATCGGATCTTGCATCAACATCTCGAATCCTGGTCGCAATAGTCACAATCAGCAAGGAGTCGGGGGACTGGAGTCTGCTGAATGAGCAGGTTCTGCTACTTTCCAAGAAGCATGGCCAACTAAAGCAAGCTACGACGAAGATGGTGCAGGTGGTTATGGGATTCCTAGATGAGACACCGGACCTAGAGACAAAGTTGACTGTCATTGAAACACTACGAACCGTCACCGAAGGCAAGATTTTTGTCGAAGTCGAGCGCGCTCGTGTTACAAGGATTCTCTCGGACATCAAGAAGGAGCAGGGTGAGCTTAAGGCGGCTGCGGACATTCTATGTGAGCTGCAGGTGGAGACTTTTGGTTCTATGGAGCGAAGAGAGAAAACGGAGTTTATTTTAGCACAAGTTGCTTTATGCATAGAGAATGATGACTGGACACAAGCGGGAATTCTAAGCCGGAAGATCAGTACGAAGTACCTGTCGAGAAAGCCCAAGAAATCACCGGAGCAATTGGAGAAGGAGAAGAAGGATCGCGAGAAGAAGCGGGAGAAGGGAGAGGCTATTCCAGAGCCAGTGGAGGATGATGTGACGGATTTGAAGCTGCGATATTATGAGCAACAAATCACCCTGGCCAGGCACGACGACAAGTATCTTGCTGCTTGCAAGGACTACAGACAGGTTCTTGACACCGAGGCTGTGGAGGAAGATCCTGCGAAGCTTCATTCCGTAAGTATTGAAACTCGATGATTTTCAAATCCGCTAACATTTTCAGGTACTGCAAAGAATCATCTACTATGTCATCCTCGCCCCCTACGACAACGAACAATCTGACCTTCTCCACCGAGTCCACAAAGATCCTCGAAACTCTCAAGTTCCCCTCGATGCCCAGCTCCTCAAACTTTTCACCGTCCACGAACTCATGAGATGGCCCGAGGTTTCCAAGCTGTTTGGTCCCCACCTCTGCAGCACCGATGTCTTTGATGCGGCTCCTGGTCAATCAGCAGACAAGAAGGCAAATCAACGATGGGAAGATCTCCGCAAGCGTGTCATTGAGCACAATGTCCGTGTCATCGCGAAATACTACACCCGCATCCAGATGCCCCGCCTAACCCAGCTCCTCGACCTGACGGAAGACGAGACGGAGAAGTACATCAGCGAATTGGTCACGGCAAAAACCGTCTACGCCAAGATTGACCGACCAGCCCGGATCGTTAACTTCGCCAAGCCCAGAGATGCCGATGATGTCCTCAATGAGTGGAGTGGCAACATGAAGAGTCTGTTGGGGCTTTTGGAGAGAATCGACCATTTGATTACCAAGGAAGAAATGATGGCCAGAATCCAACCGACGACGGGATCTAAAAGTGCAAAGGTGCATTAGATAATGTGTTTCAGAGTACTTTCTTTCTATTTACGATACCGCTTGTACATTAGTCTAGAAATCTAGGTATCTAAAATGCTATGGGCCTCTGATGAGTCTATCCCAAACTCCTCGCTATGCAAGAAAATCCCGTCTACCCGCTATGTCTATCTTCCGCTGCCCCTTCAAAACGGAACATCCATATCCTCCGCACTTTCCTCCTCTTTCTTCTCCCCTTCCAAACAACCCCTAATAAACCCGACCACCACCCCCGCCATCTCTTTCCCAACCGGCACAAAATGGCCCCCCGGATGCATAACAACCCTCTCCTGACCCCCAACACACCTCTCAACCAATCCCCTACTCCTATCTTCGCCGACCACACTATCCAAACTCCCAATAACACTCAGCACCTTCGTGTTAATCTTTGGTTCATAGAACGCCGCATACCTATCCCCCGGTGCATAAAACCCCGAATACGACACCGCGAACTTCAACGGCCCAAACTCCTTCTGCAACTCTGCCCAGCCTGCAGGATAAGCCAGCGCATTTGCATCGGGATGGGAGGCTGAATGGGCTGCAAAGGCCGCAGGGCGGTTGGGTTCGAGGAGAGAGGCGACGAGCGCCGCGGCTGCGCCGCCTTGGGAGAACCCGATCACGCCATCTATACCATTGGCAGTCTTGATCGCGTCCCGGATCGTCGCGAGACCTTTCTCTAGGCCGGTGTACTCGCCTGTGCTGTCGTTTTTCGTCCACCACCCGTATGCATCGCGCGCTTCTTCGGAGCTGGATGGATCGAAGCCGGGGATGTCGGCGGGGTGGAGGAGGATGGGCGCGGTGGGGTAGATGAGGGTGATTCCTGGGGTGGTGTGAGTTTTTCCGTTTTTTGTTTCTTTGCGTGGTGGATGAGAGCTGAGAGGATGGAGTGAGGGAAAGGGGTTTTAGAGAGGGAGATAGAGAAAGAGGGGTGGGGTACCGGAGAATGCGGAAGAAGGCAGCTTTTTGTTATGCGGTGGTGGTGGAGGGGGCGGGAAGGCTTTAATGAGGATCTTTTCCAGAGCGCGGGTTTTGCCGTGGAAGAGGGAACCGGACTGTGTATACCCTTAATGAAATGTGAGTAAGGTAATAAGTGATGAAGAGGCACGAGGAGGAGGTGGAGGGGTAACGGACCATGAAGCATTAATATCTTCAACTTCCTCGGTGCCGGCACGCCATTTTCTTTCCCAGGCATCTTGCTAACGGTGACGAAAGGAGCAATTTGTCTTTTGTAGCAGTTGGGGCGTGTGTTCTGGAGAATGAGGCTCAGAACTAGTCGGCAAGGTGAGGCTGTGGTGTTATTATTGGGCATTGTTGAAGTGAAGGGTCTGGAGGGGTGAGGTGATGTGACTCGGCTAGCCGGATTTCTTCCGTCAGCCTTGCACTAATCAACGTCGTGTCATGGCACGGCATGGTGACAACAGCAAAACGAAGTTGGGATGTTGGGCCGAGGCGTATTTGTGAGAGTTATTGGGTTTGAGGTGTAGTGCGCATGAACGGGCGTTGCGGCGTAGTGAGGGAATATAGAGGTGGGTGAACTCTTCGAAGTCGAGGGAGGTGGGGTTCATGGTTAGCACAGGACTCGCGTGTTTACAGCTGTTACTGTATTGATTTCAAAGAGTTGCCTGCTTTTTCTTTATATTTCCAATTTCAATAGATGTTTTTGTCTCTATCTTTGAACCCGAACTTTCAAGCCTGAGGGTTTTCGCCTGGTGTGTTTTACTACCAAAGTACAGTATGGCCAACCAGACTTTTCATCTTCTTCCACCTGCTGCCTCTACAAATACATACTACGCTCCTCGTTCTCATCCTCACGCTCTTGTCAGGTGGATTTCAACACCGGCTACGAAAGTTACCTTGTCAAAAGAAACAGCTGGGCCATCTCCCCGAAAGCCATCCCTCCACCACTTCTCTAGGCTTCCACTTGAGCTCCGGCTTATGATTTGGCAATATGCCATTCCAAACGATCGAGTTATGGAGATACGATCTTGGGGAGACCCGGCCATACGAAGATACGCACCCATCAAATATAGCGTAGCTCCCCATCGACCGCCAGCAATCCTCCACGTAAACCAAGAATCCCGGCGCGGAGCCCTCCGCAGCTATCGTCTCATCGAGGTCGGAGTTTCAACATGGCGAGATTACGATTCTTTGTCCACTTATATCCCTTGGACGTACCACCCTGCAAACCCATCTTCAGATCGCAAGTACACAGTGCGAGACATCCGCTTACCCGCAGACGGCGGTCTCCCTCTTGATCCCGCAATTGATGAAGGCGCTTGATGTGTCTGCGGGAGTTCTGTTGGCGGAGGTTTTAGTGATGCCTGTCATGAAACTTTTTGGGCTGAAGTTTGCTATAGGGCGCAAGTTTCTTTTGTTTGTTTTGTGCGTGTTTCCTGTTTCTTTTTCCCGTTTCAGTCAAGTCATTCGATTTTCTTGGGTTGCATATTGTCACTTCTCATTTTCGAACAACATATCTCCAATTAAAAGACCACGTTCGAAAACCTTAAACCCCCAACCCCGCTCCTTGGCTGGTTCGCGAGCTAACGTTTGGCTTGTTTCTTCTTTGCTAAATAGATAATTCTTTTATGCTGGTTTGAGAGCCGATGTCAGCAAATCATTCATGGTGCTGTGTTCTTGGCTGAACGGTAGCGGTGCCTATTGCTATTCGGCAAGTTCCTCGAGGAGTAGCATAAGAACAGATTTGCGCCAAAGCCAATTTCAAATAAAGTATTCCTGCACCAGCTGAACGGGCAGCACCTTGCTAATGCCGACAGGTCTTCTATAGATAATCCTTTTCAAATATTTATCCCCATAGTATTCCCAAATAATACCCAAGTATAAGCAACCGCTTGCCGCTAGGGTCCGGTACTAACATCTACTTTTGCATTCCAATTACGGTTACCTCACCCTTTCAAAGGGTTATTTCTGGTAATCAATATAACCTATATTCTTGACTGGGAGGTGCTGATATAAACTCTTACTTTTCGCAATTAATTGTGTTCAAGGATGATTAAGGTCTACTAGTAGAAGGAGGGACAGTATCTGATAAGAGAGGTAGGTACATTCCCTACCTTGTCCCAGGTCATAAAACCGCTCGACACGTTTTTAATTCCCCTTAAAATACTACCCTACCAACGCATTATTCGCATCAGAAGACGGCAGAGAAAAAGAAAAAAGTTGACAGGGGAATTTAGATTGACGTTTCAGTCCAACATTATTAATAGCAAGATCTAATTGTGATAGGCTACTAATTCGGAGTAGGGCAACTGGTTCTCATGTTGTACTACTCACTACCGCCATATTGCATATGCACTCGCTGAGGTTATTATCCTGAAAATTGATCCCCCATCATTTCATGTGAATTGAAAACATTAAGTTGTCTTTGCGACAGATGCTGTTTCTGACGGTAGCCGGGTAGCTTCTGTAGCACCGACTCTTGAAGCTTCTTCATGAAGAGCACTCTTTTTCAAAACAATTGAGCAGTACGAAAGATATGGATGCCTAGGAATTAACACATGTTCGGCGATTCCCGACGAAAGCAATAATTTGGGACCGTTGAACTTTATAGTAAGTTTAACCTGAATCCTTGCAGACTGTCACCAGAAGCGGCTGCCCGGATACGCAAACCCGACACCGACAGCCCTAACCAACCGCCAACCAACACAGCCCTTTCAACCTAATATCGGTTGATAAATTACCTATCCTCTGATTTGCGCATGAGGTTTGTTCTCGGGAGTGGATGTTTGCATCCGAAATGCAACATTATCTAGGTTTGAATATAGCTTGCATGCTTGCCACCTTTTGCCAGAGCTCTCTTGGGCTATATCCCTCTGAGAATCTTATCCAAATACAAGTTTCTATCCCTCTTTCCTCATAATCATGTTTACTCTCTGATGAGTTTCGCCTTCGATCATTCTGTTAGCTACAATGACGTTCAACCCCAAGAATGGGAAGATCGGCCCACTGTGTGCTTACTTGGGCTATACTGATAACCAGGGCCCTCGATCCGAAAGGACTCTCAGCGTTGCTACGAAACGCCACCGTTTTGATTTTATAGCAAAGACGCAAGGCCTCAATCATCAGTTCCCGATCGATGAGAACGCCTATGAAGCTCGTGCGTGTGCTCGCACCTTTCTAGAAGCGAACCCAGGCCTCTTCGAATACTCTGAGGAAGCTGTTTCTTCTGGGTTTCCTATATATCCTCAAGACCAGAACAAGTATGAAAGTCCTCGTATATCAACCTTTTGCTTTAATACACGCCTGACTCTTTGTACAGAATAGTCGGCGCCTTGACAAGGCTTATGTGTCAACAGGAATATATTTTTCGGAGAAACAACAGGGTGAAGACCAACAGACATCTTCATCAGGAGCAGTTGGAAGAGGTAATTCCATTGTCTTGTCGGATGTGAAGATTTTGTCGACTGAATAATAACAAAAAGCAGTTCCAGTGGACCAATGGCTCTGAATACATCTTCAAAGCTAATGGTGATGAATCGACTCTTTACGTTCAAACTCCGAGGCTCGTTGAGAAAAATCTGGACACCTGTCAACCCCCCAGGTCTTGTCTCAAAAACCCGGCGGTACGGATAGTTGATGAACCGACATACACTTTTCCAGCTCAGAGATACTATTCTTACATGCCAGTTGAAGATACAGATAAATCGAGACCTGGGGATTATTTTTCCGAGTCACCAGCTAGTCGGGCATCGACACCTCCTGAAAAACGTCAGAGAATTGATGACTGTGATTTCTCAAGCCCGGTGATAGTCACTGGTGCTCCGCAAAGAAAGTTTGATGTTCACGAATATCAACAAACACCGGTATGGACATGTCTTTCTTAACATCCAGCTGGCATTTGATCTCGTATTCGCATTCAGCTTGAGTGCTACTGATTTATAAATAACAGTATTTGCAGAGGCTCGCTTCGCCGGCGCCCATTACGAGAATACCTATCTCGACTCGACTCCAGGCACAGATGTTTGCTTCAGAAGATACAGTCATTGTTGACTCGACTATGGAAGAAGAGCAGCTGGAGTCTTCCGTTAGGCGTTCGTTAGTAGTTAAACTGCGCGTTCCATCACTAACGATGACGAAAGACACCGATATTATATGCCACGATGAACAGCAGAGTCTTGCAACGGGAGACGATTGCGTGGTTTCAATCGACAAAACGAGGGAAATATCAAACTCGGGCTGCTGGACACCTATCGAGCCTAGAGGCGCTTCGTTGTCTCTCACCCGAACAAGCCAGGAGCCTCGTCGTAACTCGCTAGAAACAAGATTTCGAACTCCTGTCTATAACGACTTGAAACTCCCGTTGGCCGGAGAGAACATAGAATGCACAGATGCCGTATTCACAGATCCTGAGAGAGCTGTGATGACGAGAAGAGAATTGGGTCTCACCATTACCACACCTAGCAAACCCCAGGCAATACAAACGATACAGGCACTTGATAACCAAGACACCTGCAATAAAGACTCCATATCTTGCGCCAATACCGAGCTGGTCAACAAGGTCTCAGAGAAGCCGATGCTGCAATTCATGTTCCAGAACCCCAACGGGAGACCCGATCGAAAGAACATCATGTCTGGTAAAACTTTACTCGACATGAACCTTTCCGAACTATTTGCAACTATTTCAAACAGGACCGAGAAGGCATACGATTCGGTAACCTTCCGATACAAGGACTGGGGAGAAGGGGCCGCCATAGTAGTTCAGAAAACGGATAGCGAGGACGAATGGCAGGATATTAAGGATGAGATTGTCATGGTTTTCAAAGACGCTCTGTTGGAATATCCAAGTAGGAAGGAGTTTTTGGTATGGGTTAAGGGTGGCGATCGAACGAAGATGGAGAAGACGAACTCGGGCGGTGATGACTGAAATGCTCGCTGTCAGAAACGCCTTATTCTTGGTTTTGGGAAATATGTTAAAAGTGTGTAAAATAACGAGCTGGAAATAGGCTTTGTATTATTTTAAACGATCAATACAAAAGCGGTGGCTTTCAAGTGAAATTGGAATGCAATATAGAGGGTATGGCAGCGGCTTCCCAAAGAGGTTCAAAGCGGCGGCGCTTCTCCGCTATGCGACAGAAGCAGATTCCCACTTTAAAGTAAAATCACCCTCGAATGGAAACCAGAATTAGAAATGTCGAAACCTTACTGATGCCGTACAAGCTGTACATGTGCACCCCCATACGCTGTTCCACAAGAGCTGGAAACCACAAACGACCCCCACCCGCTCCTTCCCTGACGCCACAATCTAGAACTTCGCAACTCTAATAGTAAAAACCTTGATATTCTCCCTCTTTGTAAAGTCGACACATCTTTTCTCCTACGGTGTACTACGGCCGTTACCATAGAAAGAAGAAGCGTTACGCTAGGCTTGCGATGGGTATTGAAAGCGCCACTGATTTATAATGTGCTACGGGGCGTGGAACATTCAAAGTCAATGATAGTGAGTGAGTGCCTATTTTCTCTATCTGGCTCAAGGAGCATAAGGATTTTTGTAGAGACAGTCGTAAACCACTTTAGGAGTTATAGCAAGCAAATATATTATAAGGTAGAATCAGCCGAGACGTTACGTTAACAAATCACGGTGGTCCTTTAACTGTAGGCTGATCGATCGAGTTTCGCAAGTGGAGTAGGTGGTGGTGTAGGGACGGGAACGAAAAGGAAAAGGCTGCGGATGGCCTGTTCATTAACTTTTGATAACGAACATATTTCAAAATAAGAAATATCTTCCAACAAATAACCAATATCAACCGGTCGCTTAGCTCAGTTGGTTAGAGCGTGTAAGTTGTCCACATTGAAACATCACTACAACAATTGCTTACGATTGTCCCTAGGGTGCTAATACCATTAATGGTAACGCCAAGGTCGCGAGTTCGACCCTCGTAGTGATCAAAATATTTTTGCTTTTTACCCCTCTCGAGATTTTTGAAGCTTACCTCTTTTGTCGTGGCTTTCGCTTAGCAGCGAAAGGTACTATACACACCCGCTGGAATTTGTGTCCTCACCCTCGCCTTATCTTTCTTTCGTTTCTGTCGCATGGCTTAATGCCATCTTCATGAAAGCTAAAGTTTTTGCACTTGTGCAATAATTGGGATAAGATGAGCAGCTAGCACTGTTATTGTACTAAGATTCTTTTTATTACTCAAGCATTCTTTCTTAGGAATTTCAGCCCAGCGGCTGTGAAACTGTATAGTTATCTAACAACGGAGGGATATATTATAGAATATGGTGGAGAAAAGCGCATTCGAATTAGACAGCTACACGTACAGAGTATCTCCTCTGGCACAAAGTATGCCTAGGCTACTGATACTCACATCAAATCCTCAGCCCATCCATGTTCCGTCTTTACACTTTTCCAATCTTAGCCAATCGCGATATTCAGCCTTTCAGCTCATGTCCCAAAGAGGCTAAGACCATTGCCACACCTGCAAGTCGTCGGGCTTGCCAAGCCTCTCAAGACCTTCTTTCGCTTCTGAGTTCCTCATTGCTCTTCTTGAATCTTGACAGGTCTGGACTCCTAGACGGGGCCGTGCAGTCACCGAACGCTAAAAGGTGGTACCATAGCTTAAAGATGATGGGTTTCGAAGCTGTTATAACAAATCGAGTAGATGAATTGTTGCATAAAGGGGATTCAATACTTCATATAAGGTATAGTGCCTCGTCGAAGAGGTTTGGGCGCAGAAGAAGGTTGCCTCAAGAATTGATTAGAGTACGGAGGTAAAATGCGCACTTTATGAGCCGCATCAGTGCGCCTTACGAAGTCTAAATTTAAATGGTGGGGACACTAGGGAGAGCTGCCATCCGCGGCTGGATTTCTATCCCGCACCTTCGCAGCATCTCATTCGCTACAAGTGTACCATTTAGATACTGAAAGTATATTAGTCTATCACCAGGTCTCGAATGCAGCAGGCTTCAGCCTCCACAGGGATACCGCCGCAATATTAAAGGCGCAATGTACACAAAGCAGACTTAGCCTTATAATAGGTAAGAGTAAGCCATTTCATGACTGATGAATCTTAGTAAATCACATCCATTTTCTACTATACATTCCTCGCAGGCGCCCCGCACAGTAGTGCTTCGCTGGCGTTTAAGTCAACGCTCATAAAGCCCCCCTTCCCCACCAAAGCTCGCGACTCTCTGAAGTTTAACCCACCTCATTATCCAGCACACCGAAATCCCCCCTTTATTCAAGTACATCCACTCAAAATGGCGACCCAATACCAAGAAACAAAAAGTGCGTTCTTCCATCTTCAGCTCTACCTCAAGACATCCAAAAATACTGACATTGCACAGTCCTGCCTGAATACAGCGCCCATGAAATGCAGCAACCAATGCCACAACAACCCCAACAGTTCATCGCCCACCCCCAATCCCCTCCTCCGTGAGTCTTTGCCTTGGTCCCCATTTCCCTCACTTACCCTCTAACAAACCTCCAGCGGCCAACAACAATACTACCAACCACAACCTCCCCAGCAACCCGGCCAAGGTCAACCCCAAGTACTCTACGTGCAATCCCCACCAACGCCTGGGCCCGGTTTCCCCCCTCAATCACCACTCCCACCAGGATTCTCCCCACAACAGCAGCAAGCAGGGGTCCCGCAACAGCAGTACTTCGACCCCAAAGGCTTTCAGCAACCCCAGACCCACCAAGCGCATCCTCAGCAAGTGCCTCCCCAGCAACCTCAACATCCTCAGCAGCCCCAACATCCCCAAGCCCAAGGTCAGGCTCCGGGCCGTACATACCAGCATGCGACGCCTTTGCCTTCATTAGGCCGCAGCCCAGCGCCAGTCGATTGCCCGACATGTGGACAGCGCGCTATGACCAGAATTACATATGTAGCGGGAGGGTATACGCAGTAAGTATTCTTGTTCTACATATAGTTGTACTGTATGAGCGGAAGAGATTTTGCTAATCAAACGAACAGTGCTTGGGCAGCGGGATTGTGCGTGTTCACGTGGTTCTTCTGCTTCGTGCCGTATCTGATTGATGGTATGAAGAATGTGGATCACCATTGTGGGAATTGTGGTGTTATGCTTGCTACGTGGCATAAGAGCGGGAGTGTCGATGTGCATCAACACTCTTGACGGGTCTATCTGCTTGTTCTGTGTCCTTTCTGCTAGTGCTTTTAATTTGGTCTGGGTTTCTTTTGGTTTTTGTTCTTTGTATTTAAATAATGGCGTCTATACCTCTTACTCGGGACAATCCCAAGCTTGTTAAATTGCTTTTTTGAAAACCGGTCCTTCAATCGCAATGATTAACTCTTATATCGATTTCGTATCCTTAATCTAATGTTCTTATTTCAATTCTAGTTCAATATCCCTTTTTTCAGACCTGAGAACTAGACGATCGGGCACTACATAGAGCTTGTACTAATGGATATTCCACATTTGATTTCTAAGAGGAATAGTTACCTAGATAGATATCTGGGGGTAGGCAGAATTTATACTCTTCTCATATAAATATATTCTAAACACTCTCAGACGCTTCGTCGTAGAGGGCAAAGGAGCCTTACTAATCATCAAAATTCGCGTTACCTAATTGTGTCCTCATCTTCCACAGGCTGTCTACGTAAAGCTATTCGATCCTGAGATCACCCAATTCCTAGTGTGTGGCTCGTAAAGCCTATGTGAATCCTCAAGAAGTGGTTCGCTGGAGATAAAGTACCTGTAACCTGCTGCGAGACTAGTGAGATAATAAATCATTGTGAGGGCTCCAAACACGATTGAATCTTTAACGTACGGCGGGCGATGTTGTTGCTCATTACATCTTGAAGCGCTGCCTGTAGAAGCGGTTTCTCGACTCGTTGAAGAGTTCCTTCCCGGGCCTTTAATAAGTTTGGGGTATATCGGTTTGATGGCTCCTCTTCTAAGCCTTCCGGTGCTTTCAGGAATTGTTTTCTCTGTGGTGGTAAGGCTGCAATCGGTATCGACACTCCCATACTTGTCGTTTCTTGGACGGTCATGCTTTGCTTGCTAACTTGAGCATCGGTTCAGGAGATGTGAGGATATCTGAAGTTCTGGTTTAGGGAAAACTAATAGGAAGATGAGCAGGCTACCTTGGAAACTTCGAGAAAAGGGACGAGGCTGTGACAGAACGTCGATGGGCAGGCTACTTTAAGCTTGCGTTGAAAGCCTTAGGATACGCCCGGGACACTGCATATGCATAGTAGTTGGTAGGTCAATATTCTTCTCTTGTGCCGAACGGCACCCTTGGTGTAGCGATATTCTGCTATCTCACGTCACTCAACATGAATCTAGAGTCGCACAACTTCACCTCCAAGACGTCTCACTCGCTAGCCAGTTTGTCTAGCGCTCAAGTTAATCAAATGCAAAGGACATTCTAGAAGTTTAGCCTACGGCTTTTACTGCTCTCTTCATAAGAAGTCCCCCACTCGAAGAAGCATAATAAAGAGGCTAAAGAGTCGAATCCTACGTTCTACGCCTTTATTTGGCACTGCCTTGATAGTTTTAATTGCTTATCACTCTATAATCCGGCATTTCCTATGTCGTCACAGTCTAGTAATGTTAGGTTTCTTCTTTCCCTCCTCTCTATAGCGTTCGAGACTATCAAAATTCTTATAATATCTTAGGACTAATACTAAGTTTCGCCGCAGTCATCTCTTATTTTTCTAAAACCATAGCCTTTACCTTTTACTATATAATCACAAGCAAGACTCACATCCCAGGAGTATCTGCAAATAATAAGTCCGATAAAGAAGGGATTACCCAATATCTCAAAATGAAAAAAAAATCATAGAGGATAGGGAATCAACAAGCAAGGCGTAATGTAGGCAAAGTGTTAGGAAGTGCTATAGGAGCGTGTCATTTTACTTTATACTATATTGTGAAACAAATCTGCAAGAGAAAAGAACAGCCTAGGACACAGTTGCATATGTAATATGTTAATGAAATATTCTCGTAGAACCTAGACTAGCACATCATTACACTTGAGTATGTTTTGCAAACCGTTTATCTAATTTTAAATGCCCCTCTATCCTATAATCGACCCGGTGATATAAGGAAATTGCGCTTCTCCTTCCTCCCCTTTTTTCTTTCCCTTTTTGCAGTGACGTGCAACAAACGTCTATGATTTCCCCTTGGGACCTTTCTTAAATTTTCACTTCTGAAGTCTACTTACTGCAGTTATTTTGACTAGCACTTAACAGGTATATCTATATGCATGTAGACCCTTCTTTGGCGAGTTTATCTGCTTTTTAATAACTGATAATAGATCCAGTTTATTTTCATATAGATCTTCATAAAATATCTAGAATCAAGTCTTCTATGTCCTCTTCGATGTGGACTCACACAGTCCCTAATTCGGTAATGTGTTCCCCAAACCCAATTCGCAACCGACTTTTTGCCAAGATTAAATGATCGACGTTTGAGTAACACATCGAACCCACTGTATTGTGGAATCGTTATATAAAACTGTGGCGGTGCTACTAAGTATAGAGTTGATCGACGTGAAACACCTTGCAGACCCCACCTTGTTTTAAGGCTATGTAGCCAACTCACAGAGCGCTGAATATCACAACTCGAAAAGACTAGCGTTGGAAAGGCTGTGCTATAGATAAATATTTCACACGACATAGTTCTAGTGGTTATGAGCATCGTAAGCCCAAAAACCGGCACAGCACATAATTGCCAGTCAAAAAAAAAGGCATTACTCGCAACAGCCATTTCGAAACAAGATGGAAAACCACCCAGAAACCCTACAACACCAAGAAAGCATAAGCCAGAGTCGAACCCTCCAAGTTGACTTCACGTGGAAGAAATGGAAAGCCCTGATTTCAGAAAAAGACAACCCTGCATCAAGACCAGTCTACATAGTCAATTTCCCCTTCAAAACAGCACCTTCTCTTGTCGTCAAATCCGCCGCCGACGATTTAACAATCGGTACAGGGACTCTGCGCCCGATATCCATCAACGCCTCCTGCGAATTGCACGGGTCACGTATCGAACTAACCGCGCAGAAGCGGTTCAAACCCCAATACACGCATCTCTCACACTCGTTCTCCGACACCGATGCGCCGGTCCCCATGCACTGGACTAGCAACAGCGGCTTCACGACCTGGGACTTTATCTGTCTGGACCAGAACCAGTTGCCCGTTGCGAAGTTCTCGGCAATTGTATGGGCGGTGAAGAAGATAGGGAATATTGAGTTTTTGGGAGACAAAGCTATGAGCGATGCTGCGAGAGATGAGATTGTTGTCACGGGATTCACTTTGTATTGTTGTGTGCTCCTGCGTTGTAATAGTGTTCTGTCCTTGTTTGGTGCTGTTTTCTCACGGCCAGGGCATGATGACAAGGGTAAATTGGGGTCAAAATGTGGCGTTAGGATGTGAGCGATATTAGCCTTTAGAGTCTGAGACTTAGCTTAGGTGCGCTATGGGTAAAGTCTTGTATAGTATCAAACTTAAAGTCCAACTTGATCAAAGAAGGCACCTGAAGAAAACCAAATATTCATTGTCATATCAAATCAAGCGAGTGACACTGAATCATTAGAGGCAGCACAGCTAACAGGATGATTGTGTCCCAAAAGACGTCTACTTGCATGAACTACATTCAATACCGTCCTCAATTTGATCATATGAACCGGGATACGATCGGTCCTAAACACACCTACTAACACCAATTCAGCATCTCTCAAGTCTCCTTCACTCTCGTAGCATCCGCAGCCACTAGCCCCTTCTCAAAGTCTTTTAGCAACAACTCAATATTCTCCAACCCAGGGGCGACCCGCATCTGCGTCTCCTTCAAACCAAACGGCTTCACGGCCGCCAAATCCTGACCATAGATACCCTTCACGTACGGCAACGCTAGCGTCAAATGGGCCCCGAGATGCGGGCTAATATGCACGTTGATGTTATCATAGAAAGCTGCCATTGCATCCAAAGTATCGAATTCGAAACTGAAAAGACAGCCATAGCCTGGTGTGAAATCTGCTGTTGCGGGACGCATTCGCTCCTTGTAGTATGGGAGAGACGGAGAGGTTGTGGTGTAGTATACTTTGGAAATGGAGCTCGTTGGGTCGGCTGCTTTCGTTTGGAGGTATTCGACAAGGCGGAGGGTGTTGCTGTTGAGGATCTTGGAACGGGCTAGATAATCTCTGCTGTTGTGTTCAAGGGCTACGGCGTCGGGATTGGCCAGGTTATTGCTGTAGAATTCTTGGTACATGGATTTAAGTTCAGTATATCTTGATCCTGAGGGATTCAGGACTGAACTTGCGGCCATGACATCGGCATACCCGCTGAACGATTTTGTCAAGGATGTTGTAACGACATCAGCAACTCCGAGAACGTCTACGTTGCAAAAGCTTCCAACGGTATCGTCAACAATTAGCAATGATCCGTACTTGTTCGCCAGCTTCCGCAGCCGACCCAGATCGGGCGTGATGAGTAAGGGATTTGCTGGAAACTCGGTCCATATGGCTTGGACCTTCCTGCCCTCTTCAGTCTCAGATGTAAGATAATCCTCAAGCTCATCGAATTGCTCATTGCCAAGCGCAAAGAGCTTAAAATTCGGACCAAAATCATTGAAGACGTGAAGTGTCGAATGGAACGCATATCCAAACAATACACTGCCGCCGTTTTGCTTCTTTAACAGATATCGGTGGAGGCAATAAATGGCTGCCATTCCGGTTTGGAACAGATAAACATCTTGCGGGGAGACCTTTGCCTCCCGTGGTGGGCCAACAGGAGCGCGTTCGAGAAGACCGGCAACACGTTCTTGAATCTGACGGTGGGCAGGTGACTGTTCCACTTTTGGTGGCGGCGTAGAATCACCGATGACCTGATGAAGCACGTTGATCCTATCGAGGCATTCTTCCGCTAATCGGCTTGAAATACCAGCTCCAGCATTCTGCCAGAAACTATTGAGTGTTGGATATCTGGCGGCAGGAAATAAGACTGTGTGTAGTCGCACGTGAATATCAAAGATCCGGATCGAAATCTCTTCTGGCGGTACGACATTCTCGCCGCGTTTAGGATCGACTGCAAACTCTATGCATTCTGCAGCAGAAGTTGGAGAAGTGAAAATGAAGAGGATTTGATCCTCTGCAGCTTCCATGTGCTTCAGAATGGCTGCGGCGAGCTAGTAGTTTACTACATCAGCTGGATCGTTGAAATTGGAAGATATGGCATACATACATTCTTCACATCTTTATTCATCATCATCCGTGGATATACACTTTTCAGCTGCCCTAGGAGCGCTTGATCTCGAGCTACGAAACGGAGCAGGTTGCTCCACAGAGGAAGATGAAAGGTGATTGCATGCCGAGGAGCCGGAGGAACGGCACACCCAAACTCAGTTTGAATTTTGGCAGACATTTTGCAGGTCAAGGATCCGGCTGACGATCAATTTGATTTGATGTTGATGTTGATTTAATATCGTGGAAGAGGAAGAGGAAGAGGCATGAAATGTAACGCCGATGTGAAGCGAATCCCACGGGGTGATGCGGCCGCCACTAGCTTGTAAGCCCTAAACTCGTATCGTACAACTGATAGGTTGGATTTCTTAGTACTTCCAACATGTACGACCGTAGCTGTAAATGTAGCTGGAACATTATTCTATATCAAACGGTTTGTGAATTTCACTAGGAAACTGGAAGTATTATTGAAACTCTTTGCCTACAGTGCTTCACTAATCCCATAATAGATAGAGGCATGCCACATGATGAATCACATAACGTCCTATACCTACTTGTAATGATCACCCTTGGCTTGCTTGACCCAAACGGGAGATATAATTAATTTTTATAGGATATCTCAATCGCTGATGCTACCGGAGCGGGGCTGTGATCCGATGAGTAAGACGGCAAATTTGGCTAGTTGGAGTAATACCCACCAGGGTAGTACGTACATCTGGAGAAACGCCGAATTAATAAAACGATTTCGACAAGTCAATACTAAAGATCGAAGAAGATGCGTCTTGGTGGCACCTAGCGTTTACCACTTAAATGAAATCTAGAAAAGAAATGAAAGGCTCATTGTCCACATGACGTTCAATGGAGAAATAGGCCTAGAGACAATGGGGAGGACCCGCTTGGGTAGAAATGCAAACATTCACAGTATACTGCTATGCAACGGTTCGTTCAACATCCAAATGTCAGCAAGCTTTATGTTTTCAGTCTTGGCATCTTTGCCAGCAGTCTTGCTTCAGCTACCTTTCCAAGAACGCAGGCCTAACCCGGCGCGTCAAGGTGAAGCCAGAAATGTTACAGCCTTTGATCATTGCCCAAATACAGACCTGACATAACAATAAATTGAGGTGAATTGACCTTGCCCGCATAGCAAGGCGATAGGATTCGAACCATCCATCCGACACATCGACAGACGTGGACGCAGCTTGAATCTTCAAGCCAGATAATTTGACAAGGCTACATGAGCTTTTACAATTTTCCAAGATGTGCCTCCTAGTGCAGCGAGGCAACAAGAAGCGCATATTTTAATTGTATTGGCGAATATTTGGGGGCGCGGTAGCTTGTATTGATTAATAGTGTAGTTGAGCGAATTAGGACAGTCCTCATCCAAAGGTGTTACTATTGTCGAAAGCACCGCTAGGTGAATCTTGTGGTGGGTGGGAAACCATACCGCATTGTTCCTCGACTCGAAGAATTGCTTCCAAGAGAGGTTTCCCATCCACGTCTTCGCTTGACTTGTCCATGTAAGCGGCTACCGAGTTCATGAGGGGAATCAAGACATCCCGAGGGACAGTCGTGCGTCCACCAATTGCAATGGATTCAACCAGCGAGCGAATATCGTTCTTGATGATTTTTGCATGCTCTTCCTGATCATCTACCTTCTTGCCAAGATTTTCGGGCCAGATTGTCCTCGGATCAATAGATATAATGTCCGCCAAATGGGCCACTCTCTCCTCAGGGTGCGGCTGCTTCAATGAATATCGGACGTCAGTTACATGCTGCCTGGTCGAGAATTTTCCGCCAGCAGACGACATAGCGGATTGCTTAGCATTATTGGCGTGCATGCGGGTCATGAACTTCCCTCCTGCAGCATCGAGAGCGTCGCTTACGAAAAGCCCATCATGACCAAACAGCTGGACGCTTCGCATGTTCCTGTATATGTCCGCCGGCATGTGGCCCTTGGCCGCCTCTACGGCAGCTGCCGCCTTCAAGAAAGAGTTGATTTTGATGCCATCGGATTCATCGATCGTGTGCGAGTGAAGCCAATCGCACTCCTTTTGACTTGAGTGTTCAAAGCGGTAATGGTCTGGTATGTCTGGAAGTCCGTGGAAGAACTTCGCTTTCAC
Source organism: Gremmenia infestans (assembly GCA_032629725.1). NCBI lineage: Eukaryota > Fungi > Ascomycota > Leotiomycetes > Helotiales > Hamatocanthoscyphaceae > Gremmenia > Gremmenia infestans. The sequence goes on from JAFEVB010000020.1 coordinate 583,347, forward strand.
CCTGCATGTACAAGTTCCTCCTTCCCGGCGCTGTCTCTTACTGACAGGATTAACGCCTCGGGAGGGTTCATTTTCAAGCTTCCGCGCGAACCGACAGGCAAATCGTATGGAGTTGTACGGGATTTTGTCCTTGCCGACAACGTTGATCTCGTCATATCTTGACCATATGTTATCGACCATAGGCCAGTATCTTTCGAACACATCTGCGCGCATAGAGAATGGGACTGGCATTTGGAAGAGAAAATTGCGCATCTTCTCTGTGTCAAGAGGAATCTGGAGGCAGCTGGACGGCATGATACCGAAGAGCGGGAGGGCAACTACACACAGGCCTCAAGGTGGCAGATTTCAAGGAGGTTGTCTCAACAACGTATACAGATACATTCGCAAATGTAGTACTTTGGTTTGCAATGGCGAGGAGCAGATATGGGTGGGAATAGCTTCCTGATAGCTTGCGATAAAGAAGTGTGAGCTGGTGGAGTGAGCTGCGGCATGGTGGCTTACCTAAGCTGAATACCCCTCACACGTGACCCTCCCCCTTTTCCCTGTGACCTCGACCTCCTCTGTTTCATTCTTATAGTTGTAATTACTCATGCTGTTTGTTGGCGGTCTCTAGCTGTAAGCTAGCATATACCTTTTCATTGTTGAGCGCCGCAACAGGTCGATGGGCCTATAAGCCCTATCCTAATCAGGTCCAAACGTAGTGTGTACTTACAATGAAGGCTTCGGAGTTCGTTTGCGAATCTGCAAAGCACACAGTAATATCGGAACCCGGTCCCTCCTTTGTCGTCTTCACAATCTTTCGGTATTCGATCCTGAAGCGCTTGTACCTGTGAAGGACAACCGACAGAGAATCACCAACTTCCACCTTACCTATGATGTAGATGTTGACAGACTTGACGACCTGTGCAGTCATTCGAGCGTGGTGTACAGTCATTTGACGTTATTCAATCCGCTGTCGCATGTAGGCCAGCAGTTGGAGCATCCAGGAACTCAAACCCAACACAGAGAGGCTCGGATAGGCTCCTCTCCCCCAAAGATTCTTGAGGCCGTGAGTTCTGGAAATTTATCTGTCATCCAGTGGCAATTACAAGCTTCCACCCATGCCAGAGGCGCCCAGATTTATCCGTCACCTCGAAAGAGCCGTCTAAATTCCGAGCAACGGCGGCGATTTCAGCGTTTCTCTCGAGTTTGATTGTCTTGTAGCGACCTGTTAAGTCGTTTCGTGCTTTCTCATTGAGTTTCTTGAGGTTATCATAGCCCCAGCCGGTGACATTGTGCTTGGTTTTTACTCGGGCATAGCGATAAACTCCAGGGTCGAAGACGACAGCTGTATGCATTTGTCGTGCGAGGCCGGTAGCGACAGCTAGACATGTACACTGACAGACAGTTTGACTTGCTTCTCAAGCTGACTAACATAGAGAACATTCATCGTATTCCTCCAAAGTGGGTAAGGATGTGAAGGAATTCAATTTACACACCGACCCGCCTCTTAGAGTCGTCGAATGTTTCTCTTATTCATAGTTGCGAAAATGTGACCTGCATAAGATGGGTATCATTTGGCCATCATGCAGCACTAGTTTGCATAACCTTATCTGCATTTAGAGCTGAAGTATCTGATTTGCATTTTGATCTCGTAAAGTTGAGTCAATCCTTCGCTCTGTTGAGCCTTGCATATAGTACCATCTAAACGAAAAGTTTCCCGGTTGGGACTAGTCCATCGCGTATATCAGGGGTACTCCGCAAAACATATCAGACCGGAATCTGGGTTTCACCTAATAACGTTGTATGAGGCTAAGAAAATCTTAATTTTAATAAGCTTAAACGACAGTTGACATCACTAAATTCTATTTCTTGCTTTAAGTTTGAACACTTGCTCTCGACCTACTCCTGCTGCTGAATAGATCGAATCCCTAACCGGGCCTTAAGTACAGGTAGGCAGTGCAAACTTTCCCCAATTGATCAAAAAAGTATGATCAAAAGAGGTCAGGCACTGCAGCATTAGATTGAAGTTCCTTTGCGGCCCAGAAACCCCCCCTCAAAGGCGTAGCTGAGATGAATGTAAGACCTTGCAAGAGGGTCGTTTAGAAGGATCATTTTCTGCTAGGAAGACAAACTCAGAGGAACGAATCAGGAAGTTAGAATCTAATGTGTGCCTCTTTCTTCAAGACAGACTCAAAATTGCAAGCTCTATGTGGGCCCCTGTGCTCGAGAAATGTTATTTTCGAGCAAGAAGTGAGGCCTCATTTGGCCCAAAAACAATTACAAGCCGTGTCTTATCCTTACTACTCATTCCTTCAGAAGGCTTGTAAAGACAGAAATAGAGCAATGCGCAGCTTCCCAAATCAAGTTTCTGAAAAGAGCAAATTAGTTTTCTTCTAACTTTACCCCTTCCCAAAGTCCATATATAAGACTCCTACACCTTAACTTCTATAGCACTTATATCTCTACCTGTGCAGTATATCACATCGACAGCAAGTATCTCCATCTACAGACACACAGTCTCACCTCACAGCCAAATGCATTTCCAGGCCACATTTGCCATTGCTATCTTCAATCTTCTTACTTCCCCAATAGTTGCCGGAAGCGTGATCCACCCCGTGCTGACTTCATGGCAAGCTGCGGAACTGGCTATGCTTTTCACAAAGATGGACATAGTATGCTGAAAGATTGCGGATCAGCTGTTCAGGTACGTTGTTCTAGTTAGCATGCAACAGAGCCTTGCGTATTCTGTTACCTCTCTTGCACGGAACTCAGGGCTCTAAGCACATCTCCAACCGCAATTCGAAGCATTTTGAATTTTCTGAGGATCTTTGGGGAATATCGATAATAACTTATTCGTTTGCCCTTTTTATAGATCTTGGATCTCAACCAATGTGTTGGTATTGATGGCAATAAAAATCTCGTAGCGATGGACAAGTACGCAAATACCAATTCCCTTTTTGTTGTAGTATTATCGTTGACAGCACTTCATAGTGGGAATTACCACACAGCCGATTCAAAATGCGGGAACGATGGCAATGATTTGCATTGTTCAGGAACTTCAAACGCAGGCCTTAATATCAGTCAGTAACCTTGCCAATTCAAACCTCAATCAGACCACTTTAGTTGACCACTTTCCGGTGCACAGATCTAGTAATAGGAAATGCTAACGGCAGGCTGGTCTGCGGAACCCAATCACAATTCGTCAGTCGAGACTTTGATGTAGCTCTGGATCAATACGGCGGCTGCTCTGGGACACAAGGATATTGGGTACACGACACCCCTAACCTCTGATATGTATCAACGGTGTATATCAACAAGAACATTACTAGTCACCCACCTCATACTCCACCTACACTCTCGCCCTGACAAACGACCAGAACCAAGGCTACTGCGACGGATTCCTTGCGAACCTGCACGGCACGTGCGGTGATGGAGTAACGGACTGGAATTGCATATACAAGGACGGCACCACATATATGATGTTCAATGTCCCGGTTACATGCCAGGGGTATCAGATCGCAAATACTGTCTGGATTGCGTCGCAAGAACCGCATTTAGGAGGGGTGACTTGCTCATGGACGGCCAATCGGCCACCTGCTGTGACAGGCCCACAGATTGGAGCAATCATTGCTGGTACGATCTTTGATGTGGCATTGTTTGGTGGTACTGAAGGACCTGGATTCTTAGGTTGAGGTCGGTATGTTATAGGCGGAGAACAGGCTGTGATTGGCTGTTTATTGATTGGAGTATCATGATTGATGGGTGGAGCTTGGTGGATCTTTCGTTGTGTTTAAGTTTATCTTGATCTTATCTAGTCTCCTAGTCATAAGCTGAATAGATAGATATAAATATATAAAGATATTCTTACTGGCAATAATCGTATTATTGCTGCTCTTATGATGAGCCTAAATTTTGAATTCGATCCGCTTTCCGTCTATGGAAATTGGGCGTTATCATTGCGTAATAAACCGGGCCCATTCATACTATCATTGGGAATTAAAATAGAACTAGGCTGATTGCATATAGAATGAGTGGTCCTTGGTTGAGACCGGGCAACGAGACGTGGTGTTGTAGCAGGGCATCAATCGGGCGTAAGTATCTCCGACTACCGGTCTATAATAGTAAGGCGTAAGAGTACGTACAGTATATGACTCAGTGTCTGCATTTTGATAGAATCTCAAAGGCTTTTAAGGCACTGGAGCCCGCACATTTCAGACATTGAATAATTTTGGGACCGTTATTTTACAGTATCCAACATAAAATGGCAGACGCCTTCCACTCAGCAAGGCTCACTTACCGTGCCATTGAAGAAAACGAGGAAGACACGGCCTTCATCCACTCACTTCGTCTCGACTCTGCCCTTCGCGCAAGCAGTGAAACTACAATATTCAAGCCAGTAAACAAAGCCTCGAGTGCAAAGGCTGCCGCACGCTACCGCGATAAAACTCTTATTAGTGTCTTGATTTGCCTCCAGGTTACATCCGCGAAGGAGGAAGCAGAAGTCTCAATACCAGCGACGAAACCAATTGGGCTGATTAACTTGCATCCTGGGTTCGAGCAAGGCCGGGAGCAGCACCGCAATGCTGATATAGGTGTCAAGATTGCGGCCGACTACCAGCGCAAGGGATACGGCAGTGAGGCTATCAAATGGATACTCGGTTGGGCTTTTGAATTTGGGGGCTTGCACCGTGTGGGAATCAGCTGCTATTCCAATAATCCTGGTGCGCGACGATTATATGAAAGCTTAGGTTTTGAGTACGAGGGTGCGAAGAGGGAGTCTTCATGGTATGATGGCGCGTGGCGTGATGAGCTCAACCTGTCGATGCTGGAGAACGAATGGCGTAAGATAGTTCTAGAGGAAAAGTCTTGAAGATTACTATTCTCCGTGCGACAGACGCAGATGAACAAGTAATCAAAGAAGGATCAAACTGGATTGAAAGTATAGATAGGTTGCGATTCGGGAAAGAATGCTCCAGTATTACACAATTATCATCCACTAGGATATCTTGATCCGAGGAAACGTATGGAGCCTAGATATCGAAAGTTCTTTCATTGACGTACTCGTCCACTGGGGCTGGGGAAATTGCATACATTTATCCCTATAATAATAGATTTGGTATCCTGACCCCAACGCCGTGCTAAGAGTCAAACACAAATATCCAACAAATACATATTTCACTCAATAATCTTCTTCCCCACCAGCGTCACCATCATCGCCGTCGTCCCCGTTGTCAAAGTACTGCTCGGCATTATAGTCATCGCCCAACTCGTCGTCGTCGAAGTCGTCGTCTACAGGTTCCTCTTCCTGCTCATCTTCGTCCAATTCCTCCAGGTCCTCCTCGCCAGCAGTCATAGCATCAATTCGTGCTAGAATGTCGGCCTTTTTCGATGCAGGGTCCTTAAGCTTCTGGCGACTTCTTGCGCCGTTTAGGGTAAGTGTTTTCTGCCGTTTGACGTTTTCTTCTTCGCCATTAAGTGTAGACCAGAGTTCTTCTGGAAAGAGTCGGTTGACTACTAGCTGTTAGAGGTGGCTCATGAGGGATGTCGGTGACGCTTACTGAAAGGACGGCCGGACAGCTTTGGGACCAGATTCTTCGGAGGCGCATATCTATCGACATACGTCTCCACACCCTCAGTGAAAGGATCCATTGTCGCCTTCTTGTCGCTCCCATACTGCGCATTGAATTGATCTTCGCCAAAGATCTTGATTGGATTATCGACATTTCGTTTGGTAGGTTGGCTGTAGAGAGGTCCGCGATGGATTTGCTCTTGGAGAGTCTTCAGATGCCGTATCTGGCATTTCTCTCTCACGGTAAGGGGTTTGGGCTTCTTGACATTGGCGCCGGTAGGATGCTCCTACATAATCATTAAAACCACGACTCTAATGAAGGAGGGGGGAGTGCGCACTGGGAACAAGCCAATCTTAACGCCTTTGTTCTGTCGTATCTTGCGCGCCTCAGCTTCGAGGCCTTCATCCTGCTCCCATGTGGCACCCTTTAAACCTCCTCTACCCCCGAATCCTCCGCGGCCCCCACGGAAGGACATTCGTGTTGCAGTGGTGGTGTGGTATCGTGCGTCTTTTGCGATCTTCGAAGCTGAAGAAGGCTGTGAGTAAATTTTTGATGGGCGCAAAGTTATGGCGGGGTACAGTACACTACAGGCACAGGCATACTCGTACCTAGATGCCTGTGTATTTAGCGCCGGAGTGAGGGTTGTTGCGGCTCCGGGCTGCTATCTTTTTGGCGGAGTAAACCTCTGGAGCGTTGTCTTGTGTTGTTTGGGGCACAACAACACAATTACAACAACTACAATAGTTTCGCCAACATGGAGGAAACACAGATACCCATTACGGGCCTCGAGGAGCTGGAGAGCCATTTAAAGCACATTATTGATGAGCCAGATACACCTCTCAACGCCAATTTGTTTGATGAGGTAGAGTTGCAACTTACTGGTATGTACACGCTCTCTCAAGGCTCCGCTCCTATGTTAATCAAGAGCTACATCCTCTCTACTGGGCCGGTCATAATAGCTTGTTGCTCCGACCCTCCCATCTCTAGTAACAACGAAAACTTCACTCGAGATATAGCGTCGCTGCTGTTATAATGCAAACGAAGAATACTGCTAACAGTTTCTAGACAGCAACATCCCCCCTTTGATACCCCGCCTTCTTCCAAACGTCACTCAAATTCTGCTCACCTACGACAAGGATCCTGCAATTCTCGCAAGTCTCTCCATAAAACTTCTACGGCCCGTCCAATTCACCCAAGCTCTCACTCTGGCATCTGAAGATGCTCTTATTCAAGCTCTGCGATCCCACGCACCCTCTGCCAACATTCTTGGGATCACCGTACTCGAAAAGGCATCTAGATCCCCTGGTGATACAGCGATATTGTCCATTATGAAAGGCGTGGTACAAAGCTATGTACGGATATGGCTTAGCACACCACATGTGGAAGTGGGTGAGAAGGCGACTAAAGTACTTGGTGATTTGCTGGAGGTGGATTGCGATAAGAGATCTTCTGCTGGGATCGATACAAGAATGAGCGGAATACCATTAGCAGGTACCCCACCCGGCCAAGGATTGCTGTGGAGGCGAGTCTTCCAGGATCGAGACATCTATGGCTTGATCTTCTCCCTCTGCAGCTTCAAGACAGTCGGTACAGAGGAAGACCAGCTGGATGAAAGACAAAAGTCATTGGCACAGGGTCGGCTGCTGAGGATTCTCCCAAGACTAGCGGCACTTGATTTCCATACCGTAACCCACACACAGTTTCCTGAGATGGAAGCGCAATATGGCTTACAGGACGGAGATCATGGTCTGTTATTCTTCGCCATGGTGGATATGGTGGACAAGCAAGACATCTTGATGCACCTCAACTTAACCGACATCTTCATTGAATTATTGGGAAATATGAGCATGATAGAGGTTACACAAACAACTTTTGAGTATCTGGCTACCCTGATGAAAAGAGTCGCTGGATCAGATGGAGCACTATATCAGTCCCTAGAGGCAATTTCCGTATCGCCAGACGCACCACCAGATCTCGTAGAGCTTTTGGTCAAGTTGAGTCGATATCAATGAAGACCCCACTCACCTCAAGACGCAATACTGTATGTATCCCTTGAGCAAATACCCAATTCGTAAATCCTTGTCTTGGACCATGGGATCTACAAGACTGGTGGACCCCTCTTATGAGGCCCAGCCTCATCTACCCCGGAATACCTCGTTGTATTAAGCAATCGGCTCTTGCGGGGAAACAAACCGACTCGCTAAGAACTAAGTCACCAGGAGATTATCCTGAATCAATGTGCATGAGCAGTCATTTACATAGGGCGCTACCAGCGGTTTGGAACCTCTGATGCATGAATGAAAAGGCATTGTTTCAATGTGAGAGGCTTTGTGACTGAATCGGCGCTACAGAGTATGGCCCGAACTTACGATGTGTCTTAGTTGACGAACTTCGGCTATGCAGAACTCTTCCACTTTCACTAGTTCTTGTCATTGCACTTTGCCCAGTTACGGCATTGAATTTTCTTCTTGAGTATTACAAGTTCAAAGCCTGGTAAAGCTTTGTTTTATTTTTTTCCTTTTTTTCTTTTCTTTTCTCAAACACGCAAGGGATTGAATCAATACTTCTGGTCTTGAATCACCCCTCGCAGGAGATCACGAATTTTATGATTTTGGCTTATCTCCTCGGTAAGGGGGGTATGTCCTCTGGCCACCACACTCAATAGATTTTACAGAGCACGCTCAATACCCGTATGGAGCGGGGACACAATCAAGACATGCTCAGAAATTTCTTCTTGCCGTCTGAAGGAGACCGGACTGTTACACTGTCTCCCTTTATTCGAATACCTTCACCAGTAACACGGCAAACACGCCACCATGACCCCTAACCTTTTCCCTCTATATCTATCTATTCCCCACGATATCGATGTACTTTCTATTCAACCAGCTCTTCAAGCATCTCTCTTTCTGCTTGGCTTGTCATTGTCCTTCTACTTCCTAGGTTTCGTTATTTCTGCCCCGGGCTTTCCACAATGGGCATACTTTCTCTAATTAAGGTCTTGTTGATCGGTGCTTTCTCCGTCGGTGCTGCCGCCGAATATGGTCCAAGTTATTTACAGTCAACGACTGTCGTTACTACTACCATTACCAGCCCGATTGTCACAGCTACTTCCACGTCTTATATTACTATCAGCGGTAACGAGTGCTCCCTAAGCTCGTCTACCGCACCATATAACCAATATTCGTCACTCGGTGTATTCGAAAGCTCTTCAAAAAACCTTACTACCTCTACAAAAAATTCGACCACTAGCGCACCATCTGTCTTCGCCTCTCCAACGTCGGCAGCCGTATCGACCAGCGGAGTGAGCAACTTCACAGCCTCTGTCACTCGTCGTTCCAGTTCCTTCAAAGTGACGCATGCTTCTGGCTCTGTTACTTCACGTGCTAATTTCACCCTATCGAAATCGTTCGCCTCAATCACTCCTTCAGGCTTTTCATCGAGATATAGTCATGCAAGAAATCACTCGTCGAGCCAGTGAGTAACCTCATCTGACGAATATTTATACTTGGGAAAACTTGGGAGTAGTTCACTCTGAGAAGTGAGATATGATCTCGACCCCCGTGGGGAAAGCTTCATACTCACAATTTCTACTATACTACGCAAGACTGACTCTAAGGTCTTGACTACAGTTTCAAGTCCTCATCATCGTGGCACCATCGTTCAGCCCCAGGAACCATCTCCATCAAACCTAGTTCAGGACGTTTCAATGCTACTTCCAGCAGATTTCCGCGAACTTCTTCTGAAATCGTCGCATATCCTGTTCCAACAGAAAGTTCAATCGCTGCAGCTACTAGCTTTCCTTTGACTTCATCAAGGCCCATTTCCAGCTTGTTCAACTCATCCTCAGCTACAATATCTATAAATTTTACCGCTTCATCAACTTCCATCCCAGTGGTCTCAAGCAGCATTTCAGAAAACATCGGCTTCACCTATCCCATTCCAGTCTCCAGTCTCGAATTATCTTCAACGATTAACGCTACCACGTCCCAGGTCAAGTCAACAAACAGTACAGCAGCACCCAGCAGCGTGTTTGCTACTACAACGAGTGGATTCCCCAGCGTCGCTGCTTCAAGCAATACGCCCCTCCTGACAACATCGGGAATCCCGAGCAGCGCAGTGCCTTCATTCACTAACGCCACAAAATCTTCTAGTGCGATCTCGAGCGGGGTCTTTTCAAGCGCCATCGAGTCGAATTCCAGCTCGAGTGTTGAATATTATATCCCTAGTTCGATTGCAATTTCCTCCAGTACTGCCGAAGCAAACTCTACGAGCTACAGCGTATTCGAACCATCAAGCACGAGCGTTGGCCTCTATCCAAATTCATCCACCTTCATAACTAGCACCACGAGCTCAAGTTCTGCATCTGCAAAATGTTTGTACTCATTTTCTCTCTCCAATGACTGCAACTAACGCATGTAGGCACGCCGCCTAATCTTAGAAACGGCGGGTTTGAAGATGGTGTTCTCAGCCCTTGGGCAGAAATACCCGGAGTTGACAACTCCGTAAAACCATTAGTCATCAGAGATAGCCAGGATACAGGAATTTCTGTCTATGGAATCCATTACCTGTGAGTTAATTCACCCTACATCAGATAACTTGCTAAGTCTATTCCAGCGAAACATCTGTCTACGACAGCGGAGTCGCCTTGATACACCAAAGCGTCACCGTCTGTCCCAGAACCCGATACACATTGTCTTTCTCCGGTCAAGTAGCCATCGATCCTACTCCCGACAAGCAGGTTCAAGTGCCCACCTGCTCGATCACGATCTGCGACGACGTGAGCGGCATCTGCAGCGAATCGAAGGATATCAATACTTCAGATCTCACTACGGTTAGAAAGAGGTTCAGGACTAGCAGAATGCAGAAGACCGCGGATTTGTATGTTTATGCTTCTTGCGTTGGGACAAATTCGACGCACATCAATACCTTGTATTTGGACGAGATCAAGATCGAATGAGGTTATTGAATGGGCAGACTAGGATTTATTCACTCTTTGACTTAGATCTGTGGGGTTAATGTTTCTTTTGTCTTGGGGTTTCAGCATCAGAGACAGGTGGTGTTGCTATATTTATTATCTTCAAAGGCTTCAGCAGAGTGTATTTATATGCTATGTAATGCATGGCATGGGTTGGATTAATAATAGCATAATATACGCTGAATACAACGCAAATCACTGCTTTATCTCATCTCCCAACTTGTGGCTTTCAATCTGAGATCTTATGCAAGACAAAAATACTTTGTTACACTCACCTGGTTCTCAGAAATCGATATATCATGTTCATAATCTTGGCGCATGTATTATGCGAGATTGATTGATTCATCAACAGCGCTCCTTGCATGAAGGCTGCATAAAGATGCAGGAACTACCATGTATCAAACGTCTTCATGAAGATCTATGTCTCTGGATATCTGATCCGTAGAACGGCTCCCCCCCTTTATAAGCCTAGCGCAGCCCCTTTCAGGAAGCGAGATACTATCACGTGGTTCCACCATCAGCACTTGCATCGACCTTTCTCCTTTTACCCACCGAGCATAGAAACTTGCAGGAAATAATCCACGAACTTCTCGGAAAATATGGAAACCTCGTCCAAATTAATAGCTTTGAACTACATACTACTTCATTCGCTTCAACTCGAGTATTACATTTACCCACCCACCCACCTATACGAAGGAAGCCGGCCCTCTACATCTCCACATCCCTACCAGCACCACCACCAAAAGCGAAACAACAATCCTGACAGTAGGTACAAGTACCACCGCAGCACTACCCACCCCCACTCCGCCCTATACCATCCATCCATCCGCCGTCCTCACTATAAACCCTAAACAAGAAACCCGTCCCCCATCCCTCCTACTAATGCCAGAGTTTCCGTCCCGCATCTCAGACCCCAAATCCTCCTCCACTATCAAAACAACCACCCCAAAAGACATGCTACCATAGCCCGTCAATCCATCTAGCGCTCAAACTAGCTACCACTAGTACCAAGTATACGATTACCAACCTACTCTCAACCTCGGCCAAATGCTTTGCAGATACATATAGTATACGCCGTTTTAGTTATAGGGGAAGATTCGCAGGAATGACACACCGTGTAGTTGCTACTCCCATACATAAATCTACCTCTCCCTGTTCAAGTAAAATGATTTGGGATACGAGGAATATTTACAGTTTGTACATCTTATACTCGTATTTTTAAAAAAGAGCGAGGTGACTGAGTTGGGGTGTCGAAATATTATGCAGCAGGTAGCGAAGCAAGGAAGTCAGGAAGCTAGTGATATGTTTATTTGGATATGGAAATGAGAAGCCGTTCGTGGAAAGGGAACAAGAAAGTAGGATATTTTCCTAATATTCAGATGTTGAAAGCGCCACGCTATGATTGATATGTGCCGAACCGACCAAAGGCCTTGCGCAAATCGCTGAGACAATGTGCAGTGTTCATCTGATTTCGAGTTAAGGGATGATGTACTGTAGTTCCCTTCCGTAATAAACAACGTCATGCTCGCTGTTTCAACCGACGGACCGGGGGCCCCTATTTCAATTCTAAGCACTTTTCTACACCTCGTTATGTACGCCAGCCAAACTCCTATTACTCTCCGACCTCCCCAGCTGATACAGTCTCAGCAGGATTTGGATAGTAGAAAGCCGCTACAGCAATAATGCAGTAAATAATCAAACACATCGCGCCCTCTAAATAATTCGATTTCTGATCTCGCAAGAAATTGCCCACGACGAGGATGGCAAGGATGAGTACGACGATCATGAAGACCTCAAAATTCAAATCCATGTTTTTGTCAAGGCCCCAGCCGACGATGACCACGAGAGGGGCGTTGAATAAGGCAGTTTGGATCGTGGCGCCGAGGACGTGTGAGAGAGCGAAATTCATCTGGTTGTCCCACGCTTCATCTACAGCCGTCAAATGCTCTGCTGCCTTCTCGACGAGCGGGACTAGAATAAGACCCACAAAGGCATCTGAAACACCTTGCTCGACGATACTGGGGATGTATTCGACCAGACCGATTGCGAGGAGTGTTACCAGGGCAATGGAGACGGCGAGGGCCACGACACACTCAGTGAAGGTCAGCTTGGGTTTGCGCAGATCTCTATGGCGGTCGTCGTCGTTTTCTTCGTCCAAGAGCAGGATGGCGTCGTAAATGCTGTGGTGTGTGCGCACTTGAAACCAGATGTAGATGGCATATGCTACGAGGAGAAATATGGAGGCGATGCGAGAGACGTGCTTGGCTCTAGTTTTCAGGTCTCCAGTGAGATCGTTGCTGTCGCTTGCTTGAAGAGCTGCGTAGAATGCGGTAGGTATGGTAAGGCCGAGTCCTCTGTTGAGTTTCGTTAGTCTACTGGTGGGGTTTGAGGATGATTATGGCTATAGTTATATCTTACGCTGTTAGCAGCAGACCGCTGCCCACTTCACTGATAGTGTCATCGAACTTTTGCTCTGCCCGCTTCAATCCACCGACGAAGAAACACATCCCAAGACACAGGAGAAGGGTGGCCAGGATGGAGCCAAGAATTGCTGCTTGAATGACTGAAAACTTATTCTCTGAGAGAAGAACCATAAAGAGAACAATCTCAACAATAGACCCTAGAGTAAAGTCTTAGTATTAGTATTACTTCCCCCAGAACAGTCAGGAGTAATAGAGAAATCCCAACCCCAGAACAAGGTTTCCCAATGAGTGTCCTTACCTAAAGTTGTTTCAAGCAAAATACCAAATACTCTGGGCATTTTCCTGGCCAGCTCTTGCCCAGCAAACCCAATCAAATTGGCACAAGGGACCATAGCAATATAACAGAGCGCAAAAATGGTCACACCAAGATCTTTGCGCGAATACCGCACAGCCAAAGCCGCAGGTACGAAAGGCCAGAGCAGATTGACTGCGCGAGAAGCATCACTCGTCGACGACCAGCAGATCTTGAAGAAGTGTAGTGGGTGTATGCCTTTCCTGCCACTCTCGCCCTCGGGTGCAATGTGCTTGGTGATCTTATGGCCATTGTGGTTTACTTGGTGTCTGGGTAGGAAATCGTGTTTCTTAGCCGTCGTCGTTGTGTGGGCTTGCGGGGGTATTTCTGGGTCTGCGGAATTCTTCAGTTCGATGACTGGGTCTGCAGACAGGGAACTCGTAGGCTGGTGGTTTCGGTGGAAGAGGTTCGACATGATGGCGGCGGCCGACGCGTGTCAAAGGGGTATATCGTTGTTGCTCGTTTCGTTACTCGTTGGGTTGAATAGGTTGATTAGGTTGAAAGATCTAGAATTATGACTGTAGAACAAATAGATTCACACCATACTCATCTCCCTCCTGATGATCGATCTTGAATCTGGAGTGACACACAGAGGAGCAGATCTCCCCAAAGAAAAAGAGAGTTGCCAGAGAAATCTTGATACCAAACATGCCAAGAGCGTTTAACATCATCAAGCGACTTGGCAGCGCCATAAGCAAAAGCCATGCGCTGGCAAATCAATATTCACCGAGAACGTAGTAGTAAAGACCTACCTGTAAGAAGCCTAATTACCTTGGCTTCAGCTTACCGTTTCCATTGAGGGCTTGTGGTTGACCTCAACGCAGTACTGTATGGGTAGTATGGTGAGTGTATCGTGAGGTTGAACTGGATTTACATTCAACCGCGTCCGCGTCTTTCTTTCTCACTAGGGCTAGCGCATATCAATGATTACCCCTGCTCTTGATAATTTGCACCAACCTTCCCTCATAAGTGTCCAGAACTATGCAAGAAAGATCTTATTCTATAACATCGTCAATACTAAATTGATCAATACTGTATATAAGATCATAAATTGAGTCTTTTATTGATCGCCATATTTCTAATTAAATCCCACTACAGCTGACATGGGCAGGCACGCGCCTTTATCAAGCCAACAACTCCCTATCAATCGAATTGATAAAGTTAATCCCCTCTTTCCTGAATGTATCATCCTCTATATAAGTCGCATTACTATTAAGCACTATATTCTTCGGCGCGCCCAAATCATACTTCGGCCAATATGGCAAAGTGCTATTGCCACGACTTGTGTTCGGATTCTGATCATTGACGAACGAGATGTAAGCTTTCCCGATATTACGGGACAGGTTCGTGTAGTTCTGATATTTTGGCAGGGGGCCAAGAGCACCTGAGATGTTCTCTTCTACCGTATTAGCGATGGAGGACATGAGAAGGGGGGTAGAGCAGGGCTTACGGAAGCTGAATACCACATTGGTGAAGTGTTGAGCGCCCGCTGTGACTGCTGCGTTCCACTTATTACTGGAAATCAGTATCGCTGGACTGCTGTCTCGAGATACCTGCCACTTACCAACGGCGTATCGAATCTATAACTAAATACGTTCATTCCGCCCTTCGTATACTCCTCACACACCTTCCTCCTCCCACTAATCATCACAATGTCACCAGCAATCGCAGCGTCACGTCTCCATTGCAGCCCTTTACTCGGGAAGATGGTCGCGTTGGTAATATAGTACGGTGGCTGGTTAGCTGGATCATTCGGGTAAAGCTCCAGTAGTTTCCTTGCTGTGGAAGGTGAAATGGCGTAGCTTCGATAGATGAGAACATTGTTGAAGATTGCAGTCTCGTTATCGAGGCCACTGACTCCAAAAGATGTTCCTTCGTCACTGTTGGCACCAATGAGAAGCGGTACATGAATAAACTTCCTCTCAGCTGAGAGAGTGCTTGGATATGCTGTCAGGAAATCGCCATCTGGTTGAAGTTAGCCAGTTCTCTCCTGGGTCAAGTCCCATGAGAACCAGGAATTTACTTTCCTACAATGGGATTCCACACCTGACTAACTTGCGCCTCAAAGAGCTCATCCTGCGACAACCCCCTCAAGCATGCCAACCGATTACCCGCCGTCCAACATCCCGTCGTCCTCGTAAGATTTTCGACCGGACTCGTATAATACGCCAGGGATTCCAGCGCCGCCCCAACCTGGCTCCCAGACTCCATAATCGCAGCATGAAACAGCCCATCATCCCTCCCACCATAAGAATGCAGCTGCAGAGCAATACTTTGTGCACCAGCCGATTCTCCCCAGATGGTGATCCGATCCGCATCGCCCCCGAAAGCTGCGATGTTCTCTTTGATCCAGCGTAGCGCGAGGCGCTGATCGAGGAGGCCGGCGTTGGAACTGCCTTCTGCTAGGATCTGGGGGGATTGGAGGAAACCCCATACTCCTAGTCTGTAATTTATGCTAACTTGAGAATAGTCAATGAATTTTCTATATTAAGGTGGGGGGAGAGAAAATTCATACCGACAATGACGGGCTTCCCAATCTCTTGCCCAACATGAGCTATTCCCGAGACATTGTACTGAGGGTCTGCACTTGAGCCCGCATATAAACCACCACCGTAGATCCACACAAGAACCGGAAGCTTGTCGTCAGCGGCCGTCCCAGAAGGGCGGATCACTATTGACTTGATCAGTATATGCACTTCTCGATGAAACGCCTGCCAGGAATTCTTTACCATTAAGAGTGAGGCAATCCTCCGACAGCGAGAAGTTCGAGCCATACTGCATGCAGCTGTATCCATACTGTGTAGCATTTCTGCCGCCCGTGAACGAAGAATTCAAAGACATTGGCCATGCAAACCGCAGCGGCCCTAAAGGCGGGATGGCAAAAGGGATGCCGAGGAATTGATCTTGCTGCCACTCCGGCACGTACTTTCCAATATACGTACCATTCTTCACCGTGGCAGAGGGAGCGGTTGAGTTAGGAATAATGACGCCATGCACAAGATGAATGAATAAGACAAGGGTGCGCAGAACAGCGACTAGAGAGAACTTCATCTTGCCTGCCCTGTCTGGTTTTATTACTACGTGCTGGTTGGATATGCGGGAGTTGAGAATTGCAAACGTTCGAAGTAGCTGAAGGGAATATCACTTACTATGAAGTCATTCTGTCTCAATGTAAAGACTTCAGCACTCTATGGACGGAAAATAAGATGCTTGCTTACCTAGGTAGGTACAAGTACAGGGCCCGGAACAATCATGGCTGTACTTGTACATTAAAGAAAGTGGGGACGATAACACCCTGCACCTCGCACCCGCAGTGAGATCAGCCTTTAGCAGGGGGCGGGGCATCACTCTCAGAACAGAGCATGGGGGAAAATGATATCTATCGCCGCAAGTCTACTTAGATGCAGCTGGACTTAAGAGTCGAGGTTTCCAGTAAAGGCGTGGTGCCTATTTTATCAGTGGTCTATCAACAACACAAGGATAACTTGCCACATAGAGTACCACCATAGATCAATGAAAATTGTACTATACCCAATACAGTAACAACACTCGAGCATCAAGAATTCGAAACTAGCCGCCCTCCCACGAAAACAACATCAATAGCCTCAAACCTGTTAAGTATTATTACTAAGCATGTTTCCCATCTCATCTTAACCCTAAATATTTTGGAATGCGCTCGCGGGGATGAACAATACGCGCAAATACACCAATCATCGCGTAGCCACTGGGTCCTTCCTCCGAATATCCACCAAACCAGTATGCCATCCATGACGCCTCTTTGATCCCTTCGCCGGGCGCTTGGAAGCCGAGTCAGGGGGCTCCTCTTGCGCCTTGCGCTTATTAGAAGTAGGCTCCGCAACCTCCTCGAGGACATTATCCTCAACGCCTTCCGGAATAGAACGTAGCCATACAATAACATCATACTTCTTCGAAGAGCCCTCATATCCCAACGCCTTGGCCTTGTTCACAAGATCAATCCCGTCGCCCAGCCACCACTTCTTCTCCCTGGGGCTCTTGAGAATGTCCCGGCCGGCGTTCCAGGTCGCCATGGCTTTGATTGATTTTGAAGGGAACTTGTTGTTGCTGTCCTTGAGAAGCTGGTATGATCGCTGCATGGAGAGGTGGAGTAAATCAGCGGATGGCCATTGCAGGTATGTCTGCTCTGCTTCGTTGATCAAGCGTTGGAGTTCAGGGTCGGATGTGCGAAGGATAGCCTCAGGGTGGGATATCGCTCCAGCTTTTGTGGTATGACGAGACGTGGGAGCGGTGACAGGCGTGTCGGATATGGATGTACTGAAAGGTGTGATGCCTTCTTTCTCGCATAGCCATCTGATAATGCCAACGCGGCCCGACTTTCTACCTTCCTTTCCATGCTTCCCAAAATTCTTTCTCCTTGCCACCCGGTATAGTTCTTCGAATCCCATACCCCACCAGCTCTTCTCTTGCAGTGTCATGCAAGGTTCTTTTATCGCCAGTGGTAGGACACCATTTAGCTGGTCCTGGTTCGCCATCGAATTGTGCTGGGCTTGCCGCTCTGACGCGACACTACGTTAAACCCTTCGACTAGTCTATCCCTCTTGCTCACTCTCCATATTCCGTGGCACAACTTATTAGTTCGCATTCAACTTGGTCCCCTATCAATTTAAGGGGGGTTATTGAGAATTGTGAGCCTGGCGAACGCTGATAAAGGGTAGACCTAGCGCTTAGTATGCTAGCAAGGGTCATTTATCGTCGTCGGTGTGAGGCATGCGAGTGGACGCCGGCGGACGATAATCAGATTGGGATATAGCTTAACCATAGCTTATAAAAATAAAAGTATTCATATTGAAGTGTGATTATTGAAGGACTGAATAGTGCTGACGTGACTGGCTAATAAATAAGTCTACCCACATTGATGACTAATCTCCTATTCAAAGTGTTCCATGTCATGTCTACCATACTCCCGAAAAAATGTCCACACTTGTCAACCAAATAGCCAATGCTGCCATCCCACATCCTAGCTCAGGCATGGACTCGTTTGTGGGGAGTATGACATTAATCTCACTAATTGTCTGCCTGTGTGGCTGATCTAGTTTGTAGGAGATAGTTGCGTCCTCCCAGAGACAAAGCAACGAGAGGGGGTTCCACATCGAGGTTTGGGAGGCAAGATGGAATATTAGATCCAGGAGTTACCATAATGCATTAGCTTTTCTATGAAACAGTCATGGGACCTCAGTATACATACATCCCACATAACATCAGCGGGTAGAGGACAAAGGAAAAACAGGTTTTCTATCCCACATGCAACGGCAGACACGTAAAAAGGAAGTGGAGAGAAACGTCTCCTAACGAGTGTGCGCCATCGCTGTGCTCCGCCCAAATATTCCATTCCAATCCTGTAATCCTTCCATACCCCATACACCATACAAAAGGTGGAGAAATATACCCAGTCACGAGAAGTTATAAACAAAGGACATTAACGGTTGCGGTCTTCTTGTGGAGGCCGAGGACTTCGGGATGTAGAGCCGAAGCTAGTGGATAATATGCTCCGCCAGCTTGCGGTTCGGCCTGTTCTCTGCGGCCGTGTTGGTGTTGGGGAGACGATGCCTTGCTCCAGGTCCTCATTGTCTGTTAGGGTGGCGCCGATTGGCAAAGCGGATGATGATGAAGTGTTGATTGTTTCTGCAGCTTCGACTTGGATGGTGTCTTCGTCACTATCGTCGTGGTATGGTTCATATCGAGGGTTCGATGGCGAGCCTCGGGCGAGAGATCGAACGACATCGCCTTTGCATATTGGACAAGTTCGCCGTCGAGTCGTTAACCATGGTGTTCTAGCAATCGGGTTAGATAAGCCCATCAGATATTGAAGGACTATACTTACATGCAATCCACGTGGAATTCATGGCCACAGGGTAGACTCATCACGCGACTGACCCCATCAACATATTCCTCAAGACACACTACACATTCCACTTGCTTCCCCATATATTTCCTCCATTGACTCGGTTCACCACCGTGGGGCTTTTCGTGTTCTGGGGTTCGTGGACCGACTATAGGCACTTGCAATGGGTTTGAATTAACTCGAATTAAGTCCCCCGGCCCTGGTATTCCTGTTGTAGTTCTTGATCGAGGGCGTGGTCTTGTTGGAGGCGAAGGTTGAAGGAGCGGGGTAGTTGCTGACGAACTAGACGGTGAAGGCTGTCTAGGAGTCTGGGGACCAGGCGTGGCAATGGTCTGATATGTCCTTACCGGCAACCTCTCGACCACAGATTTTGGTGCTCGCCATCGCCGACGCCGTATCCTAGATCTCACAAGGAGAAGAGCGTAGACAACAGTCAAAGTCACCAGAGGACTGACAACCAAGACTAGTAATGTGTCAAGGAAAGGACTCGCCCCACTCGTCGGAGTCAAGGTAACCCATAAGCCCTCAATGCCATCGTCTCCATCCTCATCTCCATCAGATATATCATCTCCTACGGCGGTTGCCGAACTGTGCGAGCCCGGCATTAATAATTCAATATCTTCTTCGTCGTCGCCAAATATGGTTGTCAAAAGACCCTTGGGCTTGCTTCCAGGTTCTTCAGGTGGCACTTTCTCCTTGGGTTTCTCCTCAGGGGACTTCTTGGTGTCGTACTCGCCACTTCCGGGAGTGATGCTGCCTCCTCTAAGAGGCCCTCCGATCTGTTTTTTGCCACTCTGCTTAGTTGGCTGAGGAGTCTCATTCTTGGGTCTGGTTGCATCAGATTTCCCACCAGCCTTGGCGGGAGGGGCTTTTACTCCGTTCTCCGCGTCTTTAGAACTCGAGGATCCGACCAAGTCTGGATCTCGCCAATCTTGCACTCCAATGACAAAATCGTCCCCAGAAGATGGCTTAGAGCCAGGTTTAGTCTTCTGACTTGACTTCTTTTCTACATCGACCTTCTGTGGCTTGGTTGAGATCTTCTTTGACCCCGCAGAATCGTCATCCTTCCAATCATCAACAAGGACCCAATCCAATTGACCACTGCTTGGGGGGCGACTGCTCTCTGTCTCCGAGCTGCTTTTGCGAGTCCCCAAAAACAAAGACTTGAACCATCCTCTACTCTCGGGAGCCTTGACTGCCACTTTCTCTTCCGTTTTTGCTGCCGGCTTCTTATTTGTATTCTTGGAGGAACCCCGAGCTGTCAAGCCTGTTGGTTTAACCGAGTCCGTCGTTGCAGTAAAAGTTGGGCCTGATTCTATCTTCTTCCCTGGCTTCTTGACGCGATCCGTATGTTGTACCTTCAACGTAGGTTTTCCATTCTCGTCTATCGAATCCTCGAGGAAGCTCCCAGGTCCAATTAGGGAAGATAGGAGATGTGCTGTCGTCCGGGACGTGAAGATGGAGGGGATCGTAACGTTCGAGGTGTCGCCTCTTGCATACATCTGTATTAAAGGCCCTCCTTTCCTATCGTCACCGACGATAAGGGCAATAGCTCCTCGTCGCTGTGCCCACTTGACCTTTTCCAAGAATCCGCAGCCGCCACGGCTCAAGAGCACAACCTTTCCTGTGATCTCCGCCCCTTCTTGTATTGATTGTATATCTGCATGATGCCCGTTCGAGTCAATATGCTGTTTATCGGTCGTTTTCGTTACGGTCGAGCCTTGGAGAGGATGGTGGAGGTAATCGTCTGTTCCGTCGTTCACTGGAGGTTTGTTCTGGCTCTTTCCAATGTGAACTGAGCCTTCCGAATCTGCAGTTCGGCTATCTCTATTCTCTTCCTTTCCCCGCCCCCGCCTCTGGGCTTTTGATTTAGTAGTGACTGTCACAGATTCGCCAGCTGCTGACTTTCCACCATCAGGCGCCGCAGCACTAGATTTTTTAAAGCTCTCCGCCCAACCTGGAACATCGCTGCATCCTAGCTCTCCTTCTGCACCAGCTGCAACAGGGCCCTGTCTTATGCTATCGTCTCCAAACCCACTGCCTATCCAAACCTGGCCTTTGAGGCCAACCGTAGGCAGCGAAGGTCCAAATGTTGCAGGCCGCGCTAGAAATGCCGTAGAATTCTCGTGTGTCAAGGTTATGATTGCATTGGGAGGGAAGAGAGAAAAGGGTGCTCGGAAGGAAAATAGTGTCCGTATGCCGGCTTTTGGCGTCACTGTAGAGGAATTGACGGTCGTCTGCGGCTGATGAGAGGATCGTAGAGAGAGGAATGTTAGGAAAACCGCTGTCGCGATAAAGGCGGCTCCTATAATGACTCTTGGAGGTCGCATGATGTATATGTTCAGACTTGAAATTGCCGCACCAGGCACCTAACCAGCTCTGCAGCTGCGAAGAGGAAGAAGGACTCGCATCCGCTGTGGAGATATAGACGCCTTCTAGAATTACGAGGCGTGCACGACGGTGGGCAGGCGATGATTGTTCGATAGGGAGAGGTCGAGAAGTTGAGAGATCAGGTCGTTGCGAAGCTGGGCTGGGATATTGCGGCGTGGTTCTGAAGCGGGACGAATGTCGAGTGATCAGCAGGGGGTTGTGGTGGTGGTGGTGGATTCTCCAATGTGGCTGTGACAGCACATCCAGTCCAGCTTGATTTTGCGTTTGCGTGGCGTGGGGTGTGACTGCAGGGCTATCAGGTCATATTTTCCAAAAGCAAAACCAGACCTAGAGCAGCAGCAGATAGACCAATAGTCTCAAGTGTAGAAGTGTAGATATATAATCGTCTCGTGCGTATCGTTATCCGTGAATCATGCTGAGTGCCGCCCACCACCCGCTCTGGTTTCGCGCTAAAAAGCTTGTTTTACTCACGTGATTGTTTCTATATTAGGATGCGTTACCTCGTCATAATACGGAGTTCTTTCTTGTCTTGGTTGCATCTACACTTTTTATTATTCTCAAAATAGGAACTGACTTATTTATGCTTTACTAAAAGAAATATCAGGTGTAAAGTTCTGTTCTAATTGTAATTTACCCCCCAGACCTATAAATCTGGAGGTTTTGGCTTGTTCAAGCGCGTCACCACTTTTTTGTGCTTCCTCTAGTTGCGAGCTAATCCTCTGCGCTGAAAATCGGCAGGATTAGAACAATGCCTAGTCCTGTGGTGTTTTTCTATCGCCCACAGTCTTTCATATCATGCTTCTGGAGATAGGGTCATCTAATTATCTCACCTTTGAAATCATTGCTTCAACTTCCGCTTCAACTGTTTTCTAATATTGACGAACGTCTGGTTGTTGCCTCGCTTGACATATCAACAGCTAGGGCTTTGATCGGCTGAGGTCTTAAAGCAATGAAGGCTCACGTTTAGCCCAAGAAACCCTTCAAAACATTTCATTCGTCATTCTTCTGTGTCGCAAAGCCCATTTCTCTCCGGCATTCACACAATGCTTCCCTTTGCAAGTATGTCTGCCTCCTTGTTCTCCTCCCTGGATACGAGGTAATAAACGACCTGCACCCCGACCAGGCTTAGCCTCTGGACTTCGCTATCTAATCGCAAGAACCCCTTAGAATTCTCCACGGCTTTCCCAGCCTTGTTGACCAGAACGCCTTCCTTATTCTCTTTCCATGCTGAGAAGTGGGAGCACATGCTTTCAACAATGTAACCTGGGTGTCAAGAAATTAGTATTAGATAGCCTGGGATGATTACGGTTGGAGAGTACATACTCGAGTCAGTAACAACTATAAGTCTTAACCGCAGGACATCCGATACGGCACGAGGGTCGTGACCGCCTTCCGCGTTTGTGACCATGATATGACGGGCCTGTAGAACCTGGAACCGAACTGTCTGCAAAGCACGAGCGACGGCAGCTAGTTCGGCTTTCTGGCTTGTATGGACTCCCGATTCCGAAAGGCGCTCTGAGAAGTTGAACTTGGAGCCGGGACCGAAGAAAACACCTAAACCACCCCGCGCATTTGAAGCGCCGTTACCAGAGCAAGCCCCATCGGTAAAGACAAGAAGCGATCGATTTGTACCGGCGTAAATGTGAGAGTAGGTGTGATGGGATGGGTGACTTCTGGCTGCTGCTTCTCCTTCCTCTCCAACCAACCACGTGAGCTGGCAAGTTGGACAATAGTAGGTCAAGATGCTTGAAAGCGGCAATGGCTTTGGGGGCTTCTTGTAATTCATCTCAATTCCGAGTGTATTTGCTGGCCCGAGAATTTGTTCGTCCCATTGTGGGGTAAATCTCGCCATGCTCCCCGCCAACACGAATACACGACCATCATTATCATCTTCTTCTTCTTCTTCATCCTCATTTTCGTTCACGGCTCTAAAGCCTTGGCTACCATCTTGATCATCGATTTCGTAGGATTCGTCTTCATCAGATTCGTCTTCGTCAGATTCGTCTTCATCAGATTCGCCAAACGTGAAATCGACACAGCAGATTCCGCATACTCTTAGATGATGATCGAAGCAGACTATCTTGCCGTTTGGCAAGTAGTCGATCAGCTCCTTGGGCGGTTGCGGAAGATACATCTTGACATGGGTCAGGTCTACTAAGAAGCTTCGATGGCTATGCGGATCAAGAGTACAAGTTAGAAATGGATATAGCCTCAAACTAGGGCTTACTTTAATTAAGCGTGTACTGTATTCGTATTCACACTTTCTTAGTATGTCACGTGGTGCGCCACGTGATAAGATGTCTTAAAAGTCCCCTACTGCTGGAAATGTGGAAACGACGGGCGAGAATCAACTGACAGTAATACCCAAGGAAGAACCAAGTAAGTTTAGTAAAGGTGTATGGAGATAGGACTGCGGCGTTCATCATAGACGAATATACGGATGCACCCCACCACTCTTCCTTCTCCCAAACCAGTTTTGCTTTCTTTGCGTAGTGCTTATTAAATGATAGCATGAGCTAGGCTCTAGTCTACTATACTAGCGCTTCTAGCTTATCTATACTAAAAGAGATATAATTTCTAGCGCCTATTTTCTTGATTCAATAAACATATACAAAGGTGGCCTAACCTTGAAACTTAGATATGTGGATATAGTAGTGGATCTTCCCCGGGTCGTTCGGGTTGCACTTGCACTATGTGAGAACGCGGGACCATGGGCTATTTAGAGACGACCAGCATACCCATATTACTTGGACTGTGAATTAAAATTCTTGACTTGGCATTAAGATGCCTGTCAATAGATAGGGCACCCGTCCTAGCTAAACACCACGACAAAGATGTTCGCATATTTCCTCCTGGAGGCAAGAAAGCCTCAACCACAGCCGCTGGCTCGTTAGTGTATATTTGATATTTAGAAGTTACTCGTATTTTTAATTTCTATGTCTTTGAAACTTCGTAGACTTACATACGTTATAATAGTCTGAAACAAACTCAAAGTCACTTAGTAAAGAATCAAGCCGTAATGAACGTGTTCGCCATGATAGCTTCGTCTGAATCGTCTCTCCTTAGGGTATCTTCAGCGATACCCAGGCCCAGGGCCTTAAACTTAACCCGCTAAATCGTCGCTTGAATTTAGCGTGCGAGCCCTCGGTAACCTCCCCCTTCTCCCTGCTTCATGCATATTTATTC
This sequence comes from Gremmenia infestans, assembly GCA_032629725.1. Taxonomy (NCBI): domain Eukaryota; kingdom Fungi; phylum Ascomycota; class Leotiomycetes; order Helotiales; family Hamatocanthoscyphaceae; genus Gremmenia; species Gremmenia infestans. Next base: position 608,107 of record JAFEVB010000020.1, read on the forward strand.
TCATTCTCCTCCTTGCTCTAATATTGTGTACCATTTCTCTTCGCCAGCAAAGAATCTTCGATGCATACTGTTTCTCTCCAGCTTTTTTGTAGATGAGGCATAGCATATCATGGCCAATACCCCCACCACCTTTAAGGTTGACCGACGACGAGGTTGACTTATACTAAGGCAAATGGCCTCAGATTTGCCTAAGATTGTGGCGCTGTCAACAGTTTTTCATTGCGAAGATGAGCCACATTTGGGTCACCTGCGTCTTTCAGCAATTAACCAACCAACTGACAATCCTGTCAACAACGCTAAGTAAGCTAGGGAAGGAGCAAGGCTGAGGCAAACCCCATCTCATCTCGTCTTCATCGCAATTTCTCCAGCATTCGCATCAGAGAAACAACTATTTCATAGTCCGTGTCACCCGCAAAGACACAAATGGATCCAGTATCGGCAGTTGGGTTTGCAGCATCTATCATAACTTTCATTGATTTCTCCTCAACCCTAGTGCGGGGCGCCTACGAAGTCTACAACTCAGCCTCAGGCGTGACCACTGAAAAAGCGCACCTCAGTACAATTTTGAGCGACCTCCAAGAAGTCACAGAGGGCCAAGTCAGTGGTAAACACGGCAAACAGCTGTCAGAGCTGGCTAAGAACTGTCTCGAGCTTTCCCGCGACCTCACGAAGATCCTCGACAAGCTTCGGTGAAAGAGAAAGATTCGAAATGGCAGGCTGTGAAAGTAACTTGGGCGAGCATGAGAAAAGAAAAGGCCGTCGCTTCGATCGAGAAGCGACTTACAGAGTATCGCGCAGAGATCATTGTTTGCCTGAATGTTATGTTATTGTGAGTTCTGATTTTCCTCTTTCGTCTACGTATTATCCAAGGCCCGCCACTCGAATAATTTATGTTAACATTTGGCATAGCAGTCAACAGTCGACAGTCAAGGTCAAACTTGATGAAATCCACGAAGAATGTATGAATCTATCCAGCGCAAACGCAAATCGTGTGACTGAAGTGCACGAAGATCTTGCGCGACTGATCGCACAGCTGCGAGACACGAAAAATACCTCAGCAGAGTCAAAACTACAGCCTAGTACCAAAAACACTCAGCTTGTGACCGAGATCGGTATCTCCCTGTCTAAGCTGATTGTAATGGCGAATAATATGACGCGCCAAAATATTATTCTAAAAAAGCTTTATTTTGAGACCATGCACCAGCGAGAGGACTCCGTGGAAGATCACAGGCTGGTTCCTTTCGCTGGATGTTGGGACTTGGAAAGGGAAAAGATTCTGTAGAACTGAATTCGGAAGCTCTTCGTCGAGTAGACCCATTCAACTCTAGTGGAAGCCTAAGTAGTACGGGGACGGAAGATGAGAGTAATTATGCACCTCCGGACATCAAGCAGATTGTCCGAGATTCGGCGGTTATGACAGGTCATCGAGGAGATAGTTTGATCAACGGTACAGATGATTTGAGTAGCCAGAATGAATAAGTCGAACGGCGCCGCCAGAAATCGGAGTCGTCCATGTCCTTTCTCAGAAATGACCATGGCGTGTATTTCATTTGTGGCAAAGCTGGCTCTGGGAAATCTACACTTTCGAAATTCCTCGCTCAGCATGAGCGAGTACGAGAAGAACTTGAAACCTGGGCAGCGACGAAGAAACTGGTCTTCATTTCGACATTCTTCCGGAATTCGGGCGACACGATGCAAATGTCTCTTGAGGGCTTTTACCGGTCGGTTCTGTTCAAAACTCTCATAGACTGCCCATATCTACTCCAGTATATATTCCCAGATCTAAGCGAGCGTCATCACCACAGCCAAAGCCCCCCTGGTCTAATGGACACCTCGTTCCGAATTTCGGAGCTCGGGTTAGCCTTCCAAAGTTTGACCAAAGCAAGATCACTTCCAAACAACTACCGATTCTGTTTCTTTATTGACGGCCTTGATGAATATGCAGGCGACAGCCTTGACCATCTAGCTCTTGCCAAAAGCCTGAAAGAAATAGCTGAATGCGATAATTTCAAGGTCGTGTGTTCTGCTCGGCCGCACGCGGAATTCTTGGATACCTTCAAGTACAATAGGGGGCCAATGTTCCTTCACGAATTAACTCAAAATGATGTGTACCAATTTGCTCGTAGGAATCTCTTGTCAATCATCAGGGATAAAGACCTGGACGGCGACTTAGAGGAATACTTACGATTCGCGAACCGCATAGTCGAGATGGCAGATGGCGTCTTCCTGTGGGCGCGCCTAGTCGTGTGGTCACTGGTCAGCGGCATAGCGCATTCAGACTCTCTAAAAGATTTACAAGAAAGACTCGAAAGTGCACCCAAGGATCTGCATGGTCTATTTCGAAAAATGCTCGAAGGTGTTGACCCGGCCGTCCGAAAGCGTTCTGATAAATTGCTCCTTGTTGCCATTCATAACCCTTTCTCATGCCCATTAAACACTCTCGCATACTCTTGGCTCAACGATCTCGAAGATCCAGAATTTCCCCTCAACCACCCTTTCGAAGGTTACTGCGCAGAGGAAATAACTAAGCGCGTACAAATCGTGCGAGAGCAACTTGATATTCTGGCTAAAGGGTTGCTAGAGATCCGAAGAGTTCCGAGAAATGTCCCAGGCCATGCGTCACAGTATTTTGAGAACTGGGTAGAATTCTTGCACCGAAGTGTCAAAGACTATCTGGAACATGAATCGGACTACAACAGCTCTTCGGTCCGACAATCCGAAAGGAGCAAGTTTGAGACTTACTGGCGTTTGCGACTCGCAGAAGCTAAGTTTTCGAGAAGTATGGACCATTATGACGAGCAAGAGGGGTTTTCTCTACATATATTCCCCATGTATCATACAATGTTTCGTGATTTAGTGAGGTCCAACAAGCCTTTGCCGCTGAAATATTTTAATGAATAGGAACGAGTAATGGATAGTTTTGGACACCTTCTCTTCTCGCAGATGAGAACAGATCAAGTGGTTTCTTGTTCAAAGCTTTGGGCTGCGTATGCAAATATATGGGACGCTTCGTATAGTCGCTTATATAGTACTAGCAGAAACAACACTTCGGATCTTCATATGGCGTCTAGCTACCAGATCAGAAACGCAATTAAGCTTTTCAATCAATGGGATGATCTACGGAAGGCAGACACTGAAGAGATCAACATTCTTCTTACTGCATCAACCTCCTCGTTCGACCCCGATCTTGTTGAGCTCCTACTTGATGGTGGCTCTTCCCCAAATGAACTAGTCGAAGTCACAGTTGCATGGAAAACAACCAAGTTAGGAAAGACTGAATCTATGAAAGAAACTATGAAAGCACCAGCTTGGGCAGTCTTTCTTCGAACGATGGCTATTTTTTACGTTGAGTCATTACGATCAACCGGAACTACTGGCTCTCAAAAGACTTTGCAAAAGTTGCCCTTGATTCTCGAGCTGTAATTGAGATTTGGTTTTGACAGAGACGTCTATTTTATAGGCTTCCGCACGCAAGAGCAGGTATCTGTTATTAAAGATTATGGCGCATACCTACCAGAAGACATATATTTCCGCTTCGAACTCTACCAATTCGTACAGGTTTATCAACCCGAAAATATCGATTCTCTTCGGAAGCTTCTCGTTGGCAATATCGGACATCAAGCTTGGAATAAAACAGCTGGCTTGTTAGCAGGTTTAACGCCGTGGATATCACCCGCAACAGATAAAAGAACAAAATACAGATGTGCGAGTTTAGATGAGCTATGTCAAAAAGGGTGGACAGTATATGGGGTTGTTTCGAAAGATTATCAGCTGCTCGGAAATTTCAAGTTTAGGAGGTACTAGAACGAAGGTGAAGAAGATACTAATTGCAGTCACATAGTCAATGGCAGTGTCGCATATACTTAAGCAGCATAGTATATTTCTTGCCGATATAAGTTTAGACCTTGGAGGTATTTACTTTTTAGCGATTAGAGTTGCTACCGATGCGAAGATATTTAACAATTGTGCTAGGAAACCTACGAGATATAGATAGTAAGAACTTAAAGTTACCTAGTCTCGGAGTTTGCTTTTACTAAAACACTTAAAGTCTAGAATATACCTCGTAAAACGAAGACTTAAATTGCTGTTTTCATATCCAGGCGTTGAAAGGAAGGGGATTATAAGCCTTCTCAAGGCCTCTAGAGATATCTCCATCTGCTCGTTATAGGCTTATAGCTCTGCCTTTGTTTTTTCAATTGCTATATCTGCTATATATGATGCATATAAATAGGAATTTTGATATAGAAGTAGTAGCATATTCGCCCCTTATTTACGCGAGGGAACTTATTTGTTATATGGGACAAGACTTGGAAATTATTCTTGAAAATTATAAGACTCTAAAAATACTAAATAGATAGAGTAGGAAACAAGGAAAGTTCCATATCTTAGTTTGAAGCAAAAGATATAAATAAAGCAATAAGGTTCAGATAATAAGCTAACTAACAACTTGCATAGAACAATTAGTAAGACTATACGGAGTCACGGACTTTTGCTTACAAGGCTGCAAGGAGTTATTAAGGGAAAGTTCTTGAGATCTATATTAATACAGAAGTAACAATCTATTATAAACTTCTAAGAGCGCATAGTTTGTTTATAAGTAGTTCCCTATTTATTCGGATATGTAAGTCCCCCCCCCCTATTCTGGCCACCTCTCTATTTCGGCCACCTCGCTTAGCTCACCGCCACTTAGAGACCTCCTACTTTAGATTCTAATAACTTAAGAACAAATCTATAGATTATTTTTAAATTCTATACACCTCTTTTTTATATAATAAAGCGTTTATATACTAAGTACGATATTATATAAGCACTAGATGCTATTACAAATAACGTTTCCGTGCGACGCGCTAGTCTAGATTAGGGGGTTCTAAGGGCTACACTCTAAGACCAACTATATAGTCGCAAATCCTATTAGCAAGCTGTAATACCTTAGTAAAAGCTTTTATTAGTTTAAGAAAAGCGTTTAATAAACTAGGTTCTAGTATAGGAAAGCTTAGGATTAAGCTCTACTATTACGAACGTAATATATAACTAAGGGACCTTAGGCTTAATATCTAGCTCTAAACGTAGGAGAACTCTTAGTAGAAACAGGTTTTTCTTATATAAGCAAAAGACGTTTTTCTAGTATATTAGTTATATAATAGACTAAGAAGGACCGTAGGGATCCTTACGGCCCGTTAGGATCTATTAGGATCTAAAAGCATAAAGGTTCTATATAAGGCTAGGTTATTACCTATTAGATAGAAGCTTTATACTTAACTTAAATAGTATTTCTTAATATATGCTTATTATTTTATACTTTATAATAAGCTATACTTTTAAGTATAGCAACTAGTAATCTATTAATAGATACTAATATTAACCTAATAATAACCTAGGTCTAAGAACCTACTTAAGTTATAAGACTTACCCTAGTACTATATAAGCTAGGCGATCATTATATTTTAAGCACTAGTCTCTCTATTAACGGAATAATATTATCTATAGGATCTACTAAAGAGAAGAATATTCTAACCCTAATAATAACTCTAGCCTCTACGCTAGCACTAGCCTAAACTTTTATGGTATAGAAATAAACTATAATTATTAAAATACCTAATATATTCTATAGGGATAAAAGCAAGTTAGATAACTTCCTAACTTTAATAGATATCTATATCCTATTTAACTAATACTTATTTGAAACTAAGATAGTAAAGGTTATCTATATAATTAGTTACTTTTAGAGTATAGCTTTTAACTAGGTTAAGACCTATATTAACGATTTTATAGTAAATAAAACCAGTTAGAAGCAAGTTATAACTAGAGCAAAGACCTTAACCTAGGCTATATTTATAAGTTATAAGGCATTTAAGAAAAGCATCCGATAAGTTTTTAGCGACCTTAAATAGTAAAGTATAGCTAAATAGGAGCTATAATAACTAAAGCAGAATAAGTTAGCCTCTAAGTATATAGCTAGGTTCTAGTAGTATTTAGACATAGCAGAATAGAGCGACCGCGCTCTAACTAGCTAGTACTATATAGAACTAAAGGACTTTATTAAAGATAAGCTAACTAAGATAAACTAACTAAATAGTTTTGCTAAAATAATTAAGAAAGCGGTTAAGATTAATAACCGATTCTTTAAGAGGTCCTTTAAATAGAAAAGGACCTATAACTTTAGTAAATAGTTAAGAAAGATAGGATTAATAGGAAAGAAAAACTAGAGGGACCTAATAGAAATTAATGCCGCTTACTAGAAACTAAACCTACTTTCTAAGGAGAAATAGGATAAACGATACTAAAAGGGACTCTGTTTTAAGTATAGATTGCCTAGATACTTAGTATTCTTTTATAAGCAGAAAAAAAAGAAAAGACCTTAGAAGAAATAAAATATAAGCGCAGCTATATAAACCTTAGGTATAGTATTACGACCTAACCTTAAGAGATAGAAGTATAGCATATAACTATCTAAATATAAAAGCTAAGAAATAAACGCAGAAGAAAAAGCAAGCCTATCTTAGGATCCTATAAACTAGCTACCTAATATAGATAAAAAATGGATTATAGCTAGTAATATATAACGATCGCCTAGCTCACATAGTGCTAGGGTAAGTCTTATGACTTAAGTAGGTCCCTAGACCTAGGTTATTATTAGGTTAATATTGATATCTATTAATAGATTACTGGTTGCTATACTTAGAAGTATAGCTTATTATAAAGTATTAAAGTAATAAGCATATATTAGGAAATACTATTTAAGTTAAGTATAAAGCTCCTATCTAATAGGTAATAACCTAGTCTTATATAGAACCCTTATGCTACTGGTTAACCCTGGTCGACTTGACTACTATCAATCTGGTCGACTGCTTGCTAGTCGACTAGTTAATCGCGTTATATAACTAATTATATAGTATAATAACTAAATATTAGTAGGCCCACTCCTTAATAAACATACCTAAATATATATACAGGACTATAACCTCCCTCCTAGGGGTTCTTCTATATCTGAAACTAGACACTAAGCCTAAGGTCCCTTAGTTATATATTATATTTATAATACTATTCCCCTTCTAGTTAGCGTTGCCCTAACGCTTAAGTATAATATAGGAAAACATCTCGTTAGGCCTATAGCCTTTTTCTCTTCTTATTATACCACCTGAACGTAATAGCAACCAATATTCTCTTTCTCTTAGTAATGCTATAGAAAAGACTAGTAAACAAAATATAGCTTTTTATTCTTATTATAAAAGGAGCAAAAGATAGTGCATAGCGCCTCGCAATATTAAATATACTTATTATACTAAGTGTATCTATTAGAGCAAAACCTATAACATTTACTAGGTTAACTAGATGCCTAAAGTTATAAAGTAGGAGTTACTAAAGCATTAGCGCTAAAAACTTTATGCTAAGAAAGCTAAGGCTTTTATAAAGATCCTGCGACTTAAGAAACTTTAAGAGGCGTTAGATAAAAAGAAGCAGCGCATAATTGCTACTAGTTTAAATTCTCTTAATAAGCTTAATACTCTTAAGAAGAAGGAGCAGAAAGAGCATAAGGGGAGGGAGCGCAAGCGCAGGGCCTTGCCTGCTTCCTTTAGTATTAGGTCTAGTAATAACCCTTTTTCCTATTCCGATCCTTTTAATAACTCTACCTTTATTATATCTTTTATAGCATATAATCCCTTAGATCCGTTCTAGTTAGGTTAGGGTATTAATCTTAGTAGCTTGCAAATATCTTAAGATCCTTAAGTGTTACCTTTATTTCCTAAGTATTCTCTAAGTATAGGTAGCCCATCCATTTAACTAGGTACTTAGTATAGCTTCTAACCTGCTTATAGTCTAGTATTGCTTTAACTTTATACTTAGTATTAGGGTTAACTAGTTAGATTTCCGTAACAGGCGCGGGTAGCGCCCCTAGTAGTGCTAGTTTAAGGAGGGATATGTGGAATACTAGATGTATATTTATTATCCTAGGTAGTACTAATTTATAGTTAACTAGTTCTGCAATTCGTTTGATTTTAAACGGCCCTAGCTTTTTATAATCTAGTTTTATGCTTAGTTGTTTTATCTCGATACTTTTTTATATTAGGTAGACCTTATCCCTCTCTTTAAGCGTAGGTTCTACACTATGTTTTCTATTATAGTATAACGCTGCTCTCTTTATAAAGAATGCTAGGTTGCTAGCTAGTTCCTTCTAAAGTGCTTTAAGGTCTTCTACCTATATAGTTGCGGATTGGTTATCTACTTCTAAGGTTATCGCAGAGCGGTAGGCCTTAAGGTTATAACTATAATTCGCGTATGCTAGTAAGATCTTTATGTTTTCCGCGGCTAATATGTTATATGCGAACTAGGCAAGTAGTAGAAGTCCTACCTAGTTATTCTGCTTATAGTTCATATAACACCAGATATACGTTTCTATTATTTAATTTATCTGTTTAGTTTATCCGTTGGTTTATAGGTAAAAGCTTATTAATAGCTTCCTTTTAATACCTAGCAGAGCTATAAATGCTATTTAGAATTTTAAAGTAAAGAGCTAATCTCTATCTAATATAATTTCTTCTAGTGCGCTATAGTTTGCTACTACTACTTAGAGGAATGCCTAGGCTAAGTCCTTTAGCTATACTTAATTCCTTATAGGGTATTATATAGGTGTATTTTATTAATCTATCTATAATAACTAGAATAGAATTATATTCTACTTCTATTATTAGATCCTTAGACGGTAGTAGTTTAACTATAAAGTCCTATATAATAGATGTCTAGGGAGTCTTTAGCATATTAGGTAATTGCATTATACTATATAGGGCGTATTATAATACCTTATTCTATATGCAAGTATTGCACTTACTAATAACCTCCTTGACTATTATTTGCATACCTAGGAAATAGTATCTCTATAAGAGCCTTTCCTAGGTTCTAGTGTTTCCCTGATATCTATAAGCTGGTAGCTTATATTATTTCTTAACGAATTCTTTTTAGATACTTTTAGGGATATATATCTTATTCTTATATAGTAGAAGCCCTTTTATATTCTTCTAGAAGTATTATAAGATGCTTTCTGCTACTATATCCCCTTTATATACTAATCTAATTTTATCTGTAAATAGGTTACTATTAATATAGGTTATAGCTGCAATCTATTATTTATTTAGGATAAGGTTATTACTATTTTCCTAGAAGATCGCAATGCTCTTTATTTCCTCTTTTACTTTATATCCTAGCTTCCAACTTAGTGCATTAGCGCATGCGTTTTTTATCCCCTTTATGTATTTGATTTATAAGTTATAGGTAGTAAGTGTCTCTGCCTACCTTATCTCGCTATCTAAGTCTTTAGTTATAGTAAAGCTAATAAGATTCTTATAATTAGTAAGAATTATTACTAGGAAGTTAGCCCCCTAAAGGTAAACCCTCTATTCCTATAATGCTTTAACTATTGCTAGGAGTTCCTTATTATATATATTATAGTTAAGTTCTATAGACGTCATTTTTCTAGAGTAGTACGCTACTGGATGCTAGCTGCTATCCTTATATTTCTATATAAGCACTCCCTCTATTACTTTATCTGATGCGTTTATCTCTGCTATTAACTTAAGTTCTAGCTAGAAGTTCTAGCGGATAGGTTCCTCTATAAAGGCCTGCTTTAGCTCTTAGAATGCCTTTTCCGCTTTATCTATCTATTTAAACTTTTTCTTCTTTTTTATTAGGTCTATAAGTAGTAGAGCTTTCTTTAAATATAACTTAATAAACTTCTAGTAGAAGTTCGCGAATCCTAGGAAAGATTGCACCTATTTAACTATAGTTAGCGTCTTCTAGGTAATAATTGCTCGGACCTTTTTAGGGTCTAGGCCGATTTTCCCTAGCGTAATTATATAGCCTAGAAAGGTGATTTCTTTTATATAGAAGTTATACTTGGATAGCTTTAGGCGGAATCCCTTTACTGCAAGTGCTTCTAAGACCTATATTACGTGTCCTATATGCTATTCCTTATTATCTAAATATACTAGTATATTATTAAAGGTAATATATATAGAACCTGTCTAAGAAAGTCCTTAACACGTTATAGTTAACTTCTTAATAGGTTACTAGGGCGTTAGTTAGCCTAAACGGTATAACCTAGTACTTATAGTAACTAAATCTGGTTCGAAATGCTGTTTTCTATTCCTTGCCCTTTATAATACGGATTAGGTAATATGCGTCCCTTATATCCAGTTATATAAAGATTACTGCCTTTCTTAGACGGTTTTATATATTATCTACCTATAGTAGTAGATATTAATTTTTTATAGTTATCTTATTTAATTTTCGGTAGTTAACGCAAAATTGATCTGGTTTATCCTTTTTTTTTATAAATAGTATTAGCGCTCCTAATAGGGAGTGCGACTCCCTTATTTATCCTTTAGATAACGCTTTATTAATATACTCCCTCTATAGTCTTATCTTTTCTTCGCTATACTAGTAAAGTGGTTCCTAAGAAGGTTTGCATCTTTCTTTAAGCGGTATCTTATAGTCCTATAGTTAATATTTAGGTAAGGCCTCCTTACTTTATAGGTTATTAAATATCTGTTTAAACTTCTTATACTATACTAGTATCTCTTTTCCAACCTTTATATTATCTAGTAGAGAGCCTTAGGTTGCGTGCCCTAGCGCGTTATAGGAGGTAGCGCTAACCTCTCTATAGCTATATAGTTATTTTAATATATAGCTATATTAGGTAAACTTTACCTTATAAGTTTCCTAGTTAATTTCTGGATTATGTTATCTAATCTAAGGAATACTAAAAATAGCCTGATTATCTCTAATACGGATTATATCTAGGCTGATTTCCTCTTGGTAACCTCTAATAGTTACCTATATAGGTATAGTTTTATGCTTAACTATCTCTCTATTTATTTTAATTGCTATTCTATTAATAATAGTAAGTAGGTAGGGTTCCTTCTTCTCTTATACTAGTATATTAAGCCTCTTTATAGCTTCTAGCAAGATGAAGTTCCTCTGCGCACTAGAGTTAAGCATAACCCGTAGCTCTTTTCCTCTAGTATAGGCGTTTAGTATTATATAGTTTCAGCCCTCTATAGCCGCCACTTGCTTTCCTAGTTATCTTCCTTCTAGGACCTCGTATCCTATAAATTGGTTTTCCTATAGTTAGTAACTGCTTTCCTACTTTATTAGTTAGTATAGAGTGTTTAGCATAAATATGCTTTATGCTTTATTACTAATATATTACTAGGCGAAAATTATTAGGTTTATAGGAAATAGGGGAAAAGTTATTTTCCTCTAGATGCGTTTACCTAACCCTTTACTAGTAATTTCCTAGACGTCTCCTAGCTCTATAATTAAGCTTAGCCTTAGCATCTTCTCTTTAGGGATGCCTTCGACGATCCTAGGCCGTTAAGATGCCTTAAAAACGACTCGTCGTATGTTTTAGTATATAACTATATAGTATATACCTTTTTCTAGTTTCTTTATTCCTAGCTAGAAGTCCTTTTAAAGGCTGGTTTATCCCTTTCTTTAGGTTCCTACTAGTTTCCTGCAGAAAGCTTATTACTAGCCATAATCTATTCTTTATCCATATTAGGTAGCTAGTCCGTAGGATCCTAAAATAGGCTTGCTTTCTTTTCTGCGTTTATTTCCTAGCTTTTATACTTAGGTAGTTGCATGCTATACTTCTATCCCTTAGGGTCTAGTCGCAATGCTATACCTAAGGTTTATATAGCCGCGCTTATATTTTATTTCTTTTAGGGTCCTTTCCCTTTCTTCTACCTATAAGAGGATACTAAGTATCTAGGCAATCCACACTTAAAATAGAGTCCTTTCTAATATCGCTTATCCTATTTCTCCCTAGAGAGTAGGTTTAGTTTTTAGTAAGCGGCGTTAATTTCTATTAGGTCCCCCTAGTTCTTTTTTCCTATTAATTCTATCTTTCTCGACCGTTTACTAAAGTTATAGGTTCCCTTTTATTTAAGGGACCTCTTAAAGAATTAGTTATTAATCTTAACTGCTTCCTTAATTATTTTAGTAAGACTATTTAGTTAGTCTATCCTAGTTAGCTTATCCTTAATAAAGTCCTTTAGTTCTACGTAGTACTAGCTAGTTAGGGCGCAGTTGCTCTATCCTGCTATATTTAAATACTACTAGAACCTAGCTATATACTTAGAGGCTGACTTGTTCTGCTTTAGTTATTATAGCTTCTATTTAGCTATGCTTTACTATTTAAGGTCGCTAAAGACTTATTGGATGTTTTTCTTAAATGCTTTATAGCTTATAAATATAGCCTAAGTTAAGGTCCTTGCTCCGGTTATAACTTATCCTTAACTGGTCTTATTTGCTATAAAGTTATTAATATAGGTCTTAACCTAGTTAAAAGCTATGCCCTGAAGGTAACTAATTATATAGATAACCTTTACTACCTTAGTTTTAAATAAGTATTAGTTAAATAGGATATAGATATCTATTAAAGTTAGGAAGTTGTCTAACTTGCCTTTATCCCCATAGAACATATTAGGTGTCTTAATAATCGCAGTTTATTCCTATACTATAAAAGTCTAGGCTAGCGCTGGCGTAGAAGCTAGAGTTAGCGTTAGGGTTAGGGTGTTCTTCCCTTTAGTGGATCTAGTGGATGATATTATTCTATTAATAGAGAGACTAGTGCTTAAAGTATAATAATCGCCTAGCTTATATAGTGCTAGGGTAAGTCTTATAACTTAAGTAGGTCCCTAGACCTAGGTTATTATTAGATTAATATTAATATCTATTGATGGATTACTAGTTGCTATACTTAGAAGTATAGCTTATTATAAAGTATTAAGTAATAAGCGTGTATTAGGAAATACTATTTAAGTTAAGCATAAAGCTTCTATCTAATAGGTGACGACCTAGTCTTATATAGAACCCTTATACTACTAGTTAACCCTGGTCGACTTGACCACTATCGATCTGGTCGACTGCTCGCTAGTCGACTAGTTAATCGCATTATATAACTAATTATATAGTATAATAACTAAATATTAGTAGGCCTACTTTCTAATAAATATACCTAAATATATATACGGGACTATAACCTCCCTCCTAGGGGTTCTCCTATGTCTGAAACTAGACACTGAGCCTAAGGTCCCTTAGTTATATATTATGTCCGTAATATAATAAGCTTTCTGCAGGAAACTAGTAGGAACCTAAAAAAAGGGAATAAACCGTCTTTAAAAGGACTTCTAGCTAGGAATAAAGAAACTAGAAAAAGGCATCTACTATATAGTTATATACTAAGATATATAATAAGTTATCTTTAAGCACCCTAATAACCTAGGATTATTAAGAGTATTTCTAAAGAAAAAATACTAAGGCTAAGCTTAATTATAAGCTAGGAGAAGTCTAGGAAATTACTAGTAAAGGATTAGGCAAACGCATTTAGAGGAAAACAACTTTTCCTTTATTTTCTATAAACCTAATAATTTTCGCTTAGTAATATATTAGTAATAAAGTATAAAGCATATTGCGCTAAACACTTTATACTAACTAATAAGATAGGAAAGCAGTTACTAACTATAGGAAAACTAATTTATAAAATATAAGGTCCTAGAAGAAAAATAACTAGGAAAGTAAGTAGCAGCTATAGAGAGCTAAAACTATATAATACTAAATATTTATACTAGAGGAAAAAAGCTATAGATTATACTTAACTCTAGTATGCAAAGGAACTTTATCTTACTAGAAGCTATAAAGAGGCTTAATATACTAGTATAAAAAAAGAAGAAACTCTATCTACTTACTATTATTAATAGGATAGTAATTAGAATAAATAGAGAGATAGTTAAGTATAAGACTATACCTATATAGGTAACTATTAGAGGTTACTAGAAGGAAATCAGCCTAGATATAATCCGTATTAGAGATAATTAGGCTATTTTTAGTATTTCTTAGATTAGATAATATAATCTAGAAAATTAACTAGAAAACTTATAAAGTAAAGTTTATCTAATATAGCTACTATTAAAATAACTATATAGCTATAAAGAGGTTAGCGCTACCTCCTATAACGCGCTAAGGCATATAATCTAAGGCTTTCTACTAGATAATAGAAAGGTTAGAAAAAAGATACTAGTATAGTATAAGAAGTTTAAATAGATGTTTAATAACCTATAAAGTAAGAAAGCTTTATCTAAATATTAACTATAGAACTATAAGATACTACTTAAGAAAGGATATAAACCTTCTTAGGAACTACTTTACTAGTATAATAAAGAAAAGATAAGACTATAAAAAGAGTATATTAATAAAGCGTTATCTAAAAGATAGATAAGAAAGTTGCACTCCCTATTAGAAGCGCTAATACTATTTGCAAAGAAAAAAGATAAACTGGATTAGTTTTATATTAACTACTAAAAGTTAAATAAGATAACTATAAAAAACTAATACTCTACT